>JAVJGI010000063.1:10848664-10928903 GCA_035590275.1 Ibycter americanus
CGCTCCCTACAGCTGCCTGCAAGGGGCTGTAGCGAGGGGGGGGTCGGTCTCTTCTCCCAAGTAACAAGTGACAGGACCAGAGAAAACGTCCTCAAGTTGTGCCAGGGGAGGTTTAGATTGGGTATTAGGCTAAATTTCTTCACTGAAAGGGTGGTCAAGCACTGGGACAGGCTGCCCAGGGAGGTGGCTGAGTCACCATCCCTGGAGGTATTTAAAAGATGTCAGTGCTTAGGGACATGATTTAGTGGTGGCCTTGGCAGCGTTAGGTTAAAGGTTGAACCTGACTTTAAAGGTCTTTTCCAATGTAAATATTTCTATGATAATAGTTACCACAGTGTCGGCTTTCATTCTCACTCTTACAAAACACCCTCTGATTTTGTTCATAGCAGTTTAGAGAAAAATCCAGAGTTCATATTTGCTCCTTACAAGTTGGAGATTAAATATCCCATCATAGATACAGCAACTGCTGTTCTGACTACCCCTTATTTCAGTCATGTTCTTCCACAGTTTAAAGCTAATCCTTGTTCAGAAGCTGTAAAACGTGTGCTATGCTCTTTTTCTTTTGAAAATCCAATACTGTTTCTGGTGCTTAAACGAACAAGAGAAAAGCTCTTTTGCTAATTTCTGGCTTGAGTGGAGAAGCAAGCTCTTAGTACTTAAAATTTTTTTGTCGGTTAAAATGATTGCAATAATTACTTGATAAAAAACTGCTTAGAAATAAGATAGATTAGCTCAATAACTGCTGTACTGCATTTGTAGTTGATGAGACATTGTATTAATCAATTGCCTGCAACTCAGAAGAATGGCAGAAGTGGGATGGGAAGTAAATGTATCTAAATTTCAGCATTTGAAAGACTCTGGGTGGATGTGCATGGCTGCTGAGGCCAGTCTGGGGTAGGAAACAGGGCAAAGTACAAGCTATCATTTGTACTATAAGAAAAGTGGAAATAAAACCTGCCACACAGCCTGATTTCAGTAGCTCATGAAGTGTTGAAGTGTAGGTGCACATAAATAAATGGGGTATTTCTTATTAGATCCTTCATGCAGTTTTAAACATCTGCAGAAGCAAAATGTAAGACCTGCAAGCTGAAGAGGTCTTGAAGATCTGTGCATCTGGAAGAAGCACACTATTGTAAAATTCACCCGGAAACCTCTGCTGATCCAGCCAGTCTTTGCAGTAGTGATGTATGGAACAGACTGGATAATTCAAAGAGGTTTATGAAATTTCACTGAAATCCACTTAAAATCTTTCTGGGTTTTGTGGTATACTCAGCGAAGTAAAGTTCATTTTCAGTCTCCAGAAGAATTGCACTCACAAATGCTGAGATAACATAGTAGTTTACTCTTGCAGCATTTTTAGCACATATTTGAATATGCCTTGTGACTCTCACCAGGAAGTCTGCTTTCAGATAATCAACAGCTCAACATCGTAAAGAAACTAAATAGTCCATGTTGATGTTGTGGTGTAACCCCAGTAGGCAGCTAAGCACCACACAGCCGCCCGCTCACTCCTCCCTGGTGGGGTGGGGGAGAGAATCAGAGGAGTAAAAGTGGAAAAACTCATGTGTTGAGATAAAGACAGTTTAATAGGTAAAGCAAAAGATGCGTGCGCAGGCAAAGCGAAACAAGGAATTCATTCCCCACTCCCCATGGGCAGGCAGGTGCTCAGCCCATCCCCAGGAAAGCCGGGCTCCAGCACACATAACGGTTACTTGGGAAGACAAACGCCATCACCCCGAATATCCCCCCCTTCCTTCTTCTTCCGCCAGCTTTATATACCGAGCATGATGGCGTATCGCATGGGATATCCCTTGGGTCAGCTGGGGTCAGCTGTCCCGGTTGTGTCCCCTCCCAATTTCTTGTGCCCCTCCAGCCTGCTCACTGGCAGGGCCCGAGAAACTGAAAAGTCCTTGACTTAGTATAAACATTACCCAGCAACAACTAAAACCATCAGTGTGCTATCAACACTGTTCTCACACCAAATCCAAAATACAACACTGCACCAGCTACTAAAGAAGAAAATTAACTCTACCCCAGCTGAAACCTGGACAGTTGGCTACTAATAGAATTCCTAGTTAGTTGGTATTTATTTGGAACAATCTTGGAAGGAAACCTTCTCGCATGACTACTGCGGACCCATCTGTGCTCTGTGCTCTGGAGCAGGAATAGGTAAGAAGATTTTCAGTCTAGGGAAAAAATATCCACATATCTCTTTCTTTGGTGTGAGCAGCCAGAGCTCTTTGAAGAAATAAAGAATATTATTCAGATTGCTTAGATACCGAGGTCCTGTCATCTTGACTCATTGCTTTGTCTTCCAGGGTATTTATCAGAACATGGATGTTGCTACACATTGCCTGCCTCTCCCTGCCTCTCCATGTTAAATCCCAACACGTCCTCATAGAAGAAAAGGCTGTGACTGAGCACAGTTTTGGGGACAGTCTCATTCACAGCACATTTTAATTGGCCTTCATCAGAATTACATGTGTCTGAATTGGTTTGCCTACGGGCACTCCCCTGAGAAGATAAATGGGTATTACTGACTTTAATGGGATTCTTGGTGCCCTTCAGAGTTCAACATCATGTGTATATTTAATGGGGCAAGGTCTTTATCTTCTCATGTTTGTAAAACACTGAATGCGTTTGTCAGTGCTTGATCAATAATAAATAATGTTGACAATAAGTGCCAGGATGCAATGAAACCTATCCGGCATTTTCAGTACCAGTTAGAGGTATTTATTTTGTGCAAGTGTGGTGGGCTGGGACACTAAATCATCCAACGATAAAACCATGCTATATATACTGTAAGGAATTATGTTCATCTATTATTTGCTACCGTTACGGTGGAAAGGACCAGATGGGTCAACATTTCCTCCTGCGTTAATTTTTAAATATTTTATAATATTTTTATGACATACACTTATGTTAAATATGTTCTTAAATGTCAGGATGGGGCAGGAATCTGTAACCCAGTGGTGCAGAGGTGACACTTTCTGACTGCAAATTTTCATACCACTCTGGCCAAAAGCTGTGCTTCAGCTACGCAAGACCTCAGCGCTGAACTAGTGAGCATCTGACTTTCATTATCTGCTATAAAAGTGTACGAATTGAAACCAGGAAGCACCTATTTGTCAAAAACACTCAGAGCTGTGAAATCACTGAACTATGCGATGACACATTTGTTCCTATCAGGTCTTGAAACTCGAGACCCGCGTGGGACACCCCCACGCAGCCCACCCTGCTTGCACCCAGTGGTCCCGCTGTGGATGGAGCAGATGCTGCAACTGCAAAGCGCCCGCCCGGCACAGGAGACTCCTGCCTGGCTCAGGGAGGGGAAACCTTGATTAGGAATACCTTGGAAACAGGTCTATTAATCTAGGGAATTTTTCCTTCCTGTCACCATGGAGCTATTAAAGACTTGCTGCTGCCTCCTCTACAGATGAACCTGAAACACGGGGCAGACTATGAGAAGGGCTATGAAGTCCAAAGTGTTTCCCTGAGCTGCCTCATGTTGTCTTCAGCTACCCAGGCGAGGTCTGAGCTTGGGGTTTGAGGCGGGTGGTGGTACAAGGGTGCTCCTGCAAGGAGAATAGAGCAGAAGTGTCTGTCTGGAGTTTTAGGGAATTTCAGGGTCCTGTCACTGCCCCGAGGAAGAGGAAGGGTGTTGCTCCCTGCGGTGGGGTGCAGCTGTCCTGGGATGGGGAGCAGTACAGATTGCCGTATCTCCTCAGTCACAGATGCGGTGGAGTGGGGTTGGGTGAAGATCCCCCTGTTCTCCAAGGTGAACCTGCCTCGGACTCACAATGCTGTGCAAACACAAGAGCACCTGCTCCATTTAGTCCCCTAAGATCACCCTCTCAGAAAGCCAGTTGCTTTTCCATCAATCTGCATCTTGGGTGGTTAACTGAAGGGACATACAGAAGTAGCACTGTTCTGAATCGAAATCAGTGTGTTGCTGCTTTGGAAAGGTGTAAATCATGAGCTGACAAGTGGGGTGGGAAATGGCAGAAGAGTCAGGACTGGGAGTTGTAAGATCAGAGCAGTCAAACCCAGAAAAAAGCTAATGCTGGAACAATTAGGTCACCACAAATCGAGGTGAATTCAGCCTCCGGTCTAGCTCTCGCATGCAGTGCAGTACACACCTCTCCAGTAGCTCTCTCCAAAGCAGGACTTTCATGTCTGTATCAGTGCCCCAGTTTCGCAGAAGTCAGCAGTATTGCCAAGACGCTGAATGTCAGAGGTAGAGGGACTGGCGGAGCTGGGATTGCTGCCAAACCAACTAAAATGCACTCAGCCAGCTAGTGCTGATTCCATCTATATCAAGGTAACTATCCCAACGAGCCAGTATGGAAATCTAACTGGTCCAACCAGTACATGCTGGGAGAGCGGTGGGGTAGGGGTGCAAAACAGTCTCCTGGCCTCGGTGACTGAGGAAGGATTCAGACCGGGGCATCTTTGTGTGCCTTTGTGTATCTCTGCGTTGCACCACCTGGGCAGCTGCTTCTGGTATGCAGAAATCCTGCCAGTGAACTATTTCCAGTAACCTCCTTCTAATGATGAGACAAATCAAAAGACAAAATGAAGAGGATCTAGGCACTCCTGTGGCTTGGGGAAGCTCTCTTGGAGGCAGCAAGGATCGTATCTCTACCTAACAGGTTCCTAATGCCATCCTGTCCTGGCACTGAGTCAGAAGCTCTACAAGCAAAAAGGGTATCTGGAGCACACATGCTGCTGCCGACTCAGCATTCTTCATATTTTTATTTTGCAATTACACAGTGCTGGCATTCAGTGGCTGCAATCCAGCTTGAGGAAGGCATGCACAGACAAACAAAGTCCCTGCCCCAAACGATTTAAATTTTCACTTTACAACGTTACTACTTCAAGCCACTGTTATGGATGATGTTACAGACTAGCAAATAGACAGATAAATGGACATTTTTTCCTCCAGCCTCCGCTAAAGACTTTCCTCCCTTTGAAAAAAATATTTATCTTCTTTTGAGGTAGTTCTGCTTTGTTGTGGGTTTTTTGGGTTTCTTTTTTTTTGGGTGGGTTTTTTTTTTGGTTTTGGGGTGGTTTTTTTTGTTTGTTTGTTTTTTGTTTTTAATTGATCAAATGTCTTTTGAAACTTTGGGTCTGTTTTTCCTGCTTGATCATGGAAGCAAATAAGACAGATTTATGGCTCCATGTAAAACTTCAGCCTTGTTTATAAATTGCTGGTGATTGATTAAGTAATAAAAATGCTTTTAAGACAGGGAGGTAAATCTCCCAGCTAATTGCTCAGTGCTTTACATTATAACCTTGCTACAGTGACAGGGCCAAACAGCTCTTCTATTTCTATCTCACAAGAGTCGCACTGGAACCATCATCCCCAGTATGCTGCTCTGCCCTGACCATCAAAAGACACAGACCAATAATTAATGGGTCAATAAACAGAGTGATGCATCTGAAACACAAGAACAAATCTTTCCTTTTCAAAGGTGATTTCCTAGGTGGAGATGATTTCTCAGGCAGGAACACTGCCAATTTCCAGCCATGATCTGGATGAAATACAACAGAAGCGTAGCCCCTCTGCCTCTCAGCCACCTCCCATCTGCCTCTGTCATGGAGCCCTGGGCAAAGAAATCACCAGCAGTGAGCTGGGTGTGTTAAAAGGGGGTAAAATGAAGAGCAGCTTGGAGAAGCTGGTGTGATTAATAGCAAAATGCCTTCATTGTACAACTGTTTTCTCTTTTTGATACAAAGCAGGAACCCAGTTCACATCTTAGACTTTAAGGACCATGAAAATACACATAATAAATATTTAACAGGAGCTCAGCAATCCTAGATTTATTTTTACCTTGTCAAACCTAAACTACCGGAGAGAAAGGAAGGGTTGTCCATTAAATGAATGCTTGGAATGGTTCACCTAACAAGTGTTGGATTGAGAGATAGTTCTGATAGTAATTTTGATATCAACGTGTACTTATCAACCCAGAGCAACCCATGCACAGTCCACCCTGATTCCAGGATCATGCAGAGTTAGATCAGATCAGTCTCTTGGGTGACCACATGGACATTTGTTCATAACAAATACAACACAGCTGGCAAATTCAGACTAGCTTTGGCCTTTCAGAAAGGTACCAGACTCCTTTCCGGGCCCCCCAAATCTGGGGGCATAAATGCACTTCCACCTTCTCCTCTTCTTGTTGTTTTTAACAAAGTGGTCAATTGGTCTCTTGACTCTGTGGCACCTTCCTGGCATTCATCAGCATCAGAGGCAGGAGGCTGATTGCTGGGGCTGATTGCAGTGTCAATGCAGCTGATTACAGGGCCTTAATTGTGATGACTAGAAAAAGACTAAAAAGCCATTGAGCCTTAAAGCCCTTGGGGAGCGTGGGTTCTGCTTCTGTGGAGTGTTTGACAGCATCTGGACCAGCATCTCTGCTCCCTAAGTGCTGGGCTGTGCTTGGATGAAGGTAAGCTCAGAAATGAGTCACTTTTTAGAGGAGGTTTTTCTGGGGGGGAAATGGAGGTGGTTTTCTCCTAGACCCAATGTTCCCAGCTAGGTCCACACAAGCAGACCCATCCTGGTACTGCCAGCACCTTCAGCAGACACCATTGCGGTGAGGTGATGCTGACAGAGGTGCTTGTGACCACAAATGGTTGGATGCAGCTGGGCCAGGTGGTCTCCCTTTGCAGGCTCACATGTCTGAACAGGTACCTGAAATCAGCACTTGGGTTTTTGCACACCTGCATGGTAAAAGATGAACTAGAGGTAAATGAGCTCTCTTTATCATTAAAATCAAAGTAATGCTGCAACACACAAAATCTGCCAGCAGGCAGTTCTTCCTTTCATGTGCTCACAAACTTCTTGGTGTGGCATGACAACATGATTCCCTGGTGTTGAAGCCAGTATCTCAGGGAGAAGAGCTTTGGAGACCTCTAGCCTTAAATATGTTCTTTTATATACCATGTATCTACTTCACATATTCATTTCCTTAATTGTATACATTATCATACCCCATGTTCAGTTGTTATAGCATTTACTCGTTTATATTTGTACCATATTTGCATTAACCCTGCTGTTGTGGCCTCATTACTATTATAACCAATGCTTGCAAGTGTCTTATCAAAGTGCCCAGAACCAAAACCCTCTGGGATCTAGTTTACTTGCATCCCAGCCCAGTAAGCAATCATGTGCTCATAGTCTGCTACCCCAGAAATGCAAGGTCAGACTCAAGCTTTCAATTAACACAAAGCTATGTTATCCAATCTAGCTGAAAAATCAAACAAAAATCATTATATCCATTATTCATTTATGTATGTTAGGTAACAAAACTCTGAATGAGGCTTCTCGGGGGTCCAGGATCTCTTCAGCATGCACTGCTATACTGCTGGAAATCCTTCATATCATCAATAACACCCAGTAGAGCTTGACCTAAGGAAACACCTGGAGACTGAGTACAAAATGCACTGTTACCTTCCTGTGCCTGGCCTGACCCACGCCTCTCGGCTGCCTGCACTCGCCTCAGGAACCTTTCCTTGTCCTTGCTGGGTATTTTATGCCTCTCCCCTGAATCTTAATTATATAATAACAGAGCTAATCAGTCCCAGACGTAATAAGTCACAGGGGAGTGTTTTGTTTCCTCAGCCCCCACCTTACACATGTTTGTTTATGTGATTAAGCAGCCCTTCTGCATCCCAGTGGAATGAATACATGATGATGTCTCAGTCAAAGAGCTTCGGCATTGATGCTGCCTTGGACTGAGAGAGTTGGCTTCTTTCTTACTTGTGCACTTAGAGAAGATTAATGAGAATTCATACTGAGGGAGGGAAAAACATAATATTTTATTTTGCTGGCAGCATGCACATACAATAAAAGTATCTTCTTTTAATAAAAATCAATGATGACTTAAAATACACAATAAATGTTGCAACATTAATAAAAGATGCTACACATAAAATTAGACTTAAATGTGCAGTTTGCCCGGCTATTTACAATCCACATTTCAGACCTTATGCTTCCAGCAGAGAGTGAAATGGTCTAAAACAGCTGTCAGATGAAATAAAATAAATATGGGCTCAGTGCAAATAAAACAAAACAGCATCCGGAAAATTCCTGACTGGTTCCAATGCCACCTCCTTATAAACTGAAAAGGAGTCAGCATGTAGGTCTCAAGCACAGATGAAGCTTCCTATCAGAGTTACGCAGGTTGCCAAAGGTGTGACGATGACAAGCACTAGTAGCTTAAGTGAAATGGGGGGAATGGATGTCTGAACAGAGGACCCCGAAGGAACTGCACAGCTCATCTGCCTACTTCAAGGCAGGGTTGACCGTGTTATATAGTGCTTTATAGATGTTTGTGTAGCCACTTCTTAAACACTGGCTGTGCTGGATGCTGCAGTCTTGCCACACAGTTTATTTCAGTGCTTCACCAGTCTTCTTATCACTTGGTCTACCCTAGTATCTGATCCCAATGCAATTTAATTTAATACTTTGTGTCCCTTCTGCACCAGACTCAGAGACTATTCCTTTCTTTGCTGCAGCCTTTATGTATGACAGTAGGTTTTTCTTTCTCTTCCCCTCCCTTCCTTCTTGTCTTTTGTGAGTCACATGGCCCTGTTTCCTTCCCTGGTTCCTTGCAGGTCATGTTCTCCAAAACCTGGATGTTGTTTCAGTGCTCTCCACCAGCATCTCACCAGCTGACCCCCTCCTCGGCTGCCACGCGGTGCTGCAAGAGGCTGCAGTTCTCCAGCTGCGACCGCACCAGTTCAAAGTCAATGAAAAGCTGACTCAGGCATCTCACAGACCTTACTGCTGTTTATGTATCCCAGCATGTTTTTCCCCTTTCTCATCAGCGTGACATTTTTTACTCTTGTTCAGCGCAATGGTAACTCTAGATCCCCTTTTATACAGTTATTTAACCAGTCATGCCACTCTGTATTTATTTTGTTGACCATCCCTGCTCAACTCTTCCGTATTGAATGTTAAGCCTGTCCTCCAGTGTGATAATAGTTGCTCTGAACAGAGTGTTGTGAGTAAATTTAATAAGTTTATTTTCTATTTTATCATTCTGGCTGTTAATGAAAATATTGAGCAGCACCAGAACTAAGAGACACCACGTCAATTCTCCATGAGACATACCCTGCTAGTCTAACAGTGAACCATTTATTACTCTGGATATGGCTTTTCAAACAGCTCTTCACAGAAAATAGGAGTATGTTTCCTTAGTTTATCATGAGCATCCACAGTTAAAACCTTAGAAAGCCAAAATACAGCATAGCTACTGTGTTTTCTTAGGCATATAGGCTCCTACTCTGGAAAGAGAGTAGGAAAATGTACTGTGATTTTCTTAACGTATACATGTAGCCTTTGTCTGGTAATACCCCACAGTGTAAGAAAGCTGCAGAATGGATCTCAGTGCAGGGAGGAAGGCAATTGCCTTGCATGGAGATGTGCAGTTGAGCTCCAGAGAGATGGGGTGCCTAGGGGATGGGGAGAAATAAGTGAAGAAGGGACAAGCAAGTCTCTCTCTCCCTTAGGCAAATCTAGAGCTCATAACAGTAGTTTTGTGCTGATGCCACAGTAACTCTAAGGACACACAGAGAAAAGAGTAGCAAAGAATACAGTGTTTGTTCTGTTCAGGCATATGTACCTGCCTTACCCAATGAAGCAGATGCAAAATGTGACGACCACGTGTCACATGTTGGGTCAGACTAAACAACCAAAATGATCCCTGCTGGCTGTGACCCTGCCAGTTGCCATGAGCTGCTGCTTCTGGATAGAGAGCAGGATCTGGCTCCTTCCAGACACCATCACTTTTGCAGGGCAGACAGGCCACTGAGGGGAAAAAGAGGGATTTCCAGTCTAGTGTCCTGGATTACATGTGCTTCTAAAAAAAACCCAGAGAAGGTAATTCTAGATCATAGTTGGCACCTTCTTGCAGTGGGTACTGCTGTGCTGGAGGGAAATTTCCAGTGACTGCAGTAGGCTTTAGTTCAAGCCCTAGTTAAGCAGAGTTCAGTCACAGGGGGAGAGCAGGTGTCCCCATTTTGCTTCTCATACTTACCTTATTTAATGCCACCACTCCTAGTAGTGCACTCCAGTAGCTACCCTTTGTGCACTCTAAATAATTTAATTCCATCCTTGATTATTTATACCCTTAGATATGCAGAGACTTTTATCACAGACCCTGCTAGTCATTAGTTACCCATGTGGACTATTTTTAACAATGTTAATCTTTCCTCAAAAGTCACTGCCTTGAGTTCCCTAATCATTCCAGTGGCTCTTTGCTGAGCTCCCTCCAAGCTGTTGGCAGGACGTACCGCAAAGCCTTTTATTTTTTTGAAGATCCCCTTTGCCTTTTAATTCCAGCTGGCGTGAGATAACATGGAGATGTTGGGTGGTGTGAGTCATGGAAAATGCAGAATTAGGGCCGTGGGATGCGTTCCAACCTTGAAAAGCTTGGGGAGACGCAGGGTGTCAAGGGGATTTGAGATAATGCAGGGGGAAGCGAGTTGCGCTATTTCAAGTGTTCGTAACAAAACTTGAAGTTATAACAACTCACCTATTTCAGGGCATTGTTCAGAACTGAAAACTGAGAGCTGTGGATCATTTGTAACAAAAGGGGTCACTGAGAATTTGCCATCACCTTTTGTCTGCGAGGATCACTGCGCAACTCCCAGCTGCAGGGGGCTGGGTAAGGTCTGCACAAGAGCCACTAAGTCCATCTGCAAGCAGATGGAGATTCACACTTCACAGTTTACCAGCCGGCATTGTAAATTCAAATACCATGTTACACCTCAGAGGAACTGAGTGAGTTTTGCCTCAGGATTTTTCAGCCTGCTACTCAAACTGAGAACACCTTTCACATCGTGCATGCACAGGGCAGAAAGCAGAGCCCCTCCCCAGCCCTGCCCTCCCTTCGTTAGATTAGGATCCATTTAACAAAGAAAACCTGTCGCATATTTTTCTTGTTCCCTTTTTTCCCAGAAGCAGCCAGAGGCTGTAAAACTGTCCTTCTTTTATTGTTACCATGGAGAGGAAAAAGTCCATTAACATTGTTATTTAGGCTTTTCATGTTATCCATCGACCAGAAGCATGGAGCAAGCTATATGAACCTCCCCGATCTGAGACACAGAGTAAACATGCAATACAGCGAAGCCGGGATATCCATCACCCTGTGCTAATGCGCAGGGTCAGCTCGCTCACTAAAGAATAACACCATTTGCAAGACATAAATGCTCTTGCTTAGCTCAAATCTTGAATGGAGTTCGAAGGAAGAACCTGAATCTAAGCAATGAGTAATTTGGGGAGAATTTGCAGCTGGTCCAGAAATGGGTCAAAATGCTGCAATTTGGCCCGTCTCTCAAAAGCATGTGGACAGAAGTTGGTGCTCACTTTTCCCTTGTTTAGCTTCTTACTCTCCCGTTGCTTTATATCCCAAGACAACTCCACTTTGAACTAGAAATGAAGGCTGATGTCGCTGGTGCCCAACATTTCAAAAAATGGCACAACCAGGAATTAATCTCCACTTGCATAGTTTCACTGATTCCAGCAGGATTTATAGCTCCCAGTCCCTGTACTGAGAAGAATAAAGCCAGTGCGGTCTGGCTCTTCTTTATTATCCCTCTTAAAGTTTATGTCTTCAAATATGGTCTGGTTATGAGTTAACAATACTGAAAAGATCAATACCAGAGTCTGACTAGGGGAGCTCAAAACATGTTCATAAAAGTTAAATTAGAATCATAAAATGATTATGGGCTCCAGGTTTTTTTCTCCCTTGACTGTGCTGCCTGAGTTGGGTGGCAGTTTGCTGGCCGGCGGGGAGGCAGTTCACATCTGACCTCCCCTCCTCTGCCCCCTCTGTATCTTCCTTCAAGACACAAAGGGCTGGAGCAGGGCTGTGTGGAGACCCCTCCGGAGCATTTCAGTGGGATTATTTTAAACACGCCTCATTTTTTATCATTCTTCTTCTGAAGCAGGACTTTAGCTGGTGCCTCGCAGAGGTTCTTTCAAAATCCCAGAAAAGTGTGACAAACACAAAATGTATTCTCCGCTTTTATTGCAAGAACATTGTAGGCAATGCCTGTAACACCTTCAATGCCTTTGCTGGGTGCTCCGGACCAGGACAATTTCTACTCTCTTTCCCACTCCCTGCCAGAGTTGTCAAAAAGAAACAATTTTGCTATATCCTTTTATTGATTTGTTCCCTTCCCCTCTTCCCTTGAACCACCCCAGCTTCGTTAGGGGAAGGGTACAAAATTAAGGTTAAGCTCATCATGGCCTTTTTGTAAGTCTATAGTGATGTTTCTGTGAATAACCATATTATAAGACACGCAGATAAATCTGGTCCTAGCTGATTGTTAGTAACCTTATGGTAATATGTCCCATATCTGCCTTGCCTACTTCTACGCTTCCTCTTACTTGCTGTATTTTTAACATAGCCGTCCTTGCCAGAGCAGAGGCTGGGCATTACCCCAGTTTATCAGGTGGCAGAAAGAGGCGCAGAGCAAAAAGTGACCCTGTGGGGAGCAGGTGGGAGCTCTGGGGAGCAGCGCAGGACGGAGGCACTCCTCAGCCTCCGAGCGCCTCCCTCTCCCCCTGCCAGTGCCATAAGGATTTCAGCCACAGCCGTGTCCTGCTGCGGTGCACCTGTGTGTGTGCGAATGCGTGTGAGCCTCTGCACGTGGGCGTATCGTGCAAAATCTCAAAATGCTCTTGAGAACTACCTGAAGTAATCTTGCTCTCGCTTCTAACAAAAGACACTGCTCCGTGATTTACATTCCTTTGTAATCTGATGCAGTGATTAGAAAAATCTTTTCCTTGTAGTTTTTCCCTTTAACATAGCAACCAGTGACCCCTGCGCAGGATTTGAGAGGGAAATGTCAGCTCTTCATGTGGAAATGAGTCAGCCATCATATGTAAACATCAGGGGGAGCAGTAAGCCTGACAGAGACCTGAGCGAGGGGAACATGAAATGGGCTTTAATCTGATCACAAATCTCGCTTCTAGTGAGGAGAGCTGTGGGCTCCCAAGTGCCCTAGATGGTAGGAGACAAGTCCCCAATTATGGATGTGCAAACTCAGGAGGATTAAAGGAAGGAGCTGGCAGATGATGATATTCTGCTATTTTACTGTTGCTTTATCACTGAAGCCAGCCCTGGCACCCTCTGTGAGCCTTGCTCCTCGTCACTGCCAGCCCCCTGCCTTTGCATCACCTCTTCTTCTCCCAGATGTCATGCATGGAGAGGGGCACAGTCAACCTGCTTTCTCGTTTTTCTTCCTGCAGTTCCCCTGTAATGACCTAGGACCAGCGAGAGACCATCTTTGGTGGGCTTGTCCCATGCAGCCTGTCAGCGGTGACTCAGAAAGGACCCACTGGTTCCTTTTCATCTGAGTGCAGATTTGTTCACCCTCGAGCAACCCTGAAGCTGCAGCAGAGCTGGTGGGGCAATTCCTACCTCCTGCTCTGCTCCCCTCCATCTGAGCCCCAACACAAACTCCCTGCAGCCCCCAGAGCAGGGAGGTGGCAAGGCACGGACCGGGGAGATCATGTGGCAGGAGCACACTGTACTCCAGAAATCCCATTTCCAGAGTGCCCAGCTACTGGGAGGTGGTCTCCATTCTACCTAGCTGTAATGCCTTCAATAACAAGGCTGGGGAAAGAGAGAGAAGGAGCTAAAAAAGGACATAACAGGAAGGCAGGGAATAGCAGGGGTAAACCCTGGTCACTTCTGGGATAGGAGGACACAGACATTCACACCGAGTGGGCGGTTGGGATGCGTGGCAACAGAGAAGTAAAGGGACCAGATTCCTGGGTCACTTACTGAAGGAAGGGGCATCAAGCAGCAAAGCTGCCTTGCAGGAGGTGGGAGAAAGGAGAATCCCAGATCGTTTGGATGGGCAGGGTGGCCACTGCTACTCATGGGCCAGGGGACACATCGGGAGCTGTCTGAGGAGGAGATTTTCAGGTTTCTTTTAGGAGAAGGTAATGGGTCTGCCTTTTGGGGAGAGAAGCACATTTTGGGGGATAAACTGTGCAACATACTGCACTGAGATATGAAGGAGCAGAGTTTTATGCTACTGCATGTTCCATAGCCTGTGCCCTGGGCAGGCTCCATCTGGGCTGCTGCTCTCTGTAACACCTGTTGTTTGCAACTCTGTTGTTCCCAGATAAAATGAATTGAGGCAGCTCCTAGTTCAAAGGCTCTGTTTGGAGCAAAATCTGTTAGTAGACATCCACAGAGCTCACCCTGCTGCTGCCACACACAGGGATACGGGAGGCTCGCTCTCACTTTGAGAAGTGCCTGTGCAGCGCTGGCACGGCAGCACACAGCGCAGTGGGTGGTTACCTGTAATCTGGCAGTCCAAGCAGACTGATGATGATTAGTCTCGCAACCAGACTGCTGCCGCAAGCATCTTTGATCTTTGGTCATCTCCCGAGTGCTGTTCTAGCAGTGGGGAAGGGAGCGGCAGCGCAGCTTTATGCAGCCCCGGTTTCCCTGGCTGAGCTCCCTGCAGCAGCTCTCCAGCCTTGCTCTCTCAGGCTCTGATGGGGAAAATTGAATTTCTCTTCTCTGACCTTTGGATCAGATCCTTCTCCCCACACCGAGTTTATTGCAGATCAATGCTTTTTAAGTGCTGACATAAACACAAATATTACAGCTGGACAGTTGGTAATAGAGACTGTTTAATACTGCAGCATTCCTCAATAATGTACAATTATGTTTACTCTTACTTGGCTCCTTTCAGCTGAGGAGCTCAAAGTTGCAAAGCCTCACAAGCCCTTGTGATGCGAGTCTAATGTTATTGATGAAGACAAGAGAGCCCAAAGACATTGAACATAACAGCATAAAACCAGCTCCTGTGGCTCTGCTGGCTCAGATGGAAAGTCTGTCTAGCCTAGCACTGTTTCTCCTGTATGCATGCCAGCGAGAACCCTCTCTGATACTCCAGGTACTCTTTTCTTCAAAACTACATCCAATCTGTGGCTCTAAGTTTTTCTAAACTGTAACTGGTTTTTACAATGTTAATAACTCTGAATAGGACCTTTGTACTTCTTCATGGATCCATTAAGATCCAATAGGATCCATGGAGCCAGGTAGCATCTTAGCATCAACAACAAGAGGTTAATGACGTATTGCTCCGTCGAGCCACGTGGAGAAGAAAAGAAGGCAGAAGTCCTTCTATTTCACCATCATGCAATACTCTTACCTTCAGGAGAAAGGAACAGGGGTACCAGCATTGTTACTTGATTTTCTCAAGTGCTGCCAGGCTCCCCAGGAACTCAGTGGTAATGCTGAAAATTAGACCTCTACCTGCAGATTGATCTATACTTTTTGTTATGAAAAGAGATCCACAACCTCCGGGCATATATAGGAAGATATTTAAAATGAAAAATGATGAGAGTAGATTTCCAGCAAGTACAAAAGAGATGTAAAAGCCTTTTGAAACAGCACACTCTGTTCCCAGCCCTGCACTTTACTTGCATTCTCAGCTAGTGTTGCTGGAGAGGGTTGGGTAAATGAAGGTCATTGCAGGTACTTGCAAAAGCGTCTGGAGGGTTGCTTCTAAATGAAAGGCTACTTCTCTCATTTCTTTCTGGACTACAGCTGAAGAGATCTGAAGATTGAAAAACCCTGGGAAGGCAGCTCAGCACTGCCTGGAATCATGAGCTGAAAATATTTGAAAGTTTCAATATTCCCCTTTTTGTTGTGATTATTTTGTAACCAGCATTTACAAAGAGCTACACAGCTCTTTTAAACTCAATTCACTGGTGCAAAAAGAAGAGTGATTAAAAAAAAATATCCAAGGACCAGATGGTTTGGGGATTTAAGACAGCCTAAAGATTTGCATCTCTGTCGTGAGGTCAAACCTACTTTTTACTGCTTGAAGATCATTAGCAACTAATGGACTCGGTTCTCAGGGAAACCATGACTGCACCAGTACCTCTCATGCTAGTCCTTCTGTGGTGCTGACTCTACCCCTAGAAACACATCCACAAATTCCAGAGCATTACTGTCCCTTCACCTTTTCCACGGGACAGCCGGAAAACTCCTCGTGTGGTGGCCCAAGCCAAGTTTTTATGTGCTGCCTGATGTATGCTGATTTCCCACTGTGTAATATGTTTTTGTTCCTGAGATGCTGGATAAGGGGGCAGGGATGCTGGAGAAGTCATTGAGAAGAGACAAGCACCACTGTATTTTTGTCTTTTTAAAAGATAATATGGGTCTTGCCTCTAAGTCTTGCTGGGGCCAAAGGTTGCCTGGCGGTGGGCCACGGCTCCAGCTATCAGTTTTAGCGGAGATGCTAGGGTTTGACTATCCTTTGAGGCTGTCTCCTGTATCACGGCACAAGTTTCACCAGTATCGGAGAACTTTGCCCTGTTCACACTTTCTGTGGGAATAACAGTCACACAAGGCCTGTCAATCTGGCCGATTTCACCAAGACTAAATTTGTTTTGCCATGTGAATAAATTAAGACAGAACTGAAAAATGCCTGGATGAGGATTAATTAATCATTTGGAGAGTCCCATCAGCTCTCAGGGCTCTACCAGGGGGCTCCCGGAGCATCATCAGTGTGTTCTGAAAGGCAGCCAATGAGCAGGATCTGATTCACTGCCCAAATTAATCTATATGAATGGCTGTGGGATCCACTTGAAAGCACCATTGAGAATTGGCCTATAAAAAGGCAGCCCAATTTTTTGCGGAAGCTACTTTGGGAAATGAACGAGGACTTTACAATCTCCTTCAGCCATAAAAAAACATACACATCTCACACTGCTGCTTGCCTATTTTAATTAAATCAATAATTAAATTTTAATGAAATGAAGATTTTGCTGAAAAAAGAGTCAGCAGTGATTGAAGAGTTTTCAGTTGGAGGAGGGAGGCGAAGTGGATATATCAGGCCACGGGGCTCCCCTCCCCTAACACATTTTGGAGGAAATACATGGAGAACTGAGTTCCTGCAACGAGCTTAACAAGAAACACTTACGATAATGAAGTTGAGAGGTGGCTTGTTTCATACGGCTCTGTCTGGCTGTGTGTTTGCTTCCCTGCTTCCCCCAGGATAAGTCTGTCTTGACTTCTCCCTGTCCTTTAGAGATGCTAGCACTGTCCCACCAGCAGCCCCAGGGACTGGTCCTGGAATAATGAGCACTTGGCTCCACGTTGCAGTAAGAAAGGTGGAGACGTGAACCTCTGAGGCCACTCTTAATTGCAGCTGGCCTCTGAGGCAAGTTTTCATTAGAAATGAGACAAAAACCTCATGATATTACAGAGCATGTCTCCAGAAGAAGGCAGGTTCACATACAGGCTTGCTGGGACAAAACAAAGCCTCGCCGAAGGCTGCCCAAAGGACAAAATGGTGCAGATGTTCAGATGAACACTCGGGCATCAGTAATAAGGGCTGCCTGCTGGAAATGCTGACGAATGTGAGCCCAGCCACAGTCTCTTTGACTTTAGGGAGAAAAAATTCAACAGCTGAATAGATGACAAAGTTTTTTTCTTTCCACCCCAGGTATCTACTGCTTTGAGTTTTCTGATGGTGGCACTGGAGGCAGTGTGGCCTGTATTCTCCCCCTGCCTCTGCCACTGATGCTGTGCGTGGCCTTGAGGGACCCCTCCTCAGCAAAGTGTAAGCTGGGAAAACCCAATCGCCTAACTCCCGGAGAGGGAGCGGTGAGCCTTGACGGATTAATATATACTGCATTTTGCACGTGTCAAGAGCTATTGAAAGGCACACCAGGGAATGTGCCAGGCACATCCACGGCTGAAAGGCTGAACTGCCATGGTGTGAACAAGAGGACTGCTCTGGGGATTGCCAGCAATTAGGTCATGTTCGTAGCAATCACCATAGGTGTGGGCAGGGGGGGGCTGTAACGTGCCTGCACCAGTAGGTCACATTGTTGATGTGTTCAGAGATGATGTGAAAACGGTATCGAATGATTATTCTTCTAGTAGCACCTTTAGTTTAGTTTTTTTTGGAAACACGATTGATACAAGCCTGCCCTTCCTGGATTTGTTCCTCCCACCCTAAAAACTTACTCATTAGTTTTTAAATGAGTGAAATTTAAATGAGTAAAAAAAGACTCATTAGCCTGTTTCAAAGTGAGGTTTACAGAGAAGCAGAAATCCCAAACATAACGTACGTCCTAGGATTTTAGTAACAAAAGGTGACTGGGTATGAGACACATGCTATTGCCACTGATGAGAAAAAGGTTTTTCTAATAGACTGGGGAGGCTCGGTGGGCCAGGAAAGTGTGAAAAAGATTGCCCCAGCCACTTCAGTTGGAAAGCTGCTGCTCTCGGACACAGCTGGTCAACTGTGAAACTGCATTCAGTAGGAAGGCAAGCTTCAGTACCTCTATTGCTCCCAGAAATAGCTTTTACCCAGGGCGATTTCCACAGGGTTTGCACTTTGACAACAGGGCTCTTCTGAAATTGTATCAAGCCGTCTTCTTCTGCAGGTCTGCAGGGGTTCCTCCGGGGATGCAGAAGAGATCAGAGTAGGGGAAAAAGCCCATATGGTGGGGAAAGGAGGCAGAGCCTGGAATCACAGACAGGATCTGTGGGCATAATATGGCATGCCAGAGTGTTTCCATCGCGTTCATGGATGTGGGAAACTGGGCCAGACGTTTTGAACTGCTTCCTTCCCAGGGTGTTTGCAAGAAGCCACTTTTCTGCACAGCCAAAGTGCTGAGAGATGGAATGTATTTCTGAGTACTACGGAGCAGAAGAAAGTCAGAAGGACCTATCCTCCTAAGAGATCCTCTCGAGTTGCTTCCAGAGCCATGTCTCTGGGAACTTTGCTTGCTGTCAATCAGTCAAAGCAAAATGTAGACAAATGCTGTCCCTCAGTCTTGCAGCTTCTCTGTCTCTGAGATGATTTCCTTCCCTGCAGTGCAAATTTCCCTGCATTTCATATTTTGTTGTGTTCCTATTCGCAGGAGAACCATTCATCACTCAGGATAGAGAGGACTTTAATGATGCAGTATTGTAAATAATGGCCCATCCTCAGTTCCAGCTGTGTTTCTCATGCAGCCCTCAATGATGACAGCCTGCTTCCGAGGCCCCTGTAGCACTGCTAAATTTATTTGGTCACAAACTGTTATTCAGATTCAGTCTTAGCCAAATCTTAGTATGTGTAGTGAGGCTCCTCCAGACTTGGAGAATGCAGCTCCAGCTTTGGGGAAAGCCAGGTCTGATGGGCCCAGGGGAAACAGGATAGGAGTTCTCCCACCATCAGTGTTTTTGTCACTGCTGCCTCATGAGACAGGGAGAAAGGAAGAATTTTCCTGGCAGTCTGTCTGTTTGCAGCCAGTTACATTAAAGAGCAGTCATTCTGATGGCTACTGATGCATAGGGGTGGGTGGGTAGAGAAAGTCATTCAGTATTGATTGTCAAATACAATTAATAAAGTTCAGTAGCCTGCTGTTACTGGAAATATTGATTGCATGGGATAAAGTGCTTGCAAACTTACAGGGGGCCATAGCATTTGTTATTTCTATGAAGGTCAAGTTTAGAGGTCTAGTGGTCTAAAATGCTTTCTTATTTCCTTAGATGCTTCCTTTTTCAAAATCCCTTGAAAATGCCCTTCAGCTATGGCCTTAGCCAAGCCAGTTTGCATAGAACTAAATGTGAACTAACAGCATAGCATCACCAGACTTCAGCGATCTGTGCAAGCCAGTACCTCCTGCATCTTGCTTTTGCTTTGCTTGTTGTGTTTTTTTGGGTGTTCTTGCTCGTTCAGTTCAGCCTTGTGTTGAACTGGAAGATGACTGGTATTTATTCATTTTTGAAGCCTGTGCCAATCACAGCAGAACAAGAGGAAGGAGGATAGGTGACAAATCCAGACAGGTTTCTACAAGAACTGCAGCGGGGAATCCCTTTTGGAGTTAAGTCCCTATGTCCTGATGTGGTAACACCTGTAACACCCCTACTTTCCATGCCCTCCTCCGCTTGCTGAGCTCATTAAAATGCTTAACCCACCAGATTGCTCGTTTGGGTTGAATTCTCTCCCTTTTCTTTGTTTCTTACCCTTCAGAGCCACCTCTCTTTCTGGCACTTTTGCGTACTGAATATTGCTCCGTGTGTCAGAGACGCTGAACGTGAGACGAACAGAAAAGACAGATATAACACAATTTGTTCTGCTAATGGGGAAGCTTTGTGTACTCCTGCGTCTGGCTGGCATAAAGTCCATTTCCTTAAACATTCAACAAAACCAGATTCTTCCTCATCTTGCACTTATGTCTACGCTCACACTTTTGCAATGTGGGTGCCACATACTTTTAAATTAGAACAGAGATGTTTTAAGCAGAAAAAATTGATGACACAAGTGACAAAGAAAAGGAGAACAGGCTGTCAGGGTAGGAAAAAGAATTGTTTCCTTTTATAAGCAATCAAAAAGCTTGATATAGTTATGTCTGTGGGAAAATGGGGAGGATGTTTTGTCCGGCAGAAACATTTACTGAGTTGTAAGCATCAGAACAAGGGGCCTTTGCCTTGTGCTGCTGCCTAGGGACCTGTCAAAGAGGATTAAAGCATCAAGACCATTAATTTAAGTATTTCTCTAATATTTCATCCTCCTCCCCTGCTTCTTCAGTACATCCCTACTGTTGTCCTTCATCACTAGAGCAGCATTATGGGCTATTTGGCTGGAGGTGGGATAGTCAACCCCACACTGTGTGCAGTCTATCAAGGCTCAGCAGCCCAGCGAGGAACTCTACCTGTCTGTATCTCACAGCTTCAGCGGCATAGCAGGTGTCTCCTTTCTCAGCAGACCGGGAGCAATCAGTAACACAATAGGTAGGTCTGACTCAGACATACCTGTAGCATCCAGTAGAAGGGCAAGTGTTGTCTCCCTGCTGTATCTGGCACATTGAACAACACAGCAAGGGGCTCTGTAGGGACAAAGTGGGAACATCTGACAGCAAGCGGTTAAATACATCTTTCTCAAGTTAAGTTGTATAGGTGTATTTAATATGTGACTGGCTTTTCATAAACTAGATTTAAATAAGAGCCCAACAAAGTATGTTTCAGAATATTTGACAATCTGTCAGGGTGTAAGAAACATACATTGTACTTGACAAATGAAACTTCTTATTCTTAAATGAAGGAAAAAACAGCATGACACCGAGCCAGCGTGCTTCCACTCCTGCTTTATGAAACAGTTCATGGCTGAATTGATCAACAGCTCAAAGTTTGATTTGCTGAAATATTGTCCATTGTTATTCCGAAAGAGATCCAAAGCATGTGGAGGTCACATGAATGCTATTTGAGCCTAGGCTGCAAATGCAGGGTGTGTTTTCAAGCCTGGGTTAGCATGTTATTGCAGCAGGTCTCTCTATTTGATTCTACTAATGCCCTTATAAACGGTATAGGTTTTAGGGACCTGGAGGCAAAGAAGTGGGAGCACCTATGGGAGCAGACCTCTCAGCACTAGTTAGAAAGAGCAGTGATGCAAGAAAATATCCTGTATCATATCCTGACACAGCATACCACGTATCCACAGTAGTCTCTAAAATACCAGCCTTGTGGTCTTGCATATCCTATATTCTTGGTCATCACACTGCTGTAAAAATGAGCTGTAGTTTGTCCCCCAGCCAATGCTCCCCAGGCCATGCTGTTGTGCAGTGACAAAATGAAAGGCAGGATGGCTAGGGATGTCTCCAGAGAAACGGAGCTCTGACTAAGCCTGCCTGTTCCCCTCTCTGCCCCAGGCACTCTGTACGGTACCAGCCTCATATTAAACCAGCGTAACACCAGCAGTTTCCAGTGCTCTGTTTCTGACCCAGAAGATATCTTCCCATCCAGTGGCTGCAGGAGCCTTGGGTCACTTCCAGCAGCATGTGAAAATCAGTATCAGTGTCATGACTTGTGTTTCCACTTCCATTTTAACCATTTCACTACTGCAGAAGAGTAAATTATTTCGGGGTGGGGTGGGGTGGGGTGGCATTATTCAAAAGGATAATCCTCTACACAGGCATTCACAAATGGAAGATCATTTCTTCTCCACATTCATGCATATTCATTTTGTTTTGGCGGTTACTTACGATAAGCATTGTGCTTGAATGAAAGACAATGAAAATGAAGGGTTTGTTAGAGAAAAAAAAAGAATCCAACTAGAAAAAGCAATATCCCCTTATTAAAATATATACATTTCTTGGCTACACATAATTTTGTCAGGGGAACGCATTCCTCTATTTAATATGAATGAAACATGGACAGTTAACTGGGTATTTTACACAGTGATATTTCAATTGCATTTCATAAAACTCAGGCTGGCTTTGGAATGAATAATTTATCCAATTAGAGTTTTTTCTCTCCCCCCCGCCTTTTTAATGGAACCTGGCTGTCCTGTTATCTATCTTACTGGTTTAAAAACTGAAATAATCCTATTAGGAAGCAGGTGTGCAATGTGAGTGCAAAATTGGTGTCAATTTTTTGAGAATCAGGAGGAAAATATCCTCAGGTTAATCACAGGTTTCCAAGCTGATTTTTGGTATTTGGACTTCATTTAATGCTAATGTCCAAAAATTGAATGAGTTCTGCAGTTTTCCGGTATAGACTGTAGACATGAAATGTGAAGCTTGGCTGTGGCTGGTGATATTAATTCTGGTGCAACGTTTGTTGTGTTTAAGTCTTCTTTGGGCTAATTTTGCTTTAGCTTGTAAATTACTTTCAAATGGGATTCAGTGAGGGTTCACGTGGGGGTTGAATTCTGTCTTGGAGGTGACAGAATCAGTGGAAATGTGAAAATAACACGGGAAAATGTTATTTAAAGATGTTAAATTCTTGTATGGGCTTCCCACTATTAATTTACAAATCAATAATACTATGGTTGCTAGGTATCTGGTGGAGGACTTCTGTCTTCCTCCCATCACTTTGTTCATAAAGAAAATTTCCGGATTATCTCATCCAGGGAGATTTTTAACCTTATAACATACTAATACAATGCTATAGCTGAAAATATTTTTTTTTTTTTTTCTGTATAATGTTTCAGGATGAAATCTTGCAACTTTTATAGCTGTGCAACATCTCCATAAGGAAAACTTCAAAATTTCAGGTAGGGAAAACATCAGAAAAAGTTTCTGTGGTTAATATATTACTTAGTGCCAGCTGATCCATGGTAATGGCTTCCGCATATGCTCATAAAATGTGAAATAATTGAACTGAGTGCTCTTTTAATGCAGGTAAAATCATCCTGACTTATCTTCCCTTTGCTATGGGCTAAAAGTATGTATACATATTTACTGGAGACCAGATGACATCTCTAGCTTGTTTGTGTGTCTGAGCCCTGGAGCACAAGAAAAGAAAATTATTTGTCTGAGCTTGTGCAGCACCTGCAGAGAGCCCAGAGGTCCTGCTTTTGTGCTTCTAATCCCCTCTGTCCTCCCCACAAGAACATTAACTCTGGCACTAGGAGGAAGCTGGAGTCATGAGTTTAATTTTCGTTTTGTTTAAGGAAGAAATAAACCTAAGGGCACAGGGGAAGCAACAATGACATCAATATAAACTAACAAGCTAATGTTCAAACTGGGTTGGCTGGAAAGGGAGAATCTGTATGCTTCTGTCATTTACCTCTGTGTAGGTTTTCTAATTTATTCAGCCTCTGTGTGTTGAGGTGGGGGACCTCCTGTTCTTAGAAACTAAGAATGAAATTCGAAATTCAACCAAATCTGGAAGAAATGGTTATGGAACAGTGAATAATTGGAAACCTCTGAGATTTATAGCTGAGAATTTGGTTTCAAAGGGCTTTTGCTGTACATCTTACCTCAATGTAAACTCCACTGTCACTTTTGGGGTCTTTCATTAGCATTTGATGTGTTAATCGCTCCTCTCATTGTGTCTTGTCAAATCAAATATAAGTTCCAGAGCTTTCAGTTATACAACACTTTCTGTACTCTCTGGGCACAACCGAGCTAACTACCCTAAAATTTTAAAGAAGGTAAGAGATTTTTTCCCCCAAGCTTTGCTGTTGGTGCTCCCTTCCTCTTGAGTTGATGCATTTGAGGTGAAATTTTGCAATTGTTTCTAAAGCTTCTTCCCACAGAGGGGAAGAACCAGATCACTGGGCTGTGGTAAGGGCTTACAAAAGGTAGACCCCTATAACAGAGGCCGATGTAGTGGTTTAGGTAGGGTAGAAAGCTAAATACTCATCTGGCTTCTTAGGATGCACCAGGGAGAGGTGACCACCATGTGATATTCATGATCCCTTCTAGTGCAAGAGGGCTGGGGATCTGGTGGTACGACCAGATCTGGTGGTAGGGGAGGAGATCCAGCAGTCCAGGCTGCTTGCAGTCACTGCCTGCTTACATCCATCAGCTCTCACTGCCTCCTAGAAATCCACACAGCAGGAATTAATAGTTCCACACAGCTCTAGTGACAGGTACAATTGTCACAAGAAAGGAACAAAGCGACAGTGTGGAAGAGCTCCTTTAAAATGCTTCTAATTAGCTTTGAAGTAATTTTCTGTCAGTGTGCTAATTTGTGAAAGACACAGTGTGCTGGCACTGCTCATAAAACCCATTACCCACCTTCCTCCTACCCAGCACATGTGAGGACGCTGTGCCTGCCTTCCCTTGGGACTCTCCTCTCCTTATACATGGTCTGTTATTCGGTTTTCTTGAGTCCTGCTGATGTGAAAGAAACCCCAAGGCTGTGCTGGGTTTGGTGGCAGGGTTTTGGCAGTGGGGGGGCTGCAGGGGCGGCTTCTGTGAGAAGCTGCCAGAAGGTTCCCCCGTGTCAATGGAACCAACACCAGCCGGCTCCTCGACGGACCCACCGCTGGCCATGGCTGAATGATAATAAATGTCACTGATTTCCCCACTTTGGGTCTGTTTTACCGGTGACGGTGGCTGCTGAGCCATCTCCCTGCCCTGACCTCCCCAGAAGCCTCTCGTTCTGTTTTCTCTCCCCTGCCTGGCTGGGGAGGGCAGGGACAGAGCGGCTGGGTGGGCACCGGGCATCCAGCCAGGGTCAGCCCACCATAAAAGCCTTGCCTCAAAGGCACTCATCAATGTGTTAGGTCTCGGAGCATTTACGACTGGCACTGGACGTTTCCAATGCCTTTAGGATGAATCTTTTTGTAAGGAAGGGATGGGCAGATCCCTCTGTGTACTTCCTGAACTGTCAATTTTTCAATACCCATACAGCTCACGCTAAATGGCCAAAAATTTAGTGCTCTAATGGCAGAACACCAGCTATCTACCTAAAATATGGTATTTCATGGAGTGACAGATTTTTTTTTAAATGAAATCAAACATTTTTATAAGAAAAGTAAAATCCCTGAACTTGAATTTCCATAGAAAAGCAGTCCGTATACCTTCTCTTCTTATTCTGCCTAGTCATCTGTAGAGCATCTTGCCAATCAGTCGATGGTCCTCACGGCATTCTCTCTGAAACGACTGATGTGTCTCCATAGTTATGGCAAAGGCATTTTAACCTGGTTTATTTTATAACTTGGTAGTGACATCCTGGGACCCTGCTGGCATACACAGAAACCAAGGAATGTCATGCTTGTGCCACTTGTTCACACATTGCTGGGCTGAGCTCGGGAGGATTTGTCTTACCATTTGCCTAAAGCACTTGATCAATGAAAAGGTTCTGCAGGGTGTAATGATCATCACGTGAAAGTAGTCCTCGGCCAAGACTGGAGCGTTTTATTCTTCATTTAACTGCTTCTCAGAAGATTATGGCTTTATCTCCAGTCTGTGATTGCTTCAGTGACAACAGCAAAGAAAAGTGTGTGCACATGGGCTGTCTGGTATGTCTTTGTGTGGTACTGAGACCTGTAAGCATCTGCCTTCTGCCCAGAGACTGAGGTTCATGTTACTGCCTCAAAAATCCTTAGTTATTAATTTAAAGGAGAAAAGCTCCTACTGGAGGGACTAAAAAGACCCACACCAAAATAAAGTACTTATCTGAGAGGTAAAAGACTGAAATTAATGTCCCCAAATTGGAAAGGCAAGATCTAACGTTTGTCTTCTGCATATCAAGTAATTGCCTCCACTGTCAGCCTTCAAACCACCCTGGAGTGATGTCTGTCTGGACCAAAAATGCCATTCTGGTGTTAAGAAAGCTGAAGCGAAATTGCTGCATCCCTAAAAAAAACCTTTTGTGTTGTACTGATTGACATTTTCATATTGAAAACATTTCGCTGGAAAATCCTCATCTAACCCTCTACTCAACTTCTTTACCTGCTCCTTCTTGTTTTCCAAGTCCTTTGATATCATTCAGCTAAAGCTAAAAGTGGACTCCGTGCCCTCCTAGGAATTCGATCTACAACTACGACTGTACTACAGCATGCCTTGTGCACCGGGTAGTGAGTTACTACACTTATATATGGAGACAGGTACACGCAACTCACTGTAGCGGCCCTTGGAGCAAACTCTCCCCCAAACTGCACCTTGCAGGGGTGGCTTTCCTCCCTGCCCTTTGCTGGGCACCCACGAGATGGGGAGCATGGCAGGGCGCTGCCCATGGCCATAGTGGCTGTGACTCGGAAGAACCGTTGGGGTTGGAAGCCAAAAACCCTCTGTGAGCCTCGGTGAACCCTCTCCACCTGTCCCTCATGCCGGCTGTATCTTCCGTTCGTTGTCAGCGCTCGTTAAGACCGAGGGCATCTCTCTTGCTCGCTCTGCCTTCTCCGTGTCTCCAGTTTCACTGGAACAGAGTCAAACGGAGACGAGTCCACGCAGGGTCTGGAACGGATCAGCAGGTCAGCTGGGAATGCCTGTCAGGCAGCCAGCACGCTCCCTCCCTTCTCCCTGGCTTTCTTTGAGGTTTGTAGCTCTTCTGCTTTCTTGTTGCTATTGCCACCCTCCCCACACTCCCCCTGCCACACACCAAGCACCCAGACCTTTCCTGAGCACTTTACTTAATCCCCAGGATTCTTTATATAGGAATTAATCTTCTCGTCACAGTGGGAGAGCTCGGAGGGAGGGGGTACATTTATCTCTCCTGCTGAGGTCTAGAGTTGCATTGCTGTGATTATTGGTGGTAGCAGTGTGCATGTGTCTGGGGATCTGTGTTTAGCTTCTTCGTTTCTTAAACGACACAGGGGCAGCAGCAAGGCAAGTTGACAGCTTTGCTTTCCCGCTGCATTGTGTCTGCTGCTAGAGAGAGGGAGTGTGAGTGGGGAGCAGCATGGCAGAGCAAGAAGCCAGTGGCTTGCAAGTCCTTCTCTCCACCCTCCAGGTAAGAACAGCTTGAACTAATGAGAGAAGCGCTTGGGCTTGTTTTCCTCTTTAATTCACCAGCAGCGACTTGTTGGGCTGAGGTGGTTCGTACGAGCTCCCTGCTGGCTTGTCTCTAAAACCATCGGCGTGCAGGAGTCCTGACCTGCACCTCCCACCCTAAAAAGCCTTTATGAAATGAAGTTTCACGCTTCGGAGATGAGCACTGGCAATCACTGCTGTGCATCCATCACCCAGCCCCGTCCGAGAGCAGAGCCTCAGCTCCCAAGACCTGGCTGCGTTCAGCGGGGCAGTGAGGGCGGTGTGAGCAGTCGGCTGCCTTGCAATGAATGGGACCTGACAGCGCTGTCAGTCTGTCAGCGAGGCGAGCCCCAGCAGCGCACGCCGCTGCTCCGAGGGCTGAGGGAGACGAGTAAACAGATCTGCCTGGAAGCAGTGAGTTCCTCCCTGTCAAATTGCCTTCATCAGGACCCTTAAGCACTCATGGGGAAGTGACAAAAACTCTTGAGGCTGAGATCGGTGAGGCGCTAGCACTGGGTGTGCTCAGTACACGCTCCCAAGGAGCAGAGGGGAGGGAAGTGTCCTGCTCCAGGGTCATACTTGTTGGACAAGCTTGGCCACGGGATGAAGGAGAGGTATCTCTTCCGCTGCCTGTAGGCGATCCCCTCAGTTCTGTTTTCCCCCAGAATGGATGTATTCCTCCTGGTCTTGCAGGAGATGTCTCCGCTGAGGCATGAGCTCCCCATTGAAACGGGGGGTGTGTTTTGGGAGAGAACTCGTGCTTTCATGAGCCATCATTTTGTCATGAGGAGTGGGCAGGAATTGCTTTGCCAAGACAAGCTGCTTGCATAAAAAGCAGGTTTTAGATAGTTACGGTGAAATGCCAGTTGTCTGCACTTCTCAGGTGCCCTGAGCCCCTGTGTGCAGCCCCACGGGGATGGGAGATTCACGTCGGAGGCAGCAGCATCCTCTGACTGCTACGTGTGTTGTCAAAACCTCACACACTGCAGAAGCAGAAAATGAGGGTTAAGGTGTGTAAAACAAACTTATCCTCCTAGATCAGCCCAAGGATTCATGTCTCCCAGCCCTGTGTCTTGGAAGATTTCTGTCACCCGCCGCAAGTGTGTAGAGGAGGTTATAAAACCCCATGATACGCAATTGGCTTCGAAACTAGAGTTGTGGGGGCTGATCGGCCTTGACATTTTTATCCAAGCTTATGTAACTGTCAACAACTTTTATTTCTTATATCATTGTCAAACCCTGCTTTGCCCTCCATGGCACCCTGTGGCAGTGAGTTTTGCAGGTCAGCTGGCACACTGAAGAAAATTGTCCTACTGTCCTTTTATTTTCTGGCAGTGTAACTTGCTTGCCCTATGTTCTTACAACTTATTTAATGCATATTTTGTATTAGATAATGTTTTTACTGTATTCAAGTTATAGTCCTCTCCCTATTACCTTGGATAACTGGGAGCTGAGTGTACATCCCCTGTTTTTTCCTATGCTCTCTAACATTAAAAGTCCTGGTGCTCTCTGCATAAACTGGGAACAGATGTGGGCAAGGCCCAGGATTAAAATGGGAGCTGTAGATTAAAATCACGTATGTGATTCACTGACAAAGCTAACTAGTTCTAGACTAGAACTAGTTAGGAACACTGCAGGTGTAATAGGTGGTATTGGTAAAATCGCAAGGCAGTACAGCATTCCTCTCCAGTACTACAAAATCTAACCTTGGCAGAAGACCTGTGTTTCCAAAAATTCTGTATGCTCTTAAAGAAAACCAAAAGGCTTTTTGTTATATCTTCAGTTGGATGCAGAGGTTTGAGTGCTAAAGGATAGAAAATAAGTGGTTGGTGACAATTACTGGTATGTTCTGATTCACCTCCTTCCCCTACCTCCAGCCAAACCATTACCAGCATAACTCTGTAATGCCATCACCTATCTCTGCTACAAAAATCAGGTAATAAAAAAGGCCTTTACTTGACACAGTTGGAAAGCACTGGCCTGGGAAATAATAACTTTTGATGATGTTTGTGTTTGCTGATAGCATCTCTCCACACTTTGTTATTTTCTGCCACAGCTGTCCAAAACATGGTTGCTTTGTTTCTGTGTCCTGCTGGATTGTCAGTGCTGGTTCATATTCTTTTACTGGGCATGAAGAACATGTCTGCTGCACACAGTGGCTATTCTGCAGGATATTACTGTGTATTTTCCATTTCTGTTAGCACGTGATACTGCTTGGTATGCAGAAAGCTTTCAGGTGAAGAATGAGGTAGCACTCAGCCACCAAGGCAGTCTTTATGAACCTCAGAATAAAACCACCCTTTCTCCTTCAGTCACTCACGCAGGGCTAAGTTTGTACCTACCTTCTAAGCACTGGCGTAGATTATTACTCTCAGTTGGAGGACTGTCCCCACCTGAGATAGGGTCTACCACCTTCAGCCGAGGGAGTGATCTACCCCATCTCCTCCTGGCATAGGCTCTTTTACTCCTAGTGCACAGCCTGGCTTTGGTAAGGATGGTATTAAGCAGAACAAACCCAGAACACTGTGCACTTTGTAATTGAACTCCTGCTCTAGTCAAGGAAAGAAACGCATTTGGTTTCTGAATTCTTCAGAAGTGTTCCCAGTGTGACGAAGGAGCGTGATCCTCCAAAGACAGCTCAAACCCCTGAAAGTGCAACGTGTTACAGATGTTCTGAAAACTGACAAGGTGAAAAGCAAAAAACTGCTTTCAAAGCACAGCTGCATTTTGTCACCAAAATGTCACCGCAGGGAAGATGTGACATTTCACATCTCTAGGTAAAAAGTGCTTCATTGCTTACAAGGTGCAGCTTTAAAATGTGAATTTCAAATTTAAGAAAAGCCTCTTGCTGTCTCACAGGTTTAGTGTTAGTAGGGCAGAGCAGAGCTCTTAGGATTTTGCTTCTAACCCTGTTACCTTCTTCTTTGCTCTCTATTCTTGACTGTCCCCCTCCAGCGTGCTCCTACAATTATCACCTCCCATCCCTCTGGCTTGGATAGTGTTATCCCATCCTGTTCCCATATTTTACTGCACGATATCAACCTCCTCACCCCACTTCCAGTTCAGCTCTGTCTCTCATACATGGACAGTGCAGTACTTAGACCAAGGCTGGGCTGGTTACTATTCCTCACCCTGCTCCCTGGCCACAGCGTGGCAGAAATAAACATCCTCCCCATGTACAGCTTATGACCAGGGAAAAAATCTGACATCCCATTTTACAGGCAGCTTTCCTAGTGCAAAATCCCAGAGGGATCTGCGATTAAATCTCTTGTTTATTTTAATGCCAGGAGGAAGTATCTGGGTGTTAGTTAAAAACAGCTGTTAGGTGCTAAGAAGAACAATTGAAAATTGAAGAAACATGTTCCATTGCGTCCCAGACTATTGAATCCCTTGAGACTGTGGAGCATCCTGGCTTCTACTCCTGGTTGTCTTGGCCCTCATCTCACTCCACCATTTAACCAGTTAGCTAAATAAGAAGCATTTTTATTCTTACTCTGCTTTATCCCTGCTCTCGTCCTCGCTTGCCAGGCCCAGATGTGAAGGCTAACGTGCCTCAGTTAGCCCTGAGAACCTCTCCCAGTTCCATAGCAGCATACATTGTGTCGCCTGAGGAGTCCCAGATTTCCTGTTGGCTCTCAGCATGGTTTTCACATGCTTCCCAAAGCCACAGTCCCCGTTCACGTACTCTGCAAAGCTGGCAACCCCTGGGGCCGCTGGCAGATCTCTGGCTCAAACTGTCCTACTGTGTTGGACCGCCCAGGTTCCCAAATGCTATGGTGCAAGAACAAAGAGGTGAGAACCTTACGTATCGCTGGAGGATGTTGTTTGTACAAAGCGATCCCTCTGAATGGCGGTGGTGCCGGGCAGGGAGCAAACAGAGGATCTGCTGTTTGCTAACTTGAACCTCTCTGCTCCTTTGCGCTGCCTTTTTCGAGCTGTTTTGCTGGCTGGCTGACAAGGCAGTTCTATTGTTATCCTGAAGACAAGTGGGAAGATATCTGTGCTGCTCCAGTGACAATGAAAATAAACATATTTCACACAATGCTTTTGTCTCCTCTGCATCCTTGCACTTATTCTGTCAGCAGAGCTGATGAGATTCCTGACTTTGAGCAAAATAGATGCAAAAATCCCAGGAACTGCTCAGCAAGCAGAATTCTCACCAGTTTGGGCTGGGGATGGAGGAGCTCGAAGTTTGGATTTGTGTTTTTGGGAGGCAGCTTGGCAGGCAGGGCTTTGTGGAATAGCCTTAGAGGGACCAAAAATCAACTCAAAACCAGATGGCCATTTTTATGTGGTTCATTAACTGAGTTTTACTGAGATTGTTATACCTAAAGTGGACAGCAGCAGACTTAGTGTCCTCCTGTTCCTTACAAAAATATTCTAGCTTTGGAATAAGATAAGTCGTGCAGTTAGGGCAGTGAGACACTTGGCTATAGGGTTCAAGGGAAGACCCTTCATGGGGAAACACTGGATGCTCCAGCAGCTCCTTTGTGTCTCTACTGCCAATGCCACTCAGGCTGCATGGCAAGTTTTCTGCTTTAACTGTGGAAGAAAAGGAATAATTCTCTGCAAACAATTCTACAGAGGTAGTGCAGACCCCCACCCCAGCTTGCAGGGTCACTGCTGGCTCTTCCAACCTCAACTGTCATCTTCTCCCTGTCCAAGGAGAAGCTAAAGGTAACCCAGAGCTCTTCCCTACAATCCCTGGCTCACCACCACTGGGCACTGCTAAGCACAAGAAAGAAGAGAGGCGGCTAGCATCCATGCATTTACCCCAAATTCCTGCCAGGCCATGGAAGAAATATTGAGGTTTGGCACTCTTGTGAATCAGCACAGAACACTAAAAGCCCTCAGAGGAAGCTGAGGCATGTCTTGGACTCTGCTGAAACCCTTCCACCGACCGAGCTGGGACCAGAATTTCACTCTCTGTCCCCAGGCTGGCCGCAGCTGTTTCTCTGAGCACGCTGCCAGCTCCTCTGAAAACGCCTCCCCTTGGGCTGCCCAGAGCTGCCTGTGACTGCGTGAATGACAATTCAGGACCTCAGGGAGCAAAACGTACCCAGAGCCGCATCGGAGTGGCAGCACCCACAGCTGGGCTGAGCCAAAGTGTGGGTTGCACCCTGAGCCTCAGCAGGTCTTTCCGTATCGAGCGAGGGAAGCGGGCTTTAGTCTGGCTTCTGCTGACCCTCATCCTCGCCTAGGGTGGCTTGTGCTGTGAGGACAAACGAGATTGTGTCAGGAATGTTCCTGGAGACCTCTTTCTGCTTTCCTGCAGAAATGTAAATGCGACAGGGTAGCCATGTTGCTAAATCAGTTGAGTACAGATCTGGCAAAATAGATTATAACTCTCTGCATCTGAGTTAATCATGTGTAAAATGGCTAAAACCCCCACCATGCCTCACATCAGTGTTTGAGAAATCAGGCAATGAACATTGGGAAAAAAAATACCTAAAGTTCTGGTCACAATGCAGTAAAAAAAATGGAAGAGTAAATTAATAATTTGTTTTCAGTGCAGGGCTTGGATTCTGCACAATAAATAATGCACAGAACCACATGCAAAATGATGAGGACAAAAAGCTATATGGGGTGATTTTCCAGGCAGCAGGCACTGTTCATCCTGAAGCAGAGGTTTTGTGAAATAAAACAAGTTGTCACAAAATTAAAAAATGCAGTTATTCCAGGGGGCCAAATGAAACATCAGGAATGCTTTAAAACTGTGGCTTTTTAGCTGTTGAGGACCTGCCTTCGTACTCAAGGCCAGGCTGTTTAACTTAGATTCTTTGGCTGGAATATAATGGCACATTATACCGTGTCAAGCAGCTTTATATTGTGTATTTCTGTACAACTGCTGCATGATAGACATAAATACACATAAAACTACATTATGTAAGGAGGTATACGCATTTGTTTAAAATACTAATCTTTCACACACAGTATAAAAATATATTCAAATGCCTCTGCTTATCTATTTGTAAGTCAGGAATAATTATTGGTGGCTATCTAGCTTCCATAGATGTTTTGTATGTGTACAGGTATATTTATATACTACATCAATATTTTTATGTCAATGAAAAATTTCTACCTTCTCCTTTTTTCAGGCTTTAATAATTTTACTCTTTGAAATGTATGAAGAGGTGTTTTCATACAGAGAGGTGTTTGCTTGAATAGATTTTCCATGTGTTTCTTTGTATAGCATAATCTTATTTACAGTGTATTATGCTGCATTTTGTTGTGATGGCTCAAGGATATTTTTGACACATTTTTCTGTCCGATGCATTGGTCCGGTCCTCTTAGCTTTATCTATAATGGAAAAAAAATGCCTGTGGTAGAAAATATGTTCATGGACATCTTGTATTGAAGTTTATTATATTACATTTAGCAAAAAGGGCAAAAAAGTTACTTGTATTGAAAAATATGTGAGCTGATAATGGTTAACTTTAGCAGTGTCTACTGACACCAGCAGAGAGTTTACTGATGTGCGTTAACAGGAAGAAAAACATTTCATACATCTACTGGGAATTTAAGAGATGAGGAGGGATTTTGTGTCACTTGGTCTGGGATAGCAGGGTTGAAAATTGCTCCTGGAGTGGTTGCCATCATAGGGACATTGCCTCTGGTGATTGCCTCTGTCTGTACCAGGGTAGGTAACACAACAGGTATCATTATTACTCATGCAATGAAATCTGGAGGGGGTTTATGCCTCTGGCGGTGCAGGTAAAAGCTCCTCCTTCCGCAGGGCTCCCGCAGCAGTCCGTGAGAAGTGGAGAAGTAAGGCCATGTTCGCTCCTCATGGAACGAGCCATGCTCCTGTGGAGAGGTGGCCTTTTTCTGTGTCTGTTAGGGGTAATGTATGCATACCTGAGAACCGTAGGCTTTCACGTGTCTTTGAAAAGCCCAAATCCATAGGCATAACGTGCCCACATATGTCATTGGGCTCTGCCAGTCTCCAGCCTCGTGACTATGTTCTTCTCACCAGACCAGGATAGAAAATAATTCTCTCTTGCCTTTCCCTGTTCTTTTAATAAGCACTTGTCTCACAGACAGTGTATTTGCACCTGTTTGCCTACAGGGCTGGATGGGCCATAGGATAGAAGCACCGATCCATCAGCTAGGGCCATTCCGCATGCCTGGCTTGCTGCTTATCTCCTCAGGAAAGGATGAGGGGCTGTGATTCTGGGGCAAAGCAGGCTGATTTCAGTCCCCAGGGGATTGTGAGGCCAGAACCCACCTGGAAGTTTGTGAGACATGCTCCTTGAGAGGGAGCTACAGCCTTCTCCAGGGAGACCAGGAAGAGTACAAAGTGATCTCACCAGAGAGTCTCCCTTCTCCCCACTGACAAAACCAAGTTTGCTGGAGGATGTGAGGAATGAGTCTTAGGGGGAAGCCATATGGTTTCTTCTTGAACAATTAAATTGTCCAGCTCAGCTGATACCTGGTGGGTCATCAGTGCCTGCAATCCTGGAAGCTGTGTGTGCAACACAAAGCACCACTGTGCTGCTGTTTCAGAAGAGGCAGTTTCATTTCAGAAAAGACAGTTTAATTGAAGATGACTTTGAAACAAGAACATAAGTCCAAACCACCCTCAAAGATTTGTAAACATTTTGTATTATAATTTTTTAAAAAAATCTTTTTTTTCCTCTTTGTTTCATCTTTGTGAGAAGTTGACCTAAATATAGTCTAGGTGCATTCTTTGGGTGAAGATTCAGATCTCCAAGAACTGGATAATCTTTTGCCTTTTCATAGAGGGAAAACAATTTCTCTTAGTACAGTTTTGGGAAGGAAAGTCTAATGTGATGAAGAATGCTCCTTAAAATAAGGGAAACCTGGTCATTCTCCTCCACAGGTCAATGGAGACACACCACATTCATATCCATGACTTAGTATTTCCTTTTGATCCGCTGTGCTGTTACAGCCTTTTTTTTTACTGAGTGGAGACCTACCATATTATAAGGAAACCAAGGTTTCAGAAATCAAGAATTTTTCATGATTTCATAAGATGCCTTCTAGAGAGGACAAACATAACATAGTAGAGATTCTTCTGCCCACAGGCACTAGTAAGCTACAAAAAAGAGAATTAATATTTGAGACTAATTATTGATTGATAGAATAACATCTGCTTGACAGGAAATTCTATGGTCAAAGTTAAACCCCCTTCCTTTAGGGGGTTTAGAGAATAAGGTCGGGTTTTTTCCTCTTCATGGTCTATTCTCCTGGAAGAACATAGCCTTATTTTCAAAAGGCGCTGTGGGTTGAGTTGGAATTAACGAGAACAGCAAAACTTTCATGACTATTCTTCTTAGAAAATTCTGACGCGGAAGTCCTGTGGGAGAAATAACTACTCTACCAAAGAAATCTTGGCTTTTTTCCCCCCTTTTTCAACAAGGGATGCTTTGAAACTGAAACATGTATTTTCTGACCCTAGAGCCATGGAAGCACCACAGCATTGTGTTTTACTACAATCAATCTCTGTGAAGCCTTTTATGCACATTAATTTTTTGGTGTAATTTACAGACACAGGCTTCCCACTGGGCCCAATGGGAATTTGATCCCTGCAGCAAACAGAGACAGACTCTTCTCCCCTGGGCCCATCTGCTCCACCGCACTCTGCTACCTATTCCCTTCCTTTCAAAAGGGAGAATGATGGTGTACTGATGGCTGGGGCAGGAGTCCTGGGCTTTATTTCAGGACTGTTACAAACTCCATCAGACTCATTTGATATCTGTGCCTCCGGATTTCTCCATTTGGTCAGTAAATGGAGATAAAATTCATCTGTCGAGTAAAGGCAGAGGGAGCCTTAGTTCACATTGTTTCCCAAATCAAAGGGTGGAACAACGTACTCCAGGAACAGATGACCCTCAGGCAGCCTGGGTGAAACCAGTGCAATGCCTATTGACCTCTGCCATCCTCTGGGGTTTTGGGGATTCCGTCTGAAAGGCCAATGCAGCACAGCTACAGCTGGCCCTCCGTTTTATTCAGGATTAACCTGGCAAGCAGGAGCTTGAGAGGGAGAGAGAGATACCCTTCCGTAAGCAGTTTGCTTGGCATGGTGAATGCCCACCTGTCTGCACTGCAAAGGAGGGGAGGGGGGAGAATGGTCCACCTGACCTTTCACTATGATTAAAATGCTGATCTGATGAAGTCAGAGGAACAAACTGAACTGCCTCTTTCGACCCTCCATTTTTTCCAGGAATAAACCAGTGCCATCGACATGGAGACAGTTTCTGGAGAGGTTAGGGCAAAGCAGCACTACTGCTATGATTTATCTGGCCTCCTATTTGGGAAAATCTGCATTTGAGTGGCCTCTTGCCCCATGCTAAAGTTCTGCAAGTGGGGCAGAGAGCTGGAGATGACAAATCACAAAGATAGTGTGTGCTTGGCTCTGTGTTTCTTTGACAATCTCTTTTGCAATAGTGTTAAAGTCATTTGATCTCCCCATAATGCACAGGGATTTCAAGGGGACAGCTGGAAGCAGAGATGCATTAAAAAGACTTGCTCTCTGAGATGAAACCCATGCTTATTAGCGGTTTGTTTCAAAAGCTCCCGCAGCAGCAGCTGTATCTCACTGACTGCAAACTCTGGAGGATTTTGTCTAAAAGGTGGTTGTCTGAATGGCTGGCTGATCAAAGGGTTGGAAATCTTCCCAGATTAGTTCCCCTGCTATGTCCTAAAAAAGCCTGTAGAGCACTGTTACATCAACAGGTGTCCTTGAGAACATGCTCAAATAAAATAGGACATAACAACTACTTTTTGGTGGCCTCTCCATGCTGGCAATGGCTGCAGGCATTGGTGGTAGACTCTGACATAGACCAAATCTCCCACGGGATATTTGCTGAAGAATTCACCTTTCTCTCAGAGATGATCCCATCCTGACGTCAAGACTGCATTCACTCAGATCTCAGTGAGGCACGTGTGGGTCTATGGAGAGATCAGAGGTCCCTCCCCATTGCTGTGCCAGCAGCAGAGGAATACGTGGCTCCTGCCAAAGATCCCCTCTTTGCACAGGAGCCGTATGCCATCACGTGTTCAGCCTGTGCCCATGTCTCAGGAGAGACAGCCCATGGAGTTTGGTTTGGTGAAATCCACAGAGAATCACAGTAGAGCGAAGCTAAGCAACATGTAGAGGATGGCACGTCAGGGGATGCCGCGCTCCTTGCCTCCTGGGTCAGGATGTGCTGGGTCAGTGCTGCCCCTCAGACACCTGTGGGCACAGCACGTGTCGAAGCGTGCTCCACCACAGCAGCACCACGGTCTTGCACAGAGAAAGGCACCAGTAGGAGTAAGAGCTCTCATTCATCTCTCACTTTGCAATGTCACTGATCTACAGTAGCCTGGATCTCAGCTCAGGAGCCTCTGAGAGGACAGTGAGCTTGTAATTTTAATTTAACTTCTGTCATGTTTTCCTGGAGCACAAACGCAGCAGTGGGCTTGCTCACTGAGCTAATAAAATGCCTTTTAACTTGACTGACGAGTGCTTTGTTTGCAAGTGCTTCTGAGTGACCAAACTGAAGTTACAAGGGCTGAATAAAGCTCCAAACATGTCTCTGTAACATGATGACATTGGCTTGCTGCTGCTGGGTGTCTTGCGTGAGGTGTAGACTGAAGATAATGAAAAGCTTTGTTGCCTTCTGCATGGAAAATGACGCAGCCCTGTTATACCTTTTAAAAACTTGGCAGCCTTCTCAGAGAACTGAGGGCTTTGCTTTCAAGAGAACGCTGTTTAAATCTAGACAGATGGGTCTGAGCAATGCAGTTAAACAGATGTTCTGCTTTACATTACTAGTAATAATACTTTGAATCATTAGAATTTTGAAACAGTTTGCTATTCATTACAGATGCCGAGTTTCATTTGTTGTTTGATTTTTCACTTAGACTCGATGGGAAAAATAGGTTCATCATTTTCACTTTCAGGTTCTATCTCTTAAGAAAATAAGCTGTGACTAAGAATAGTTATTAGCAGTCTGTCTCCACTACCCATACCTCAATCACCATTATTAAGTGTTGTTTGATTAAAGGTATTTTTACTGCCGTTCCAGAAAGCACTTTTGAAAGTGGGATAGATTGACACATAAGGACACGGTGTTTCTCCTAACCAGGATATACCTTCTAGTGATCCTTTTCTTCAGCCTGTACAAGTTGATGTCAGACTAATGTGTAGCAAATGGGAGTGTTAGCACTGGAATACAGAGAGAAGCCCAGATCCAAACAGCATTATCCCTGGCAAATGCCAGGGCAGACTGAAAGCAGACATAGGGACTCTTGTGGCTTTATCGTGCCTAGCCCAAGCAGGACATCACAGGGAAGGCAAGGATAGCAGCCTCTTCATGAAGGCTATTTACTTCCACATGCACACAATCACATTTGCTATAGCATTCAAAATCCATGGTTTTATCAAAAAGCAAGTACATCTAGAAATTTTCCAAGGATATTCCAGACTCACCCATACTTTGAGAAATGCCATTGCTTGAAAAAAAAAACTTTGTTAATTCCCAAATGCACTTCTGCTTTGAAAGACAGTGTTCTCTGGACGGACCCCCATAAAATCTCACAAAGGAAGACAGTGGCACGTTTCATGCTGCTCTTTCATCATTAGTAGTGGAAAAGAAAACTATATCTGAATGGAAAAAACAGGTCCCTCCCTATTAAGTTTGGGTGGCAGTTGTGTTAAGTAACTGTAGCAGAGTGGCACTTGAACAAAACATTAATATTTTAAAATAGTTCAGTAACAGCTAAAGTAATATAAAATATAGGAATAAATCCAAGAAACAGCATTAAACAGTAGGTGCTAACATGCATATCGAGATCATTGTGCAAGAACGGTTAATGCCTTATAGAAACTTATTAAGAGTGTGAAAGACATATGCTAGGATAATTTTGGTGTTAAAAAAAAATAGATTAAAAAGAGGAAAAAAGTGAGCAATATAATATTAAATCCAGTCAAAATCTTTAGGTGTCATAGGTAACTTATTGTGAAATTAGAGATGAAACCTAAGAGAATTTATCTGCGGTAGAAATTACACAAAGAACATTAGAAATATTCAAAGGGAAGTCTAAAAGCCTTTTGCAGAATATCACGTGTTTTGATTTATCTCAGAGTTTCCTCATTCTTTTAATGCTTCCAATTTGACAGAAGCATTTTAAGGTTATATAATAATGTGTTTTACCACCAGTTCTGCATAATAAAGTAATTGCTCTATTAGAGATGCATTAGTGAGAGGAGCAAGTGACACAAAGGAACTTTGTATCAGGAGGAACTTCTGCACAAGGACAATCTTTTCTTTAAGAACATAGAAAGAACTTTGGCATGAAGAAAGAAAGAAAAAAGCAATTTACTTTGCCAACAGTATCCAAGGTATTGCAATCTATGAGGGCATAAGTCCTGCAGATATCTGGGTGTCTATACATTTTATTAGTGTAACACACTAATGGCGCAGCACAGACATGATGAACAACCTTGCTCTGAAGTTAGGCGAGATACCTTTGAGTCTTTGTGACACAGCAGGTAAAACATCCTTTGGAAAAGGGTCAGGTCATGGTCTATGTGCCACTTAGTTCCTGTATGGCTGAACTGAGTGTAGCACCTCCCTTGTCCTTGGGCACAAGGATGAACCGCTACGTAAATAGGTCTGAGACCCACCGATGGTGAGCAGCCCTTTCATCTCCCAGTCTGGCATTAGGGTTCCTTGCAGGGGACAGGTCTTTTCTGCTGCACTTACTCCTGGGAAGTTAGAAGAAGACTGATCTCAGGGAAGGAAATCTTTGAGCCCCCCACAAATAAATGGAAATGTGTGATTGCGAGCTATAACGCTTCTGTGCAGACACTGTTCCTGCTTCATTTTATTGGAATATCTTTGTGGGCTCTGCCACCAATCTGCTTAGGTAGTGGCTAAGTAAATTTCCCACCACAGGGTGATATCTCCCACCAGAAAAATAAGAGACAACGAATCTGATCTTCTTGATGAGGGATGCAGTGGGGCAGGTGTTAATTAATATTTGTGAAGAAATCTGTGATCCTGTGATGAAAGGTGTTATGTTAGTGCAATTTATTGCATTAAATATAGTAAGATTCCTTGGCACGGATGATTTCCACCAAGATGTTATTCATTAAGTTATTTTGGCTAGAGATCAGCTCAGGCCAAGCTGTTACAACTCAACACCTTCAGTGTTTTGAAGACCTTCAGATATAGGTTTGGAATTTGCCCATCTCTGCCTTGAAGCAGTGCAGTCCAACAGAGTGTAGCATGTAGCCTTGGAGAAGAAGCCCTGAAGCTCAATGAGTAGGAGCAAAACCCTGGGTGATAGCATGGTAGAAGTTGGCTTGGAGACACTACTTCTGCTCAGTCACCTGGATGAGCTGTCATCCATTGTGAAGGGTATGGAATCGTTACGCCCAGCAGTGAGCTAGTGTGCTATTGAAAAAAATGTTGCAGGTTACTACACCCAGGTGCAAATAAGGATGAGACGAAATATACCTTCAGGTCACTGCAGGTCATGAAAAAAGCCACCCACCTGACTGCAGCAGGGCAGAGAGGGACAATTTTTATCAGTATTTGCTATATTCTGTGGTATAAAATCCACAACTGTTGCTTTGGGCTGATGCATAGAGCTTGGCTTGGTGTTAAGCATCAGCAGGAACGAAAACGGCTGGTGCCTGGGCCAGTGGGGTGCTAGCCATGCCTCACAGGGGAGTGCAGGAACCTGCGAGAGGGACTTGTCTCTAAAGTTTGGGAACAGGAGCAAGAACTTGTCAGACCACGTGCCTTGTTCTGGGAGGCCCCTTGGCTGCCCTGCATACAGTTTGAGGGCTACGTGATCCCACGCAGCTGCGGACGCCTTTCTTGCAGGATTAAAGAGGTCACTTAGGACACTGCCCGGGCAGCAAGGTCCTCCTCTCTGAGGCTTTAAATAGCTCCTTTCCCTCCCATGTCTCTTTTGAGTTTTCTGGCTTGCTCAGGTCTATCTGGCTCCTTGGCAGAGGAAATCCAGATTAAGCTAAAGAAATGCAATTACCGTTTAGCGCAGAGGGGGACGTCTCTGGTGGTGCTGAGGACATTTGGATGCGTATTTTTGGAGCAGGGGCAACAGGACTGTAACTTCTTGGGATCCTTCTAAAGCTGGATGATGGTAGTATTGTTACAAAGTGCTTCAGAAAGAACAAGATTCAGGCTGTAATCACTTTCGTTTGAATACTCCCTTATTCTGAGGTTGCCTAGTGATATTTCAGAGATCCCTGAACCCTTTCTTTCCCCTGAGAAATAATTATTTTATTTTTTTTCTAAACCTCCCTGTATCCAATACTGTAGATAATAACCTTCCAACAAGAAGAAATCACAGTTAGCTGGCTGAATATTGAGGCTGAGGATGGGAGCACACAGACAAGAAATTCTTCAGGGTATTTTGATCTCTCATTTAAGTGTGAATTTTTAGCTCCACTTAAATTAGAAAAAGCAATTCAGTCTGACAAGGCAGAGAATGTAAGGCACCAAACCTGGCTTCGCAGTTATGGTAAAGCTGGATAGTCAGCTGTGGAAAGAAGATATCCAGCTGGCAAATCCATAATGCCAGCGGTGAGCGGCTGTGCCCAGCAGTCGGGTCTGGTGCGCCGCGCTGCCTAGCCGGGGGCAGAACGTCGGGAGGGGAGTCCCTGAATTAAGCGTTAATACAGTTATTAGCAGCCCAATAGGTTCTAGAGGTCTCAGGACAGAGTGAGGACTAATGTTGCTCAGCCCCTAAGCTAGGCTTGATTTTAGCTGGTGTTAATTTTTCACTAGGATTTCTCTTCGGTAGGCTTTGAGTGCAGGGAGTGAGAAATCTTACTTGCAGATGCAAGTCTCATTACACAGACAGTTAGGCTTCTGACTGCTCTATTTGTGTGAGCAAATTTATTAGGGGTAAGAGAAGAAAGAAGGATGTATTTTGAGCATGTCAAATCCTGCTTCCCTATTTAGAAACAGGCTATTTAAAAACAAACAAACAAACAAACAATAAACCTCTGGAACTGGACATCTTATTCCTTGGTCTCGCTAAAAAACACCAGGTATGGAAGTTTGTTAGCCCAGTGCAGCAATAGCTTTTCTTTAAAAACAGGCCATTTTGGTGGTGGTGTTTTTTTTTTTTCTACGCAGTTACACAGCTTTGTGAGGCTATACTCAACAATTAATTTAATAGGAGTGTTGGTAGAAATCATGTTATGCATTGTCTTGCAGGAGCGACTTCTTTGATTTTGCATTTATTATTTTAGTGACTGGAATAACTGCTTTACATTTCTTTCCCCAAATAAAATATTTATTAGTAAATATTGCGCTGCACAAATTGATGCTGTCTGATTTCTATCTGAGCACTCTCCTTTTTTCAGTATTAATGCCTAGTCTCACAGCAAACATTCTCAGTAGTCTGCGTGTCTCATTTGGAGAAATGCTTGCCTTTGGGCAAAAGACATGAAAGCCCAAGAACTGCACAAAAGACGGAGTTTATGGGAAGTCTTTGTTTTAAGCCAGCGCTAAAAGTGGAACTGCACTGGTAGCTGCTGCCAGTCAGGTGGGACAGGAAAAATCCCACCTCTGCTGTGTCTTCAAAACTTGTGGAAAACATCCCAGGAGAGTTCCCTGATGAAACGAGATTACTTCTTACGGTAGTTTAGTGGCAATTTTATAATCTTGAGTAAATAACAGCTTTCTTGGTGTGTTCCCAGGAGCAGGACAAGGACACAGGAATGTCTTCCCTGCTTAATTGTGGGTCAGCAAAATAACCCGAGCTGCCAGTCAGAAGGATCTTGAGATCAAGCTGTTGTCCTCCAAACCCAATGTCACTAACTAATCGCTTGCTGCCTGTAATGTATCAATGACTATGCACTGGGGTATTTCTTTTATTCCTGGCTTTTTCCATCCTCCTGCTATTTATCTATGAGGAGCTTCAGCCAAGCTAACCAAAGCCCCAGTGTTTCAGGGATTAATTCCCAGAAAAAGCTGCGAGAGCAACTATCAGCTAGGAGCTGATTAAATACATCTGAACTCAGCCCTGTGATGAGTTGGGTGAGAAAGACAGCAGTCTTCGCTGAAGTAAAGCTCAGATGAGGGGCTTCAACCAAAAAGTACAGCCATGCTTGATCATCTAAGTGATGGTTTTTGCTACTTTAGCCTTTGTCTAGCTGGAAGCCGTGAAAGGCAGCTACAGGCTGTTGTTAATAGGTAACAATTTGGCTCTAACTTTAAATCCTTTTAGTGAAATCCTGCAGGAGGCTGGTGATTTTGTAATCTAACTTGAGCCTCTGGGAACTTTTCTCTGCTCTCATTCCACCCATATACCATGAATGCATCTTCATTAGTCTGTGTGTGTATAGATGTTATATCTAACATTCGTAAGTGCTGGCAGGAATGGAAAATATTTAGGAAGAGGAATTTTACTCCTCTCTTTGCTTATGGTTTGTTCTTGAACCATCAAACATATCTTTCAATAAAAATAACTAATGTGTTTATTTTAACCAGAGCTGGGTAAGTAATTTGCATTAAAGAAATTACTCTATTCATCTTTTTTAGATCAGGCACAAGTTGTGATTTTCTCATTTGTACTTACTGTTCAAAAAGATTTACTGATTATTTTTAATGAATGAATTTGTTGACAATTCATCCACAGTTCGCTATGAGTATTAATTTAAACAATTGATTCTAATAGATTGCAATGTCCAAATATCTTTGATGACTTTGAAAATCTCAAGCTAATTAGTCAAAATCTGAGCTCTTTGTTTTCAACGGGCAAGTTGCCATCTTGCAAGACAACAGCAACTTTAGGGCTGTTTTTTCTGTGTTGTCTTGCTATATAAACTGGAGCTCTGTTCTTCTGCACTATTCTGTATTATTCAGCGGTGCCACCAAAGTTAGTGGGAAATATGTTAGAATTTGTAATGGGACTACAATTTTATCCACTGTTTCAGGAAACACACAAATCATCCAATTCCCTCACTAGTACGCTGGAGGAAGACAAGCAATGGGGCACCAGCACAGTTGGAGTTTTAGTGCTAAAACATCAAGAGTAAATACTCAGGTAAAGTGTTTGGCAACATCACCCAACTCTAATTTGCACATTTTAAAGGTTGATCTTTCATGTCCCCTCAAGTTCTTTGTTCGCCTGAGTCCCTGGATAAAGTGCGCGGAAAGTCAGAGGATATCTTATGTCATCACTATTTGTGTTAATGGCTTAGGAAACCCACAATCCAATCAGTTAAAATAAACAACCCAGTGTAATAGGAACATAAATCAATGAAGACTTCATTACTGAAACCTTAATGTGTAATCCATCCACCTACAGAGGAAAGGGATACTGAGAGGCAGCGAGACAAAACCAGAGGACAGTCTGATTTAGGCAACCCTGATATTTAAAAAGGTGCTGAGAACAGTAGCTGTTCCCAGAGTCAGTAAATTTGGTGAAGACTCATCACTCCTGACAGCCTGCCCCTGACTATTAAGTCCCTATGCTAAAAAATGCCAAGAAACCCTTGGGAAGAGAGCTTTGATTGCTCTTTGTTTGCTCTGGGAGACTTGAGACAGCTCTAGATTAGGGACTAATGAACAAAGACATGAATTAGCAAGATTAACATATGACTAAAAGTGTATGTGTTACCTAGAAGTAATGGTATTGAGAACTGCTCCGACCGTGCTGCAGGCTTTCCTCTCTGTGTGGTCCCTTGAGCCAGTAACATGAATCGGACCCCTTCTCTAAGGTGAGGGTGGCAATACTTGGTGAACCAAGAGTTACTGGATTTCTTTAAAGCCACGTATTCTGTTTGTCTTGGCTTGGAAAGAAGCAGTAATCCTATTATATCGAGCCCTTTGATTTGAACATGGTTCATAAAAGGGCTGAACTTTTATGTTCAGTGCAGAGATCTCTGCTTGTTGAGTTAATGTAGTGATGAATAGAAACAGCAGGCTCTCGCTCTGGGCATGGACCAGCTCTGAGATGGGGATGAGACATGTGCTTTTACTGTGGATTTTAGCTAACAACAGAAGTAAGGTGAGTCTTTGGAAAGGCAGCAGTGCTCACAGACCCTCCTCCCCTGAGTCCCCTGTTTCAGAAGTGATTCTCCAACTGTTTGCTCCAATCTCTCATCCTTGCCTGACTCCTTTTTCTTCCATCCCCTTCCCCTGATCACATCATGTTCTTTTGTCTCACTCCCCTGCTGATACTCATGTCCCTGTTGCTTGCTTATGCCAGCATGAAATGTGTATTGAGCACTCTGTAGTGCTGGTGATTGACCAAAACCAGCATGATGGGAATTCTGTTTTTCAGAGATTTGGAGTTTGGTTTTGTTAATAATTATGATTTTTAAAAAATTATCTAAGAATACATAATTTTAAGGATGCAGAAGTTAGGAAACATCAGCACTAATGTAGATTATTACATGCAGAAGATAGCACATATGATTTGCCAGTAAAGAAGGAGGTTTGGTTGAAGGGAACTGCTGAGCATCCTATGGGAGTTCTGCAACAGAGATGGAAACCTGGTTCTCCAAGCTGACAGTCACCTGCTCTGACTGTGAAGACTGACCATTTTCTTGCTTCATTCCCATGTCTCACTCAATGCATACCCTCCCCAACTATAAGAATGGAGGCGGAGGCATGATATGTGGCTCCCTGAGTAGCTACATAATCCTCAGCACATACATAATGTCAGCTTATGCTGTGACTTTAGCAGGGATCCACTGGAAAAGAAAAGTCCATTTGCAGTAACAGTTATTATCACAGATCTGAATCAGATTTCCCTAATATTCATTCTAGAATTTCTTTTTGCTAGGTGTTACTTCTTAGTTCCTTTTCTTAAATATTCAGTTGCATAATGTTAAATATGTCAGAGAATTGTCGAATCAATTCAGCTGGTAAAATGATCCCATATATCTAGAACACATACTAGCAGGTTAAGTGTCTGAAGCACTTCAACATTCAGAAATGTAGGAGCCATATATTTGTAAGACATTATCCTATTGTAATAATTTAATGGGAGATAAAGTGATTCCGTTATAGTTCATGTGATCCTGAGGTTCTTCAGGACCAAGACTACAGAAATGCAAGGTTTCTATTATATTTGAAATATGTATTGTGTTGTATTGTATCTGTACAGAATTTAAGAGATCTAGAACTTAACCCAAATCCCTCATACAGCAATACAGAATTGTGATTAATTCTTCAGTTGCATCAGGGAAATCTGGTTGGTGAACGAATAAAGGAGGTGTCTTGTGTCTCATGGCTGGTAGATATCATGTGTTTCCTTCTCTGCAAGTACAATATATATTTTTCCTCTAGTGCAAAATTTAAAGTGAATCTAAAGCAGAATGTGTGATGTCAAGGTTTGGTGCTTACTTGGTCTTGATTAAAAATAAGTTTAGGGCATCTTTCTGCTCCCCAAATTCCAGGTTTCTGTGTGGTTGTAGCTGCAAAGCTGCAAAGATGGGAGAATTTTCTTGTAAATGGGATTAATAGTTTAAAGATACTGTTCTTCAACTGCCAGTAATAAGGGATGCTGTCATGGGAAAATACCCCACATCTGTCATTTCTGTGTGATACAGAAGTTCCTCAACTTTGAGGTAACCAGACCAAACCAAAAAAGAGAGACGTAATTTAGAATTTAGATGTAGATCCTGCAGAAATGCTACTGTCTATTAAATACTACGTAGTATGATCAGTATGTCTGTCAGAGGTTTTTAAAATGTGTTGCAAATATGGTTCCACATATTCACAGGCGAGATGGCACAAAAAGTACTCAGTATCAAACAAGGATCTCTGTGCCTCTGGATCGCGTGATGTGCTGCAGTCCTGTGTAGCCTGAAATTTGCTGTTCTGAACTGATCCCTAAATTTGGTGTGTTTCCATTTCAGAGCTCCTGTGACAAGGATGTCATCCTGAGTGTTCTTAGCGTCCTCACTGACTTGCTCTCTCTGGGTAAGGAAGCAAAGGTCTGAGGCAATGGCGGCGGGCTAGGGGCAGAAACGGGGTCTTCAAATAGGTCAGGGAATTCATACCTGCATAAACTTGGCCAGACGTTTGCAAGGTAAAGAGAACAGGAATTGTGTCCATAGATCAGCAGTCTTTACTCCTGTGTTTGGAAAACTGAGCTTTTTTAGTAAGTTAAAGGGGGGAAAAAAAGATTCAGAGAAAGTCTCAATTTTATTTTTTTGTTTAAAAGATGCCTGTGAGTTTCAAAATATTTCATAATCCCTGGCAGTCAGCCACTGGAAATGTTGACCAGTGCCATTGGAGAGAGGGCAGTGAGACAGGGAGAGGAGCCTGGCTTCCCGGAGCACAAGGACTCTCTCATGGAGAGAGCTCAGCATCTCCCCAGCAGGCACCTCCACCTTGGGGCTTCAGGGAAGGCAGGTCGCTGCCTGTGCCTGAGCCACATGAAAAAAGAAGTCAATTGGCAAAAGAACTGGGAAAAAAAAAAGAAGTTTCTTTTCCTTCCTGCTCCACCTCAGAAGTGTCATTTGCTAAACAATTCTGAATCCCAGCGAGCTGCTGGGCTGCGGGGGCTGCGGTGGCGAGTGCTGGAGCCTCCTGCCTTCCCCGCTCCTCGGAGCCCACCGCAGACATTGTGGTGCCCCTCTTTCTGAAGCCCTGCAGTACTGTTCCTCAGCTAGCGGGAAGGGCTGCCTGCGTGGGAGGTAGGCAGTACTGCCTCCCTCCAGGAGCCGAGCGTGCGGCTTCCTCCAGCCGTGGAGCCTGAAGTCGCAGCTGAAGTTGCCCATGGATCAATGTTTGTTGACACAGTAGGGCTCACAGGATTAGCATGTGGTTTCTTTGGATACCTGCATTTGTTTGAAATCTGTCTCCAAAGCTTCCCTAGGATTCCTTTTCATTTGGCAGAAGCCCGTTGCAGCTTTAGTCCTTTGCTTGTTTAATTTCCAGTATCTAAGAAAAGATCACTGAGCCTTCTGCTCCTTTGAAACCTGTTGGTGTCTCTGCTTATTCCTCTCTGTTGCATTTCAATGCACAATGAAAAACTGCAGGATGTGGGTTTGTAAAGATAATGACTGCCGGAGCAAGAGGCAGTAGAGTGCACGGTTTCACCATGCAGCCATTAGCCATGCCTCTAGTCCAAGGGCACCTCAGATTCACGATCAGTTCAGCAAATGCCCTTGGGTTTATAGCAATAAAACATCATTGGAAGGATATGGGAGCTTTGCGTGCTCCATGCGGGGTGAGGGTTTGCGACAGCAGTGGCTCAAGGAAAGGATGCCCTGAGCAGAGTCTCTCCTCTTTTCCCCAGGGACCGGCCGGAGGATTCAGTACGTGATCAGCAAAGGGGGCAGCGAGGCGCTGCTGCAGGCTCTGGCTGCCGCTGCCCGGACCGAGCCGCCCGACCACGGCACCCTCCTGCCCCTGCTGCGCCTGCTGGCCAGGGTCGGCCAGCGAGGTACTGCCGAGCCGCGGGGGACTCCTTGGGTGGGGGGGTCACAAGTAATGGATGGCCCCAGCAATAAGCAGCACTGGGATGTGCCTGATAGACAGCTGTGGGTTTATTTTTTTGAGGTGTGCTGCTTGTCTGTGGTTTGGCCAGGTAGAGGTCCTGCAACAAGACAGGAGGGTGTACACGTGCGTAGAGCTGCTTCTGAACACAGCTTTCACCCCTGTTCTGCTTTGGGTTGGCCTTGTGGTTGGAAGTTCTCCTAGAAGGAATTTTACTTGATGTTCCCTGATTGACAGACCTTTAAACTAGACTTGAAGGGTGAGGGGGATATCATCACACCAGCCCATAACAAGCTGTGGGACAACATGTCAAGGTTAGAGGGATGAGATGCTAGCAAGGGCCCTCAGCCTGTTGCTCTGAGATGTGCTGCATACACTGGAGCATGTTTAAAGTCTTACAGAGGTGACCCATGGTCTCCTGAGGTAACAGGGGCCAATAAGGAAGCGCTGATGAAATACCTCAAAGGAAAAAAGGTGACATGGCTGACAGGCCAGCTGAAGTGCCTCTACACCAATGCATGCAGCATGGGCAACAAACAGGAGGAGCTGAAAGCCACCATGCTGCAGTGCATGTCAAGATTGGCAGTGATCACGTACTGGTAGATTTCACAGACCTGAGGGATATGGAACAGGCAAAGTCAGGACCCTGGATTTTAGGAAAACAAACTTCCAGCTGTTGCAGGAGTTAGTCAATAGGGCCCCCTGGGAAACTGCCTTCAGGGACAAGGGACAACAGAGCTGGCAGTTCTTTAAGGACACTTTCTGTAGAGCACAAGAGCTCTCAATCCCTATGTGTAAGAATCAGGAAAGGAAGTCAAGAGACTGGCACGGCAGAGTCAAGACCTGCTGGTCAAACTAAAGAACAAGAAGGAAATGCACAGGCAGTGGAAGCAGGGTCAGGTATCCTGGGAAGAGTATAAGGATGTTGCCCAGTTATGTAGGGATGGGCTCAAGAAGGCCAAGGTGCATCTGAGCCAAACTTGGCAAGGGATGCAAAGAATATTAAGAAGGGCTTCTATACCTATGTCATCCAGAAAACGGAGGTCAAAGAAAGTGCACCCCTCCTGCTGAACACAACTGGCAAACTAGTAACAACAGAGAAGGGGAAGGCTGAGGTATGCAACAACATTTTTGCGTCAACCTTCACTGGCAACTCTCGTCCCACACCTCTTGAGTGGATGGACATCAAGGCAGAGACTGTGGGAGGAAAGTCCCTCCACTGTAAGAGAAGATTAGGTTCAAGACCACCTGAGGAACCTGAACATGCATAAGTCTATGGGACCTGATGAGATGCATCTCAGAATCCTGAAGGAATTGGCTGATGTAGTTGCCAAGCCACTCTCCATGGTATTTGAAAAGTCATGTCAGTCAGGTGAAGTCCCTGGTGACTGGAAAAAGGGAAACATTGCACCCATTGTTAAAAAGGGTAGAAAGGAGGACCCTGGGAACTACCAGCCTCTCAGCCTCACCTCTGTGCCTGGCAATATCATGGAACAGAGCCTCCTAGAAGCTGTGTTAAGGCACAGGGAGCACGGGCAGGTGATTCGACTCAGCCAGCATGGCTTTCCCAAGGGCAAACCTTGCCTGACCAACCTAGTGGCTTTCTATGATCAGTGGACAAGCGAAGAGCTACGGATGTCATCTATGGACTTCTGTAACGCCATTGACACTGTCCCCCACAACATTCTCCTCTCTAAATTGGAGACATATGGACTTGATGGATGACCTATTCAGTGGAAAAGGAATTGGCTGGATGGTTGCATCCAGAGGGTAGTAGTCAATTGTTCAAGGTCTGGATGGAGATCAGTGACAAGTGGTGTCCCTCAGGGGTCTGTACTGGGACCAGTACCATCTAATATCTTTGTCAGTGTCATAGACAGTGGGATCGAGTGCACCCTCAGAGAATTTGCAGATGACACCAAGCTGAGCGGTGCAGCTGACACGCCTGAGGGACTGGGTGCTGGTTTTTTCCCCCTGTTTTCAGTGAGAGTAATGTTGATCTAACTACTTGATAACATATGAATGCATTTGTTATGAGGTCTTGAGTTATAACATTTGGTGCGAATATGTTTATCAGCACTGCTGCAGAGACCTGGTTTTTGTAATAGTTGGATTCTTACTTGCTTTTCACAGATAGGAAGTTTGGGCTGAAAGTGCAGAAGGCAGAAGCAACTGATATAATACTGAGCCTGATAAGAAGAAACCTGAGCCACCACCTGCACCTCATCCACTGCCTCTGGGTCCTGCGGGTTTGTGCTTCTAATGGTGAGTTCCTGCACTTTCGTCTTTTCCTCTGTGTGACAACCGCCAGAGTTCTTGTTTAGTAATTTCAGTGCAAAAATACGTCATTCCTGATTAAGGTTAGTGCCTGAACGCACTGCTAATATACAGAATCAGGCACAAAAGCCAGAACGACCATAGAAAGAGGTGCTCCCCAAGGGGGTTATACACCCTTTACAGTGTATTTCATCTATGGACTATGAAAATAAAAGCACTGTAGAGAAAAATATTTGTGACAATGTTCTCCTATTCTAAAATATAGGGAGTCATCTCCTTTGCTTTGAGACTCGGGTACATTAAGTCTCTATGCAGTTCCCATTACCATAACAGCCAAATGTCTCACTGTTGTTGATTGTATTGATCCTCAGAGCAGCTCCAAAGGAAGGAAAATACAGGTGGAGAAACGGGGAGAGAGAAATCAGCTACTCATTCAAGGTCCCTCAGGAATTACATATTAGATCCTGGCCTTCCATCTAGTATCCCCCCTACCCCCCAACCCGTGCACTCTCCCAGGCTTTCTTGCTTGGCGATGCCCTCATATTAAATGATTTAAGCGATGGGATTTCCAGTATTCTCTTCCAGGATCATTACAGATTCATACAGGCTTTCCCGGCTATAGAGCCCTGCATTTGTCAGCACAAATTTCCCTTTGCTCACTCTGACTCTTTCCTCTCCTTCCCCACATCCCTCACCCAGCAGATAATTCTTGACGGCCATCCTGTCTGCAGTCTGCTATATGCATCCTAAGATTTAACACTCCTGGCGCCCAGCCCTGCAGGTCCCTTCTATCAGTACAGGAGCTAGCTTCATGCAATGGACTTTCTCAGGCAAGCAGCCAAGCCTCAACATTCAACCCCTCTCCCTGTGATAAGCAGTATTTGAAAGGCTGAGTGTAACTGAAAATGCAGCCAAGGCCAGAAGCTGAAACGTGCCTTTATTTGGGTTTCACAGCTGTGTAGTGACCCTGTGCTGCCTCCCACCCAAAATAATCTGCACGCTTCCCTGCTCCCTGCTTCAGTGCACCTGCATCTCAATTCAGTTGCAGTTGTTGCAGAGGTTTTAGGATGCACGCTGCAGCCTGACCTCCTTGCTGTTGATGTCAGACGCCAGAACATCACCTCTGCTCCTTTGCTGGAGCGTCTCTGTTACTCTCCAGGTATCTCCAGCATTCTCCAGACGTGCTTCCCCCTCCAGGGGTAACGCTGACTTTGTGGGCTCTGTGGCCCAACTGGGAAGCAGTGGGAGAGGTTAGGTGCAGATCTGTGTGGATGTGGTACCAAACCAGGAGATTTCATACTCCCAACCTTGAAAATTATTTTTATGGGGTCGAACTAAAGAAGATCCAGAAGCATATAAAACTCTAAGAGTGCTTAGGTATGAAAGCAGAAAAGATGAGTCTTTGTCACATTCATCAGTTCTGTGCTCTGGGTTACTCCCTTCACCATCTCTGCAAGCAGTTGTGTGTGGCAGCCCACGTCCCGCTCTGGGGCAGGAGGAGTTTGAGCAACCTTGTCCACTGCCCTGTCTCTACTGAATTACCAGGTAGCCCGAAAGTAGCTGTCAAGCCTTGCAAAGCTTTTCATCACAGGACAACTTGAGGGACGCGGTAGGACTGCAGGAGGTGATGGGCCCTCTGGTAACTCTCTGATGACCACTGGGAGACATTTACAAAACAGCCAAAGCCCAGCAGTGGGCAGGCAGCCAGGTGTCCCTCTGGCTGCTGTTGATTACTGATCCTTTGACCCTGTTCGCTTTGTGTTTAATATTTCAGGGCTATATTCATCCCTTCTTTACACAGAGGTCCTGTCTCATAGTGGGAAGGTGTGGCTAAACACGTAGTTTACACATCGGGCATTTTTGGAATGGATTGCAATATCTATCTACGAAAGTTCCTAGTGTCTTAGCAAGTGAAGGATTAAAGGTAAAATTGGCCTAGCTGAAATTAAGCTGCATTCAGAAACACTCCTGACCCCCAAAACCATAGAACCATAGGATGGTTTGGGTCAGCAGAGACCTTAAAGACCACCTAGTTCCAAGCCCCCTGCTATGGACAGGGACATCTCCCACTAGCCCAGGTTGCTGAAAGCCCCTTCCATACTGCTGAATAATAGCACAGAGAGATAACTCTGCCCTCCATGCCCCTGTGAAATAAGCTGTCCTCATGGAGTTGCCTGTGGGAAATGTGGGATGAATTTGAGCCCTGTCATTTTGCTGGGATTTACTATTTAACACTTTATTAGGTATTTAACTATGATTTGTCCTCTGGTGAGTATAATTTTTACAGGAAAAGGGGCTTTGGGGAACTCAGGGAAGAACTGCAAGACTGTTTCTGCATCTGATCTTGTCTCAGGTTGTGTCCACAGACAGCTTTGTGCTTCAGCTTCTGTAAAATGACCTCTGAAGTCCAGTTGGGAGCCCAGAGAATCTGCTCATTGCCACAGGGGCAGCTACCCCCTTCTCTGCATCACCTCTAAACACAACATTGCAGACCATCTGCTTCAGATCTGACTGTTTTCTCTTTTATTGGCTTAGTTACCACAGGAACTACACTTGGCATCAATGGAGCCATGGAGCTGCTTTTCAAAGTCATCACCCCCTACAGCAAGAGACACGTCAGGACAGTCAGGTAGGCAGTAGCCCCAAGGGAACTCATCTTTCCAGGACAGCAAGAAATAAAATTTTGGTTCCACTTGAAGAGGCAAAGAAATCAGAAACGGATGCCCAATTTCCACTCACTTTAAATCTGCAGGGTCTTTTAAGAGGCAGAAATAGTTCCCTGAAGGACGCATTAATACTGTGATTCATCATATGATTCATGCTGGTGGCCATTGATTTGTAGAGTACCCTATACAGTGATGACAGTTTGATTGCAAGGTATCACCCTTCATTTCCCAGTAAGGACTGGATTTTGAGAAGCATGTACTGGCAGCAGACAAACTGCTTCTGCCTACCCCTTAGCAAGAGCCTCCTGCCACCGCTGGCCTGGGGGCAGGTACAGTGGCATCGTGGCAGTGGTGCCTCATCTTCCTTTTGCAGACAGTTGTGACCAGGTCATCACGATATTTTTGAAGTATGACAGTTCTTGGTAGGATTAATCTAGGTCTGTTTTTAAGCCCATCCCAAACATTTCAAATAGTTTTTCTCTGAAGACAGCAAGTCCCTTTTATATCTACACCTTAATGCTGAACATTAGTCCCCAAGTCGTCCGTTCTGACCACTTCCTCAGATGTCTTTCAAGGCAAACTTTGTAATGTAGAAAACATCCACAGAAGGACATAACACATTTCTGGGGCTTGCTCGTTACAAACAGGAGGCAGAATTTACTGCTATGAGCTGTGCCCACACAATCACATTTGCTTGAGCAACACAGAACCTGCCAGTTCTCCTGCTTAGACATGGAATGCCTTGTGGAGCACATAGTCCCTACTTGTTCATGCACATCTCAGCAAGGACAAGGCAACATTCAGTCAGTTTGGGCTTCTGCATGGACCTGACACAGTTCATGGCAGGTGATTACTGAGGAAGTAGCTTTAGGTTGAGCATGTAGGTGAGAAATGGATAGACAGACATGGCACAACAGTTTGACCGGTACTTGCTTAGCTGTGGTTGAATTGGGGGTCCGTCACTCTGTATAAGGGCACCAGTAAATAATGTCCATCCTGCTGTTACCATCAAAGACTGATACCAGTTCTCCCAATATCACCAGTTATACAATACATTGCATGGGAAGCAATGTGAATTAATTTCCACTAGCTGTAAGTGATGAACTTGCATGTCAACACACGGTACTGTTGTCTGCTAAATGCAGCTTTCTTCCAGTTCTGCCTACGTGTCTGGGACTATAAAAATTTTTTTAACAGTTTGCTTTGCTCAATAAGATACTGAGCGGACCCAGCAGATGCACAGCTTCCTGCAGCTGCCTTGTTAATGGAAGCCAGCTCAATTTTGCCTGCATTTTTTGCTTTCTAGTATAGTGCTGAGTACCTGGAACTGCTTCACAGCTTCAGTTCTCTCTTAGGCACCTGTGATTCTTCACATGGTCTGTCCAAAAGTATGATATCAGGATGTTTCCTACACAGCAGTTTGGACACTACCCAACCCAAAGAATATTATTGCTAGGATATTAGTCCTAGGATATCTGAGCATCTTGCAAGATAACCCTCAGGCCTCATGTTATAACTTCAATCTTTAAGATTCAGGCAGCCCAGAGAACTGCTTTACATATGACAGGGATGCCCAGGATGAGTTAGAGCCAGAGCTGGGCTTGACTTCTGAGGGAACCAAAAGTGACCCATGGGTACATGGCTGTGCTTAACTAGGTAACAAAATTCCACTCGAGTCCTTAGTTCCCTTCCTGCGGAAGTGTTGGCTGTGATTAAACCAGTGTTAGTTCTACTGCTGTGATAGCCTCATGGGTCAGGATCTGTGTGTAAAGGGACTTGGGTCTGTATCAGTTCTCCATTAAGCAATGGGGCTGGCTGCTAAAGGTTTTTTAAAGGAATTTTGTGCAAAGCTGCTTTTTCCACTTGCTGTTTCCTCTGAGGGAAGTAGAAAACTTGGTATCTGTCATGCAATTCTAGCCTGGCTTTTTGCTGAGATTCATTTGGAGATGCAGCTAGTGCTGCTGAGGGTTGCTGTAACATAGACGCTAAAGTGGTCTAGAATACTCATTTCTAAGCAGAAAGGGAAAGAAATACCCTTCAAAGAAACACACTGCTTTTTATTTCAGTGATTCCAGGTAGTCAACGTGCAATATTTGGGTTTTTCTTTCTTTTATCTGATGTAGAAGAATTGTTTTGAACTCTTCAGTGGACCTTTTTTTCCACTTGGGACACACACACACACCAGAATGTGCAAACTCAAAATTTCCCTCAATAAAACTCCAGTTTTATTGCTAATAAGCCATTTTATTTACTGCTAAACTGTTTGGATTTATTTTCCCTTTGAGAAAAGGTATGTTATACATTAATCGTTGCCTACATGAGTGTCCTCGCTGCTACTTGTTTCCCAATTTCCTTTTTTTCCTAAAATATTTGTGTTCTTAAAGCATATTTTTATATGCAAATGGAAGATAAAATCTTTCCTGGGACCCAGCTCACAGAAAAAGGTGATTTGGTCCCCACCTACACTTGGTTTAACGAGCAAGAACCATAAATCAGCTGAAGCCTGGTAGCCACTCAGCTGGCCTGCCCCGTGCTCAGAGCGGCTTGTTCCATTTAATAACTAGAAGCAGCTGAGAAGGTCAATGGCTCAGTGGAGACAGGTTGTTTTACATCAGAAGAAGCACACAAACCTGTTCTATTTCAAAAAATGATTGCAACCTATTTAAAGGCACTAGTCCCTTATTATTTGGTAAGGGTTGTGTTTGCTTGCAGTCTATTTAGAAATGCTCTTCTCACTGGGGAAAGTGGCTTCAAGAGATGTTACTGACAAGAATTTAGGTCCTGAGACTACTAGTCCAGACTATAGGGTGGGTTACAAATATTCTTTCCCAGCATTAGTGAATGCCTGGGATAGCTATGGTCTGAAAATCCCAGGCATCTTTAGAGTGCATCAGAAAATGGAGGTGAGTGCATGTGAAAATGTCCTGGTTTTTTTCTGAGCTGTTTTAGTTAAAAACTTGTAGGGTGACTCAGGGAGGAAGCTTATGTATTTGTTTTCCGAGATGGGGCAAAAGAATCAAAAGAGGTCATGTGCTTTGTCTAGTTCAGCATGGGCTCCTGGTCATTCGACACTGGTGTAGCTCTTCCAAAGTTGCTGTGGCTATGCTGAAATCTGCAGTGCGTTATTTTGCTGTAGTTAACTGGTGACAAAAACATCTGCTTCTTCTTGGCTATCGGTACAGAACTTGAAGAGAACACTCACCTGTAACCTGCCTACGAAGGAAAGCTCCCATGTCCTCCCAGCAAGCCTCTGATCCTCCCTTTGTATTTGCTCTTGATACCTTCTCTCCATTTCATAACTATGTGCCACCATCGTTTGCCTTCCTGCTGGGTAGGAACAGCCGGCAGCTCTGGGGGCTGAGATTACCCTTGTCCTTTGATCAGCTGCCAGGAATACAGCACTGAAAAAGCACCGCTTCTCTTGTGGATGCGCCTGCATTCTCCTGTCCTGGGCAGCAGCAGGACCAAGGTCACTTTAAGAATCTGCCCTGGAGAGCACACTATGAGAGCTATTTATTTAGCCAGCTAAGATGTGGAAACAAGATACATAGTTCTATTTATTTTTTGCAGTGGCAAAGCTCTGGGTTATTTAGAAATAGTCTACCATGCTCCAATTGACCTTCTCTGGGTGCGTGCCAAGTAGCTCTGATTCCCCTGAGACTGTGACTCATGGACTTTATTGGTCTTAGTTCAGCATTTGAGGTCTTCAGGTTGCTGGTGCCATGACTGTGTGGATCTTCCCAGGACAACCCGTATCTGAAGTAAGAGATGCGTGAAAAAACATGTGAAACTTGCTGAGGTTTAGAAAACTCTTGAGCACTGTGAAATCCAAGAGAGATGGAGACTCTAGGCTGTCTTGCCCATCTCTCATAATGCTGTGCTGCAGAGAAAGTTTTCTGGTACCTTTTATAGGGACAGTTTAAAATAAAGCCCGGTGATGTTCTGTTTCTTTCAGTTTTGTTTATGCCAGTAGCTGGGATATCTGATATACGTGTGTGTGTGTGACACTGAAATCTTCACTCCATCAACACCTTCTCTAATGCAACATCCCTGATGTCCCACACAGTGCAATGGTCCCGGCTCCTTTCGCCTTTCTTATCCTCATATGTTCCATATCTTCTACCCTTCTCCTGCTTTCCAGTGTCATCCCTTTCAACACCCTCACTCCTTTTCCCAACTTACTTGTTCTTTGAGATTTTTGGATGTGTTGTGGGCAGCTGGATGCAGAATGTTACAGTGGCAGATTTGTGTTCTCTGGCTAACCAGGAGCTGGGTCTCTTCTGTAGGATGCTGTCTCCATGTGGCCAAAGCATCAGGTATCCTCCCCAGGCTGCTGGCATGTCAGGCCAATGGCGCTGGAGGCTTTGTGTTGTCTGTGGCTACATGTTGTGCAGGGGTCTTCTAGGACTACTCAAGTTGAAAGCAGACTATCAAAATGAGTGAAAATAAACGCCCAGAACTTATGATTCCTTCATATGAGGAAGACCTGTCTTTTAGAAAATAGCAAATGATGGTGTGACTTGTGTCTGAGTCGTTGCTTCCATTATGTTATTTTTTTCTGTTGTTAAAAGGTTGGCAGGCAGTCTTATTTCTGCAGTTTTAATAAAAGCAATTTAGAGAGTCTTTTAAAATGTCTTTGTTTCTCAAAGCTCTTTGTGAGTACATCTATTTACTACACTGTGCAGAGCTGGCTAGTGGTGTTTGCATAAGCCTCATATGAGAGATTGCCACAAGAATGAGTATTTGTCAGAATTAAAACCTCTCTTCCTGTGAGCATTCACAAACCTTGGCTTTCTGCACTGGGCTGTTCCAGTAAAGTTTGACTACTTAATTGAAAGTGGAAAGTGAATAAAAAAGCTCTGGGAATGGTGCCAAATTAATTCACTAGAAAATGTGATATGCAGAAATTATCTGCTTTTGCTCATGTCCAGCGTTGCCCACTTCTGACATTTGATCACAATTCTTCTTATGTTTGGTGCTTATTGAATGGTCCCAGTTCCTCAAACACTTGCCCATAATCTCCCTTTCCATTAAAGGAAGGAAATCCTCTTGTGTAACTCTATTCCATCTGAGGTGGATATCTGGACTCCTCACATGCTAAAGGAGAAAAGCAAGTTCTTTTCATCCGTATCAAATGTTTGCTTCTAGAAACTTCAGGTGGCTTGGAAGCATTTATTTCTCTCTGCTGAGTGGAGGGTGAGTCTGGAAGGGGATAACCTGGAAGCAGCGTGATGAGCATTTAAGGCTGGCTCAGGCAGGTGGTTGCTGAGAGAGATGTGGAAAATGCAGTCTTCTCCAACTAGTGTCAGGGCTCAAAACCCAGGAGGAAATGAGGGCACCAGGTGCCTTGTCTTCGGGGATGTGTGCTCAGGGGTGATTTGAGGTGGGGAGTGACTCGTGAATCTGAAACGTGCAAGAATGATGACACTGTTGCTATGGCCGGGAAGTGGTTCCTGTGTCACATGCTTCTGTCACAATGTGAGCTGAAACGGTTTTTACTGAAGCACTGAAAGCAGAGCTTGTGCAAGCGAAGAGAGGAATGTCAAGGTGATCAATAAAGCACATCTAACACATCTAAAGCTAAAAGCCCAGTTCTGACGGGTCCCTATTTAATCAGACATTGTGTCAGGTTGACCAAGGGGAATATGAAAGCCCTGGAAATGCTGAAAATATAAGTTAAGAAGCTGTATATAGCTTGAAAATAGGCTTTGACTGTATGACTATATACGTATTACTCTGTTTTTCTATAAAACCTATTTGCACACAGCTGAGATTTTGTTTTCTCTTCTTGGAACTGGTGCTTTTCATGCAAGATAAAATGTAAGTGTTGAGCCCATAGTGTTGAAAAGTGACCAAGCTGCCACATCAACAAATACTTGTAAAAGTGACCTCCTGTGACCTTAACAACAACAGAAGAAATTGGAACAGCAGTGGGCTATGCCTGTTCTAGACAAAAAGAGGAGATGGGTAGCAGGGATGACCTGAATACCAGACTTCTGTCTTCTGTTAAGAATGATGGAGAGACAAACGGAAGAAATCCAACTGCAAATGCAACCTAGACCTAATGCAGGCAGTTAGTTTCCTCAGGCTTAATCCTTGATAACTTCTTGCTGGTAGACCACCATATACATTTGCCACAATTCCATCTCATGGATTGTCCTAAACATTCAGCTGCTTTCTGCTTGAACAGGAGAACATGTTGCATGGCCGTTGCCAGCCAATATTTTGGGAATGAGAAGAAACTCAATGGACCAACATGGTGATCAGTTCCTCTGCAGTCTGATATGGGAGCTGTGTCACTGGTTCTTTTTGAGGTTCTTTTTGAGAAATGCTTCACATACAGCTTTATGCCTTTGTTTATTTGGCAATGGTTCCTGATAGGACATCAAAAGCAAATCATCCTTAATTCCTCTTGTTAGTCTGTGTTTTGCCATTAATCGTGTTGAGCGGTTTGGATATTTAATTGGAAAGTAACACATGATTCTATTGGAATGTGGTCAGAATTAATCAATGTTTAGTGCCTGCTTATTCTCAAATTGCTGTTTGGTTCACTTGATCCCTGTAGAAAATTCACAGGAGGGGCTGAAATATTTCTTTTGAGCTATGTCACTACTAATTGACATGCTTCCCATCTGTCCTTGATCTATACGGGGTTTAGGCTAGAATTCCTGCTAAATAAAACTAGTAAATACTGTTCCGAATGAGATGATGCTGTCAACAAGGGGGAAAGGGTTGTCTTTAAATTCTTGTGTATATCAAGTGTCTTTTCAACTTGACTAATATCTCAGATAACATGGAGCAGATGTGTCCATCACTGAGATAAGTAAATAAAGCCTAGTCTTCAAATTTAATGCAATGAGCCATTGTAGTAGAAGAAATTATCTTGGAGCCAAAGGTGTCCCAGTTTTATGCAGTTTCTTCTCCTCTGTTCTTTTTACAGTCTGTATGGTTTCTCTCAAAGATTGACCTGTTCTAATATTAATAATAAGTTAGAAAATCTCATTTCAGACTGATGGTATCTCAGTGCCGCTTTACAGAGTAAATAGAGTTGCATTTCAGAATTATACTTTACTGCCATTGTACCGTTAATAGCAGCATATGAGAGAAATTGAAAAATTAAGAGGCAGAGGCAAGGGAGAAAGAGATGCTTTCAGATGAGATTTGAAAATAGATGAAGAATTGATGAGGCAGAGAGGAATACCAAGGTTGTTCCAGGTGGCTGGGCAAACATGTTGCATACAGAAACCCTGGTGCCATCTCTTGGTAGCCTCTGGTATGGCAAGATTAAGGACAAATACACCTACTTCTGTGGCATTAAAAAATTGGTGAATGAACACTATATAAAGAGAAATCCACTTCTAAACTTAACTTGGTATGTTATGGGAAGGGAGGAAGTGGATTATAAATGGACCCACTTAGTGAGACTTATTTTGAAAGAGGTGTTTGGTTTTTTTCTTTTAGGTCTAGCTTATGTTTTAGATTTATTCAGGTGGATGTAACAGTCTGAAAAAGAGACAATGCTTTCAGTCGAAGGCATTTCTTTGCTTGCCCGTTATTTCTTCCCCTTTGAGCTAGCAGGTTATATTTGGAAAGATGGTATGAGGGCAAGTCGCTGCTCTTCTCAAGTTCTTGACTTTTCACACCCAGTGGCTATGGCAGATGCAATTCATTGCTGACCTCACGTGATGGCTTTGGGTATGTCTATACTGCAGGCAACTCTGTGCTCCTTGGGTGGGAAATTCTCTCCACCCTAGATTTTAATAACCTCATTCTGCTAACAACTGTTAAGGCTTGTAGCAGGGCTTCCAGTGTGGGCTACTGAAGCTTCTTAGGACATATTATCCAGTCTGGGAGCATTGTTCATGTTGCTGTATCTGTCTCACTGCTGGTGTTTGTGCTAACTAGATTAAAGCTAACGCTTGGGTGCTTCACTGCATTGCAGTCGTATTGCCTCTTACAAGCTCTCTGTGAGGTGTATCGCCCACGTAGCTGGGGAAACCACTGTTGCTCCCATCCAAACGGGAGGTAGGACTTAATTTCGTAAATTAGTTGCATCTCAGAGTGTTTCCCAGAGTTAAATGAATTGTTAATATTCACAGTGATTCCTTGCAGCTGAGTATGATAGTGCCACAGGAGGATAGGTCAAGGCTGGCATGTACTGGTTGTGCTAGGCATTTTGTAAGCAGCACAGAAGGAACAGAGTGGAATAAATCAGAACAAAGACAAATGAGACCAGAGCCAGAATGATTACAAAATAATATGCAGCCTACGAAGGAATGAAGGATTTGGGAAGACTTCTAGAAGATAGATAAGCTATCTGTGAGATGAAGAGTGGGCAAGATGCTCCTGATCTGGAGGTGTAAAGGGGAGGCTTTCACCAGGGGTAGTAGGGCTATAAAGGTAAAGAATGCGAAAAGTCTAATGGTAGAAGACAAAAGATCTCATGTCTGAAGCACTGATCTGAGACATGGTGTGTTACTGTGGGCAGGTCACCTCAGGTCAGACTTTTTGTGTGCTCAATACATACACTGAAACCCACGCCTTTCTAATGCCCTCCTAAGGGTAGTGAGGGTGTAGTCAGTTGTGTCTAAGGCATTCAGTGAGGACAGAGATGGGGGGGGAATGAGAAAAGGGAAAGAAAAGCAGTAGTGAATCTGTGGAAGGTGTTATGCTCAGGCAGGATGCAGGTGGAGTGAATACAGATCTGGCAAAGTGAGGAGAGGGCTGAGCAACGTGGTTGTGTGACCTTGTAAGCATGCTTGAGGTGGATGCTAAGTGCCAAAGCTTTCAGGAAGCATCAGCCAGAGAGCCCTGGAGCACTGGGACAGGAGGGAAGTGATTTCTAAGCTAAGCCTGTCTGAATTTGCTTGTAGATGTGATGAACAGGTACCTACCCTACCTCTTCACCTGCATCCTTTTTCTTGTGTCAAGGAGGCAAAGAAAGAATCCCCCCTTAGAAATAAATGAGTTGGGTAATGATGTAAATCTCTGATAGAGGCCATAGAGTGAGTAGATAAAGAAAGCTGAGGGCACTCGCTTGTGTGTCAGTGCATATGAGAGCCCAGGAATCTCCTCTCCTTTGCTTTTCGCTTGATTTATTGCCGTTTCTCCTCCCACCCAGAAACCTGTTATCCTTATGAAGAGGGCAGAAAGCAGCTCTGAAATCCTCCCCACAAAAGCTTTCAATCCAAAGGTAAAGGGAAACTTGATGGAAACAACCATGAACAGAAGCCTCAGCACAGAGCTGCTACAGCAAAAGCTTCGCACAATGCTGGCCCCAGGCAGGTGCTGTCCCTGCAAGCAAGGCAGCCCTAAGGAATTTCCTGGGGCTGCTGTAGCTTTTTTCCAGCTCCCCCAGTGCTGGCAATGCTGGTAGGTGAGGGGTAAGCCAGTCTCTAGAACTATCAGTGCTTTTAAAGCACAACAGTGATTAGACCTGCCCTGGGCAGAGTTATATGACATGGTGTCAAAGCCCTTAGCAACAGCCTTTCTACCCTAGGATTCCCTGTCCTGATAGCACTGTTGGAGCTGCACCAGCTGTAGCAGCAGCGGGGTAGGTGGTTTTAGCAATACAGAGGCAACACAACTGACTCATTTCCAGTAGGCAGGAGAGAGAGAGAGCGAGCTCCGAAGTCTTCACAGGCTTTTTCAGGCTCCTTTGGGTAATTACTAAACACTGATTATAGAGAATAAAAGTGAAATTGTAAATACTAGAGTATTTACCAAGCACAGGTGAAATGAGTTTTGTTAGGGAGAGAAGGGTTTGTAACAGGCAGCACAGGTCTCTGGCTTGCTAATGCTGGCAGGGTTCTTTCTCAGTCTCTTTATCTGCAGGGCAACACTTGGAATGGCAGCAATGCCAGTAAAATCTGTAAATAAACCCAGAGTTGAGCTGCTCTGGAATGTGTTCAGAGACAGGGCTTGAAACAAAGAGGGGAGAACCTGAAAACCTGAGGAAGTGGCTGGTGAGGAAGAACAGGGCTGCTGACTCCGAATACGGCTGCAGCTCTGGGGTTGGGAATGGAAACTCCCCCTGAAGTGTAAACCTTCGGAAAGGTCATGGCTCCGAGACCAAGCTTTTGCTGTTGGGCTGCAGCCACAGCCAGGCTATTGTGGAACAGAAAAGAGAAAATTGTCCCATATCTCTGGCACAACTACTCCATGTGTTTCTTTCCTCTTCTATGTTAAATGGATATAGTTTGGGCTTTGTGTGGACCATGGGACATACATTGTAGTAGCACAACAGTTCTTATTGTCTACTCAGAGGTTTAATTCCCTTGTTTTTCGTTGTTGCTTTAAATCGCACTTACATGTTTGTGTTTATTCCAGCTTTCACCACCTTCCAGATTTTTCTGTGTAGAAGAAACAAGGGCACGTGGAAGAACCATCCTGATAATGCCCATAATTTTTACTGTGCTTTTAAATTATTTATCCCCATTGCTTCACTCTTATATTTACAGCTCAAGTTCTACCATCCTTGGCTTTGATATGGTGTTTTCAAATCTCAGTTTGGCTCGATTATATAAGATGGAAGCTTTCCAATGAAAGGAGAAATGAAAAAAAAACCAATCCAAACCCTAACTTTTATTGCTTAGGCTTTTGCAAATTACTCCTTGAAAAAGCCCCTGCAGTTATGCCAGTGTGACATTGCAGCTTTCAAACAGCAAATATCAGGAGAATTTGACCCAGTATTTGTGGCGTTTTGGCTTGTTACTGACTTTTTCTTCCTTCTAAATCCTCTAGCTAAATGTTGTGAAGAACAGGCACCAGCACTAAGATGTGACCAGATTATTGCTTAATAAAGGATTATACATGTGTAACTGAAAAATATGATTGGTCTGTGGTTGGCTGGACCAGCCACAACAGCCAGATGCTGGCTTTCAACCAGCCTTGCAAGCTCCGTGATGGTGTAGTGACCTATGTCGCACTCAAGGCTAGTGCGTACTGCCTGTTCTCAAATCCCCTTGCTTGTAGATGTTGGGATGAGACCTGAGGCTGTGCTTTGGGTGCCCCTGGTAGTACAGTCATCCTACCAACGTTTTAATGCAGCATGCATGTTGAATCTCAGCTGGGCAAAGTGCTATATGGAAAGCAACAAGGGTGATCTAGCAGTGAATACTGTATCTCTGACTCTTGGGCATAGTTTAGTTACTAAGCTAAACCTACTTCTCTTTCTTTCTCAGGACCCCTACCTATGACATTCCCATTGCCATCTGATATAGCCCATTGTTGTTCTTTGAAATGCTAAGTATCTTGAGGTACTGTGGTTGCAGAGAGCCTCATCTCTGACCTGCAGCCTGCAGGTTGCCTTCCCTGCAGTAAGATGTTCTACTGCTGTCCTGCCTGAGCTGCAGAGATGAGGATAGGACAAGGGCAAATTCACAGCAGGTGTTGGAGTGGTGGTGCATCTGCTGCTGTTGGCAGCTGTGGCCTTTTGTGATGGTGGCTCAGCCTACTTGCCCAGATAGCTCCTGCAGAAGATGCATCCTCATTTACGACATCTATCCTATTTAGTTTGAACCTGGTCACATGTCCTCAGATGACTCTTCTGCCCTTCCTATCAGTTTGGAGATCTTACATCCACAAAGTTGCTGCAGGGCAGTGTGAAAGCTGTTTGCTTTCCACACCTTGGCTCTTTTTCCTGCAAAGATGTATCTCTGTGTGTACACCACACAATACACCAGTATCCCCGTTTCCCCCTCCCACCTGTCAAGTGAGACAAACCACAGAATTGTGGAGGAAGGCGAATAGCAGGATGGCTTTTTTCTGCTAAACCTTTATTGCAAGTTCCAGGCAAGTTAATAAGCTTTCCTCCCTGCTCTGCAATTGCAACATCTATTTTCCCAAAGACTTCATGCTTGCTGTACTTGCCTGTGGCAAAACTAGTCAGTACTATATGTTTCTAGCACCATTCTACATGTGTTTTGCAGTCCTCTGTTTTGACAACACATAGTGGGTAAAACTGGCGTTTCTTTTGCATATAAGATGGATTTGAAAAAATTCTTATAAACTGACTATTGGTATTGACTGAAGGGACTTGGATCAGCGAGGACTGAGTTTTCTGAACGGATGTCTGGATTTTCAGAGATATTTAGATATGCAAAGATCAAAGGGAATGTAACCATGGCAGAAAACCTCTCAGCAGGTTAAAGGCCTTAACTCATAGTCAAAAAGTAGTTTTGTCCTGAGTATACAAAGGGGCTTTGAGAAGTCCTGCTGAGTGCTAGCTGCATGTGTAGACAGAAAAATGCCTTTTAAATTCAGGTCAAGATGCCTAACATGAATCTAAGAGAATGCAACTTTATGTTTTTCAAGCATGTTTATGCATTGTTCTCAATTTGAGACTGATTTAATAGTACCAGTCAAGCTCAGCGTTGTGTACACACACAGCTTACAAATGAATACCCCAGTATTCCCAAGTGTGTTTGTATTTGGCAGTGGCAGTTAGGACCATCAAACTGTGAAGTGCCCAATTCACAGTAAATTTGGTGCTGAAGGGCTAAGTATGTATCTGAGGAAACACAATCATTGGAAGAGATGAGAAGTGGGGATAGCTGGAAAACAGAAGGAAATTGGTGACAGCTTCTGCATATTTTCTTCTATATATTTTGTTGAAATTCCACTTGCACGTGAGCTTTTCAGGCAGCTCTAGCTCTGACCACCATCCTTTGGGATTTAGGTAAGAGCAATATATAGAAGCTGCCCAACCTGTGCACGCAACAAGGGTATTGATGCTTACCTACTTGGGAAGCACATGGAAATTTGTAAATGGAGAGTGTTGTGTGCAAGGAGATGAACTAGCATCAATATCTTTTTTCCGCTTGCTCTCTACTGCAAATGTGGATGTAACACTGTGTGCTGTTGGTGCTGCAGCTGATGTGTAAACAGCTACTCACACATTCAAACCATGGCCTTAGTACTACAGGCGTACTGTCGCTGGATGCTCACCGGCAGGCAGAACTGGGTAGGGTTATAGGGTTATATGGTGCCTTTATTGCCAGCTCACAACTACCCAAGTTGCATCTTATCATGCAGCACAGGGAGGGTGATTCCAGTAGCTATGCTTGTGTGGAACGACTTCTTGCTCAGGCGTATTCAGAGAAACTCTGCAAGGCAGCTCTCTTCCTTAGAGGTTTTAAGCTTAAAGTTTCCTTTGGCTGGACTTTATGGATGTGCTTCATCTGAACAGGACCAGAGGGGAAAGTGAAGTGCCATATAAACTCAAACTGATGGATCTATTTCTAGAGCCTTGTTATATGGAAACAGTACCATTAGATTAAAAAGAACAAACACAGTTTTTCATCTTGTGTTCAATATCAGTCATTTCTTCTTTTATTCTGAAGCATCTGACTGTTGCTTAAAGAAAAGGCTGTGGTGCAAGTCAGCCTTGTTTCTTGGTAGAGATCAAGGAAGATGGTGCTTTCTCTGTCTTTCAGCTTCATACTTCATGTTCTTTTCAAGTCTCTCAATTTGTACGCATTTTTTAAATTAGTTTTCCTTTTTGTTTATTTCTTTGGTTAAAAAGACAAACCAAACCAACCCCTCAAACAAAACAAATCTCAAAATCCTAAGCAGCGAAACCGAAGGAACACCTGAAATGAAAACTCCAGTTCCCCACCCGTCACAGCAGCCCAGCCACACGCAGCACAGGTTGCTATTTCAAACGCTGCTGCTTTACAGCTCAAGAGCACCTTTCATTACAAAGTGCTTTTTAAAGATGTTGTACCCTGAGATTACTGCTGCCTTAGAGATGGTTTGTACTAACCAGCGGTCAGGGAGAACTACAGCTCTTAGCCTTGATTACTTTGAAACCAGCCTCCCTTTTGTGCTCTTTAATAGCTCTGGGCACAGGCAGTGACATGTGAGATACCTCGCTACCCCGATGGTCGGCAACACAAGCTGCCCTTGGATATCTTGCTGCCAGCAATTGATAGTACCCATAAAACAAAAATCTTGCAGTTGTTTGTAGGCAATATACTGTGAATGCAGGCTCATTTTCTGGCACTATAAAGTCCCGGGTACCCCCAAGCTCTACCTTCTCTTTTATAATTCGCTATTAGACTCCCCAATGGCAAAGCACCTGCAATTCAATTTCTCTTAATGAAGACCGAAGTCACAGCTGCCCTGCTGAGATTTGAGCGTAGGGTTCCTGGGTATGTCACCAAGCAGTGCCCTTTGGCTTCGTCATGCAGTAAGCAGAGTTTCACCAGGTATACGGATTGTGTCCCTCTCCCTGCCCTTACTCTGGGTGTATGCAGCATTCAGAAAAGGTTAAGGCAGAACAATCCAGAAGCAAGAGGAATGGGGCTGGGTCTCTCCCTTGTGCACTGAGCACCTACCTCGCCATGAGCACAATGTGCATGTCAGTCCCTGGGGTCTCCAGAGCAAAAGCTGCTGGGCATGGTGAACTGATAAGCTATGAATAAATCGTCAGCCAAGGAGTGAGCCAAGAGACCACTGGGGTCTTTCTCGCTAGTAGCTGAATTGGGGCTGGAAGACAGCTGTCTGGAGAAAGGAGGGGGATTTACCCCCACTCACTGACATGCTTTAATTGTGCACAAGATGTTTTGTAGGGTTGTGCTGGTGCTTGTTAGCAGATGTGACCTCAATGAGTATCCTCACCGCTCCTCTTAATCAATAGAGGATAGCATCAAGCCCCTTTTTCAGTGCCCCTACGTGCATCCCTTGGGTGGGAGAGCTGGATTCTCACACTGTCAGCCTGAAACTGCCTGGGTGATGAATCTGTTAAGTATACTGTCTGATTGTGAGCCTTCCAGCCCCTTCGTCTTGATGTGAATGACAAGCTGTCACAGCCTGCCTCAGCCATATTGGTGACATCTGACCCTGGAGAGGGAGTTGACAGAAGTGGGAAATCTTCTGAGGTATGGCTTCTGCTGAGGAAGCAGTGCCAGCTCTGCACCGTGCTGTAAGAAATGACTGGGCATTTTATTGGCAGGGATTTAAGTGCATTTCATGTACCTTATTCTTCTTCGTTACTGCTTCGAAGCTAATTTAATTTAGAGCTGTAAATAGGTTGAATTTTTAGGATACAGCTGCCTCTACTTCTGTACCGGTTGTACATGAGAGAGAGTAGGCTACCCGTACGGATGCCTGGAGTATAACCCTGGAGTGACTCTTCTTTCTGGGAGGCAGGGATGAAAGGCTGCAAAGCTATACCTTTTCACTGATTTTAACCTAACAGGCTCTGGGGCAGGCAGAGATGTTTGGAAGATGCTACAGTGAAGGCTTTGAGCTGACCCTGGGAATGAGATATACTTACTGCGTTAGCCATGAGAGCAAGAGAGGACCGCATGCTCCGGCTTCTGCATCACGACTATAACTTCTCTACAAGGAGCTGCGTATCTTTTGGAGGCCATATTGGCTGCAGCTCACCAAAATGTGAGATAGGAGAAAACTTGCTCCTGAATCTGTTGTAGAGTTAAAAAGCGGGGAATCATCACTCCTTTTGCCTTTAAGTCTCGTTGGCTATTAGCATTGACTTTGGCATCTGTGCGCACTTTTTTTTCCCCTCACAACCCTCCTCTTAGAGTTAATAGCCATATAAATCTTTAAAGATGGGGAGGAAATACTGTTCAGTATGCATTTAATTTCTGAAAATTTTTTGTTTGCTCACCAGTTCTATTCAGCAAAATGAATTGCGTCACAGGGAATAGGTTCCATAGAAGATGTATATTTGTATTAAAGACAGCGTGTGCTGTTCCACTGGGGAAAAAAACAAGCTGGTCACTGGAATGGAAGCAACCATTGGAAAAGGAGTGTGTGATTTTTTATTCCCTTTCCTTCAACATTACACCAAAAGCACATCTGTGCACAACAGCTGGATCTCCAAACCCCACCTGTTGGCAGCACGCAGGATATTGCAGACTGAGCAGGCTTTGCCTTTAGTGTAAGTTTTAATGCTTAGCTAACAAGCTGCAGTTAAAGTGGACATGATGAGTGTTTTTGCATAAGTCCTGGACCAGTAGTGCTATGAAAATGCCAGCAACATAAACAAAATTTTCCCACCCATATTTCCAAGACTTATGAAGCTGCTGGTTTTAAGCCTTTAAACCAAAACAAATCACTGTGCAAGTGCCTGCATATTTAAGATCTGTATTTCTGGGCCACAAGGGAAATGACTATTCAAGACATCTGTCTCTGATGAGATCTACCTTCTGGTAGGATTTATAAGGCACCTATTGCCGTGGTGCCTACACGTTGTTTCTAAATGTCTCTCAGTTGTCAAATGTTAAATTGTCTTTTGAATGAGTTGCTCTGTGACTGTATAAACTCCGGTAGTTAAGTACGAGTCCCAGGGGTTGGAGGCAAAATGCAGCCAGGCAATATGTACACCCAAGGACACTTAATTCCTCCCAGAGACTGGGGCTGTGGAAGCTTAAGGGTTGTAAGCCTGTAAGCTGTCATACCTTGAGCCCTCAGTCAGGGTTCCCATTGTGCTAGATGCTGTACAAATATATAGGGCATGGTCCCTGCCCCATGCTGCTTGTGATATAAATAAACATGACAGCAACAAGTGAGTATACTGCAAAATAGCAGGGTGAAGGGCAAAAGGAGGGAGGATGGGCTGAAGCAATGCAGTTTGCCAGGCAGGGGCAGAACCTTTTCTTACATTTCTATAAAAACAATGTTTATGTGTTTATTATCCAGGTGTGATTGCCTTTAGGAATTAGATCAGGCATCAAGTTGAAGAGGTATTTAATGAAGCACCAAGTCATTCATTCAATAATTTGAAGAGAATGTTTTGTTTTAAGCATGTAAAAGGTACAATCTCGCAGGAGAAGAAAGGTTGGTTAAATTGCTTGAGAGCTGATCTGCAAAGACCTTTTAGATAATTTCTTTGTTCAGTCTTTGGCTTGTCTGCTGTCTCCTGTCCATAGTTCCAAGCTAGTCCTGAACAGGGGGGCACCAGTGTCAATGTGTCCTATGAGTCTTAAAATCCTTTCATGTATTTCACCATGCATCTCTTCCGTAGCGAGGTTTTTCATGTCCAGGAGTCTCTCGTTTTCCTTTGTTTTTTTTAACAAATAAATTATCTATTCAAGAGACAGAAGCAGAGGCACAGCGTTGTCCATCATACTGCCCGGCACTACAACCTGTGAGCTCAGATCAGGGTGCAGAAGAAAACCGAAGAGATCCTGGCTGTCAGCCTCCTCTGTCTGCAGTGATTTCCAGCTAACACTGTCCTGGTAGCTCAGATACGAAACTCAGATCAAAGGGTGACCCGGACATAAGACTCCTTTGCCTGTGCTTCTTACCAGCCCGGTTTTACTGGCTAATCCAACTGTGCCTTGGCTTGGGACGTGCAGTTTTACTTTGTTGTTGCTCCTGGGTCCTAAGCCCGGATCTGCAAGTTGCGTTTGTCTATCTGTCTGCTAGTTGTACTCCTGCCCAGATATCCAAGCTGCTGACTTGGAAACACTTCAAAGATTTCCATTCTTCAGAGTGGCTGTCTTGACTGCTACTACAGGGAGGTTTTAATGTTTTTCTGATTATGGAGCAGCACTTATTATTATGCCTTTTAAGATAGGGCAACTTTATTTTTACATCCTTTTTTTTTTTTTCTTAAATATATGTGAGTCTCCTTTGAGATACACTGGGATTGACAAAACAGCTAAGATTTTACTAACGTATTACCACAAAGAACAGAAAATCAGGGGAAGGCATCTGGACAGATTTGGCAAGTTTTTTAATGATTTCTTTTTTCCCCCCATTCCTTCTTGAGACAAATGCAGAGTTCTGCACTGGGCATGCTATCAAATTCTCTGGTCTAGCATATGGCTCATCAAATTATCTTTCTTGTGCTCTTAAACTTTTCCTCCTGTTCCCATCTTTCCCCGCCCTATACTTGCTGTCATGCACAATTTATTATCTCCTTTCTCTCTGTCTTCCTGTCCCAGGCTTACTCATCTCATTATATGTTCCGACGCCAGAAAAGATGCTGTTTGCCGTATGGTGTTAAGAGGTGCCGGTATTATCACAAACACCATTTGCCTGGCTTGCTGTAAGCCTACTGATGCATCCATCGGCTTGCCTTGCTGCTGTTTTCAGTGAAAGTCCATTCTGAATTCTCTTCTGTGACTTTTTATTTGTTTCCCATAGGGTGTTTTGTATGTTTGAATTTGTTCAGCATCAAAGATAAGTAATATTCTGGGGATACTTGCTGACAGCTGACTTAAAGTGTAAATTGTAATGCTGATTTAAGTCCAAACTTAAAACAAATGCAGGTAGATAACCCTTTACTCAGAGTAGGTGTGAACTCCTTTCCCAGAATAATTATAGATGCTAAGAGTTTGCATAAGTTCAAAAGTGCCCAGGCAAATACATGGAGGCAAGATCACTAAGCGCTAAAAAGCCTCCCAAAGGCACCATTACTAGCTTATGGAATCTGGACTGCAAACTGCTGGAATCTGAGGCTGTTCTGCAGGTTCTAGCACTGTGTTTTTCCTGTGGTCTTACACACTTCCCTGGGCCACCGTGGGCCACAGGATACCAGACTATTTGGACTTTCAGCTTAAGCTGGTGCAGCTGGTTTTTTTCTGGCCTGGCTAGTTAGCTTTGCACTTAGAATACCTGGTTCTCATTTCACTTCCATTTTATCTAAGATTAAAATGTAGGAATATAGGACTACAGTCATTGCTGGGTCACTTTTTTCAGATCCTTTTCTCGTTGGCAACAGAGCCTAACAGTCCCATTATAAGCAATTCAGGGTCCCTTTTCACAGTCGTTAGGTTGTTTGTCCCATCGCTGCCAAAGGGATGTTTCAGAGCTTCATTTCGCAGTGCTTAAACAACATCCTTTAATTTTCAGTTGAAATTTATTCGTGGCCATTTTATATCCATTTGACCTTGTGCCAACTTTGTTCTTTAGCTTAAGTAGCTCTCTGCCTTCCTCAGTGTTTACTTCTCCCCCACCTAGTGTGTCTATGGAGAACAACCAAGTCACCTCTTCACCAGCATTTTGTGAAGGTGAAAAAACCCATGATCTTTAAGACTCCTTATGAGATACGTCTCCATTACCATAATGATTTCCTTAGCGATTTTCTGCACAGTTCCTTCTGAGTACTGCAAACAGCTCTTCAGGTGAAGCTCTGTATGAAAACATTCCTGCTGGCAGTGGCTTTCCTGAGACCTGATCTGTCCTTTTCATGGTTGTCACCCTGCTGGGTCATGCTTGTCCTCATCCTCTAATGGGCTCATATATCCAGAGTGTCCTACTCATTTCCAAATTATGAGCCCCTGCTCATAACAACAATTCTTATTAAACCCTGAATGCGTAACCTTGCACTTCGACTATTACATTTCATCACATTTCTATTGCTTCAGAAATCAAGAACATCCTGTTACTCCTGAAAGATATTCTGAACTCCCTGCTATTGGCAGCAGCTCCTAACTTCACACGGTCAGCAGATTTTGTTAGTATACTCTGACTTTTTGTGCCAAGGTCATTAATGAGAAGATAAAATAAGATCAGTCTGAAAACATCCTTGAGGACTTCCACACATAACTTCCCTCCAGACCAATAATTCCTCTTTCGGCACAGCTCCTGTCATTGCCTCTTTAACTGGATCCTTACCCACATCGCAATTCTTGTACTAATCCCCATGTTCTCCAGCTTGGCTCATAATTTCCAGTGTGGCACCATATCAAATGCTTTATTGAGGTACAGATAAATTAGATCTACCATATTTCCCTTGTCTAGAAAAACCAGTTATCCTATTAAAGGAAGATATCAAGTTAGGCTGGCTTGACCTAGTTTTAGTGAGTTCATTTTACCTCTTAAACCCACTTATCTGTTTTGCAGTTTATCTTCACGTCTTCCATTTTTTCTTTCAAAATTTGTTCTAAAACAATGCATACTATTGAGGTCAGTCTACTGGGTCTGTCTGCACCTACTTATGACTAACTGTACAGTACATGCGGTAGGACATACAGAACACTGCATATTGCCTATGCCAAAACCATTGTGATGAATTGCAGTACTTGAAGAGATGAAATGTACTAGTTTGGTTCCACTTTATGTTATTGCAATACTGTGTACAGGCATGGACTGAGATGAGGATGTGTCTAGGCTGTTAGCCTGGGATGTGGGAAATCCAGCTAGCTACAGCTGCAGGTCTGTAGTGTTGCTTCAGAAGTAGGTGGTGGTTATGAAAACTTCTGATTCTGTGGAGTGGTGGTGTTGGGGTCTGGGTGATACCAACTTTAATTTTTTAATGGTTTGGTTTTTTTTTTAAGGACATGGCTGAATTTTCCATTCCACAGTACCATCTGGGTGAATTTACTTACAACTCTATAATAGTCTTGGGTTTCTCAGTTCTAAAAGCAAAACAGTTGCAAACCTGTTCTACCAGGTCGCATCAAAAGCACAGATAGCTCTTATCCCTTGACTTGGAGCAGACCAGATCCCTCCAGGCCTAGAGAAGTGACTAGGGGTGTTAAGGCTGTTGAAGGATCAGCTATGGTATGGCTGGGAAGAATTTAGGTCCTCTGGGCCAAGTGCGATGAGAAATTAGAATGGGGATTCAAAGATAGTAGCAATAAGAGATTACACTATCTGAGAACATGGTTTGGGAGGTCTGAGGTCCTCTGAAGATAAATTGTCTGTATGAAATGTGGTCTACAGACCCCAGAAAAGCATTGGAGAATTCAGATTTGCTGAGTGTTTGGTTGATGGGAGGTTTGCTGGCAATATTGACATTATGACAGTGGTGTAGCCCTACTGAAATTTTTTGCAATGCTCATAAGCATCCCCCAAAATAAACCTACGGGAAATTCTTAAATCTCTTCTGCTTGGAGCCAGAAGCACTCTGGTCCTTCCTTCCTTGCTCTGCTGTTCTGGGACGAGATTGAGACATCACCTTAAGCCCACAAATATAGGTATGTGGTGTAGTCTCCTTTACAAGATACATACTTGAGTGTGAGATTTGGGAGATGCTCTGGGTGGAATTTTAACTTGTTTAGAGTTGTTTACTTTGACCTAAACATTAAACTCAGGGAAAGACTGAATGATCAGTGGCGGTGGTGTATCCCTTTTCTGAGCATGCTGAATTGCTGGTGGGTGACAATATTCCTCCCACCAGCTGAATGACTTCTGTTTAGGTGGACTTAAAGAAGCAGTGAGAGTATGACTGTGCTTGGAGAGATTTTTAGCTACTGATTTCCTGTTCTATCTGTATTTGTGTGCATTTCATTTGCAATTTGTTTGTAATGCTACTATTGAACTCTGACACATTCGCTATGAGAGAATGGCATTAGATAGGGATGTCAGCCCAGCGTCAGTAAGAACCAGCTCTTGAATCTTTCTTAGTCTCCGCTGCTGTTAGGACACACAATGAACAGCAGCTTGATGACAAAAAATATTTATTTTTTTTGCTGCAGGATGATAATTGCCTCGGTATGGAAGTTAATATGATTTTATTTGGGGATTGGTTTGTAAAGAGATTACACTTTAAGGAATCCTTGGCCATGGAGGCTTCTGTAGCTGTATTTATTCAGCTGTGGACACTTGAAACTTCACAGCAGTAAGATGGGTTAGAACATGGATCTTCTTGCTCCAGCAGAACATGACTGGAAAAGAAAGTGTCTCTTGGAGCTGGTATGATGGAGATTATACCACATGAGGAAGAAATTTGCTTCCAGATGGTTGGGAGCAAGGATGTCCCGGTTCAGCTTTTCAGGCTGCCAATGTTAGTGACCAGCTCCTACTACTCAAGTCAGTGCTGTGCTGACTAGGGCAGGCTGAGTTGCTTACCTGCACATTGAAATGACACAGCAGGTCAACAGAAATCTCTCTGTGTATCTCTCTAAGCTCCATGGGGCAAGCAGTCTTACCACAGAGCTTTAGCATCTGTCTTCCAAGTCCTGATCTGAGTGGGGGTCCTTTACATGCGGCTGCAATGTAAGACATTGTTACAATTAAAAGAACTTAAATTTTCTTTTCAGTTAAGGCTGGTGGGAGGGAGGATGCGGGTGAAGCTTGTTTTGGGAAAAAGGAGAAGGGAGTGGAATGTGGCTGGAAATACTGACATGGATGTCCCAGCTTGATGCAGAAGTTATCTATTGAGGTAGATAGAAGCACTAGTGTCTGGAGTGGGCATGTGCTGAGTCTCTGATACAAAGAAATAGCTCTGGGGCAGCAGTTTAAAGACTTGCTTCATTACTTTGGATATGTGGGTGTTGCTTTAAATTTAATGGTCACTACAAATCAGTGTAACACTAAAGCTAGAGGGCTAATGGGTTTTTAGAATAACTGAGTCAGCTGCAAAGACTGGATCCTCTGCTGGTGTGAAACACCGCAGTTCTGTCAAAGTTTATCATAAGCTGTCAATTTAGACCAGCTGGGAAGCCTGGCTCAAAAGACTGTGAAGATGAAGGTTACAAAAATTATTGAAGAAATTGACATTATTTCTCCTTCTCTCTTCTTTCCCCAGGGCAGCCGTTGAGGCTCTGGCAGCTTTGCTGAAATCAAGTAAGCTTTTTTCCTTCCTATTCTTTCTGACTTCCTTTTCTGTGCTGTGCTGCTGGACAGAATGATGCTGTTGAACCTCATTCTCCCTTGTTATCCCCTCTTCCCTTAGCCCCAAAGAGCACTGCTTGGAAGAGAGAGGCAGTAATGCAGAAGTTTCCTATATGTCTAGCTATGATTCCTGTAGCCCCATGGCTCTGTGGACACACAGCCCTGTGGGAGATGGTGCCCTAAGTCCCAGGCAGCAAGCTGCTGAGGGACCCAGACTACACCCTTTTTCTAAATTCTGAGTATTTAGGGAACAGTGGTTGTCCTGAGGCTTGGTACAGTGGAAGCAGTGAGGAACCTCTTCAGCCAGTGACAAATGCTTGTTGCTCTGTTCCAGCATCACTGGAGAGTGGGGCCAGGACCTGTCTGTCCTGTGGTGCTGTTGTACTATGTACTTACCTGGTAACAGTGATGCTCTTGGCCAAGTCTTGGAAAACTTCTGTAGTCCAAAAGAGATGACCTTATTCTCCCTCGCAAGCTTGTCAGGTCTGACAATGTGCAGATAGGGCTGAGACCTAGTGCTTGCCAGGGTGCAGCCCTGCTGTGGCAGGTTGTGCTTAACATTTGCACCAGCTGGCTTGGGGCGTTGAAGACCTTAACATGGGTTCTCAGTCACACACTGCTGGCGTGACTGTTCCTGCAATGAACGTGCTACCCATTTTTGCCTTTATCCCATCTGAAAACACTTAGCTTTTTATTAGCAGAATTTAATAAAGCTTTGATTAAGAAAGAGCACTCTTCTACTGCAGACAATCTATTCTACAATAAATCACAATGGAGTATTGTCCTTCTCTTTCTCTCTCTCTCTCTCCACACATCCCCCCCACCCCCCCACCCCCCTTCTCCTTTTCATAGTATTAAGAATAAATGCATTTGTGAAAAATTGTAGCCCTGGAAGCAGTGCTTAAATGAGCATGCTGCAATGGGATTGTGTCTGAGTTGCAGCAGCTCAAGTGATGAATTCTGAAATAATGCCTTGGTATTAACCTTGCTGCCTAGATTTAAAGGTCACATTATTGCAACAAGGCAAGACCTTCTGGTTTGGGCACTAAATGTTAATAAGAGAGTTGTGGGGCCGTGCCACAGCTGCTTGCAATACAAAAGCAAAATTAGCCTTCAAAGTAGAAAGAAATTTACAGAGAAGGCTGGAGAAGTGGAGCAAGAGCTGAAAGCTCATCTGGCAGCTTGAGCTTTTCTCCTGCACTCCTGTTTTATAGTAAAGTACTATGAATAGGAAGTGAAATTCTGTTGTCCCAAGATATTTATAGGATAAGTTTTCTACTTGAAGGCTTGTTCTGGGTCTAGAGATGAGAACACTGTATAAAAGTGGAGGACTAATTACCAAGGAAGCTGTGAAATGTAGTCTCCTGGGGAGCTGTAAATACATGTTGTGAAACTTGGTAGGGAAGCCGAGAATGATCTAGGGAATCGAAAAGGATTGGATTCAGCTCCAAATTCTCCCAGCCTTTTCTCTCCTGGAGTGAGGTAAGTTCTTTTTAAAGCCATTTAGTCTTAGAATTTTCTGTGTGACTCTTCTCAGGTGATTTAGGTTGTGAAGGCATCTTGGCTGGTTCTTCCTTTTGTGCTTTTTATGTTGTAGGAAGTGCATAGAGGGTTTCCATACTGGAAGAACACACTGATCATTTTGTTTGTTTCAGTTTTGTACTTTCACAGAAAGTACAAAACCCAAACTCCAATGAGAATTTAATCTATTGAGCAAGGCAGTCCATTCACATCACTCTGGTTGATCACTGTGATGTACAGATTAGGGTTCTCATGGTCATTTGTACTGTTGCCCATTGCAAACAAAGGCATTGCTTGAGAGAGACATTTCTTGGTTTTGAGACACCCGTCCCCATTTGCTGTTATATGTCCTTTTCTCCTTTATCATTCACAACTAAACGTTGTTGCAGCAACACCAGCTACTGCTTCCATGGAAAAGTTATTTTAGGAAAATACATGGTCTATTTTCAGCTGATGTTCTTTTAAGACGCTGGAACTGGGATTTGGGAAATGGTGCCAATACTGTGCAACCAAATAGAGCACCACAGCCCGCAAGGCAGCCTGAACTGTGTTTTCTGATGTTTTCTGCAATCTGAAGCTGGATGGTCAAGAATGTCTTTTAGTTTTCTCCTTGTCCTGTGACTCAGGACATGAGAAGCTCCAGGCTTCTGGAGCAGACTGCTCTGATAGCTGCATACAAATGAGACGGTGTCTTTTGGGGGATGCGGGTCAGGAGATGTGAAAAACAGCTCTGTTTTTTCCAGAGATAAATTCACTATGGCTGAAAAAGAGCTGGATTCTTTTCCGTCATTGTGTCAGGACAGCTTGCTTTGTCACAGTGAAATTATTTATGCCCATGACCTTAGTGCCTTGGAATGGTGCAGGGGTTCTTAGAAAGTTAAAAATCAAATCTGGTGAACGCTACAGCACTTGAAAATTGTTTATGAAAGCAAGGGATAAAACTGTACACGGCAAAGCACCCAGAAGGCCTTTAGCATCTTTTAGATGGGATACAAACTAAATGGGAGGCAGGAATCCTGGAATGTGCTACAGTACTGAATTGGCGGACTGATGGTTGTGAGCCTTTTTGGAGACTTGCTGTAACGCGCTTGCTGGGAAATGGTGGTGAGATTCAATTTTCCTGGGGGTTAAGGCTATAGGACAGACAGGACAAGAACACACCTGTGGGCCTGTCGTATCCTGAAGTGCTTCAGCCCAAAGCGATCGCGGGGGTTACGGCTACACACGGGGCTGTGCTGGAGGGTAGGGGTCCCCGCGGCTTTTGGCAGCGAGCTGCAACGGGGAAACGCACGGCAGTTTTCAAGGGAGCCGGCAGATGGCAGTGTGCCTCTCCTCTGGACTCACAAACGGCCACCTTCAGCTCCTCGGGCTCCCGTAAGCCCTGCTTGAGGCTGGGTCCACCTGCAGAGGCAGGGGCCGGCTAGAAACTTTTTGTCCTCTGCCGCCTAACAAAAGCTGGTGCTAAATGCCCGCTTAACAGGTGCGTAACTGCAAGAAGCAATATCTGCCAGAAAAGAAGACATCGGTGTAAGAAAAAAATACTGGTCTAGTGGTACCTGGGAAGTTGTTCCTGTTGTGTGTCAGAGAAGTTGTAAGATTGTCCAAAGAAATAAGTGATGGGACACTACAAACTTGTGCTTTATCCACAACAGGGAAGAAACGCTTGGAAACCCAGTGCAAGGCAAGAGTGACCGTGGTTGTCCTGTTCCCCTGTGCAGAGTGGAAATCAGTAATAGTCATAGAGATAGTGAATAATGGAGGAAAGGAAAAATTTGTCCCTTCTAATGACAGTGCTGCCTTAGTGGAAGCTTGGATTACTGATATAGAGATGTTTCTCACCCGACTATCAGCCAGTCTCACTCCTGACTTCTGATCTCTTTCCAGGCATCCCAGAGTACTTCACCAGTCCTTGCATGCTACTCTCCCAGTTGCTGCTCTCCACCTGCCATGCCCACCAGCATGCAGCAAAGAGCTTGCAGCAACTCCTTCCTCTGTTGCTGGGTTTTTTCAATATCTGTTTTCCCTCCACTGTGCTGTTAACTCCCTCTGACCTGAACTACGTTATTAGACAGGCTGAGCATGTTGCTTGGTAAATATCTATAATGGTGCTGAAATGCCATGAGAGCCTCAGGAGTTTTTTACTCTTCTCTTGGATGCTACAGTCAAGCTTTCCAGTGTTACACCTGCCCATCCTTCCTTCAATTTCTAGATGCTTATTGCAGCCCAGCATGGGGATGAGGGCGTAGATACTGATAGCTACAGAGAAACTGGAATGAGGCCAGCATTCTTCCCAGAGTCTCTTCTCTTCGTCCCAGGGTACACTTGCTACTTTTTCCAGCCTCCTTTGGCTTTGTTCTCCTTCTCTGTACATCTCTTTGTATCTTGCTCCAGTTCTGTCTTAAGGCCTGGGGAGCTCATCACTAAGCCCTCTTTTGCCTGTGAGATGCCCAGGTGTGGAGGGAGGGTACCCCAACTGGAGCCAGTCTGAGCAGCAGTGGAAGGCGAGGGCTGTCCTCCGTGTCGCTTGTAGCCGTGGGCTCTATTGATTTTAGTGAACTCACCCCCCCAAAACAAAGCAGGCAAACCATTCCCAG
>JAVJGI010000063.1:10929003-11156817 GCA_035590275.1 Ibycter americanus
GTGTCGCTTGTAGCCGTGGGCTCTATTGATTTTAGTGAACTCACCCCCCCAAAACAAAGCAGGCAAACCATTCCCAGCTTTGCGGCAGTGGAAGGAAGTGACACCCACTATATAAGCAGAGACAAGTGCATACCTAGGGGTTTGCAGGTTGAAGGTGGTGTGATGGACTGACCTGGACTCTGCCACACGGCACCTGGAGCCACACGATGGCGGTGATGTTATAGGGATCCCCGCTCCCACCAGAGCATCTTCTAGTACTTATTTTTGGTGAGTAATTTGTTTATCAGCAGGTTATTTTAATCTAATTTTGGTTGTATTTGTTATTCCTGACTATCTGTGCCTCCCAAAATTAGCAGCTTGCATGCCTTTAAGGAAATTAGCTAAAGCTGATCTCGGAGGCATTTGCTCGGCGGATATTGAAGGAAAGGGCTAGGGAAATGGGCAGGGCCCTGGTTGCAATGCTTGCCTAGTAAAACTGATGAGCAATTTAATATACAGGTTGTTGTGACCCCTGATCGTGCTTATTTCATCAAGACAATTCTGTGTGCTAACAGCAGTTATTGCCGATGGCTTTTCCCCTCTCTTTCTGTATCTTTTCCTTCCTCCTTTTGTCATCTTTATCATCTTGCCTTCCCTTCCCCCCAGCCTTTCATCTCTCATTTCCAGCTCTTCCTTCATCATCTTCCATCAACTAACCTTTATTTAACCTTTCACCTGCTCTGTGGTTTTGTTTTTTTTTTTTTTAATTGAAGCGTAAGGACTCTGTCCTGTGGCTGGCAGGATAAAATAATCAGTGTCATTCTTTTCCTTTTATGCTGGCATCAAGGAGGGGCAAGTAACTCTGCGAGAAACAGAAAGCGATGTTCTAGCACATAAGCAGATTATGGTTTCTGAAAGGCCTGCACCCTCTATGTCTGAATTCATAACGCTTTGCAACAGATCTACAGTGCAGGTGTCTCATTTTGTGTCAAAATAGCCCTACGGTTAAACCATGTCTGTTCCTGTAGCCACCAGCACAGTGGCTGTGGTTTGCCTAATATTTTAGCAGGCACCCATCCCTCACCATCAGTCTGAGACTTCATTACCCACCTCTGGATTAAAACTCCATGTTCAGTCTGGCCCCAAACCTATTGTCACAACTTGTAGGGTGTTGTGATCAGAGTTGAATTTTGAAAATAATTCCTTTCATAATAATCTACCCCAAGTTCTGTGCCTGTCCATTCTTCCTGAATTTCAGAATGCAAATAGTCTTGATTCTTTATTTTTATTTCTGAGAAGAGCCACTTTATAAGGTAAAATATATTTTTGAATGTCCTTTATATTCCCTTCCCCAAAACTGCTCTTCATTCATAGATTTATTCCAAACTGAAAGTAACTCTGTGCTCCGAGAAAAAGGTTAGTTTCATTTCCTGGGGCATGGCAGCTTCCCAGTGTTTTGCTCCTCAGGGTGGGTACAATGGAACCAAAGTGTCGAGGAGCTGCTTTATTCTCTGTTGACATCCTTAATAGTGATTGCTTACTGCCTTTGTCTTGGCATAGGCAGTGTTTGTGCCTCCAGTGATGATCCAGCTTCAGAAAATTCAGTGGCTGAATTTGAGGAAGTCTTCCAAATTCTAGCATCCTTATATGAATTCTTTCAAAATACTCTGGTCAGAAAAATCAAGCTGGAAATTTTGTGCAAATAAATTTTTTTTTTTGATTCCCAGCTTTCTGTTGAGTTACAACCAGAAGATGCTGTGAAACTGAAAAATACAGGAGAAAAAGGAAACCTTTTTGAAAATCAGTTTCCTTCTGGGGTTGGTTTGAAAGATTCGGAAGGGAATGGGTTGCTCTTTCTTAATTTTTACATATAAACAATGTAACAAAGGCAAATTAGAGAATAATCACCACATCACAATACAGTTTGTATGACTGCCACTGAATTGGCCAAAACCTGGAACCAAAACAAGTATTTTGCAGTAGAAAGAATGAGCTGTTCTTGTAGTGAAGCTAAGCTTGTGGCTGAATCCAGGTTTAGTAGCAAAACCATGGCACTCGTAGCTGTTAGCAAATCCTGCCTGTGTTCTCTGCCTTTGTGCCAGAGTCATTCATCTGTCCTAAATGCTTAAATAAGTGCATGGACTCTGTAAAGTTTACAGGGCACAAATACAGTTGTCTTCTGGCTTCCAACAAGAGTTGAGCTAATACCAGCTTCTTGCTGGAACTGTAGAACCCACTGGGTCTGAATTCATTCCAACACTTGATGGGTGACTACATTTCTCCATAGGGACAACTAATTTTGTTTCTATAGGGAACCTTCATGCTTATCTCTAGCAAAAATGACCTCTTAATGACTGAATAAAGTAGCGGTTTTCTCTTTGCTTTATGAGATATCTTGCATCTTTTATTCCCAAGAGGCAATCACTAGAGCAGAGTGGGGAAGTTGGAGATTTTCTTATTCCTTTCACTGCTTAAGGGGCCATAGGGTTAATTTAGCAGAGCATTCTTATCTCCAAACTGTACTAATGTATGTTCTTGGCATAAAGAATCAGCTGAGTGGCATCAACATAGAGATTTAAACAGATAGACAGAAAGATAAATATCTCTTTGTTCTGCGTGGTAAGCAGTGCATTGCTCATCATATTTCAGAATGACTGTAATTCAGTTTTGTGATTAAATATGCTTCGTGTTTTCCAGTGGTCGCTGTGTTCCTGGCACATGCTTCAAAGGGGACTGGAATGCTGGGAGGGCTTCAGAAATATTCACAGAAACAGTAGCAGTCATAAGACTTTATCTACTAGACTGAAACCCCGGCTTTAGAGTCTGTCCTTGTCCCCCAGCACAAATTCAGAATTTGCTCAAAACCGGGGATTTCTTCGTAGTGTGATCCCCCTGCTAGTTTAGATGCATCTTTAACCATTTGATGTTTCTTTGCATTGGCTGTGCATCCATGTCAAACATTTCTGGCTAACTGCACGGATTATTCAGGCCAGATATTCTGTGCTTCTGTGCTTAAACTTTCACTGGTCATCAGCGTTTCCAGGAAGGTAGAAATGGGGGGTCAGTTCTAGAAGTGTGTGAAATTAAGAAGACATTGAGCATTCCCCTGTCACCTATCCCAGCCTCAGCAGGCAGAATTGAAACTCTTGCGAAGAAAATAGTATGCCAGTGACAGGTTTGGGGAAGGTGGTGAAGCCAGTGCTCCCCTGTCAGAGCCAGAATAAGACTGGGAAGACAGGCTGTCACAGGAGAAGAGTCAGAGATCGCTCAGACAGATCTGATACAGTAGTTATTTAATCAGTAAATAGGTATGTAAATTATTTAATAAGTACAGATAGATTGGCAGTCAATTACTACTTACTCCACTTAAAGTTAATATGGGATACAAAGACTATATCATAAGCTTACTACGCATATCTTAATGTTAGGTGCATGCAAAAAAATGTCACTTACCGACGCGTGAATGTCTGGTGGTCAGGTATGGGATCCCCCAGTTTTGCGGGGTAACCTGGAGAGGCATCCCTGCTCAAGAGGAGATCATTGCCGTGCAGCCAGCTGCTATGGAGGGAGAGTTCAATAGGCCCTGATGGCTGCAGATATTTATAGCATAAGATGGTTGATTTCTAGTCAGATTTTCTCCTGTGAATGCAGATTTGGCTGCTTATCAGCCCAGACTCCAACCAAACCGTTTTTTTGGGTTTTGGTGTTGAGTTCTCACTGATAGCCTCAGACAACAGGATTAACTTCAGTGAGGTGTGCTTGCTGAGCGCCTGCCTGGACCAAAGCTCAGTTCAAACAGGAGAGCATCTGCCACACAGACCAGGCATGAATTGCAATAGGCAGCACCATCCCTGGGCACTGCTGAAAGCTGTGTGGAGGGAGAACTTCCATTTCCACTGAACACCGGCCGTATCCAGGGATGAGGAAAGGGACTAATGAAAGAAAAACAGCAAAAAGGTCAAAAGACATAGGACACTTTACCACTTACCACACAGATCATGCATACTCACTCCAGGAGGGGTGGGTTCTTGCTGCCTACAAATCTGTGCAGTGCTGCTTGTACCTGTATGATTCATTTCCACCATCTGTATTTGTGCCAAAATATAGATAGATACCCATGCAGGTGCATCCCTAGATGGAGACACCAACAGACACAGACAGGTGGGGAGGCCTCCTTTTTCCATTCTGCCTTCTGGAGATCTTGGCATACTCCCTCCTTCATTTATTCCCTAATTTATTGACTATACAACTGAAAAAATGGAAGAAAAAACCAGGAAAAACACTGACAACACAGGAGAGAAGGGGAGAATCAATGAAATCAGACAGGACAAACAAAATGAATGTGGTTTTGGCCCCTTCAGCAAGGAATTATCATTGCTTCTGATCAAAGTGCTGAGGAAACTATAGTCCTGCCTCTTCCATCTCCTCACAGAACAGGCTACCTCAGCTTCACTTTTTAAAGCAACTGTTCTGATCTTAGAGGTGATAAGTAATCCAGAAAACATGAGGGGAAACACAGTGAAGTTATTTTGCTCAGCTTCCTCCATGCTTTTCACCCAGCGATTAAAAACTGAAGCCTGGGACAGCTGTGTGTTCTCGTCCATACGGAGCTGGGATCCAAACATTAAAGCCTGTCTTGAAAGACATGAGGAAAACTTCACAAACACATTTTATGAGGACAATTTAATTATTTCTTTAAATTAAATTCCTCAAGAAGCTCTACCCATAGTGCTTTCCAGGACAAGGGAAATACCCTTGTCCTATCAACACTGATGTAGAAAGCTTAGGTTTCAAGCACTGGATGCTGGGGGCTATAAATCCCTAGATCTAGTCCAATTTCATCTGCCTCTGAACCACTCAGGGAAGCTTTGAGTCTGCTCTAAATTGTCGCTACGTTACACTCCCTGACTCTCCTCTTCTTGTCATGTTTTATATATTTATTGACTTTTACAGAGCTTCCTGAGTAATTCTTCAAGGAAGATTGACTGATTTAAGGGGTTAGTCGTCCTGCAGGTTAGTAAACATGACAGCTGGTTGAGGATTAACAGGAAACCATGAATAAAATCATTGGGATTGATAAGGGATTCTGAAGCAATTAAAGTTTTCTTGCAGAAAGTCAACTAGAGAAAAGAAACAGAGTGAAGGTCAAAGGAGAAGGATGACCTTCTGCATACTGACAACCACTGAGCCCTCAAATACAAGATGTACTGGTAGAGTTAGTGTGAGATGGTTAACAAGGGGTAAGGTGCTAGAAAGAACTGCAGGCCAAGGTGTACGAGACCGGGCAGAACTGCGAGACCAGCAGGTTGGTGCAAAAGCATCTCAACAGGGTAGCGTGAGGTGCGGAGCAGGATTAAAAACAGTTGGTAAACTGCTCTGGAGTTGCTGTTTGTTGCCTGCCCTGTGGTGCCAATGGTAGAGAAAAGGACAAGACCAGGTGGCAGAACTACTCTCCAGTTCCTTCTCCAGGTAAGAGTTAGCTCACATACGGCAGAGAGCAGGCTGAGATGACTTCAGGCAACTTCCTTCCACTTTCCAGTACCTCCATCTACTTGATCCCTGGGACTGAGGCTTGCTGCCTACTAGCTGCTTCCCGATTACTGTCTCCATGGCTTCCCTTGTTACTGGTTTTCTTAATGCAGCATCTTTCTGTTCTCTCTCTTAACCTCTAGCTGCTTCTCCTGTCCTGTAAATCCCCACTGGTCACTTTAACATTCCAGGTGTGAGAGGCTCTGGCACTTTGTTTAATGAGCTGGAAATGAATTGGAGCCTACTAGCTCTGGAGATCCCATATCAAGAGCCATCTGTTGTGAGCTGCAAATGCTGATTGGTATTCAGGGAGCTGAGCTCCAGTCTTACGTATGCTACCTGGCCCCTTGGCTGACTACTGAGCTCCTGACAGCTTCTAATGTGTGTCACAGCAAGGAATGTCAGGACCAGTCAGGAAAATATGTTTAGGCAGGGTTAGGCTGAAGGGAGGGAGCCTAGAGTCTGGTATGGCTTCATGTTTGTCCTGTAGAGCAGGGCAAGGAACCCAGTGGGTGAAGCAATGTGTTTTAAAATACTCCGCAGAATTTGTGTTTTATCACAAGTTTTATAGTCTTCCCCTTTTAGCCTGATATCCTGGAGCTACATGATTAAGGGAACTTTGCAGCTTTCCTTTCATATCTTTATAAAGCTTATTTTTTTAAAAAATATATTCTTTATTTTCTTGCCCATGCAGCAAAGTCTTTAAACGTTACTTGAATATGACCTTTCAAATCTCAGAGCCAGAAGGCAACAAAAAAGGAACCTAAACTGCTGTTGTGCATGTTGGTGTTTTGTTAATTTTTAAATACTGTGAGTTTCCAGAATAATTTGATTCATGTCTTCCATTATACAGGTATATGTGGTAATACATTTAGAAGTTAAACATAATTTCACTGGCTGTGACAGGATTGTACAGCAAAAAGGTTTCTGGATTTGTTGATCTCAGCAAGGTGTTCTCTCAGGACTGAAGTATAGCACTATATGAAGATTATATGACCTGCTGTCAACTAATCTCACTGTTTTTTAGCTTTTGTCGCTCCTCAGGAACTTCTTTAGTTTCAGGAACTCTTATGGTGCTGCACTTGAAATCAAGTTTATTAGCACTTGGAAGGAGATACGGGCTCTGCCCTTTCCCCACCCATAGTCTGATTCATCTGGAAGGTTCTGGAGCATCCATTTCCACCTGGACAGGAGAGATACAGCTTCATTTTTTTTTAATGTATGATTCTAAGAGCTTAGCTCATGCTTAGGAAATAACAACATCCTAAATTGTAAAAAAAAGAAAACAAAAAAATAAGTTGGTTTTTTTTTTTTTAGCTGAGACCATTAAGCAAGAATGAGCAGGTGTTATAGTCTGAGTTTGAGCACTGAGTAGCCACGTGGTTATCAAACAGCGTGAGTAGTGGAAAGACTTTAATTCAGCCTTTTCCCTTCATTTCTAGAGTCTAACAGCCGACGGGCAGTGAACAGAGGCTACCTGGGTGGACTGCTGAGACTCTATCAAGACTGGCATCACAATGATGTCTCCAACAACTGCATTTATATTCGTAGAGGTCTCCTGCTCTGCCTAAAGCACATCACCGACATCCAGCTGGGCAGAGAGACTTTCCTTGGTTCCCGGGGTATGGAGATTCTCTTTACAAGCATACAGGTAAATGGTGCTTTTGTACTTAAGTGAGATGGATTGGTAGCTAGTGCTGGGTCCTGCCTCACAGTGCAGGAAATTCCACAGTTTTATCCCGAATTTAAGTAACATATCAATGAAATAACTGATAACGTTAAAATAAAAAGTATGGACTTTTTCCCAGCTAGTGCTTCAAAAAAGCTGAAATGTTTATGTTTAAAACTAATTTTAAATCCTTCTGAGAGTCATGGGAATTGTAGTTCAGGCTTTTTAATGTGTTTTTATTCCCCTCCCCTGTGGATCTTGCTGTCTGCTTGGACTTCTCCCAACAGCGGTGCAGTGTCTCCACAGAAGAGCTGCTTAGGTGTTTCATGAGATGCTTTCTTTCATGTATCCAGATGGATAATCCACCCAATCAGTCTTTTACGCAAAACCAAGTGTTGACTTACCCAGGCTTTTGCTAATGAGAAACATCCATCAACTGTTCTTCAGGAAGCCCAGTTTTAATCTTGTGAAATGTTAATATGGATTCACCAAGAAAGATGACATGGTTCTGAGGATGGGATCCCTGTAAGGTATAGAAAAGGGCAGATACAGAACAGTAGCGGATCCCTCCGGTTCTCTCACCCATGTGCTTCCTTAGCCTTCTTTGGAGAAGTCACTTATGGAGAAACCTTCGGTTCCTGACCCATGTGATTCCACAAGGAGTGTTTCCATTGTCATTCTTCCTGGCCAGTGCACTGTCTCATTCTAGGACCATGACAGACAGAATGAAAAACCTGTCGTCTTCTCCTCCAGAAAATCCATTGCCTTATGATCCAGTGTATTTGCTTCTTCACCTTTCCCGTTACTGTCATGAGAAATTTTCCTGTGACCGAAATGTTTCTTACCAGTAGTAGATGGTAGACTTGTAGAATTTTTTCACTTCATTTTCCTCATAAGGAATTGACTACTTTTTCAGGTGGGATGAGGTGGCCAGGACAAGCAGATCTTTCCAGGGAGTATGACCTCTGTTAATGAGAAGTCCCTGGTCTGCAGGAGCTTGAATAGGGTGGATGGCAACAGCTGCTTGAGGGTAGATGTCAGCTTGTTCCCGCTCAAGACCCTTCTACGGCCCATGTAGCTTTCTGAGCTAACATCTCCTGATCGCTCAGCCTGGGAGCTACCCCATAGAAAGTACAAACATGGGGTCACCTTGGGTGAACAAACAGGAAATGACATACGGAGGCTCCTGTAAACCCTGAAGACGCTAATCCTTCCAAAGGTTAGAAGTGGAGCGGAAATGACAGCTGCAGGGGCCTCCGGTTTGCGCTCTGGTTTGCTACTGTGCACTGCTAGGGACATCTTGGGAGCGGAGTTACCAAGGTTAATAAATTCAAAGCTCAGTGTTCCCTCAGTACTTCTTTGGGATGTTGTCAGTCTTACAGAGTGTCTCTCCAAGACATAAAGTGTTGGGGGGAGTCTGGCAGCCCTAGGAGGCCGTACTCATGCTCTTCCCCACTCTGATCTGAGGTGGAGGCTGCTGCGGCTCTGAAATCTTCACAGTAGACAGAAAATGGGAAATCTGTTCTCCTGAGAGGAGCTGCAGGCTGTAATAAGACAGAGAGAGACAGAGACAGGGCAGGGCAAAACAGCTCCTGCTTGGGAAAGCACTGGCTCTGTGTGTGTGTGTAGACAGTATTTTGGTACCTTTAGGAGTGTGCTGGCTGTGGTGGTTAGCCTTGACTGAACTCTAGGTAGCTAATGAGATTTTTAAAGGTTTTAAGAGCTGGTTAGAAAAGTTCTGGTGAAACATTTTAATTTATATATATATTGCAACAGAAACAGTTTTGCCAAGATAGGTTTGTTTTAACCTCCAGTGGAACTCCTGTTTACAAAGCTTTCACAGATTAGTAGTGACTGCTACTTTATTTGAGGATAATTTAGAGATATTTTAGGAGAATTCAGAGATATTTTGAGTGCTGCTTATACCTGGAATGAAAAATTATTTTAGATAATTAAATCAGTTGTGAAAAGGAAGCACTTTCTGCTCCAATCTCCTCTTCCAAGCTCCGCTTAGCCTTTCATGGCAGTTAAATGGTATATTGACATTAACAACTGGCTGGCTTTGTGTGCAGTGGCAGAGAGCTGCCTACTCAGAGATAAGAAAACAGATTTGTATCCTTTTTAGGAGAGACTGGTGCATGGAACATTATTTTGCTATTTTATCATTTTTCCATCTGACTTCTTAAGCTCCTCTGGTTTCTCTTCAACCTTCCTGCATTAGGGTCTACTCTAGGATAATATTATTCTATATTCCACTCTGTATTTCCCAGGTGTAGCATCCATAAGCATCATTACCTTTTGCCTTACTGTCATATTGAAGCCTCCCTTTTTAAATGTATCGCATATGTATCATAATATCTGGAGTATTCCAGATTCAGTAGAGAAAAGGTTGAGTGTGGAGGCTAAAAAGCAAATCCCCTGAATTCAGGCTAGCATTACATGGGTTTTCTGAGCTAGGGATTCACTCTCTTTCCTCATTCACAATATACCACTGCAAAATAAATGGGATAGTTTACACACATACAAAGCAGTCTCCTGTCTGTTTCTCAGATGACAGTAAAAAAAAGGCTTTTCCAATACTGCGATGGAATGTTTTTTCAGTCATCAGTAAACTCTGTTATCTAGGAATCTGAGAGCACTTTATGAACAGTAATGAAAACAGTCCCACAAATTCCCTGTAAAGTGTCTGAAGGCTTGTTTGCCTTTGTAAGTGAATTTGCTGTAAAGAAAAACGTGAGTTTCAAACAACATCCTTGAATAACTCTACGGGTGGAAGTTCATTGTCTGGATGAACATGTCTTGTTCTTGACTATCTCAATTCACTTGGCAGTGAACTAAGATGGCTGGCCCAAGGCAGGCATTTATACAGCCCTGTGTTCACTGTTCTAGTAAAAACAGAACAGTTTTAGTAAACTATAATAGTACTGTTCAAGAATGTTATTCTGTTCCCACATGTAGATAAAGTTTCCCTATCTTTCTTGTAATAACAAGCAAACAAAGGCAACTAAATGCCATGTGAATAAATTGAAACACTGGGAATAGAAACCAGTTCTCCATGGTGTTTGCTCTAACCACAACAAAACTTTCCTTAGAGATGCTTTCAAAATTGTCTTTTCTCTTACCCTTGTTCCTAACAGCCAGAAATCTAGAAATACATATTAAGATTCTTGTAGTGAGGCTTGTAAGCATGTCAGCTTTAGATGATTTTTCTAGCCTCCCTACAGGGATCCTGGTTAATCCCACTGACTCTTATAATGCTGTTCAATCATACATGAGAAAACAGAATGAAATCCTGTACAACCGAAACCACCCCAATACAGCCATTTTCATGTTCCTGATTATAATAAAGTACTTTGTTATGTTCTTTGGTCATCTTCCTGGTTCTGCTGAATATTTTTTTTTTTGTCTAGCCCAAATCCTAATTATGAGCTGTCAGACAATGGCACAAAGTATCTATTCTTCCTTCTGGGCTGTTATGTTTTATCTGTGCTGAAGGGATGCAAAAATATTAAATGTATTGTAATATTCCTCTTCTGCCTTATAGCACATTCATGCTGCTTATTTGACTTGCATTCCTGTTCTGATGAGCTAAGTTTCAGTCCCAAGCCACTAAAGATAACATGCTGATAGGCACAGTACAACTTGTGAACTTAGGTGGGATGCCACACTGATCAGTCGACCTCTCTGATGGAGGCTGCTGTATAGATGCGCTGTTCTTGGGGAAATCTGAAGGCTTGGTCTTCTGAGCATCACGCCTATCAGTTTTAAACAACTTCACCTTTCTGCAGCAGCTGTAATTTGCTTATCCAAACTCCCTGTCTCTGTTATTTTTAAGACATACACCTACTGTGATCTCCCAGGGGGTCTTTGCTTGTAGTTCTAGGGGGGCCTGGGTGGGGTGAGGTGTTCTCTTTGCAACAAAAGACCAAGGAGTTCACTTGCATAGCATGGTAATAAAAATACCAAAATACTATATGTCTTCAAAGTACATCTGAGCTCTTGTAGCTTCTTACGCTTCTATTTCCTACTCTGGATTATAGGAGTAGAAAATGTGGGGTACCACAGGAACTCAGTATTTTATGACAAGGTAATATATAGTGATCTTTCAGACTAATTATTGGGCCAAGTGCTTAACCATGTAGAAAAGAGTACAGTGGGAATGCTCTCTTTGAGTATACATTGCGTACACTGACTACAGTGAAATAATGGTGTTAACTGTGATAGCTTACTTGTGTTAGTTTTAGCATGATAGCTCTGGGTATAGTTGTGCTGAAGATGCAGAAGCACGGATTTTGGCATGTGTTGGCAGCCAAAACATAGACATGGGGTCCCTGTAGGACTTCTTTTAATCCATATCAAAGAACATATCTCTTCAGTACTACCGTTACCTGTGTTACCCAGGATATTGCAGCTTATGCTGTTATGCTTTCCTTCAGTATAACCTGACTGTAATGTCTTAGAGCAGAGCTAGGGGATGCTGTGTCTTCTAAATGATGTGCATCAATGGAAGTTCCCTGAGGTCTGTGCTAGCCCCTATTTCTGTAAGAAATGCACTGCAAGAACTTGAGGTCTTGCTGTTCAAGGCATATTTCTTTAATAGTAAAAAAAAGAGAAGAAAGGAAGGGGGGAAAAAAAGGGGGGTGGGGGAGGTTGTAAATGTAAAGATTTCCTATTCCAATCGGAAGAGTGCCTCTGTTCAGAGGGATTGCATGTAATAGGCAGGGCAACTGTCAGAGTTAATTCTTAACATCCTTCCCCTTTGGTTCCTAGGACTGTTTGTCTTGCAAAAATCTGGATCCTATTGTAAACACTGTGACTCAGATTCTGAGAAAGTGCTACCCCAAGGAGCCTTTGCCTGTGGAGACAGTAAGAAGTTCCTATTCCTTCCCTCTTCCTGGGAATGCCAAGGCTGAACCTTCATGTGAGGGATCTGAAGGTAAATGTCTAAAGAGCGAATTCAGTAGGACAAAAAGCACCATGACATCAGGATTAAGTGTGGGATCTCCGTAAGGGACTCTTGGCAGCCTAGTCCTGAGGTTTACGGTTAAAATTAATCTGATGGACTACATTGTCACTCAGGAGAGATGAAACTATTCCCAGGTCTTCTTGAAGCTGGAGATTCTGTTTGGATAATAAATGAAAGAAGATTAAAAAGAGCAAGGAAAAGCAAAAAAAACCCCAATCCTTCTATTATCCAAAAAATAATGGAACAGAACGGGCATGGCAGAAGCTGGAGATGCCATCACTCCACAACAACACAGGGAGAGACAATTGTGCCTGTGCGTGACTGTTTGTGGAGGGAACACTGCCCTGCAGCTTTTTCAGTAAAGAATTGCAGGAATCCTTTTTCTTTCATAAAATAAAAGCAGATCGCAGTCATGCTGCATGAGTAAAAGATGTGGGTTCTTGCTGAAAGGAACTTAAGCACAGGCAGGATATCCACCCCACAGAAAAGGAGAAACAGCAGACTCCATGATACACACAAGCAATTTCTCTGTCCCTTTCAGTTTCATGTGGAAGATGCTCAAATACAATAATGATGATAGCAGTAAAACACTCTAATCTAGATAATATAGATTAAAAGCATCCTGTAATATCATTGCAGCCAAGCAGAAAATCTCTGTATTGCTTTGTAATACGAGCTGGATCCATATCACGGTGACATTTGTCATGGTTTTGAAAGGCAGTGCTCGAGTCCAAGAGAAAAGAGCTTTAAAAAGTGGGAGATTTAGTGCCAAATTCATTTATACTAGATTAACAAATGGGATCTGGTTTAATCAGGGTTGTGGTGCATTGTGGTTTGAAGGCATGTGTGGCACACATAGAAGAGAGTAAGTGTATTTCTGTGGAGGGCCTGAGAGGGGTATTAGGTTGAGTGCTCTTGCCTCTACCTATTTTCTACTTCTGCAGGTGACTATGAAAGCGATGGAGAGGAAGAGGCCGAAAAAGACCTGGATAATGAGGATGTGGAGAGTAAGGAGGAAGTAGGTATATAAGCCATAATTTCCTTAATCATCCACATACTGGAAAGTAAAACTTTTCAGTGCCCATTTTAACATCCTGATAAGCTGTCTAAGCAGGGAATGTAGATATACATGTGGTCCCACATAAATACACTACGTTAATGATAGAAGGATACCTGAAAGAAGAAAAAGACAAAGCTCTGACTTTCATTGAAGAGAATCCCCTGCTTTCATCTGACTAATTGCCGTGCTTGTCACCCAGGGTGGTGTGGGTTTGGTGACTTCTCTGTTCCTGCAGAGAGGCTGACCAGTGACTATTAGAATCACATGCACCATCAAGGATAAATGATGGATCTTTGATTCCTCTAGGTATAGACCAGAAATGGGACTTAGTAGGGGAAAATTGAGTTATCACCTAGGAAAGACTAACCCTCTTTTTCTTCCCATATCAGAGCATATTTAGGCTGTGCATCTACCCTAAGAAAAAGGTTAGTTCTTTCAAGCCACAGCTGGGGCAGGTGAACTTATATTACTTCTTTATTTGCTGCCACACAAAGATAAATAATACAATGAATTATTCAATACTTTTCTGACTTCTCCCTTTGCACTCTCCCTGTCATGACCTTACTGGCTAAAAAACCCCTACCAGCTGAGGAGGAGAGTGCAAAGTTTTTATTGTGAAAATACGTACAAGCTCATATGCAAATGTGAAGTAGTGAATGTTGCAATAATTCTTATCCATATAAAGTGGTTTGGGAAGGCAAATTAAAGAAAGGAAGTTGCAAATGCCATCTAATTAGATATGATTGAGACTCTTGTGGAAGGGTATTTTCATTACTTGCCCTGTCTTTTTCTCCTCAAGTATTAAACTGATGTTTTTCCAGTGAAAAAAAGGAAGTTTTTTAAAAAAAACACATTGGCTCAGTGTCCTAACTCGCCCCTGTCTGACTGTTTTTATCTGAATATTAGAGCTCATCAAGATGCTCATTAGGAATAAGGTTCATAGTGAATTTATCTCCTTCTTTAATTAGTTATTCATTCAGAAACAGGTCCTATATGTCTCTGAACTATTTCATTATTCATAAGGATTTACCAAGTAGATGTGAGCAGTTTTTTGGTTGGGTTTTTTTTTGTTGTTCGTGGTTGGTTTTTTTTCCTAAAAGCTTGCTCTGAATGTGAGTTTTAAGTACTGTTTGTCTGGTATGCTGGCCATATATCTCCTGTGACAGATCTTTCTAAAGGGAAAGCAAGCAGGGAATGGATAATGAACTTTACCTTTTTTTGTATGAGATATCATTTGCACAATGTTTCCTGGTATTTATGTGATCTACAAACATTTTCAGAGCTACATAACACATATCCATGCATACTAGTAATACCAACCAAAGTGAAACTTGGCTCTGCAGTTCCATCAGTAGCTGTTCAGACAGTTCTATCAAAACCAAAATCACCACATCAACTATCTATCCTTCTCAAACGAAATCTTCAGCAAGTTTGAAGCTGCTTATGCACCATTATGCTCTTAGTGGCAAATCCTTTTAAACTGACCTCATACTCTGGCCCAAAGAGCAGTTCAAACTCCACTTTGCAATGTAAGTGTGGCTCAGGGTTTGAAATGCCATGGATGCTTTAGCATTCAGGCAATTATTATTTTTTCTTTTGATAACAGCTTCAGAAATTAGTCTATTTATCAGGAGCAAATCACTTTTTTGCTGGCATTTGGTGAGCCATAATTGATAATGACATGTTTAATTATTTGAACAATGCTGTAGTGTAATGCCCAATCATCAACGCCATGTCTCCATCCCACCCTCTTGCCCCGTATTTTCCTGGTTTCTTATGCAATGCCTGAATGCTTGACAAAGTTTCATTTTGGTTCTCATATCTGCTATGGAGGAGGTTGTATATCAATGCAGAGTTGCCTTTGTGAAAGTTTCAGATACAGTTCTTATCCCCGATTAGATGATGGTTGAGACTTAAAAAGCTTTTTTTGATAGAAAAATCTTGAGGAAGTTGGAGACTTCAGAAGATGAATTGGGTAAGAGTTTCACAGGTTTTTATAAGCAAGATTTAGTGATAGAAATAAAATATAAGCAATAGCCTGCAAGTTCAGTGATATGGACATGGGCCTTTCAGTTGATTGGTAGGCACTCAGAGAAACCACGTGGTAGCCTAAATCAAAGGCAGAAGTGTCAAGTTTTCTAATTTTGCTGGTGGCCTGTGAGGACAGTTTCGGCTTCAATATACTTTGAGAATTTTCTTGCTAAGTACACATTTATGTGATTATTGTTTCTTTGAATCATAATATTACCAATTACACCTTGAGGACCTTTGCCTGCTGGTTTATGCAGCGTAAGCAAGGGAATGGATGATATGCTCAGAAATAACTAGTAGTTGTTGGTGTTTCTTATTTTGAAACCTCCCAAGTTGAGGTGCTTATAAAAAGGTTCAGGTTTCCATCTTGAGACCTTTTTGAAACCATCTTTTCATGGTATCTCTACTTAAGTACTCAAATACCAAAACATCAAATTCCACCTTTTCACAATGTAGTCTTTCCTCTTGTGCCTCTATTTTCCATTCCATAAAATGACTTTAACAGCCTTTATGACTATAAGAACAGTTATAAGACTCATTAAATGAGTATGATGTCATTAGAAATCAAGGCTATCATGCAGAATATTACTTTAACAGTCACCTTGTGGGGCATGTTGAATATAAAATGCTTTCTAATTCTGGTTTTGTAGGATTATGATTTGGAGACAGATGTGAACAAATTGAGGTCAAGACCAGTGCTTGACAGGCCAGAGGAAGAGCTTGGACAATATGAAGCAATGTGTCCAGAACTTTCCCATAATTTTCAGGTACTATCATAGTGTGGCTTCTTTTATTTGTGAATATTCGAGTTTAAGAAATACTTGAAAGGGAGTACTGACAAGATTGCACCGCCACTGAGTGAAATGCACATTCGAGTCATTGTTCTATTGCAGTTTGGGACAAGAAATAGAGTATTGCACTCATTACAAGTCTTGGAATTTAGAAGAGCTAAAAACTGTTTCAAATATGAATCTGGAAAGGATGACTGGCTTAATATAGCTGCTGTACACACAATGCTGTGACAGTTGTTATGACCATAAGTAGCCAAATGGGATTAAATTATACTCTTGCATGAAGGCAGGGGTGGAGTTTTGCATGACAGATTGGCCTCCTTTACCCTGCAGTAACATTTATGTTTTAAATAAATGCCTTGCAAATTATGTTCCCTAATTTGCTAGAACAATCAGTGTTGGTTGGAGATGACTCACCCAAATGACTCAATCTGATCCTTTTAGTTTCCGAGGACTACTGTTGAAGCAGCTTTGTGGATAAAGAAATTCTGGCAGGTGGTCCATGGGCTGATTTTACTCTGGCTGTCTTACTGGATGAGTACAGCTTTGGGAGATTTGAGAAAATATTTTCTCTTTCTTCCTTGAAAGGTTTCCTCTGGAAGGAGGCACAATCTGTCTTTAGTTTCTTTTAATTTCTTCTGTTTTTTAAATTTAAAGGAGCTTGAATCAGAGTCTGAGGAAGAAAAGACCTTGGAGGACAGGACTGAGAGGCTTCCTTCTACTCTCTCTCATTGCATTCCTAGTGCTACTTCTGTGAAACATCCGAACTACAGATGGAGAAACCAAAGTGTCACAGAGACAGGACCAGATCCAGGGGAAAAGGATTTGAAAGTCCCGCTGCAGAGCTGGACAAAGAAGGAGAAATGCAGATGGGATCAAAATGATATAAAGAGAGACACTGGAGAAACAACCCAAGGCGTAGACTCCTGTGAAGAGGAAGATCCAGCCAGGAGTCATGTGCTTGCTTTGCGTCCTCTCCCAAAAGATGCTGCTTGGTACAAAAAGATGTTTTACCCTGAATGTGAGGCCTCGATCAATCCTGGTCCTAGAGGGAGGCTGGAGAGCTCAGACATAGTGACAAATCTTCTGGAGAAACACCAAGGGGATATCCCATTCCACAGCCCTCACTCCTACATAGCTAGGGCCAATTGTGTGAAGTCCATACTAGACTACGAAGACTTGGCCTTCCCCGATTTCTGGGGTCACCAGCCGTTTCCTTACAGCAAGCCCATGCTGGAGCGCAAATATGGGGTTCAAAGGTGATTGTGCTTTAATTTAATTATCACAATGAGAGCTCTCAGGCTCAAAACTGGTTTATGTAGGTTCTAACTATAACACCTCTGAATGTCTTAAGAAGTTCTAGAACAAATTTTGGGGTATCCAATGATTTGCCACAAGGCCAAACAGCAGGATGGTGTATTTGGGTATTCCTCCTGAAGAACGGGAAATGGTATCTAGCTGGATTACAAACAGGATTAGGAATCAGCAAGCCTGTTTCTTATCTCTGACATGGACTTTCTGCGTGTCAGTGGATGAGTTGTGAACTGACTGTGCGTTGCTTTTTGTCTCGTAGATTAACGTGGTAGTGGCTACCCTGGAATAAGATTTTTATGACTTCTGTGAATCCATAAAGACTCCCCTAGCTCATTTTCCAAATTGTTATTGATTAAACTAGTTATTGATAAATGTGTCAATGTACCTATGTATGTGATGGGACTAAACTGGTCAAAGCACTGACATAGATTTACTAGTGGCTTTTCCTTAAAGCAAGCAGACCAAGATCCAGAATGAGCTGTGACTCTGTGACCTTGTTAAGCACAAATGAGAATGAGTTCATTTTGGAGATGGAGAATACTTTGTATCCTTCTGGGATATGCTTTTGCCTTCAGTCTTACTCTTAATCCAGCCACCTTTAGTGTTTGCAACATTGGGTCCCATCTGGCTCTTTGAGGAAAAATCCTTTCTGTCCCTTCAGAGCTGTGTGTCTGTGTCAGGTTCTTCTTGGGAATCTCCCTGTCTACCCTTCTGCTGCTGTGTCCCTTCTTACTGTTCCTCTTGCTCTCTGCCTGCTTCATAAGGTCCTCCAGAATCTTCTCCTCCTTCCCTAGCATGTGCATCTGCTTCTGGGAAGTCTGACATGAGTCAGAGAGCAGCAGCAGGGACAAGGTCTGTTCCATGTGTGACTGGTGCAATGACCTTACCTTTCTTTTTGGTGGTATAGGGAATTATTAGCAGATACCAAAGAGTCTGGCTTCTGTGGTAAACTTTAAAGTTGAGAAACGCTAAACTAATGACATTTGTGAAGACCACTAATTTTTGACCTCTAGAGAGATGATGATTCTTTTTGCAGCAAATACAAAAGCTAAAAGTCTTATTTAGAAGTAGAATAATTTGATAATCTTCTCCTTGCACTGTTGCTCTAAAAGCTTTGCATTTATGACTGTAATAACATGTGTAACCATACAGCTAAAATGGGAATAATCATATCATGCTTCAGGGCATGACATGATAGCTGCTAAGGTCAGGAAGAAAATCTGGTATTCCACATCTGACCATCTTTAGGGATCAGAGAACTTCAGTTTAATAATGAGTGGAAATTAGCTTGATTTAGAGTCAAGATTCACTATGAGACAGACTAGTAGGTTTATAATTTATGGCACATATTTCCTCACAGCGTAAGGGTGACTGTTTGGGAGATTGACATTGACTGGGAAGAACTGGGGATAAATTAAACTTGGCAGAATACTGTAGGGAATAGAAATTTTATGGAATCAGTCATTTAACCCAAAAGGCAACTTGTTGTAATGGGAATTACAGATGGGAGCAGGAGCGTTCTCATGGTTAAAAACAAAACAAAAACAAACAACCCCAACCGAGCAACCAAAAAAAAATGAACATCCCCTTCCCCCCCAAAGCCTAAAAAAAGCAAACAAACAAAAACTCCACAAAACCCCCAGCAAATTAAATTCACCTGGAATTAAGTTCACCTCGAATTAGCACATAGAAGTCCTCTTTCTCACCTGTTCTTCCGGAGAATTTCCTAAGCCTCTTCATATTTCTTCTACAAGATCATTCTGTACTGAGATTTCTCATAGTGTCATTATAGTTTTCTTTTTTTATTATTTTTCCCTAGGGACAAAGTACTAGATGATGTTCGCCGCCTAATCCAGCCAGGTGACGTGATAGGCAGAACTGTTTTTGATTTGGACGAGCCCAGGTGGGTAACTTAATTTGAGTACTGTAACCAGGGGCATGGTCAGTGCTGGGTTAGGTTGTGAGCTCAGTTTACTTGTTCGGCTCAGGTAAAGGTATAGAAGAAATAACCTAGGAGGTAAAGGCACAACAGGAAAAATCTACAGGAGGACTAGATTCCTTGTACGTGGCTCTGGGGAAAGGATTTATTGTGGAAGTCACTGGAGCAATAGAGTCTCAAAACTTTTTAGACAGAACAAGAAAATCTGTACATCAAAGGGACTGTACATGTCCCTGGATATGTCTGCATTGCCTGTAGTGATTTAGAACAGAAGCATGGAGGCTGACGCTGGGAATTGTGCCTATCAATCCAGATGCAGTCTCTCTGCACCCTGAAGCAGCATTTCCCCCGGAGAGTGCACTTCAGTGTCTGCACAGCCAGCGTCACAGGCTGCAGATGTACTCTGAAAGGTGTGGCACTTATAAAAGGTTTCTGAAAACCGTACATCCAGCCTTGTGAACTGTTTTAAGTGCTCAACCATGGCCAGCAATTGTGATCTTTGAGAAGATGTAGCACAGGGCAGCTGAGAGGGTTCCAAATATGAAGAAATTGCATTCAGTGGAAGGATGAGTGACTCAGAGAATATTCTTTAGAGGAAAAAAAAGTGAAGGACAGTTCGAGGAAGAAGAAAGTTATGAAGTTGTTCAAGATTAATTTAAGGGTTTCTAAGCTTTAGGAGAAAGAAACTATATCAATGAGGGAAGAGTAAATGTATCATAATTGTATAAAGCTGCCTTGTACACTTAAGAAACTAATGGGAATAACTCAGTGGGGAAAGTAACTGAAATATAGAAAGCAAATACGAACTGGGACAAAAAGGAGTATGGGGAAAGGAAAAGAAAATGTGATTTAGAATCATTAAGCAAGAGTAGCGAAAAATGCTGCATTGGATTGGAAGATTATGGATTTGCTCACCTCTTGCTACTTCTCAGGGTCTTGCTCATTAAAAAAAACAATTATAAAAACCTATTTTAGTGTACAAAAAGTGTTGGGGAAGGCTTGTCTTTGAAGCAACCTGCTATATGTATCCCTGCTTTGATCTGCTGCAGTCACTCAAGCCCAGGTGCTCCAGGCTGTCTGACATTCTTCTCCAAGTTTGAGTCGGGAAACCTTCGCAAAGCCATTCAAGTGCGTGAGTAAGTACGCCTGCAGCGGCCGTGTCCCAGCCTGCCTTTCTGCTGTGCCTGCAGTGTGAGATGGCGGAGCTCTCCTGGGTTTGGAAAGGATCAGCCAGGGAAGCAGGTTATATGATGCAGAGTTTATCATGCCTTCCAACACCTAGATGCCATGAAAGTAACAGGAGTGAGAAAACAGTGCTCAAAATGTTTTGACATGACTAACACAGCGTGAGTATTTAATGGTGTGTTTGGGCACCGCTAGTTTGATGGTGTTCTTTGACTCTCACAGGATATTAATGAACTTGATTGTACAGCCTGCTGTCCTCGGCAGGTTCAGTGGCAGACTGCTCAGGTCTTCATGGCCACCATTTTTTCTGGTCTTCTTTTACAGGTTTGAGTATGACTTAATTATGAATGGAGATGTGAACAGTAACGAGCATCACCAGTGGTTCTACTTTGAAGTCCGTGACATGAAATTAGCAGTTCCCTATCGCTTCAACATTATCAACTGTGAGAAGTTCAATAGCCAATTTAATTACGGTATGAGTCTTTGGAGAATTGGGGTAGTCCTCTGTCCAGAAGAATATATTTTTAATGCTGTAAAGTTTTCAAACTTTCAATGCCTGTAAGTGTAAGGGAGACTGTGAGTTTGACCTTATCTGTCCTGAAATCCACTTAAAGAGTTACTTCAGATTTGTCAAAGGATCTTTCTCTATCCTCAGGAGGACTGAGGAGTAAACTGAACACTGAGAAATGGGAAAGAATTTGTGGGGAAAAAAACCTGTCATTGTTCTGTGTTTAGAGACCAGAACTGAGGAAGAATGGCACTGAAGTTGGGAGAGGGGGAAAAAAGACCATCCATTGGAACTGAATGAGAAGCATAGGACTGGGAAGTGCTTCAAAGATTTAAATAAATGCAGATAATCCTCAGAAAAATATTCATGATTCTTTGGGCTTATCCAAAAAGACATCTCTGCCTTCAGACCTGCTGAGACTTCTGCTGATATTAATGATACAAAAAATTATTTCCCTTGCTGTCTTTGAGCTCCTGTCATAGTCTGTGGTTCAGGAGGAAGGCAGTATTGCTCAGAAACAGGCAGGGCAAATACCAGCCTTCAATGCCCATTTTAGAAAAGAAATTATTTCTTCTGCATGGAGACTGTGGGTTGAATTCTTAGCTGACACAGGCTGGGGTTTTTTTATTTGTTTCCATGGAGCTCTGTTAATTTACACCAGCTCAAGACCTGACTCAGAATGTTTAATAAGCCCCTGATATCAGACTTTGCATTCCTCTGAAACCCTGTGGATACAGCCTTCAACACCACCAGGAGAAGTCTCTCAGGATCAATGTACCTAAAACAAATAACACTAGGAGCTGGAATGACTTGTCACTTGTATTTGTGAAACTGACTGGATGAACAGCATAATGAATTATAAGGCATTTGATCTTTAACCCTGAGGGCTGGAGTTCAAGTATTCATACAGATCCCAAATGAAAATGATTATTTCTATTTTCTTTTGTCATCTTGCTCTGCTTCCCTGAATTATCAAACTATTCAGTGTGATGTGTCTGGTAGCAGCCTGGAAATGAAGTACATTGACATCCTACTGTAAACCCCAATAGCACCTGTGATACAGCCACCAGTAGCTTCATAGTTACAGATTCTAGGCGTTATTGATGGAAGGTTGCTTGTTATTAACTAGTTTGGCTGTTGTCAGCATTTAGAGTCTCATTTTGTGCACCTGACATTGTACATGACTCATGTTCAAGCATGCAGTGAAAAATCTATTTGGAAGAAAAATGTGAAAATACCATCCGGTGTAAGGAGGGAGGCTAAGCCATGGCTTGCTTTTGCATGGCTTGTACGTGGGACTGGCTGTTAAAGCAGTTCTTCTGTCAGTTACTTCTGCTGCTCTGAGAGGGCAGTGAAGCTCTAGTTTATCTGGCTTGGCTGAGCAAGGCTTACTACCCCTTCTAGCACATGCATAATATTTACAGAGACTGTTGGTAAGAGATGGTGTTTGTTACGTTCCCTTTCCTGGGCTAGTGCCCATGCTATAATACTAAAAGCTTCCAGTTGGGATGTAGTGCCAAAGTGCCACGGGTGGCAATATTCACAGCTCCTGGTTACTGCTCTGTTTTGATTTTTCCCTTCCCTTTTGCTCTTGGTTAGATGGCACTGTGTAACTTTCAAATCGGCAAAAAGGATATTTAATGAAATAGTTGTGACCAGGAGCAGAGCAAGTCAGGCGGTGCAGCCTCTGCCTCTCTCCTTTCCCATTTTCCACTAGTTTACTCTACCATGGGAAATAATGGGATTTTGTCAAAAGCCTGATTTGTGCTTGTTTTCTAAAAGTGATTGTTTCCATAGGGAAAGTGAAAAGGATATACTGATACTTTTGTAATTTTATTTTTTATTAAAATGAGATGGCAGACCAGTATCAACCATTGCTCTGAGGCAGTTTGGTGCATGTCTCCTTTGGACTGACAGAGAAGGGCAGGAGCTGGCATTTGGGATGTTGAGAGCACTGCAGCCCCTGAGCCTCACATCCCTCATCAGATGAGCTGGGCTTCTGGGCAGGCCTGTGTCTCTCAAAACTCACTGTGGCCCATGTCCTGGACCCAAACACAGAATTGCTTCTTTCTTGTTTGTGGCTCACAGCGCTGGTTCAGGAAACAGCAATATAGAGGTTACTCCTCACTGTAGGCTAGTTAGTGCTACCCCACACCTCAGCCAAAGATGAACTGGAAAGACATTTCTGCCAGTACACTTGCTAGCTCTTACAGCGCTGGAGAGCTGATCAGAGAAACCCAGAGGAGGAAGGGAAACTGAATAGCTGCTCATGGAAATACGTCATCAGTATTAACGCCTTTCAAGCATCACCTCCTCCCAGCACAAGTATAGCCAAAAGAAGGCTCAGGGGGCAGCTTACCAACATGCATAAATACTTGAAAGGGTATTTCCCCCTTTCTCAAATACGCTTCCACAGGAGTGCAGCCAGCATCATTGCTGGGCTCAGCCGAAGCTGTGCTGGGTCCACTGGAGCTGTCTGACACCACCCCAGGGCAGAGGCCAGCCTGCAGCCCCCAGCAGCTCGACAGGGACACCCTGTGCAGAGAGCTTCACTGGTGAGGGCAGGATCCTTGCCATACCTGTAAAAGAGCCGGCAGGTGTGTAGAGCAAAGGAATTTGGTACAAAACCTGCCTGCAGGTGGGCTGGTTTCATGGAGTTGTAACATACGCAGCTCAGATGAGAGAAAGCTTTGTACCTTGGGGGCACAAAATGGTAATATTTTAGAGGTCAGGAAGTCCTTTTCTGGTATAATATGGTATTCAAAGACAGATGCTATCATTATCAGTATTTCTGACACATTGGTATTATTTAGGTCTAATGGCAAGTTTAAAATCTTCTAGCTTTGCTTGCAACTTTCTGACAGTACGGTGCTGGATGCACTGCAGATCTCTAATGCAGTGGTAGAATTAAAGTTTCAGTAAAGGTGCAGCCAAGCACAAAATACTGGACTAACCAAATTACTGATCTTGTTGATACTTTGATTCCTATTCTTTTCTTTCTCTTCCTCTGCTTGTAAATGGAACAGCCTGAAGTCTTCCTTTGCAAAGGCCAGTAGGATAATTTATTTCAAATGAACTCCATTCAGCAAATTTCTTCTGGAGGTGCTTTTTGTACAGACATGCCTATATCAGAACAAAGCATGAAGCTTTGGGAAATGTATTCACTCTGCATAAACTGCCTGCAGAGAGAGCACAGACAAAATAATGATGCTTCTTGTTTAGCCTTTTCCTCCCCACTCCTGTGTTTTCTATGACAGCCAATCATGTCACTTGAAACTGTCTTGTTTTATGTAGGCATGCAGCTGGTCATGTATTCCGTGAAGGAAGCTCTCCAGGGCAGGCCTCGCTGGCTTCGGGCAGGCCATGATATCTGCTACTACAAGTAAGTGCGTTTTTGGTGAATAATTTGTGGCTTCCTTTCCCATCTGTTCCCCTCCTGTTAGCTGTATCGATGTTGTTAACCTCTGACCACCAGTGCCACCTGTTTCAAATGGCTCTAAATTGGTGCTAATTCAATGTGTTATGTGCTTCCACCTTCAGAAAACAACTACAAGTGAGATCTTTACATTAAATGCCTGGGGAAAAACAGGGCATGTGCAGAATTCACTTCCCCAGGAGGAGGAAAGGGAACAGGGAGTGCTCAAACCTTACTGATGCAGCCAGGGATACAAGGAAGCTTAACCCACAAAGATAGTGTAGCTGGCTTTTTCTGCTGTCCAGGAAGAAATGAGCTGGTTGGGATCACTGTTTTTCTTTTGCATGCACTGACTTGCGTAAGAAATGTAAGAGCTGAGGAGCTAAAGAAAGGATTAGCCATATATATGGGGGTGTTCCGGAGGGTGAGTGTGTGTATATGTATACACACACTATATACACCTATATAAACATATGTAGAAATAGACATATACAAATACACATTTATTTATTTATTTGTGAATCTATGTCTATACCTTAGATTCTTCATGAGCTTCCCTTCTCTGCAAAGCTGGAACTCAAATCCTAGAAGGCAAACTGCTCTGTGGACCATGCTTCTTGGCACCGTATATATTGGCCTGATAGCAAAACCAGTAGGGATTAGCCTTACTCACTGTCCTATGAGAACTCCTGTCTTTCTCCTGGGACCAGGCAGCAGTGGTATAAAGGAGTTCTGACAAGCTCAGGGCTGGTATTTAGGCAAGTTCCCTGTTTTAGGCTGTTTCTGCAGTGTGTCAGACCTTCCGAAGAAAAACACTAGATCACTCTTCTTTAGCTTGCATCTGAGCTGAGCTTGACTTGTGTGAGAAAGTCTCACTCGAGTATCTCATTCCCATGCAAAAAACTGACCCTTGATTCATTCTGGTTATTACAGTCGAAGGAGACAAGCGTAGAGCTTAGGGTTTCACTACGTTGAATGAACCCTGTTTTATTTTCTCAAGGTTATGCACATCATTTATTAATTATATTAAAGATGACGATTAAAGGAGTTTTCAGGACTAGGATAATTGGTGTGTTTTGGATTAGAAAATCTCTGCAGAGTTGAAGGCTGGAGGACAGGATAGAACAAGTAGGAAAATCACAGGTGTGAGGAGTAAATATATTTGGTCAAGTGCCTGTGAGTGGGATGTCTGGGAAGGCTGTGGGCTGGGGTGGTGCAAGCAGGAAGAGGAGCCCTGCACTGCAAAAAAGAGGTCACATGTTGAGGATGAACTTGTAGAGCATTATGGGTGAAGTTCACATACTTTGTAATTAAATACTGCAGCATTTGGTGTTAATTGACTATTTTATCCTGGCCTTACCGGTCATGACCTGAAAGCTGGGACTGGGAATCATAGAATCATAAAATCGTTTAGGGTGGAAAAGACCTCTAAGATCATCAAGTCCAACCATTAACCCAGGACTGCCAAGCCCACCATTAAACCCTGTCCCTAAGCACTGCATCTATGTGTTTTTTAAACAGTTCCAGGGATGGTGATTCCAGCACCTCCCTGGGCAGCTGTTCCAATGCTTTACCACCCTCTCAGTGAAGAAATTTTTCCTAAAATCCAAACTAATCCTCTCCTGGTGCAACTTGAGGCTGTTTCGTCTTGTCCTATTGCTTGTTATCAGGGAGAAGAGACTGACACCCACTGTGCTACATCCTCCCTTCAGGCAGCTGTAGAGAGCGATAAGGTCCCTCCTGAGCTTCCTCTTCTCCAGGCTAAATGCTTGAGTGACAAGTCGTGTTCGCCCCACGTGCCCTCCCCCCCCCCCCCCCTTTTTTCCCCCCCCTCTTCTAGTTATTTTTTCTTGATTCTTATTCACCACCTTGCATCACTAAAATGCCTCAGTGTCTCAGAACTAGAGACTGCATTAGACACTGTATAAACAAACCAAAAGTCTGGTCCTTGCCCCCAATACCTTGCAGTTGAGGCAGAGAGCTTGCGCTACACAATGACTGCAGACAGGCAGGGAAATACAAGAAAATAGAAAGGTGTTAATACAATTGAGAACCATGACAATTATCTGGCATCATAAGTAGTGCTCTCAGGACAGAGCTGAACATCTCCGATGTTCTGAATGGTACTCTTTTCTTCACAAACTCATGTGATGTGGCTGATTTAGGCACTGATGCGAAATGATGGGCTTTCTCTTTGTAAGAAATTGTGTTGCAGTTTACAATTTTGTTGTTATGTTCAGAGGTGGCTATGTTCACAAGTGGATTTGATGAGACAATAAACCCAAACAACAGCAGTGGGCTGCCTTCCAGAAGTAGCAGAGCCTCAAACTTGTGTTGACAGAGAAAAATTCCAAGTCATTCCAAATCTCTGTTGTCATGTCTCTTCTTTTTTTTTTTTTTTTTGGAGGGGGTGAGCGGGCTGAGGGCTCAGATTATCCTCTCTCAACGTGGCATCCTGTCTGTAACAATTTGCATAGCTATTTTATTTTGTTCCAAGCACTCTTCACTAACCTTTATTCACATAACCTTTTCTACCTCAAGAGCTAACGTACCGTGGTGCCGTGGCTTCCCTTTACATGCCTGTAACCTCTGGCTTCTGTGAGTATGAGCTTCTGGTGGGGCAACCTTCACGCGCTGATTACCATAGCAGTGGCTTCTCGTGTCATTAACAAGGCAGTTATAGTGCAGTGATTAAACAGCAGCTGACTTCCAAGATTAAGCCATGATTGTACAATTAAGCTTGTAATCAGATTCTTGTTCAGAATATGTGAAGTAATGGAGTTTTATTGATTTGGAATATTCTGTGTTTTCTAACTGTACACTGAATTATATGTCAACATATTCATCTAGGATAACTAGTTGTCTGTCTCATTTACAGTTTATTCCAGGTTTATACATGTTTTTGTACACACAAGTGTTCACACACACACATATATGCACTTTTGCCTCTACTGAAACTCTAATCTTTTTATTTCAGTGATTATAAAAGAGATTCCCATGAGAACTTGTGGGTGGGAGGAAACGTGAAGAAAGTATGTTTGGGGTTGCTCAGACTTTGGGTCAGAATAGGAGGAGATGGGATTGCTACAGTGATATCATGCTGCCTGTGTTTTGGGGAAAAAGGTCACCTCATTTCCATTCACCCTGGTCACAGGTGTCCTGGGGTGGGACTGGTGCCTTTTGAAGGGAACTTCATCTAATTACTTTTACTAGGAGTTATTCATAAATATGAGAAGAGTGGCATACTTAGAAAAATAAGGAGGAACTCAAAGATGCCCTTAATTGCTTTTGCAGCAGCGCTCTTTTTGAAAGCAACCTCTGAGCTGAAGGACAGTCGGAGGAAAAGCACATTTGCAAGATATCTGGGTGATGCATGTTGGCTGATCTTTGCTGACATTCATCTTCACTGGAGATGGGGTAGTTCACTCATAAAGATGAATGTTGTGGCACAGCTCTGTCATCGCATACCTTTCCCATATGTCTCACGAGAGTTTTTATGTTACGGAGAATATTAGCAGTGCTCTTGTCAAAAGGGAGCTGAGTGACACTTCTGCTCTATTTTATTGCCTCTCTGTGAAGTGACAGGATACACCCATGATAAACAGAGTTGCAGTTACTATAAGATCATCTAATTCACTTGCTGTCTTGGCAGCTTTTATGTGCTGAATAATATTCCTTTCCAGCAAATTATTTAAGGAACAATAGCAGCATGCTGAATTGGTGACAATGTGCTTGTGCCTCTGGTTTCATGGCTCATTCTAAGCATATTATCTAACCTCAGCTTTTTCATAAAACAGTCAGTTCACAGATAGTAATGAGGTACATGGAGTGTTTTGCCCTCCCATCACCACTAAAGACTTGGCTGTTTGGTGATCATAGCTGTGTCAGAACTAGGTCTTCTTTTTTCAGCATCTTTATAATCATATTAGATTAAATCATCATCATAGCATTGGCAGGCAACTGCTCAGCTCTAATGATGTCTACAGGAGAGGGCTGAGACACTGGTGTCTGTCTGAGAGCACCTGACCTTTACAAAATGACTGAAGGTCTTAGTAGCAAGATGGCTGTGGGAATATTCTGCTTTGACTGGGATTCTGCCTGCAATCTCAAAAATAAAGATGCCTTAATATGGATTTTGGCCCTTGAAAATGAAGTTGTGTTGTGCATTTTCCAGTTGCCAATGTGGCAGACCCCAAAATAACAGCCATGCCCTGTAAATTGTTAAATACTGCTTTTTGTTATGGTACGAATCAGTGTGTTACTAAAGCATATCGCACTTAGCAGCCACACTTAGAGATTTAAGAAGGTCAGGGCATGTAAAACAAGGACACCAGACTCCAGGTAGTAGAAGTATTTTGGAAAAAGGGACTGCACCAGCAGATTGGAAATGATAAATAGTTTACTTTCCATTTGGACTCTGTTTTGAAATGGCCTAGAAATCTAGGACATTGATGTTTTCTTCAGCCATTTTAGTCTACGCTGATACAATGCCGTATTCCATCACCTGCCAGTGCTTTTTACTACAATAATTGCTGCAGACAGGAGTCTAAAGAGGAGATGACCAAGAGATGTTGTCCTTGTATCACTTGGTGCTTTTGAATTCCTGAGTTACAATCCAGCTCATTTACAAACTTGCCTGTATCTTTGGCCAAGTGGCTTCACCTGTCTGTGTCTCATTTTCCCCATCTATAGAGGATGGAAAATTAGAGTCACTTATCTGCCTCCCAAAGAATGGGAATAGATAAATGGGAGGTAAGTTTTAATTAGATAATGCTTGCAAAGGTCTTTTAAGCTCAAAAATTATCGTGCAGAGTAAGTGATAAGTAGTATTATAATAATTATTAATTAACTTTCCATCACAGCTATGCTAGAAATATACTACCTGTACATGATTTCTGAAGGAGAACAGCAAGAAAAATCATTTCACTTTTACAAAGTGACTGAAAGCCACAGTAGATACAGCTTGCATGCTAATTAAAAAAACAAAACCAAAACCAACCACCACTTTTTGTTCTCTTACTTTCTTTCCAATAATCAGCATATTACTTTCTAGGGGGCATGTGAGACTGAATATTTTTTTTTGAAAGAGGACACAAATATGGTAGTGAGGACCAGATGTTACTAGGGTCTTGTTTTCCTTCCTTCTTCCTTTCTTGTTAATTTGGACTGCATGCTGGTACGGTAGAGTGTTGTGGTGAAAAAGGGGTGAGGAAGAAAAACAATCAGCCTGGTGGAGGAACAAGGAGGCAATAGAGCCATCTCTATTGGGGTGACAGCAGTAGAAGGAGACGTAGGCAAGGAGGAAAAATGCTATTTTTTAGGTTTATTTTAAAAAGATTCGTAGCTACTGCATTGTATGATGGATTGTGAGGAAACCAGATGATATGCAGTGAGAATACATGATCATTACGCTGCTTACACACAGGTGGTTTTTCTTTTTTATGCATGAGTGAAGAATATTAAAGCCTTACGAAGCCACCTGTAAACTTCCTGTTACTACCAGATAGTCTGCTATAGACTGAAGCAGATGTCAAGGAGTGATTCAAAAGTCTGGAAATATCTGTTCTGGGTGGGTAGTTTGCTGGAACAGCAGAGGTGCTCAGAACAAGACTGAAACGTGCTGCTAAGCAGTGCAGCGAGAGCACTGCGCATCGGTGCCCTCCGGACCATGTGATCTGAGCACTGTCAGGAGTAAGGACCATTGACTACCAGCCTAGCATCAAGGTCAGAGGGATCTGGTGCTGCAAAACCCCTGGGTTTAAGGGGACATTTTAGGCAGGAGAGACATTTTTGGCTGCAGAATTACAGACTATAGAAGGAAAAGCCTCTACTGAAGGGACAGGTGGGAATAATGTGTATATAAGATATGGTAGCATATAAGATATAGCAGTATCTGCCTGCAAAGACCTGCTTTCTCCCACACCTCTAACTACAAATGTGAATTTGGAGGGGAGAACTCAGAAGATCTCAGCACTTTGTGACAGTTCTTTATGAATAAGTGCATCTAACCTTCCAAGCGATACTGACTGTAAGAGAGGCTATGGAGATAACTACTTTCCTTATGCGCTATACAAGAAATTGTTCTCAATTATCCTTCACTGTCAAAATTAACAGGAACTAGATTAAATGTCATTGTTCCAACTTAATAAAAAACCTTAAATCCTGGATCTGCTGAAATACATATATAGTAGCTAAGTAGATGTTTCCATATTTGTGTATTCATTGCAATTCTTTTTCTCTGAGCCTTTGTCGAGTATTAAGGTGGTTTATTTGCAAAAGAAATGTTGGGGTGAAGGGTTCAGCTGAGAATAAAATCATAGGCTTTTCAGTCTGCCACTGTGACTCCGTGTTCCTGTACTATCTATTGATCCAGTCAGTATCACTCATTCCACGTGTTCCTAAGTATTAAATTCAGGCGTAAACCCAGTGGCATCGTATTGTATCTTCCTTATGAAAAAAGAGCTGATTATTTTGGAGAATTTGACAAGAATAATTATCTTTTCTCTCCACCCCTTTGAATAAAAATGAACAGCAGCAAAATAAACTAGCATTGTAAATTTCAGGAGCTGAAATTGCATCTTTTGGTTGCCTCTTCTATTTTGCATTTTAATGCAACATTGATGATAACATTTGTCAAAGAAACCTCGCAGTCCTTCAGAATCAGAAGGTTTGGCAACAGCATAATTGGCGCAATGTGGGAAAAAATATTGTTTGAAATGTACTTATGGATGCGATTTGCTGTGAGGCTTCTCACTAAAGTGCATGAATTGTCTCTTAATCTCTGCTGAAAGAAAACTTTTTTACTCAGCCTAAAGTCATCTCTTTATCACAGTAAGTCTCCTGCAAGAGATTTTGTCCTGGAACTAGATTGAGAAGCTCACTTTAAGATTTTGTGGTTTTAATGAAGGGAGTGTCAAGGGCCTGGGTGCACTAGTAGACCTTGATGATCCTGACCAGCGTCACCCAGGGCCCCCACCTACACCCTTTGCCCCTGGGCCCAGGAGCTCCAGCTGAGCTCTGTCGTGGCCACTCAGTCCATGCCTGAGCTCTGTGGCAGTCAGGCTCCAGCTCAGTCACTGCTGTGTCCATGCTTTGATATCAGCTCTGGTGACCTGGATCCTGACCCATGGACTGACCTCCTGGCTTGACCGCAAACTTGTCTGATGGTCTGGATGTGTGATTGAACCTGTCTGCCATCACTGATCTTGCCCTGCTCAGGTACTGTGCGAGGGGACCCTGCCCCGCTGGCTTCCATATCAAGCTCAGCTCACCGTCTTTTAGGGAGCAAATGGTCCTTGCTGCTCCCTGACAGGGAGAGGTTCAAGTCTCTGAAAAGAAGGCATCCAAAAGAGAGGATATTTTGGGTAGCTCACAACCTGCAAATCTATATGAGATCATTTTTCCTCTATCTGCCGTCTCTTCCCAAACCTATTGTCCTCCTCTTCCTACTCAGCAAAGAACCTTTGATGATGATATTTGAAATATTTTTATGTATGTTCTACTTTTTTTTTTTTTAATATATATATATTCCTGCAATATCCCTTTTCTTCCTGTGGTGGAACTGAATGGTTGGTTTGGTAGGGTATTCATATTTTCTAAATCTCCGGGCTTTCATGAAATATTTCCACATGGCATTGTTCAGGGCTGTGAATAGGTACCTGCATCTCTGAGCAAGATAATTTGGATGTCGGAAGCAATACAGCAGTGTTAGCTGAATGCATTAGTTTAAATATGTCTGGACTGTGCTATACGTACTAGTATTAGCTGGCTTCTTTCTTATTTGCGCCTTCACAAAATGAAACAAACATGTTATATGAGAGCACTCCCATCCGTCAGCAGCACGTGACTGGCGGCGGCTGGCTGTGCCCAGTGCTGCCTGGCGTGGTTCTGCCTCTTGACTCCCTGCTGGTCCTTGGACACTGCTTGAATCCCAAGACACCCTTGAAACTGGTGTACCACCTTGGTCAGTGGTACTTACCATCACGATCCCGTTTGCACCTCTGTCTAGTAGAGCCATGTGTTCTCTAACCTTCCTTCTTTCATACAGCCTGCAGGCGCGTTGCTGTGTTACTGGAGGTTGTTAGCAGTGTATTATACTGTTGTACCTGGTCATTTCTGGGGTTGGATTGATTGTACTTGCATGGGGCTTTCCCAATCTTAATGCAATGACTGGTTGGGTTTGGAGCCCATCTACAGCGTAAGATGGAAGCTCATTCAGGGTGGATGCTTCTCTGAATGCTTAGTTCTCTCATGGCTGCTCCAAATGTGCATCTAGAAGTGAAAACCATCTACTTCCCCTCTCTTTCTCTTGTTCCAGAAACCACTACTGCTGCAGTGCAGCTGCAGGAGGAGGTGTGAGAGGAAAATGCTACTACACACTCACCTTCAGCATCAAGTTCCCTCATAAAGATGATGTCTGCTACCTGGCCTACCATTACCCCTATACCTACTCTACGATGATGGTAATACTGATATGTCCACCTAGATAAGATAATGGGTCTGACAGGTTGGAGCTGCTTGGGTATGTGTAGATTTTAAGATAACAAAGAGGACCATTTTCACAGTCACTTAGTGACCATGGTGTTGTCATTGCCTTGTCTGCAGCTGCAGTCCCTGCCAGCTCTGAAGCCCAGAGTGCTGTAGGAGAAATTTCTGTATGGGATAGCTGGGGTACAAATCATCAGTGCTTATACTAGTCATGATGCAAACCAAAGATGTCCCCATTTGCTTAGGGCTGCAGGATCCTCCTCCTGAAGGGGTGGGAAGCATGAGGTTAAAGGTAATGGCAGCTCAGAAGTGGAAGCTGCCCGTTCCTTCTGTAACGGCTCAGCTTTCAGAGTTGCACCCAGCAACACCACAGCGCTGGACCTCATTTCAGTGCTCTGTTAGCTGTCTCCTCTGTGCCAGTTGGAGTATCAGTAGGCTTTTGTGACACCCCCACCAGCCCTGTCAGTACAGAAGCTAAAAGAATACAAGCCCAAAGCATAAATTGTGTTATTGAGTTGTACCAAGTTTGCTTCCTAGGGAAGGATTGGTTTTCTACAGCCTTTTCTGGCCAGGGTTGGATGGTAAAGGAATATTCTGTGAAATGCACCCAATGTGGTTTCTCTATGATTGATGTAGGACAGCCCAGGATCTGAAAGGAAGGTAGGATAAAAGAAGGGAAATAAAGAGTTCTGGGGGTAGCTTTGCTTTGTTGTTAAAGATGACAAAGATGTTACTGAAAATTAAGATGCAAAGTTCCAGTGGATCAGTTCCCATTCTTTCTCCCCTCAATTTCCGTTCTCTACCCATTTTATTATGGGCAATAAATGCTGGTGAGGGTTAGTGCAGTTTGGACTCGCTATGTTTTTTTATAATGGTATCAGTTTGCCATTACCAGATGTGAAAGAGTATGCTTTCAAGTGAGACAATGTCCTCTCCTGCTTACTAGCCATGTTGCTTGGCGTGCCAGCATAGTTAGGCTTAGGTTAATTCTCGTACAACCGTCTCTTGTCAACTGCTTTGCATCCCATTACAGATGTTCAAAGAAACTGCTTCCAATACCTGGGAGAGGGCCAGTGAAGCTTTCACTGTCCAAAATATACCTCCCAGCTCACTTCTCATTAGGCTTATGGGTACCAGTTACACCTCAAAATCAATGAGGAAGAGAGTATGCTCCAGTAGTGGGGTTTGACCTATAACCTTGAAGGCATGTATATCCCACAGTCTGCAGGGGAGAAGACGAGTGTAATACTGAAGAATTGGGTAGACTTATTCACCACCATACTTTATTACTGAAATGCAGTGCCTCATCATTATTTTACTGTTATTGATTTCTATCTTCTGCTGGCACAAAAGCAAGAGGGACTTGGAGAGTTTGTATGCTCTGGGAATCCCTGAATATCTCACCTGCTCCTGAATGAATAGAATAGAGATGAAAAAGATGTTATTTCTAGACTTGCAGGGCCAAGTCTTGAAGTATTTCACTGCCTCTTCAAATCAAATGCTCATTGAAGTTAAAGGGAATTTTGCCCTAGGAAAAGTTTAAATGAACTCGAACTCAGTAAGGACAATAAAGTTTGGTAAATGGGAATTATGGATGGAAAAGATTGATAGATTGTCATGTCCAGCTCTTTAGAAACAACAGTTTTGCTTTGGCTAATAATTCTAAAAGGCTTCTTTGCTTGGACTAATTTAAAATGTTGACTGATACAATTTACAGGTTTCCATGTTACTTTAATTTCCACAGTAAATAAACTAAATCAGGTTTGTGCACCAATAGATTGCATTTTAAAGCATATGTCCACTGGTGAAGTATGTTGGTTTTACATATCAGAAATAAATTAAAAGTGATTACAAACCCAAGGGCTCAATTAAATACATACTGTTTTGCGGAAGAAGATAAACTTGTATATGGAGTTAGTAATTTGAAAATGTTTTTAAACGTCACATATATTTAATAGTTACAGGCATATTTACAGGAAATACACATTGCAGATTCCTATTTGAACTGGGTGCACTCTGCAGTTCATTACTTTTTGTCCATCAGTAATTACATTTATTTTATGAACAGTAATTTGCCTATTTTTACATCAGATTGTTAATTGTTTGGATATCTAGCTGAAATCTCTGTGGCAGCTATACCCAATTAAGTTTCACTGGGCACCAGGAACATAAGTAAATGATTATATTGAGTTCTTTGTATCTATATGAGATCTAATAATTGAATTTATAGAGCAGTATGTTAATTGTTTTATGACATAGATGAGTGTAAATTTCAGTTCTGTGTTTGCATTCAAATGGATCCTGGGGAAGCAGTCTGAAAGATGGTGAGCTCCCAGGTTTGTGGCACAGGAATATCTTGTCCCATAAAGATTGGTTAAAATTTAGCCTTAACTTGTAAGGACAAAAAGTTACCACATAAGGGTTGTTCAGTGAATTGGTGTGTTTTAGTTGAAATACTGTCAGGACAAGCGTGCATACTGTGCTACACCTATTTCTACCAATCAAGAGACAACTGGTGTTCCACTACACTTAGCAACACCCTGTGATGGGCTTACACTAATTACCACTTGCAATTACAGTGTAAACAGAGAGAATTACACGTCATCTGGTGTGTGGGTGACAAGTGGCTATGTGTCTAATGAGGCGATCAGAATTTGTTCCAAAAAGTCATTTCTTTTAAGCTGCCAGTTCTTTTTCTCAAATTTCTCAAGAAGCTGGACTCCAGATTTGTTTAAAACTATCATAAATTTTGCAGGGGGTGAGGAAGAAACTCTTCTTTTTAAATAACTTCTTGGAAAGATGGTCTTCAAATTTCCCACTACTGACTGTACAAAATGTTGTTTTGATGTAAACTTTTTGGCTGCCCCCTGGTGTGGAGTTGTTCCTGAATTCCACTGGCATGTGCTTGACAGCTAACCAGTTGGTTCTATAAACACTCAAACCCAGTGACTTTTCTCATGTTTCCGCACAACCCTTATTAAAATATAAGGAGTAAGCAGTTCTCTTTTGGACTTCATGTATGCATACAAATTCCTTTACATTAATAAGAAAAGCACCTAGGAACTGTTCAGGTAAAATCATAGAATAATTTGGCTTGGAAGGGACCTTTAAGGGTCATCTAGTCCAACCCCCTGCAATGAGCAGGGACATCTTCAACTAGATCATGATATAAGAATAAATAGTTCTGTGCAGCTTCAGTGAACAGGGATGTATTCTGGATGGCTTGTGTATGTTTCTGGGATGTAAAAGGTGGTGATATTAACTGGTGGAAGAGAGGAGCTGCCAAGTTAGCAAGAGGTAGAATTAGTACCAATAATAACACAGGGTTAGTGGAATAAAATCAGATTTTTATTGACTGTGAACTCATTTATGAATCTGCTTCTTTGCTTGTTTCTCAGTCCCATCTTGATATCCTCGAACAAAATAGGAACCTGAAGAAGGTTTTCTGGAGGCAGCACACGCTCTGCCAGACGCTGGGAGGAAATCTATGTCCATTGCTCACCATCACTGCCATGCCAGAATCTAAAAAAAGAGATGACTTGGAGCAATTCCGTAAGTAGCCAAATGAAGCATTACATAAGATGCTGGCAAGTTGCGGTCATGTCAGCAGTGCCAATGACAACCTGTTTCGTGAATATGGTGATTTTCTTGCCTTTTTAATTCTGGAAAAAGAAATCTAAATATGGGGAATAGCCAATTACAGTGGTTTGGTTTTTTTAAATCACAGATTTACACAGAGAAGAGAGGAGAGCTGACACTATTTTTTACTTCAGATTTTTCTTTAATGATCTGAAATAATTACAAAGTTCAGTATCAAATATCTCCAACAGCAAGAAACTGTGTTCAAGTAAACAATTCAACAAGAAATTTGATAATTTTTCTTGTGTGTTGCTGTTCCATATTGAGATGATTTATGTATTTTGAGGTCTCAAACTTGGAAAAAAAGAAAAAAGTACAAGAAGATCTTTCCAGCTGTGGGCAGCAATTGAAGTATTCCGGTGAAATTCCAGCTTCTCTAACATGCCTGGTAGATCCATCTGAACACAATATAGCTCCTTGTATTCTGTCCGAGTCCTAACTGATGGTGTACTATGTAATGGTAAATGTTATAACAGCCATGTTATATCTAGAGGTGGTTGTTTCTCATTGTGAAAGTCAAAGATTTAGGCCTTCAGTGGCCTTGATTAACAAGATTAAGATATGCAAGTTTCTGTAATCAGCAGCAAGTGACAAGTTGATTCTGGTTAGCATCACATTGGGTTAGCTTTGATTTGGGAGCCTAAATGACTAACTACTTATATGTAGGTTGACTTTTTTTCTTGAGTCAGTGCCAAGGCATAAACTGTTTTTCATATTTTTTTTTTAATCTCTGCTCTTCACATGTCTATAACTTAAGTTGAGAACTTTGAAGGAGTGTGGAAATTAAAATTGTCTTAAGATTTTTTTTGGATGTTAAGCAAATATATATCATTATCTCACTGAGTTATTAGACTAGAAATATCCAAAAGGATTCTGTTGATATGAACCACGTTTCTCACTGCAGAATTCTCCTTGCAGGACTATGTGGTAACACATGAGTAGGACTCCTTATAATGTCCGTGCTATATGCATAAACTAAAAGGAAGCTCAAATACTGGAGTTGGTGAAAATTATTGCTATCTTTTCTGGTTCATCTTTAGAGCACAGTGACTGCAGTTATGCTGACACTTCAGTGTAATCATCCTGAGCTCATACCTTCTTATCATAATAATTTTATTATAAATTGAGAATTTACTCTGAATTAGCAAATTTCTGAGTTTGAATGTGCTTTTCTAGGTTGAAATCTTAAAGCAAAATTGCCAAGTACAGGCTATATGGGAATTCATAGGGTGCATGCAGATACACAGCTTTAATGACAGAAATGGGAAGCAGTGGCAGAGAGAAAATTAGGTTGTTGGTGTTGCTATTATTAATATTATTTACATTATGGTAGCACCTACAACACATGATTAGGAGGTTTGCCTGTGGTGGGTGCTGTCGATGCCTGACACGAAGAAATAATTCCTGCCCTTAAACACTTTTATTCCAGGATAATGATGATATAGAATGGAAAACCAGTGGGTGGGAGTTGTGGTGAGGGAGGTTGGTTATATAAAGAAGCCTTTGGCACACTACAGATGATCACCTGGTTAGATGTTAGCTGTTGACAGCATGTTTTAAACTTCATGGTGGAAGATCTTAATAGGGCAACTGAAAGAAATTGGAGTTGGAATATTTTATTTGAGGATTTGAGCCATCCAGAAGAGACATGCAACCAGCAAGTTTTTCTGCCCCAGTGAATATGCTTTTCCAATGAAGGTACAAAGCAAAAGCTAAGCTGATGCTTGACTTTATCAAAGCAAAGACTTGGAGTGTATCAGTGCTAAACACTGAATTTAAGCACCTTTGGCTTTGAAAGGACCTTTGTGAAATGTGTGTTTTTTCATAGGAAAGCAAAAAAACCAATTTCAACACCTCCAGCATTTTTATAAAACAGTGTCTTTGCTTGCTGACCAGCCCCACAAAACACCCAGGTCTGCAGTCATGTAGATACAGTGATCAGGATTAAAAGATCTGGAAGAAAATCATATACCTGTACCAATGGAACTATAGCAGGAATGATTAAGAATGTTTTCACATTTGGCACCAGAGACAAGAGGGAAACATAGCTGCATATGTTAATAATATGCTAGGCTTTATACCATCTGCAGTCCTTGGGGCTAGCCCTGAACTGAAACCTCATGGTGCTGGGTGTGCAGCACGGGAGAGCGGACAGCCCCTGTGCATGCAGGACTTACAGCCTAAGTTCCAGATAACTGACAGGCACAGATGCTGAAATGAGGTTCACGAGGAAGCGACACCACAGTACTGACCAGCGCAGTAATACCCCAAGAATTGCACTGCTCTTAGGGAGTGTCGTGGTATAAATGTGTCCATATTAGGAGGTGGTGTCATCTTCTGGAGCACTGTATTCTCAGAATGTACCAGAATGCATCTTGCAGCATTAGAAGAGAGTCTGGCAGGTTTTCAAAGGTCATTAACCTGTCTGTGAAGGCAAAGCTTGGCTTACTTAGCACAGATTTGCTGAAAGATTCATAAAGGATCTATGAGCAGTTTGGACACACTTGTTTTGGATGCTTCAGGCTGTTGTAATATTCAGTATCTGAGTTCAAATTCCAATTATGTGGCTGAAATCCTCTATTTTCAAGAGAAAGAAATATCCCCTGGTTTGTGATATTACATGAATTCAGTGAGAGCCTGAGTTCTGGCTAAAATGCCATGAAATCACATGCCACTAAACAACTCTTCCTCTAAAGCTTTGAAATGCAGTAGGATTGAGGACTTCCTAGATCTGTCCATGAAACAGTTGAACTCAATCAAAACAGAATGTGTAGAAAACCCAGTTGTCTGAACTGAAATAGAAATTGTATGGGGAAAGACAGCGTCATGGCAATGCAAGTCAACACAGTTTCTCTCAAGTTTCCAAGAATATAAAAGTAAGCACCAATACTCTTAGGTGGTGAAAATATTTATTGTTTTATCAAGCAGAGGAACAGAAAGGCAGCACACCATGTTTTATGCTGTGGGGATGCCTCTAGGCAAATCTGAATAATCATGTATGTGCTTATTTTGTTTAAGCAGCTTGGATAATTATGGCTTTTGGGGACACACTTAGCCTAATTTGTGCTGGTTTTTGTGGCTTTGATGAGCAGTTACTTCTGTTTCCTCATCTTGTATGACATACCCTTCTCTCTATGAAGTGGTTTGGCTGATGGAATGACCTATTTGTCAGTATTTTCCATGCTAAAAACATAACTCAAAAGCAACAACGTGGAACTAAATATGAAGGGACCAAAGGGTGGAGTTTTTTCAGAAATAGATCCCGTTGGTTTGTACAGTCTCCATGCATTTGTATTTCAGCTTGAGAAGTGATGTGGGGCTCCAGCACTAGGGAGTTTGGCACATGGATGATGGATGAAAATTGATAGCCTGTGTTCTTTCCTTCTAGTTCTGTCCAATTCATAGTTTTCATAAGCAATAATAATTTTGCTTCCTATCAAATTTGTTATTTCTCCTTTGTTCATTTAGTAATTTGTCCCTTGAGAGACTCTTTTCAGTAATGCCAGTGGCACAGGTAAAACACAAAGCTCACCAGGACTTTGTAGCTGTTGGACATGATTGTACTTAAATACTCTAAATCCTTCTGTAGTATAGACACATGGGGAGTAGGAAACATCACTGATGAAGAGGCATTGGATGGGTGAGGAGTGTAGGGAGGACAGCGTGGTCAGCTCAGTAAGAGTGCAGTGGGAAGGAGTTACTGCGATACTGGAGGTGTGGTGGAGTGGGAGCAGCTCAGGGACAACAAAGGCCTGGCAACCTCTGTGTCAGCTGTGCTTTATTTTCCTTGCTCAATTCTTTCAGATTGGTCTTGTCAGGCTTTTGATTAATGTGGCCCAAGGATGGTTAAATTTGTCTGAGTTAAATTTATTAACGTGTGCCTTGTTAATAGGAAGCACAAGCCATGCATGCTCGCAGGCAGTGTACATTCACCGCATACTGAAGGCAAGAAAAATGGGCTGCTGTTTTCCTTCATTATGCCTTGTTTATGTGAAGCTTTGATATTCACTTTAGGCTCCTTTCTCCTTCCTCTCTATCTCCCTTTTATGTGATGGTGGTGTACTGAATAATTTTTATTAAATGCTCAGTTCTGAAACTGATATGAAGAAAGAAAGAAGTGAGCCAGGAATTCTTCAGCTCCCTGTGCTTTGCATCTGTTGTGCAACAGCTCAGTTACAAACAGCACAACTTCCACGTGCACTTGATCAACATCTGTGTGGGTGCCTGAAGGCTGCAACAGAAAATCCAAGACTGGTCCGTGGTCCTTGATGGGCTTTGCAACTTGTACAAATAGAGACTGGGAGGGTGTCTCTTGTTTTTTGTTATTGTTTTTTTATTTTAAACTTGTCCTTCCTGTCATCATATGGAGACTGAGCATCCAGCAAGTAGGGATGTCTTTGCTACTCATTGTAGCTCCAGTATCCCCCATAGTCTTGTGATGAAGATAAAGCCATTAGTTTCCCATCTGACTGTGGGTGGGAAGCACCGATGATAAGACAAGGGCCTGCTTTTTGTCTCCTCCGTTATCTGTCTTTACCACGTTCTTCTTTCCCATGTCTTTATTCCTTCTCACAAAGAGTAAGACTCTGCAGATTTGACTTTCCGTATTATGCACAGAGCTTTTCCTCAAGGACTGTAGCTCTTCTCAGAATTATTTAACTCACTGCTCCTCTCCCTGCCCCCCCCCCAAAAAAAAAAAAAAAAAAAAAAAGACAGGACAGTTTTCAGCAAGCTTACATGTGCGATGAGCCTGTACACTCCACCTGCTTTGGATATGGAATTATCATATATGAGCCTTTGAAAAGGAAGAAAGTTGGCGAGTGGAGAGGAAAGAATGGTTGGACAAGCATCTCTTTGGTGACTTTGTTCCTGGCTATGTGAGGTCTAGCCTTAGTCACTGCCTGAGGAGAGTTAAAGGGGCTTTTGAAGGGAGAGCAATTCCAAACATCTTTCAGACCATTCTCAAATAAATGCAGACACAGTGAGAATGATAAAGCTTCCAGTCTTGGTGTCAACTCCCTGCTCAATGAGGTTAGTAGGTGCTTGCAGAGCTCTGATTTTCTTGCATTTGCCACAAACAGCCCAGTGAAGGTAGTGTTAACATCATGCACATGTACTCAATAATTGCTTGCAAACTCTTAATTCACAGTGTTATGCATGCAAATGCACAGTACGTAACTGTGTTGTTCTAAACTCCCTGGCAGACGGCTGACTGGACCCTGCAAGCTGTAGGATACTGTTGTAAGTGGCAGAGCAAATGGACAGATTAACTAAAAAGATGTGTAAGGAAAAGATCTGAACACTCATATACAGGCGATGATAAAATTGTCTTCTAGTTAAGAAAGTAGAGGACACCGATATATTGCTAATGTTAACAGAGCGATGGAATTAAAACCACGAACTGCAAAGTGACTGATCAGAGAAGGACAGTTTACACTGTGCTGTTTTGAGCTTGCCATATGAACGTTCCTCAGGAGGTGTTTTGTGGCTGTGCAGAGTTGGGGTTGGTTAGTTCTCGCCTTTAGTTACGGAAGGGAAAGGGGAGCACATCTCTGCAGTGATGTGAGGTACAGTAGGTGCTGTTCTGATTAATGTTAATAGAGAGGAATAACTGAAACAGGCCCAAAGGAATTCCGTAGAGGAATGAAGATTTCAATGAGTCTAGGGTGGTACAGCTGACGACCTCCAGCATTGTTGTGTTCTCAGCTGAAAGACATGAGCATCATATATTGTTACGGGGGTTAATCCTGTATCACTGAGAACAGCATCACTCCACAGAGTGGGGTAGGGGGGTCATTTTTTATGATATCACAAAGACAGTAATTACAAAGCTCTTTTCATGGCTGGTGGTACTGTTGTGATTTCCATTAATAATACTGATTTTGAGGTGTGTTATGAGTATTTCTGCAAGTCTGGGGACACACCTGATGAGTATCCTTTTAACAATGTGTAGCATTATAGAGCTAATTTGTGGGGTTTAAAGTTAAACCTAAATATCCAAGCTAACTAGCAGAAGTGGTGAGGGAAATTAAACAAAATATTACACTAGCAAATGGATTTACATCTGTAATAGCTGTCATTTTGAGTTGCTCTTCTGTCATCACATGTCCTTTTTATGCAAGGCTAGGAAAACCATTATGAATATTATCATAAAAAGATAATGACACCTGCTTATCTTATCTTAAATTTAGTCTTCTGGGGAATTGAAACACATTTTCTGTCTGAGTCTAAGCATGTTCCTAAAGATGGAAAGAATAACGTTTTTGGCATAGGTGTGGCAAGGTTCTTGTGCCCTTTGAATCTGCAGATGCTCCTAAAACTAGAATGAGGGATAAAGTGAGACAAATGAGGTGCGTTTACTTGGTCTCATCTTAAGCCTACATAATCAGACGGACATAGTTGCTGGGAGAAATACTCTAACATTTCTCAATTTGCTTGTATAAGCTATTTAGATGGTTGTTTTGCAACTTTGATCTTTTCTCAGAAAGAAACAAACCCTTTACCTTTAAATATAATTTGCAGCAAAGAGCAATTTCTGAGCAAAGAACAGCAGAGAATGTGAATTGCAGAGACCACTTATGCAGGATACTGGGAAATAATGATCATGTGGAAAATGTACACAGTTTAATTAAGCACATTGATTAAATCAATATGATTCAAACAGCTTAGTGCTCCAATCAGCTTAATCTCATTAAATGTAATTCAGGCTTCGATAATTGATTAATAATGCATTATAGTTTATGAATTATTGACTCCAAGTTATTATAACTGTTCCTGCTCCCTGCATGGCAACCTGTGTTGCATGTTAATTATGACAGGCTCAAGCTCTTTTCTCTTGAATAACTTTTTCAAAGCTGGAGATGACATGTCTCCTAGTGAAACAGGGATCAAATTAGATCAATGCCTTATTGGAGTTAGTCCGCCCCAAAGGAAAATGCACTCTTTAAAGGAAGCTCTCATGTAATAACGTTGAAATAGGGAGGTAGAATGACCTGCTTTGGTTGGTAATGATCTCTCAAGCAGCCAGAAGAACTGCCTGTAGCAATTCAGCTAGAATGCTAACCTGGCATTGTGCTGGTTGGAAACAGCTCACAACAGCAAGCGCATCTGTTGTTGTTCTAGTGTCATTGCGTGCTATACCTCCTCCAGCACGCATGCACACATTATAACCAATGCTGCTGAACCCTTAGGTCACATTTGTATGCCAAATACAGAGCAATCCAGTTCCCCATATTTGTTTGGATGCTGAGTGGTTTTTGTGAACAGGACTGATAGGCTTTTATAGTGGAATTTCTACACTGCAAGTGTCATGCAAGAAGTAGAGCCGTTGCTACTATTGATGAAAATCTCAGGAGAGAAATTAAGAAGCCTCTCCTCCTCAGGTGGCCCCCCCTATTAGACTGCATTTCCACTGAATGCGAACAGAGGATGTTGTCTCAGATAGATTGTCTTTCTAGCTATCTAGGTACTTAATGTGGTCCAAATAGCAATCTTATGCAGAAAGAGTCCACCGGCATTATGTTTCCTTAAAATATTCCATTTACAGAACCTGTTCTGCTTTTTCCTTTTATCTCCTCTCTATCTCTACTCCTTATTTGTGATTATAGTTAAAAGTGAACAGATTTTAGTGTTTATAGAAATTGAATGACATGATCATTGTAGCAAAGCATGAAGAAAAACATTTTTTGCTTTATTCTTGCATCTGCAAGAGTGAGTTTTGCATCTGTGCATTCCCTTGAATTGAAGATTTGGCTCCTAATTTGCACGGGTCCCAGGCAGAGGTGCCGTTTCCTCCCTTGCTTTGTACCAAACACTTTGGATTTGGTGACAGAAAGACTCAGCTGTTGTGAAAACTGTGATCCTGTTTTAATGCAGTAGTGAAGAAAAGCTGAATAAAATTGTCATGTATTCTATAGTGTTAAGTAATTACAGAATTGAGAATACGATTCCTTTTTTCCACTTGAATAGGCAGTTTATTGAGCATCTGAAGCCAAAACAATGATCTCCAGATAGGCAACATTTATGGTGTGTGCTCTAAATATCTCGAGTTGTCTTTCAATTTCAAACATCTCTCTTTTCTTTCTGATATCCCAGTCACAACAGCGCAGCAGCCCATTGCAAAAAGAGCAGACAAATTCCTGCAAAACTATGTTCCTGTTTGAGTACCCAGCCTGCTGCCATAAAGGTGGAAGCTGGTTGAACAGAACATGAAATCTGTAAGACAGACACATGGCTGTCTGCAGTCTGAGGCCAGTGTTTTTCATGATGTATCAACTGCTCTTTGAATCCCAGCATTTGGTGGAACGGACTCAGCCAGCACAGCTTTGACACTATGGTCAGCCTTCTGTGAGTTTGGCAACTGTGCATTAATATATTGAATCCAATTAGTCAAGGCAGCAAGCAATGCACAGAAGACAATGAACAAGGACACCAAAAATGGGCCTTGAAGCTTAGGCAGCCACCACAGTGTGTTTTGCAAAAGGATAAAGTAATGTTAGGGTAATCTCTCTTTCTCTCCCACCCTTTGTCTTATGCAGCACGGTAGCAGAACAGCCATCCGAAGTGAGACAACTGGTGCTGCAGTGGCTGCTCTTCATTCATCTGTAGTTTTCAGTTTTCTGCCTTTTTTTTTTTTTTTTTTTTTAAATAACCTTCCTTCTGGAATTTGGAGATTTGTTCTAATCCCTCCCTCTTCTCAGGAGATAGTGCTACAGAATTTTCTGCTGTTTCTTCAGCACGTGTTCTGTTACCTTTCCTTCTTTGAATTATAACAGTCTTGTCTTTGTCCTGAGAGACCTGTAACCTTTGCATGCCCTTTCCAGAAAAGAAATATTCTGATTAACAGCAGTGTTTTCTGGAACATAACTTAGCAATGTTGTCTTCGTTGGTATGGACCTGGGCTAGAACACCAGTAGTACTTAGCACCTGCTGTACTCCAGTCTTTCAGAATATCAGAGCCTTTTTTGATACGCTAATGAATTAAACATCTTGAAAATCTAAACCAGAACATATCTTAGTCATAATTATTTTCATTTGTAATTGGTTGTCAAGTGTCTCAGGAGTGCCTTCTCACAGGAGCCTGGTACTACTTGTATTTTTGTTATAAGGCATTGAAAATCATGAATGAAACCGAAAAAGATTTGGTCATATATATTTCTTATATTGCTTTAGAAATGTACAGCCAGCTGCTTGGAATACACCTATCTTACAACACCCCAGTGCCCTGGCCTCATTGCAGTGGAGCTACAAGCTTCCTTAGGAGTGATAGGTCACCCAAATTCTTGCCTTGACAGAAGAGCGGGGGGAACCTCATCTTTTCTCCCTTAGGTAGAAACAATTCGGGACAAACCTGCAGATGATGTGCTTCCAACAGCCAATCTGTGTATCTGGTAGAGGTATTGAAATACAGCCCAGCAGAGCCCCCGGGGCAGCTTATACTCCCTCAAATAGTGATCAGGCTTTGAACTGCTACTAGGTTTCTGTTATCAGCTTCAAATCATGGCATGAAAAAAAAATCCTCAACAAAAAATCCCCCTCCTGTATTTCAGGGAGCTGCACATTTCCCATGCCTGGCCATAAATTCCAGTCACACACTGTCCTGTGGGGCATACGCTAAAAGGTCAATGTGATACTGTATAAATTAGCCAGAGAAGCATTTGAATTGAGTTAAATCTGTTCTCAGTGTGACAGAGATGGGCTCTGTGAAGGAGGACATAATTTTAGGGTCAGATGGACTGCAGAGACTGAATATCGTTACGAGCAGTGTGCTTACTAAGGGGTGAAGAGTTAATACTTGTGCCTCAAGGTAAAAACAGAGGTCAGGAAGGGTTTTTTCCAGCTGGTCACAATATTGCCCAATTGGTCATGTGTCTTACTGCACAGGTCATTGTTTTTCACAAATTACAAGGTCTGGAGCACCTGCTGATGCAGGATATAAAGTGGGTTGGCCTGAAGGTAGTTTGGTTTGCCCTTAACACCTGTGTTAAATCAGTTGCTTCTGGTTTGTAGAGCTGAAGTTGTAAGTGGTGTAGGAGTCTGTGGATCACCCTTGCTCCCTGAATAAAAGGCCGGTAAGATGGTTCCTATAGCTTCTGGGATAGAAACCTGCTGTAAGGTAAGAAATGGGAGTTTTGTAATGGTAGAGGTGTTGCTTGTGTGTGATTTTTTTTTTTTTTTAATTACTTTTCCTGTCTTCTCTGTCCTATCTGCTCTGAGGCAATGAAGCAGCACTCTTCTAAAAAGGGGGTGAGCTGCTGGGCTGTCCCAGTGACCAGTTGTTCTCCTTTTTGTTTGGTTGTACCTCCTCATCAATAACTACCAGGCAAGCTGTGGTCAGGGAGTAAGGGGCAGGACAGCTGGCAGGTTGGCCTTGTGAGAGAGTAATCCATGGCTGGAAAGCTCACAGAGCACAGCATGTGTACCAGCTGCTGTCAGACCCAAACAACTGCACTCGCCATCATAGAGAGCAGCTTTTGTCTCTGGCTCGGTATTTTTTCCTTACTGGAACAGAAAGGTTGTGCTGATACACAGATTTGAGCTAGGTACACATTGCTTTCTGATGCCTGATGATCTTATGGGAACAAACTGGTTTTTGATTTGTACTGAATAGCAAAACTGGACAGAGTGGGCAAAAAGTGGGCTTTGCCACTCTGCTAGCAAACCATCGCTTTTAGTTTGGGAATCCAGCTTGGGGACAGTTTAGGGGAAGAAGGTTAAGTCTCGCACAGATTGCGTTAAAGAATTGCTAGGCTGTGACAGAAACCAGAGTGCATCCTGCTAACAGGGAAGGCTGCTTGCTACTCTTCTGTGTTTTTTCATGATCCTATGAATCTTGCATTTCTCACTCTAACAATAAGCTTCTGCTATGCACAGACAAACCCTTCTTCGATACACAGAACTAACAGACTGTTGGGAAACAGTGTGGGTGGTGTTATAACTTTCATATTGTCTTCACCTTTATCCTTCTAAATTGGGAAGTTTCTTGGTGCTTTTAAATCTTGGCTGACTGGTTTGGAGAGACTGTCTATTGCGGCTCACTTTAAAATAGAAAAGTCATTCACCTGATACCTCAAGGCTTTGAAAACTTTCTGGAAAACAACGATCCAATTTCTGGATTTAATCTTCCAAGCTACACATTTTTGTCTGATAAAGGCTGACCTAGCTTGTCATGTGTTACAAATGATTGGAGTTGTTTGGATTGTAGGGAGCAGCTTTACTGCGTGTTTGCCAGAGCTGCAAGCAGATACTTTGTTCAGCTCCTCTGCCCACATCCGTGTGAGGGGGTCTACGCTCACGTGAAATGTAGCAAACGGTATTTCTCGGTGCTGATCCTAATATTAATCTGCCTGAGAGCAGTAGTGAGTGAGGAGGCATTTTTGCCATGCTGTGTTTTTTCTCCTGTTGTTTTATCTATAATTCTGAACACCTGCTATTTCTAATTCCCACCTGTAAGTTGATTTTGCTGGGAGGGTCTATGCAGATTTCTGCCTAACCTGTTTTACCTGAGTTTAATTTCCCTAATTGGAGAACAGGATCCACTGCTATGTGACTGATGCAACCAATCTTAGACCCGTAAAAATAAGTCCAGCAATATATTGAAGCTAGTAGTTTGCAGACACCACAGGCTGACACTTCTTGTTGCTTATAACTGACAGATTTTAGAAACAAGTATTTGTCATTAATGGGCTGCAATTATACAGCAATACTAAAATGAAATAGGATTAAAAATACCTCATAATGATTTTTAAATGCTGTTCTGTTAACGAGAGGATTTGTCCATCTCTACATCAAAGACAAACTTGTTAGCTCTCTGAGCTTGCCCACCTGTTTCTGATGCAGAAATAGGAATTGCTAATAGACAAGGGGAGACAGCTGCTATGTTCAGACTGCAAATGTGCTGATAAGACCGACTAGTTGACGAATGACATGGTAGATACTGCAAAGTGCTCCAGTGTTTGCAGAGAGCTAAACTTGGACTTCTGTATCGTTTCAGGGCATTTATTATGTGGCTGTTGAATATCGATTTTTAGCTGACAGAAAGATAGGTGTGTCAAGTCTCTTTCATTCTAGGTAATTTTGGGTTTTCTCTGATTTCCTGCTTCATTTTGATATATCACTTTGAAGAATTAGGTAGCAGAAGAAACAGTACTAGTCAATGTATCTCTTCTGTCTTTTGGCCTTCTGAATAGAAGGATGGAGGGGCAAGTTGCATTTTGAAGTCACCAGCTACCTATTAAACCTGTAAACAGACCTCTTAATGAATTGCTTTTGTAGTTCTGTCAGGACAGTTTTTCTTAAGGTATGTGGCATCTTAGAGAAGTTCCATGCTTTTTCTGCCTGCTCCACCTTAACTTTATGTTAATGAACTTTGCACAATTGAATCAGGCCCCAGAACCAACGGGACTTGTTCCAGATCTTAACTCTGTTTCCCAAAGAAGGCATTTTTTCAGTGACATTCAGAAAATGATATCTATCAAATCAGGGGTGCATTTATAATTTAATTTGCTCTATCAGTTGCAATTGTTGTGCTACTTAGCTGTGGGGGAAAAAATGTTATTTTTCTTGCCATTTTAGAAATCTTTTTACAAGACTTCTTTCTTCATTGAATTTGTTTAATGAACTGTTTTGAAGATTTTTCTGGCTTAGCCTGGGTGCTGCTTCTGTGTCTTTGAAATAGGCAAGATTAAATAAAATTGGCAGAAATTTTTGTTAAAACATGACAGGGGTAGAGGTGGTAAGTATGAGTTATTGAATAAATCAGAATGGGTATGTCAGATAAAAAAGGATTTGTGGATGGCTTGGGTGGGGGAGGGAGCATTAGAAGGCATCACAGAGTTTTCTTTTGAGTCTCCCAAATGTTCTAGACTTCTCTTTTTTTTATTTATTTTTATTTTTCAAGAAAGCCAGAGACACCTACTACTACTTCCTAATTCCTTTCCTCATTCTTCCCTTACCGCTTTTGTGTAATCTTTCACTTTCTCCCCAAGTCTGAAAGTGCAATGTAATAGTGATGGATGCAGGAATATCATAGCACTCTGCAAATGCGTGTGTAAGTCCTAATTCTAGGAAGGGTGGGTGGGTTTCAGAATGAAAATGGCAGCTGTGTTGTAGCATCATGGTATAGGACAACTAACATAACTGAGAGGGCTCTACTGGTAAGTATAGGATTCTATTCATTTTCATGGCTAATGAAAAGAGGAGGAGTGCTTTTAAGTAATGGATTATGTGGAAATTCTCGGATGAATGTGGATGGCACAGGATACTTCATGACTGGGGCTTGGGAAATGGATGTTAAGCTTCCAACTCTGTGACTGATTTGTATTTTATCCTTGGGCAACTTACTTGATTTTTCTGCAAATCCCTGCTTTCTTAACTTGGAACACACTTGAAACTCGTAATCTTCAGTCTGTGAAGTATTTCAAAAGAAGATGAGTGAGATGGAATTTATTATTGGTGGCATCAGACTGACCTTGGCAGTTCTCCCAAAGGGTGTTTAGGTCCCATGGTTAGCACCTAACAGAAGACTGTAACTAGTGATTGAAGTGGAGATGAAGTAGATGGATAGGAGGGCAGGAAGCCCATAAATTCCTTGTGGCTTGGGTTGCACCTGCCAGAAATACAAATGCAGTGAGGATTTTATCATAGAAATGAGGCTGTAGTGGATAATGCAGCAGAAACTATCTGCGACTTTGTTTTTCCTTTGTGCTTGCTGTGATAGAGGAATTTCTGAAAAAATTATGTTTTCTTATTTTTTTAAGTGCTCCCTACCCCTGTAGCCTGGTGTAAAAGGTGCAGCTGGAGCCGGGGTCATTCCTTCCCCTTCCTGACCAGCAGTGGACAGGGTAGGCTCTAACAAGATTAGTGTCTCAACTGCTTTGTCACTTCATAGTGTTGCAGGTCACCCTAACGCAGGTTAGGAATTTGAATTGCGGCAGAGTGGGAAAGTGCATTTAGTAGAGCAGGCATTGAAGGCCGTTCTTGAAACGCAGTCCTGTAAATCCTGGCCTCTGGCAGCCCGAGCTGTTTAGTTATGTTTTATGAATCAGGTCATACTGTGTCTGTCACAGCTTCCAGATGCCAAACTCCTTCTGTGACAGTTTTGTCAAGCATTTTAAAAGGGCACAAAAACAACAGCCAGAGGGTCACAGTGAGGCACAACTCAACACATGGGAATTGTTCTTCACAAAGAGCAACTGGCCAGAGGCAAAAGAATAAGCAAGAGACAGATGAAGGACTTTGGGGGTCTCAGTAGCTGTGGTGCCCTCAATATCCCTGTTCTCTCTGTGTTTAGCACTCAGTGAATGAGCAATAGAAATGTAGTGACATGCTTATAGTCTCCATGCTGACATAGGTGATGAGCCTGCAAGCTATGCAGAATGTCTGTAGATAGACTTGAAACAGTGTTCCTGCCCATCAGTGATGACTTGCTGATTAATTTCATACCTTACATTGTACCCTTTTAATCAGAACACTCCCGGGACCCACCTTCTAACTTGTCAAAGGTCTTTTCTCACCAGTTGAGCTATCACTTGCAATGCAGATACCATGACCTTATTTGTCAGCCTATGAAGATGTAACTTGAAATTAGGCTCAGCTCAGATAAAATAATTGCTGTTTGCACAAAGGGTGGTGCTGGTGAGATGCTCCCTGTGAGGCCATCTAACCTGCCTCAAATGTAATTTAATAGAGAGAAATGAAATAAAATGAATCAAATTAAAGTGTGCAGCTAATGCATGCAAACTCTAAAATTAATTTGGTTTACAAACAGGCAGAGAAACTGAACAGTTGATTTCTTCATCCATGAAGGAGGCACACTAAATAGTACAGAAAACAAATATAATTTAAGGAGAACTTTTGATTTGGAGAGTTGATGGGGATGTTAGATGGCAGGTGAAGGTTATTCTTTGATGTAAGGTGTTTCTCATTACCTGTATATTCTTGCAGTTAGAAAACATCCATTAGAAGTCTCTTCATATTTTGAAAACAAGGTATCAGCATAAGAAGCTTTGTTAGATATAACAGGAAGATAAATGATCTTTGCAATGCTAGCCATTAGCTTGTCATGACCGTGATTTACAAGGTTTTTCTTTTATTTAAATAAGTGTTTCTTTTAAAAGCATTCTGATAGTTTACAGAGCGGAAGATGAAGTGGTAGTGAAAGCTCTGAAATATAACGGTTTCAATATGAGCGCTTCTTATGGCAAGTGAGAGAGAGGAGCTCATTCTGTGGATTGTACAGGCTCTAAAGAATGGCTGAGCTACAATGCAAGGATTCTGTGGCAGCACCAGTTGGAAAAGTTCAAAGTTCTACTGGGGAGATGATGGGGTGCAAATGCAGGAAGGCACTGGAATTAAGGAAATGTGCCCCAGTATCAGCTTCATGAAGCTAGTCTGTACAACAATGCACATCAGAAATCCAAACTGATTAGCAGCTGTTACTCATGCTGTTAAATTACTTGCCTAAAAGAACCTTCTGGATAATTTTTTTAAAAAATAAATTTAATATTGCTTAGGAAACTATGAAATAAAGAATAAAAACCTCTTGTGTGAAAACTCCCACTTTTACAATGATACATGGGGTGGTGAGGAAAGACATCATGTTTTACTTCTACTTGTGTTCCTTCTGGGACTGCCAAGACTGTTTTGCAGCCTGACTCCTTTACTCACAAGTAGCTTTTTCTATGCTTTGTAGCAATGTGTGGGGGAAAAGAACTTTTTTCCTTTCCCTAGCCTTCCTAATGTCTTACTCATAAGAAGAAACATTTTTTCTCAAGCAGACTACCAGTCTTCCAAGCTTGATATTCCAGTCCCCATAGTGATTGATGTAGGCATTAGAAATAGTTTTGCTAGCATCTGAAGAGAAGAACTTGTTACTAACTTTAGACAGTGACTGCTTAGTGTCTTACCATGTGTTGTTCGAAATTTCTGCATGTTATCCATTTGATGTAGTGGCAAATTTTGTTCCACCTAGTTTTCTGTCAAGCATTCTGGAATTCTGATTATGCTATGTGGTCCTGATTCTTTCTTCATCCTTAGGGTATTTCAGTAGTAGAACTGCTTGAAAATAATACGGTATGAGCTTGATTATGAACTTCAAGGTTTATCTCTATTAGCTTCCTTGGAAAACTTATGTTCTGCTTATACAACCTAAACAACTAATTTAGTTGGGCTAAACAACTACTGTAGCTCTTGATCTGAGGTTTGAAAACAAGATGTTAAAAGATGTGTTATTTTGAGGGTGCTGGAGGGCAGTAGAGGAATAAAGATTAGGACCTGTCACCTATACTAGATCTGCTACTGGTATGAGTTAAAAAAAAGTTGTTTCATTTATCATATTGTAGACGTAAAGTGCTGGTGCCTCCTGCTTTGGCCTTTATCAAGATAAAGCTTTATGTATAGAAGTAGGCTTCTTGTCGAGGCTAAAGTAGGCAGGAAGCTGTGCCATTCAGGGGTGGGCAGTATGATAGTCTTCTAGTTTAAAGATGTTTCTGCATCATTCTGGTGTTAAATACTTCCAGTTTAGTCAAACTCTACTTTGTGTCTGTTACACAACATGTCACATAGTCTTGAAGATTAAAAGTGGTGCTGCTGATGTCATGATACAAGATCATTGGGCCAATACCAGTTTTGCTGTCATGAAGATCCGATTGAAAGACCTTTTATGTTGCTCCCTTATTTGCATTCTCTTGCTTAGTTATTTGGGGAGTTCAGCTAAGAACTTGCCATCAAGACAAGATTCATTATTCAAAATTGGGAGACAGTTTTACTTTATCAATCTCTTGTCTGTGGAAAGAGAGAATTTCCTTTGGGGTCAGCTCTGGGCAATGCAGTTTTAAACTTTAGGATAGACTTGGACAGCAATGATGTAAGAGTCAATTTAGTGATGCCACAAATGAGGTGCACCTGCAGAATGGCCTTTACTGTAAAGTTGTTGACATAGTGAATTGTTAGACTATGTCTTTTGTTGACTTATCTGCTTGCTTTCCTTTTTCTCCTGAGTTTTCCATATGTAACAAAACACACAAGCTAAAACTCTCATAGCTTGCTTACTGCAGGAGAAAGGATAAAATTTTTAAGAAACATTCCCTGCCAGGATATTTCTGGAGCAATGGAGTGATAAATATCAAATCAAGTGAAGACCAAGAATTTAATTTTTCCCATCAGAGGCAATCTGTGATGCTTTTTATCGTAACAAAAATTGATATTTTATCCCTTTGATAATGAAAGCCTCTGATTGCACTTCCTTTTTAATATATTTTATTTCTTACAAGTCATTCCCCGAGGAAGACCTCAAGTCAGAGGCAGAGATGGATCTATGCCTCTTAAAGGCACAGCATATATTCAAGAATAAACATTACTTTATGCCGTAGGTGGCATTAGTTGTGTTTTAAATCTGTTCTGTGTAGACAGTTTATGGGCGAAAACCTCTTTACTATAGAATTTGTCTTTTGTAGAGCAGAACACCTTGAAGGACTACACCACAGATAACTTATTTTCCTGTTACATTTGGCAATTATTCCCAGTGGTGAAAGAAACACTGACAGGTGCTCCATTTTCCATGCCTATTTTAGGGCTAACAGGCCCCAGTGCAGGTCCTAAGTTGATCTTAGCTTGCTTCAGTTGCAGAAAGACTGAAAAAAATATTGAGATCTTCACACAGGTTTTTATCATTCCTCTCCTACCTAGATTTCTAGAAGGAGATTTTCCAGAAAAACAAGGGCTTCAGAACTGGATCCACTGAAATTAGAAAGAAAACAAATGCCAGTTGGTTTATATTTGTCCCCAGCTAGTGCAGGATTGTTGTGTACAGAATAGCTTCTTGTGCTCTGGGCAATGTGGTTTTAATGTTAACTTCTACCTCTCCACAGGGGAGACTCTTCAGTATAACTCACTGATATTCAGCCTAAATGTTCCTTTGTGAGGTTACATCCCATTAACCCTGGCTTCACCCTAGTTTAGTACTCTAAGCAATTCCTTTTGCTGCTGTGCGTGTTCTCAAAGTGATGGCAGTGGAGGGTATGGGGTAGTACACTGGGGTAAAGGCTGTATCTCTCATAAGCAGGAGACATGTGTCCAGGCATTACTCAGTGTGAAAGCCATTTACTCCTAGTGTGTGCTCTGGGGGCATCCCCTCTGCAATCAACTCCTGCTGCAGACTGTCCATCTGCAGCTCTTCATTTCTGTATAGAAGCTATTAATGCCATCCACAGAACTGGGGACATGGCTGGAGGGCAGTTCATGCCTCAAAATTCACAGCTCAGTGATGCTTTGCCCTCTAGGTGCAAAGTCAGCTTGATCCCTTTAGGGATCAGATACTCAGAGGTCTCTCTGGCTAGGGATGTAACTAGAAAGTGCAGAGCTGTTGCTCTTACAGTGTGGAAATGTGCCTTGCAAATGAGATAGATGGGCTGTGAGTTGGTAGTGGGTATGTAGAATGAAATGTAAAAGCAAGGGGTGAAAATATTGCTGTTTTGGAGCTGAAGCCTTATTAAAGTCCTGTCTGTCCTATTTGTGCAAACTCTTTCTAAAGTATCATGTGTCACCAAAATCCCATTAAACTGTCACATAAATTATCAGAGTTTCCTTTTTCCATCACTGTGGATTACCCAGGGAGATATTTTTATGACAATGGAAGCTTTTTCAGCCTGCTTCTCCTGCCTGATTTCATTTCAGGCGAAATTCTTCTCTCAGAAAGGAGCCCATGGATTTCATAGCTCTATGTATCTCTGCACTCTGCCTGTACACAAGTTATTCTGCAGGTGTCTGCACTTCTTTCCTGCCTGCACCTTCTTTTGGGCATGGGACAGTCTAGGGCGACGCTGCCACTTCTCTAATCATACTGAATGAGAACACTGTATAGTCTGTTTTGATGGATCTCTGCTCCAGTGTCTTCCAGTCTTCTGAGCATCCACTGACTGGTTCTTCTCTTGGGCCAGTGTTTGTTATCTTTATATGAAAACCCAGAAGGTAAAAGAGTCACATATGTACCTAACTTGAAAATATTGGGTTTTTTTCTACTTAACATGTTTCAGAGGTCTTGCGTCTCTGCAAGGCAATCTCTGTTTCTTCTATGCTGGCTGAAAACCATACAGATTGATAGTCAGGCCACGGCAGTACCAAATACTTGAGTATCTGAAACTGCCTGCTGCCATAGAACAAATTAAGGCCATAATGTACATGTTATAGAAGCAGGGGATGATAGGTCCTTGCCTGCCATGGATAGGTAATCTGGAGCTCCCTACATCAGCTAGCTAGATAATCTGTTGGGAGCACTCCTGGAGCTGATCTTAGTGTTTGCTTCTAACCTCTTTAACAGGGTACATACACAGGAGCTGGGAACTAGTAGACTTCAGGATAGTAGAGGGACTTTGGAAGATAGTAATGAAAGGAATCCCAGTAATTATATTACACCAATCTTAAAGTAGCAGGACTGTCACTAACTGAGCAGACAAGACAGAACTTTCCATAAATATTTCAGATTTGTATGTGGAAAGAAGCCCAAGTGATGACAAAATATCATGATGATGAAATATTTCTGATTAGTTGCTAATTAGTGGCTAATATTTAACATACTTTAAAGTGGCTAACATTAAGGAGTAAGCAGACACATTGCATCAAGGAGATTAAAGGAGATGACTGAGGTGCCCTGTGGACTGGATTCCAGCAGCTCTCAGAACACAAAGGTAATTCCAGAAGACTACAGGAGAATCTTGGAAGAAATTTCTAAAGGGGTGGGTAGAATGACCTATGTGGCCATAGGCCCCATACTGACACTGTTCTGGGCACTGTAGCAGAGTGGCTTGTTGTAGGACCTTATGAATAAGGACCTAGCAGAAGATGGCACACCAACGAAGGCAGATTGGCTTACCTGATAGACAGTAATTTGCATTGCTTTTAGTGCAACCTAGTCGCAGCGGACAGTGAGAACATCTGACGGTTATCTCTTTCTAGCAGCCTTTTGCAGTGTAAAGGCTATCTCCTTCCTCTGTCCATCTTTCCTTTCTGAATTTAAAACACATTTTCTCCAATTTTGCTTCATAACTTACGACTTCTGAACTTTTTATCATTCTTAATGATCTCTTCAATTTTCATTGACTTATTTTTTAAACTATGGTGGCCAGCAGTGGGCACAGCACTGCCACTATTTGTTTTTGTTCGTTGGGTTGAGCAGAGCAAAGTAATAACGTTCCTTGTCTTAGCTGTGACCTTGCCTGTAGCACATCCCAGGAGAGCTGCCACTTTTGGGACTGCTTTGATCACTAACTCATCTGCTATAATCCCCGATCCTTCTTGGCAGTACTTCTTCCTAACCAGCTGTCCCCCATCTTGATTTTACTTCCTCAGAATCTGGCTGAGGGGAGTGCAGAGACCTGCCAGGAGCCTGCAGCTCCTGCAGAGCGGCTGAGGGGGCCCGGGCAGGGCCAGGAGCAATGGCGGGAGATTTAAAGGCGGTGTAACTGATGCTACTCCCCAGCCGCTGAGGTGAGCAGCTCCAGTGCTGGTGCAATCCATGGCGGAGCGCTCCAGCACAGTGCACGGGGGGTTCCCGAGCTGGGGAACCTCAGGGGAGGCGAGAGACCTGCTGGGAGCTGGACAGTGGCAGAGGAGAAGGCCGGGAGTGATGGCGGCCAAGCCCCCCACACCTATAAAAGCCCTTGGGGAGCGCTGGCAGACGGGGCCTGGCGCAGCAGCTGGCACAGGAGGGCGTGCAGGAAGGGCACTGAGGTTCTGCTGGCTCCACCAGGGAGCAACGGTATCCACCAGGGAGCAATGGTATCCACCCGGCAGAAAGCCGCGGCCCCTGTAAGCTCCACAGCTGCAGCGACTGAGGCAGCCGCCCAGGCAGGGCTGCAGGCCATGCCCGGCGCTCCCGGCAGCAGCCAGCGCTCCTGGGGGTGCGCCGGGGAGAGGACCCTCCGCTTGGTGTAAGTGCAGGGTTGCTTGCATTAGCAGTCTAAAAAGGTAGCTGCACTGCAACAGCTAGATGGTTTCAATTTTGAAGCTGGATGTTATCAGAGCAGCTCAGAGGGTGTGCAGAGCCGGGCAGGATATGCCGGTGAATGTTGAGCTGGCATATCCAAAAATGGATCGTAATGCAGTGGCTGGAAATTTCAGCTAGATTAATTCAGGTGTAGACGCTTAGGAAGGAGATGTTAGTTATAAACTGAGACAGTTTCCAAAGAGTTATAGTAGAGTTTCCATGGGAGCAAATTCTGAAAACAAGATTTGATTCTTCCCCGATCTTCAGCGAGAGGCACGTTTTGATTTGAACGGGAATTAGTTCACGTGGGTTTCCTTTGGCCTCAGTTGTACGGAAGGTCACACTAAATAATAGTAGTGGTTCCTACTGCCCTCAGAGCTTGGGATTTTTCAGTCTGCCCCAAAATGGACTTGACAAGTTGCTTACTGATTTCCTGGAATTAAGAACCAGAGGTAGCAGGGTGTCAAGCTGCAGCGAGGCTGGGCAGGCTGTACCCATGTTCAGCTCCCTGATCATCTCTGATTCAGAGGTGAATGAATTCATAAAACACATGCAGAAAAGGAGGTTGCCAAGCAACTTGGAGCCTGGAACTCCCCCACCAAGCTATGAAGGTAGAGAACAGGCAGCTGAGGCAATTTGTAATGCTCACTTCTTTGCCATAGCTAAGAGTAATAATGCATATAATATAGGCTTATTTAAGAAAGGAATAGCTCACTGATAATTCTGAAAAACAACAGCTGGTCCTGCCAGACTGTGTATTTTGCCTCTGTCTTAAGATGTGTCTGCTTTTGGAGCATTTAGCCAAAAGCAGGGTCAGCAAGGAGACAGCAATGTTGGGGTGGGAGGAGATGGGGAGGAAAACATTATTCTGTCTTGAGGCAACTAAAAGACTGACAACTAGTGGAAGTTTTAGGAGGGGATTAAAGTGTCTGACACAGATTCTGCCTCAGATCAGTCTTGTGTTTTCTGTGATTTTAGTGTTTGATGCTTTTTACAAACATACTGTAATATATTCTTTGTAAATCACATCATGTCCTGTGTTCTCTCTGACTTTGCATGACTATGCAGCCTTGGGCATATCGGATGTATCCAGGACAGGATGCAGCTGTGACATGCGTGGAAGAGCTACGTGATGGTCCTCCTGTTTACCCATCGTTTGACAGAATACCCTATTAGTGGCCACAGCTAATTAATTTGGAAGGGAGAGTTCACCTTTCTTGGTTTCTGTATACTATGTTCTGGGGTAAACTTGACCCTTTGATTTACGTAATGCTCATGATAAAGTCATGCTGTATTTAGGCAAAAGGGAATAAAATAATTCTGTGTCTTAGTGGTGCTGGGCTTGGGTAAAGGGAAGAGGGGTATGCAGAAGCACAGCCAGAAAAATTCCAGTCAAGACCTGGATCTAGGTTGAATTTCTCACATGCTGTGTATATAATTCCCTCTGGCTCCTTACAAAATCCTAGCCCTGTGTTGTTTTAATGCCCTGTCCCTTTACAAATGGCATAGCTCAAATCTCAGCTTGAAATAATTTAGAACATCAGCCCAGGTCAGGGCATCTGGAACTGCATTTCATTTCCTTTCTGTGCTCCTCCTGATGAGGGACACTGCTGTGTTAATGGGGTTTTGTTCATTTCTTTCAGGCTGCTCTTTCCCCAACTGATGTCACCATTAGTGACATCAAAGTCACCTCTTAGTGAACTTTGGTGATGACATGACTAGAGGTGGATCCTTATAACAGGCAGGAGATTAAGCAGCAAGTTAGCAGTACTGGAAGAACAAAGCTCTTATTTTCATGCATATATCCACAGTCAAAATGAGTGAAGAAGAGATGGGAAGCAGGTGATACATTAGTAGAATTACTACTCAAAGGGGTTTTGCTCAAAGTTTTGCAAGAGGAATCGGTGACGCTTTAATCTCTCACCTTGGGTATTGTTGGTGCCACGTTACATTCTGGGCATGTCGACATGTAACACAGTGTAACAAGACGTGATCTGTTGCATAAGGCTTTATGTAGCATGAAAAGGTTCCTCTGCTTTCTCTTTTTATTATTTACATTCCCAGAGAAGGTTATGTGTCATGTGGGCTTTGCAGAGATAAATGGCTAACCTGAGCTTGCTGGCAGCTTCCCCAGAACTTGGGGAGGATCTGCCTAAGTGTCAGACTGAGGATTTTGAAGACTTAAGCTCAGTTCTGGGCCTGGAATGATGTATATGAGGAAACTTGTGATTTTGTGTACTGAAGTTAGGTGTAACGGGGTACAGGAGGTAGTACAAGGGGCTCTGAAATAGCACAGAGAGAAGGGCAGCTGGGCACCAGTGTAAACCAATAAGCTATGCTGGGTAGTACTGAAGTGGTCTGGTCAGGACTGCCTGTCATGGGGGTGTTGGAAGTCAGAAATGAAGTGAAACAGATTAGCTGAGTCCAGAAATGTTGACTGGTGCCTGCCAGCTGGGACTACTGAGTATGGCTGCCTGGTGCTCCTGTCTGCTACTTTCACGAGTTCTAATGTTTATCACTGTTATCGCAATAATTTCAAGGCAGATTAGTAACTGGATATGCTGATTGAATGACTCTTGCCCACCACAGAGTTAAATCTTTGTTTCCCAGGTGTTTCAAGGGTAGCAAGTTTTATGGCCGTGTTGTCAGCTCTTTGCTCTATTTGCTGCTTCATTAGCCTCCATGCTGGGTGCAGTCTGGGGGAGCGCAGCATTTGGGTGTGGGATTTGGCTGTGATGGCTTCCCTGAAGGGAACAGGCCATTAACAAGCTCTGTGGTTTCCTCGCTGGTACATACCTTTGTTATGACTCTCTTGTGGACGGGATGTCAGAGCTGCGGATGTGCTTGTCAGAAGGGGAGCTTTTAAAGGAAGCTTTAACTGGAAGAGATTTCCTGGGCTGGACCTACAGGCTATGGCCCCCTCCATTGTCACCCATAGGGAAACGATGTAGATGATCTCTGTCTGGTCTTTTCCCCCACCCCCCATTTCCTGGGGTTTAAGATCTGGAAACTCCAGAAGCTTTTCTGACATTGAATCTAAGACAAACTTGACTTTGATCAGCCTTAAGAGGAAGAACAGAACTCAGGTCTGTGCCAGTCCCATGCACTTTGCAATCAGCAGAATTATGGCAAACTTTCCTGGATTTCTGAGATAAGAAAGTCCTTGCTTAGAGTTTATTTTTTCTTATTTTGACTGAGGAAAGAAGCTTTCAAGAACTTGTGCTCTCTCTCAATATATAGAAGAGATAAGAGTTGTTAAAGCTGTATTCATCAATTGCAAAAGAGAACACATTTTGTTTTGCTTTGTGCTATTTACAGCTGTTGTCCATTAGGAGTCCTCAAGAGCCTCATTCTCAGCTACAACAGCACAGTCCCATAAGTTTAGCTCAGCAATGAGCCTGCAAAACAGCACTAAATCATGGTGTGATGGGAGAAAGAAGAAAATGTTTCGAAGTAGCAAAATGCAGCTGATGTCTTCATGAAAGCTAGTTTTTGCCTGTTGCTATTTGAAAGCATTACTAAGGTAGACTATAATGCGCAACTAGCTGAACCAGAATAGAAGCTGTGTACTCCAATTTTAGAAAAAGAAAAAAACCACCAGAATGGCTAGTAGTTCCACAGGAGCTAAAGGAACCTTTTGCAATACATAAGTGCCATAGGCACACAAAATATACTAATCTCACAGTAAGGTAAAGGTGTAAGAGTGATAAAAGACTAATGTATGGCTGTTGAGAAACACAGCTTCAGTTGCTTTACTGGAGCAGAATATGACTGTTCTGTAGGAGCGCTTTGAGCTGAGAGTGCAGTTCATTCTGTTAGCATGCACCAACTGCTTAGGAGGAAAACATGGAAATGCGGAGGTGTTGAGGGGGGATTGTTTCCAAATCTGAGTGCATCCCTGAAAGATGTAACTAAATTGTACTGTAATGTACATATTGAGCAGAACTGTACAGAATATACAGTTAAGGAGAAAAGTTAGTTCTTATTCCTTGTTTGACTGTGAAATGAGAAATTTCACCTGTATTTTCATAGCTCAGGCACAGCCTTTGCTTTGTCAGAGGAATCTCTAAACAGTTCTTTAATAACATCTGTATTTTCCAGCATGGCATTCTACCTCCCTGTTTTGACATTGATTAATGATTTGTAAAGCATTTGGAAACTGAAGGACAGATTTGGGAGCTAAGGGTGAAGGCATATAACTTGCTAATTCAGCACTTGTTTACATGGGCACTCAGCTAATGCCTTTGGTTCGGTTTTTTGTCCTGTTACCACTCCCGAGCCTGTCAGTTGGGGTCGCCCAATTCACAAAAGCTCTGATGTTGCCTGCTAGAGCAGGACAATCCTATCCTGGCATCTCTGTGATGCCCTGACGGATAATGGTTTCCACTAGTCTATCGGGTTGACTTGTGACAACGGCCTGAGATCGTGAATGCTCACGAAAGGATCATTTTAAGACAGATAATTGCTTTGTCCTTTCCCTTTATTTTCTGCGTCTGGCAGGTGTCTCCCTCTGCCTACTCCTGTTTCCTTGGCCCATCCGTGGAGTAAGCTTAGCACAGATGGGATCTTCAAAGAATCTGCTGTCAAACTTGGTCTTTTATAAGCATATGTATACTGAAAGTTTTTGGAGACTTGTAACTAGACCAAATGTGGGTGCTTTTTCACAGGAACAGCAAATAACATATCTGATAACAAGGAAACTTTCTCTGTTAATTTGCAAGTCTACTTTGAAACAGGTTCAGTAGAGCTTATCAATTAACTGTTTAGTAAGACCTTGATTATTAAAAAAACCCCACCATCCACACAGCCCCCCAAATCCTCTCCCTTACCCTAAATTCCTACAGCTTATGTCTGCCATACCAAATATATTGGTGGAAACAGCTGAACTCTTCTAGATGCAACTTCTGAAAAATCAGTGTTGCAAATATGAGCGTGCACCTGTATTCTATAAAACTGAAAGCTGTTTTTCCACAGAAAGTAACACCCTGCCTTAGCTATCTGTGTTGTTATTTCTACATTTTGTTGGATGGATACACAATTATGGTTAGTTTTGAGTACTCTACCTCTGCCACTTACCTGGTTCGCATATTCATGTATTTTCTTTAATTACATCAGTTTAACTTGATTAGTTATGATCCTGACCTTACAACACAGGTTACTGCCAGAGATCAGACAGCTTGCATGTCCTTGAAGCCCTTATGGGTACAGATTTGCTTAGAGATTTGGAAAGTTCTCAGTTATTAATGGTGAAACATTGAAAATGGAGCAGGACCTCAGAAAATTAAATAATTTCTAACTGCCTTTTAAACCTTAGTGAAGTTTGATAGGATCAAACTTTCAAGAATTGCCAGAAAGTATGCTAGTGCAATTTTGAGAGGCAGTAATTTGCACATGCAAAATGCCCTCTAATGGTACATGTAAATATCTGTAAGGGGTCATAGAACAAACAAGCAAAGGGATAGGGCTTAAAGTAGCACGTGCTGGTTCTGAGGACCAAACCTGGGATCAACTGGCAAATAGCACCTTCAGTAAATGTCTGGACTATTAGAGATGTATTTTCCCTAAAATACATCTTGGGTTGTTAACTCAGTTAAAAAGGAATAAAACCCACTTGCAAAGATATTATTCAAAGAGAAGTCCTGTCTAGGGTTGGGTTTATTTTGCTTTGTTTTACAGGCAATCGTCCTTATGTGTTTCTCATGGCCCGTGTTCATCCTGGTGAAAGCAATGCCAGTTGGGTAATGAAGGGGACCCTGGAGTTCCTTGTGAGCAGTGATCCCATTGCTGATCTCCTGCGGAAATGTTTCATTTTCAAGATTGTCCCCATGCTTAATCCTGATGGAGTCATCAATGGCAAGTGAGTTGTGACATATACTTATCCTGGGTTTTTGCTGGGTTTGTCTGCAGGCATTACCCCTGTGCGCGTAGCAGGTCTCGTTTTCAATGTTTTGGGTCAGTAGATTGCCCTTTGCCTTGTGTTTTATTCACCCTGTTATCAATCCTGTATGGAAAATGTGAATCTGAGATACAGCCCAGTGTGCTGTCTTGCATTTGTCAGATGTACATGATTCTGTACTGTATTTGGCCATAAGATGTCTCAATTGCCTGGATGGAGTATTACTGGTGCCAGAGAAACTGGATCTTTCTTGATAAATGGAGATCTACCTATTCTGCTAAAGGAGCAGGGCAGACTACACCCGCAAGACAGATATGCTTGGGAATAACTGGCTTTAATTAATCCTTTGTATAGCCTGGTGCAGGGGGAAGGTGAATAAGGATCTATTAAATTTTCACATTTTCATGGAAATATTTCCCCATAGTGAAGCTCCCTCCTTCTCCCACCTCCTTTTCAATCTTCCCTCCCTGTTTCCTAAGAGATACTGAATCTGAGCTTGGGAAATAGTGATTCCTTCTTGCATTCTTAGCCTTATGCCATTCCCACCCACCCACACTAAGTTGACTTCCCTATCCCTGTACATGAGTGGAAAAATTATAACTCTGCTCCTAATGCAATAACATGAAATAATTATTGCTATGCAGCCAGTGAAAGGAATTCCCTGTGAAGGCTTGAAGAGTGCACTAAGATAAAGTAGGCTGGCACTTCACTGGAAAAAATCTCCAGTGTCTCTGTGGACAGTGGTGTTTGTTCACTTCATTGGGTGTTTGTGGAGTGGCTGTAAGTGAATAACTGTCATTCCTGTCTCTGATGTACTGGCAGGACATTATGTTCACATCCCACCAGTAGCTGGCGAGATGCGCATTTTGACCTGGCGATAAGGTCTTGCAGGTTTTGTAACAACTGTGTTCCTGGCTTGCTGCAGTGGAAAACACAACAAATCTCCAAGCTGAAAGATTGACTTAGACAAGCACTGAAACACACAGCAAAGTGTAGAGGAACAACTTTTCTTAAGCTACCTTCTTCCATCTGCTTTTGGGTCAGACTGTGCAGATTGAGAGCTGTAGAAACAGAAGAACAATCCTGAGCAACAACTGAGCTGAGTTTGTTTAGTTCTAAACTAATTCATTTCAATTTGGGGTGAGGGGTTCAGCAGAGAGCAGCTTGGGCTTTTCTGACAATCTCTAGTCTGTGACTGTGAAGAGTCATAGCTTTTGTGCTGCTACACTCCTCAGGACTCGAGCATATCAGTAGTCTGGGAGGACGGTTCAGAGTAGCTGGATACTGTCCCAGAGTATTCGAAGCCTCTGCTGGCAGCAAATGCTTCCTTGATCCTTCCAGACAGCAGAAGCAAAAAAAGAAAGGTTGTGGCTTCCCCCCCGCCCCCACCCCCACCCCCTTTTTTTTCCTTTCACTGCACTTAATTAAAGTTTCCAGCAGATGGAGGACTGGAGGGAATGTCTGACCTTTTTTCTCCAGCTGTCAGGAGCGAGTGTAGCGGAGAAGGGACCCTCAGGAAGGGAGGACGTGGCTCTCGGTGACACCTGGATAAAGTGTACTGCCTGAGCCCGTGTCACACAGGAAGGTGTTTCGCCTTCTCTGGTGCAGATGAGCTTAAACTGTAGTTAAATCTGGTAATGGGTTAAAAAGTTTGGTAAGCCTTGCCAAAGATGGGAGCAGGGGAACTTTCTAGTTTTATGCAAGTTGCTGTGTTCTCGCACCTTCCACCTGTTGAGGGCTGGATGTACTGAATGCATCAAATCCATTATCTAAGCCAACAAATATCCTGGCTCTGTGTTGGACACTGGGGATACCTACATGTGGTAATTGGTGATCTTATCTCCTATTGTGAAATAAGGATTTCTTCTGTTTCAGTGCCTCTGTTGCTTTTGTCTTGGTATCTCAGTAGCTTGCTTTCTTTAAGAAAGAGCTGGATTCTTTTTTGCTGACAGTTTTTTGAATCTCCTTACTCTCCCTCCTCCCCAGCCCTGCATGTTGGGGTGTGCATAACTTCCCTGCTCATCACGGAGACAAATGCCAGTGCATGGTTACAAAGGATTTCTTCCAGCAGCCCAGCTGTGCCCCTTCCCCAGCTGACTCCCTGCTGCAGGCGCAGCTGGGTGGAAGAGCGCTCGTCCCAGCAGGGTACCACACGGTCACACTTTGGGAGCCTCGTGCAGCAACAAGATGATCAGGGCCTTGGTATTTGCTTTGGTTAATGTGATCTGAAAGTTACGTGGGGAGAATGTTCCTCTGACACAGATAGGACTGCAGTAATATGATTATGCTCTGGCTGCGCATGGCTGAGCTGGGAAGCAGCTTTCCACCCTCCCCTTGACTTTAGTCAGTGCTCTGAGAATCCGTTCCTGCCTGTCAGCGATGGAGAGACTTGCAGCCCCGTTACTGAAGCTAAATGAAGGTAGCGGTTATGCAAACGTGCATGTATGAGTGGAGTTGTCATCACATGAAAATATAGATCACTACCAAATATTGCAGCTAATTTGACTTTGTTCAATCCAGAAAGAAATGGTGAGCAATTGTGTTGCTGTGCGTGGCTGAGTGTGTTGCTCCATCTTGAACAACACTCAGGTGTAGGGTCTGTCAAATAATATTCAGCTGATCTGATAATGGCTATATAATTTAAATTAAATAATAGATACTGCTTTTCATAGAGTTAATCTTACAGTTTCTGCCAAAGACTGGCTTTTGACCACTGCCGATGATGGGATGCTGCCTCATATAGACCTGTGGTCTGACCTGTTATGCTAGATTTTGTTATGTATATTTTAATTTTATTTCTTTTGATATAAAATACAAGGAAAAAATAGTCTTCATCTCCCAGACCAGTAGTGTAAGTCAGTCCGAAGTGACAGCCATATACTTAACAGAAAGTGTCCTTGCAGCCTGACTTTATTTTGTACAAGTTCTGTGAGATTCCAAAGTAGTAAGTGTTGTTTTGTCTTACGGCTCACCACCTTCACCATACCTCTAGCCCCTTTTTAAACTAAATAAATCATAGTAAAATAGGAAAGCTTTAAAAGGAATTAATCTCTATTAAGTGTTGGGGAATCTATGAAGAAGAGTATCACTTTCGTTATAGAAGTGATATAAAATGCAGTGGGTGAGCAAGAGGTGCTTTGTTCCTGGCTCTGCTGTCAGTGGACTATGAGACCTTGGTCACTACCCCCTCCTTTTGGCTGAGTTTTCTTCCTTAGAGAATGAGATAATGACATACATCACCTTTGATTTCAAACCGCTCAAGAGCGAAGTATGCATATTGGGAGCATTTTCTCTCCAATCTAGATTTACTGTTTTAACTGTTAAGCTTGTTTGTAACTTGTAGAATGTGGAAAATACTGTTTGCTGATAACTCTAGATTTATGAGGAATGGTGCAGAGTAGTCTTCGGTGAAACTTTTTGAATTGCTTTTTAAAAAAGTTTATCTGTTCAGCAGAAATCTTTGCACCCTGAAACTAGATCAATTATAGTCACAGTTGTGTAAAACCTGGAAAGCAGGGTTTTTCAGTACGGGAACTTGTAAAAAACCATATTATAGCAGCAAGAAAAGATGTTTTTATAAAGAAACAGAACACACTTTGCTGTCAACACTGTTCCACGTAAACTCATTACACGTTTGAGCACTGAGTTGTGTGTGGGCTCATGCATGCCTGTGCGGTTGCATGCTAAGTTTTGATGTGCTCATATGCTGTCCTTTGCACACCTGCTGTGCATCCTCCTGTCAGCAGCTCGTTCGTGCAGCTGTTCCCCGCATCTGCTCAGACCTGCAAGCCATCTACACACACACACCTGGTATTCCCACATGTGTGTTCACAGTCACAACATCGTATTCAATGTTTTGTGGGTTTGGCTGGACTTCACTAGACACTGCAGTTCTAGACAAATATTGCTATTTATTACACCCAAATTTAGGGCTATTAATTATATCAGTATAACCTAATTTATATCGCTATAAACAACAGTAATAAATGATGCCAAATGCTAACACTTGATGCTTGCCAACTGTGCCTGTTTGATGAGGGTTCCCCCCGCTCCCCCAGTTCCCAGAAGTATTAAATTAAAAATGATCAGCCTTGTATGATCTTTGATCCATTGAGAAGTGGAAGATCCTGGGGAAGTGATTTTTGTTTTTAAAAATGCTTCATGTGCACACTGGTCATCGTGTCTATGTATTTTGTGTATTCAGAAATTCTCTTCCCACTGATAAATCCCAAACTGGACGATATCACAGTTCTCTGAGTCCCTGTCTTGCTCCTACACTGCCACCTTTTTCCTCTTCCTTTACTTCCTTTTAATGTTTCCTCTTTCTTTTTGTCTGTTTGCCCTTTTCTCACTCTTGCCTCCCTCCTGTTGAATCAAAGAAGCTTTTCATTGAAAAGAACTCAATACATTTTTAAATGAATTGAACCAATCAGTGGAGATGGGAGCTGGTGAGTCTTTTTCTTGGTAAAGGAAGATGAATATTTTGGAAATGGCATAATTTCTTCAAAGCCATGGGGTAACCATAGCAGCAGTTAGGAAGAGGAAATCCTGATTTGCATTTGGGATTATAGCCATAGACTATTCTTTATCTGGTTTAAAAACACCCTGTTCCCTCCTACATCTGCCCTCACGCAACACAGGCTGAGTAAACTTTACTGCTGCTCAAAGGTAAGGCAGGTGAGGTGCTGGGTTTCTGATCTCTCCATTGATATTTGCTTCTATTTTATTTAGGCTGTTTATTCCATCCGATTTTACTTATGGGGCTTTGTTCGTTACCTCCTCAAATCCAGCAGAGAAAAACCTTACTTCTTTGACAATTACTGACATAGAGAGATAGAAATGTTCACTAAAATCCCTTCCAGAACAGGTTTCCTATGCACACTCTCAAAAGTTACAAAGGGAAAATGAGTGTGTTCCCACTTATTTCTTGGAACCTGGTTCTTTGCTTTTTGAAGGACACTTTTAAGAGAAGGAGCAGAAGCACATGTGTCTCTATACCCAAAACAGATTATTTGGATATATGGCTTTTTTATCTCCTATATTAATGCTTACTCTTCTGCACTGAGACATTGTGTTCTCCAGACAGTAAGAGGCAGAACTAATCAGAGACAGGAAAAAAAAAAGCTAATGGCTCATCTAAGGAGTCAGTTTATGGTCCAGAACTGCATCCTCAAGGATTAAATCTTGAGGTGACGTCACAGAAAGCTGTACAACTGCAGACACCCCTCCTTTCCTCCCCCGCTTCTCTTTATTGCTTCTCTGTGGTCAAGGGATTGAAGAAGAGTTTAATTTTCAGAATCTAGCCTTGCATAACTAAATTGGTGCCATGCACTCTGCAAACTCATTCCAAAGGCTCTCTCCAGACTAGGTAATCTACGGTGTGTTTGTTTCTCTAAGGATAGTGCAGAGATGTGGGAAGGCTAGGAAAGGAATGTTTTTTAATTAATGCAGTGGAAGTTTGTCTCTAGGAGAGAAAGGTACTACGGGATTAGCGTGCTGCTGTTCTTTGGCAGATGCTCTATGAATCTGTCCCCAATATTGCCTTCAGAAACCCTGCATCTAAATTGGCACCACCATGTCAAAAGTAGTTGGGTAGACATAGGTGGAAGCCAAGGTATATTTGGATAAAAAGAGCATTTTGTAAAAGATTCAACCTTTACTCATTTATAATGGCTGTGCATAGAGTTGAATGCTGTAAGGTGGCATATTTGTGTGCACTGATAGTTTCCTCAAGACGTCAGAGGGGACAAAAATGCCAGTTCTTGGAGCATCTGTTCTGGCTTGGTACATGGCTCTGGGAAGCGTGCATGATGTGTGGGCTAAATTTCCCCTAGCGGAGCAGAAGTTTTCTTGGCTATTACCTGCTTTGATGTCTCAGGTGTTGCTTCTATTTCCCTCCACCAAGACAGTAGTGATGGATTTGGGAGCTTAGGGTAGCAAATGGGGCTAGTGAGTGCACAGCATGAGATAAGATATGAGCTTTAGTATTCTTCACCTCTCATTTCTGCCAGCTGTTCTTGATGGAGCCAGAAGTGGAGTCTGGCCCTGCATCATGTACTTCTCTGTGCTATCAGAGGTGCACCAATTTCAACCAAGTTCCTTTGCGCTGTGCTGATGTGACAGCCCATCCTTGGCTTTTCTTCTGTGATAAACATCCGCCTGCAGACAGCTGCACCCCAGGACTCTCCTTTCTGACAGTGCTTCCAATGCAGTATTGTTTATTCCTTCCCTTATCAGCCGGAGCTGCTGGGGCCCCTGAGTTATTAGTTCTATTCACTCATTGTCAGTGTTTCCTCCTTCGTAAATATGCCCCCATACGTCTCTGCTCCTGAGGAATATGCTTTCTCTTCTATTTACTGCTTTTCCCAGGCCCCCACCTCCTCATCGCTCTCTCCACCCAGTGGCCCAATAACAGCCAAGGAGATAAATAAGCTACATAATTCTTCCCAGCTATTATTTTGTTGTTGTTGTTGTTGTTGCCCTGCATAGTAATATATATAATAACAAGGAAACAAATCTTATTACTAAAGTAATTACAATAAATAAAAAGCCGAGGGGGGAGATGAAGGAAGGGTCTGTCGGGGGAGTGATTGCAGCAGGATTTTTTAAAATTTAATTTACTAGAGATGTTCTCTGCCACTTTGTTGATACCCTGCTGAGGGGGGCTGTGACTAATTAGCAGCCAGCTGTTGTTCTAACACCCGCACCTAATTTATTGTGTGGCTGAGTCTCTAAAACAGGAGCCTGTATGATATCATTGTCTATGGGATTCGGCACCAGCCTTGTGTCAGTGGTTGGCTTTATTGCTTGGTGCTTTCGTTTCCCAGAAGCTGAATAGCTGAAATTTTGGGTGCTTTGCTCTCATTCCTTTTATTTTCCAGCATATCTCATGTGCTTCCAGGAGTTTAGGCCAGAGAGTACACTCAATCTATTGCATTATAAACTGCTTGTCTCAGTGTTCAGCTTAATAACAGACCAACACAACTGCTAGTTTTTGACAAATTACCCAGAGAACTGCACAACTGTCTGTGTGCCTTGGTAGAGAACAAAAGAGACCCAGCAGCAGAAAGTCTGGTATGGACAGGGTCTAGGGTTTGTTAAACACTGAAGTCTGGGACCTCATTCTCCTGCTTGCAGGTTTCTTATGAAAGCACCATGTTGTTGCTTGCCAACAGAATGGAGATTACAGTACCGTCTGTCTTCTAAATGGCTATGAAAACTAATTAGTTAATGGGCATATCAAGAACTGGAAGTATCTAATGCATTGTCCCTTGTTTCATTAGTCTTTAGTTGCCAATCACAAAAGCACGTGCAGTCTTTGTAAAGCTCTTAAACAGTGAAGGTACCTCATGATTTGAGTGCGTCTCCCGTGGCTCTTCTGTACGCAATTTATGCTGGAGATGCAAAGTCACCTGGGATTTAACTACAAAAATCACTTGATGTGGTCTCAGTGATATTACTGTCTTGGACTACTAAACATTTCAGCTTTTAGACTTGGGAATTATTTCATTTTAGATAGCTACTACCTTGTATTTTCAAGTTAGTGTGAATATTAGATATGAACATGATGTTCCATGGGCTCAGAAAGGAATTATTTTGTTCTGCATTTGTGTCTGTTTTCCTGACTGGTGATGGGAGTTCATAATCAGATGTGTGCACTCCTTTGAAGATATTTTCAGGAGCCAGGAGACTGGTGTACAGAGCTAGCTTTTAGTAAAGTTAATGAGATGATTGAATTATATTATTATTCTTGTTAGCTTGATTGTGTATCACTATCCCTTTTTGTTTGTTATGATGTTTATTTTGAGTCCCCTTTGTGGTATATTACTCCCATAAGAATTGTGCCTGTGCTAGGCTCTGTATAGAGACAGGCAAGAGGCAGCTGGTCCCTGTTAGGAACTGATGCATTAGGGGCACAGCCGATGCATTAAGATTGGTGAGAATGAAAAGGATGGTGGGTTGTTGGCCTTCATGTAGGCTGATCAGTCTTCTCAGCCCTGGCCACATGATGCACTTTATGGAGGTGTAAGCTTTGTAGTTACAGATCTCCTTCAGTACTCTATCCTGGAATAGGGAAAGCATCTTGCTGTAATGACTTCTACAGCCACCTAATGAAGGTTTGTGAAGGATACCTCAGTATCATCAATGCAGGAAATGGAGAATTGTATTAAAAATCAGAGGTCTCCTTATAACTCTTGGAATTTGCAGGAGGTATCTGCAAACCTTGACCCAGCTGGCCACATAGGTAAACCTAAACTGAGAAACATTACCATTACTGCTGACCTTGGGTTTTACTTCTTACCTGATTGTGGTAGCCATCAAATACTGATATCAAAGTTGAATATTTTGGAGATGAGCTAATGTCACAAGAAAATAGACTGTTTTGGTGGCTTATTTCAAGATCAAGTCTGCTTATCCAAGTTAACACCTATTGGAAGCTACAGATTCAGAGATGGAGTTGTTATTCATAGGATGGGAAAAGGGAAGTCCACAAAATGAAATTGTAAAAATTTCACTTTTATAGGCGCAGTGAAGAATGTCCAATACTTTACTGCATTATCCACACTACCTGGAAAGCTGAAATTGCCCGGGAATGAGGGTTATTGTCTCTTGTAATATACCTTTGTATATTACACTGTGTAATAAATCAGGCATTATTTCTTTTGCCCTGAAAACTGGACATCCCTGGAGTTCCAAGTGACATTTCACATTTTATATGACCATTCAGTGCCTTTTAAGTATTAAAACACATCATTTTTTGTGAAATATGCACAGAAATTCTTCTTGAAAGCCTATGAATAAAAAAATCTGGAGCTTAGTTATGGCGCTGTAAAGCTGCTTTTCCATGAGTCTGATTTAAAAAAATTCTATGTTGGATTAGCTCTGTGCTTTGGTTACTGTTGTTCTTTAACATTTTTATTTATTTTTGTATTTCTCACTTTTCCCTTCCTTCTCTTTGGAATCTGTTATTCAAATGTAACAATAAAAGCTGGCAAAGTACTGTGATAGGAGAGGAGAGGTATAATGGCCTTGGGTTGGAGAAATAGACTGGCAATCGAAAATGGTGTTTGTAGAAATGGGACGAAGAGGCTTATCCACAGAGATGTGCTTCATTTGAAAGCTTGTGCTTTCAAAATTGCTTGTGCAAAAATGTACCTGCAAAGGACCAGCTGAAGGTGAATTTTCACCTGTGCACATGGTTCATATGATTGCACACGCAGTTGGGGTAATTACATGGGCAAATTTTGCTCCAGTGGTTTCATCAAATTGCCACCCTGATTTATAAATCCAGCTGACTGTCCCACAGAAGCATCAAGAAAATGAAAACTAGAAAATTGCCTCAATGTTGGAATGATAGAGGGAGAAATCAAAACCTCTTCTGTAACCCAACAGGCAGTGCTTCTTGGAGTCAGGAGAAAAAAGTGCAGCACGGTTTTAATGCTGCAAAGCAGCTCTGAGTCTTGAAGGGGTAGAAAAAGTGAAGAGCTTTTGAAGTCATATAGTCCAGATTTGAGGTGGCGGTGTGGGGGTGGGGGAGAGGAAGCAGATAGTGAGATTGGCAGGGAAGAGAGCTCCAGTAATGGTGCACCTTGGGTCTACACTTACCACAAAACTCTAAATTTAGTATTTAAACACACCATAGCTCAATGATACCATAACCCTGATAGGGACTCCCAGGTAACTGTGATAATATTTTACTGCATGGGAATAGCGATGATTTATGCTGTAGAATTCTAAAGCAATTATGCTAAGTTCAGAATTTTGTAGAGCTGAGCAACTTTTTCCTTGGCCTTTTAGAACTGGCTTGTTGAATTGCACAAGTGGATGCATCCTTATATAAAATGGCTATACGTTCCATTATATCCCATAGGACTTTTTCATGACTGAGGAAGCAGAACACAGACAAGAAGTGGTAGTGAACAACATAGATCTTAATTCACCTTTTGGATTGCTTTTATTTGTTTGCCACAAATGACAAGGACTTGGGGCGTAATTATTGCAATAGTTGGCAAAGACTATATTCTACTGTAGATATATTACAGAATGCAAATAGGAGAAGATTGATTTCTAAACATGTACACACAACAATCCATAATCAGGTCAGTATCTTCATGTAGTGCTGTTTCTGTTGTTTTGGTTTTATTGTAAAGTTATTAGGCAATAACAAGGCGTGAGTACAAGGATTCTTCCCATGTACATCCCATGACAGCACCTCTAGTAGCAGAGTTTCCTTCTGTTCCCCATGTTACCTCATTTTTCTAAACGTTCATAAGCTCAGCTTTTGAAGGAGAGGGAAGTACCAGTTCTCCTAGGGACACTGAGCACTGTCCAAAGCAGAAATTTGGTTCCCAGTTCTAGCTCTGGTCTGTGGTGTTTCCTACCACCAGTAACACTAATGTAGACTTCTTGAGAAACGTTTCCTGTATTCATTGTCTCTTAGCTAACAAAAGTTCATTAACAAAAACAGAAGGCAAAGATTAAAAAAGTGACAATTTTTCTGTCTTCCCTGTAATGGTTATGGCATTTGAGAGGATGTAAAGTGCAGAGCAGCTGAACACTCATAAACTATTTTAATACCATTTAGAAATGAGAAGAAGGAGGGGAAGAGGCTTATGTAGCAATGTAGTTAATTGCACTAATCAGTCACTTCTACAGAGCACTATCATGGTTTTAAATCCTTGCTCCAGTGACGCGAAAAAGATTGGTGGTCTCTCATCCAAGTCTGTAACAGATCTTGGTCTATATCATAGAAATCTCTAGTACTGCATTTGAGGTAGCAGTGAATTCTATGCTTACAGGGACATAATGTTAGGCAAAGCAGGTCTGGATTACACCTGTGATAGCAGAGTGTTAACACAAGGTCTGAAGGTGAAGTAGCAGGAGCTGTGGGAGATTAAGCTATGTTTTACTTGGATATTTTTAGTTGACAAGAATAACATCTTTGAGGTTAGGCTGAGATCTCTTGAAAGGCAGCTGACGCTTTGTGAGTTGAACCATCTGCACGAAATAACCAAACCTTCTGCTGATTTACCTGTCTCGTGTCTGGCTATAAACACGCGTAAAGGTGGAACGTGGAAATCAAGAGTGAAGACAGTGGGACAGTAGTTGTTTTCTCTCCTCCAGAACATGCATGTTACACAAAGTTTACTTTGGAATAACTTTGTGTTTGAGGAACATGTCTAGTCTTGTGCACATGCTAGTTTTGAAGTGGAGAAGAGGTGTTTTAAGTCACAGTAATTTCTGTCTCTTTCACTGACATGCAGGTGAGGGCACCCTTGAACTGTGCAACTTCTCTATCTATTTTTAGACAGATTTGAATGGTATGTAATCCCATTTTGAACATGGTCTGTTCAAAATCAAATAATGTCCATATCAATGGCTTTGAGCTTTCAGACTCATACAGCTGGGAAGGTAAATAAAAAGGAGAATATTGAATATTAAGAAAAAGCCTCTGTTGCTGTAAAAGGCAGCGATAATCTGAATCAAGTATACCTTTCTGTTACACAGTTTCTTACCAAAACAAAAGCCCAGCTCAGGGCTGCTATTCATAATGAACTGGTTTTACCAGCGTTCATACCTCTCCCTTTTCTAACTGGTATGTATTGGTTTTGACTACATGTACCGATGACAGCAATTTATTTGTTATAACTTTTGTCCCAAAGGGTCTCAAAGTGCTGTAACAAATTAACTACTTTACTTTCAGGTGTTGTCTACTGTACCACCTTTGGACTGGTGCAAAGCAGCTCTTCTGCAGCTTCTGAATCTGTTGCCTCTGAATGCTGGGAGTTGGTTTTAAACCATTGGGCAGAAGTTGTGGCAGCTAGATCTGCAGCAGATGTTGCAAACTATAGAGTGGCTTGGCAAGAAATCACTTAGGTGCAATCAAACCCCTTCTGTTTTGTATTTTTTTCCCTAACATTTTATTAATCTTTGAGAAACACATGTGGCAGCTCTAAAATTGTAATTTTTACTTGCATAGTCTCAGATGGGATGGCTGGTCCCTAAAGAGCATATATCTAGCAAGCACTAATTCTCCACGAATCAGCTGTGGTGCATGTATGATTCTGTCATTGCTAATTCTTGCTTAAACCTGATGTAAGCCTAAATAAGGAGTTTGCTTTGAGGTTTGCCAAAACCTCTGTGGTCCAAATGATACAGTATTCTATGTGTGTAAGTGCGTATACAATCATGGTAATAGAAGCCGTTTTGATCCAGATTGTCAGGAATGAAAGGATGCAGTTGTGCTTGAAAAATACATATGCATTTGCATGTGCAATTACTCAAGTTGGGGTTTAGGCATTTAAATGGCCATTTGTGCTCTGATTTTTTATTATGATGTTCATCCTGCAGGAATGGATTTGTGCAAATCAGCAGCACAACTATGCATATGTTTTGTTGTGTGCTATCCTGAAAACATGTTCCATTACTTGGACATGGATTGATTTATCTTTTTCTCCCCTTAAAATTTCTGTTCTAATCTAAGGAATGTGAACTGCGGTGACTGAATGGCAGTTCTTCAGCAGCATGTTTTCCTTTTCCAAATGGTTAACTCTCGTAATTGTTTCTGTAATGTAAGATAATATTTCCAGCTAACGGTTATTTAGGGTACTGTCACGGCAAGCCATAATTCAACCCTGTTGCCTAGTGGTCCAAATAATGACCGAAGCTTGCCCCTAGCTGAATTATTGTTCTTTTGCTTCTTACTTTCCCTTCATACACATAAACAAGCCTGTCTTTATGCCAGACTCTGAAATACAAAGGAAAGCAGAAGCGATATTGTTGATTCAGAGCTCCATCCTTGCAGCTTCAGGGAGAGAACTGCTTATAGGAGTATGAAGGCCTTTGAAGGGCTTCTTGCTGACTTGGCCCATAGGCTTCCTGGAAGCTCACCAGCCTCTTATTCTGTCACATCTTTAATATATCTGTATAGAGCATCTACTTCAACTACTTAACAGAGACGATGAAGCGGTCCAATCTGACTTGGGACTGGAAGACTATTTGGGCTGATGCTAAACTGCTGCTGAAACACCTTAAATACACTGCAATTTGCAGCAAAATTAGGAACCTTTGAGTCAGTTTATGGGAATAACACTTGTAAAGAAGATTGTGTTTAATGTACCTTCTGTGATTCTCCTTTAAGAAAGAGTAGACATCAGGAAAGGACAATAGCAATGTGAATGCCGCAGAAGTATGAAGTTTTGTCAGTAAACCTTTGGAAATTTTAAGTTCCTTCATATTAATAATCCTATTAAGAGTTAGCATAATAAAGTTTTATTGATTAATTTTCAAGCTGAAATTTACCTGTGATTCTTTCGAGGGAAAAAATTAAAAGAAATGGAAATAGACAGACTGCGTGACAATGACCTAATGAAGTGGCAAACCATATTTTTTAAATCACTCATTGTGATTCAAACTGGCATCTTAATTCATGGAATTTAACACCATTCACACTGGGTGGAATCTGTGAATCATTCAAAGTAATATGGAAGTTGGTCTAACCTGGGAAATGCTAACAAGTACAAAACGCCGCTATGAAATATTTGCGTAAGTTTGGGCCAGGAATGATGGTGGAAAGCTTTGTAAATTGCTACAAGAATGTGAAAAGGAAGGTTGTAACTTTGACTTTCTAAATGGTGATTCATAGACATGCAGGGTGCATGGTATGACTACTTGCCTGGTTAGATGTGTGAGCTATGCTCGGTCATGGGTGCTTCAAGGACATTGACTAAAAAGAGGCTGTTCTGGGCTCGTGTGGAGAGCCATGGATGCCCAGGTTGTGCTGAGGGTGCTCTGCAGAGACTGGGCTCTGAGTAGGGCAGGACGAGGTTTGTAAGAGCAAGCTGAGAAAGGCAGTCTGACCTTGTTGCATGAATGTTTTGGAGGCTAGAAGTTTGAGCAGAGAGTCATGGCCTTGGCTATTTGACAATGGAGGGGGGAAGGTAGGTCAGGGTGAAGTAAGAAAGAGGTGTGCATGCTACACGTAGCTGTCTGTGCTCAGGCAGCCCAAACTTGATATTATAATCAATTAATCTGAGCCAGTGCCATGGTCAGGCTACTGCAGGCTAATGGCAAAAGAGCCTGGATGGATCATGGTTTGATTGCCATCTGTGCCAACACCCGGGAGACACCACAGAGACTTGTGGATTTGTGTTAGTGTAACAGAGCAGAGCTAAGGCCCAAGCAGTGGCTGCAGTCTCCTTGTGTTTGTGTTTTCAGGTGTCACCTGGGAACTGACTTGTTGAAATTTTGCATTAGGGACTGATTTCTGTTTACTTTAGGTAGCCCAGAGCAGGACCTGCTGGATAATCTCAAGAGGCTTTCCTGGAAGCCTTAGCTCAGTTTTGTACCCTTGAAGGGGCTGAAGAGATGAGATATGAGATAGGTCTCCATTAGGCAACCAAGCTCAGGAGCTTATCTGCTTTGCTTTAAGCTTGCTAGTTTCACATCAATCCATTAGAGAACCTCTTTCCCAGACTGGGAAGGAGATGGGTCTTTTAGTAATTGTCTAATACCTAGTGCTCATAGGCTGCCTTTTCTTTTTCCACTTCAAAATGTCACATTGGATTCCTGATGGAATTAGAGATTTTTATCTTCCTTCTCTCTGCTAGACCTCTGACTTTTTTTCCTGGTTTTCTTCTACACTGAAGACTTAATTTCTCATATATGTGAGACAGTGAAAATTAAACAAACAAGCTGGCAGATAGACAGAATGGTTCTTCATGTCTGGAAAACTGCAATGAGCTGTGACTTAGGAATTACAGGGCTTCATATTCAAACTTTTCTTTTTGATGCATTGGGGTGGCACAGGAGTTGACAGTGACATATGGAGAAGGCCCTCTTAGCAGGATTGAGGCTGTTACGTGATAAATGACACAGTATGTCAAAGGACTTCTGTTATCCATCATGCTGGCTTCCTCTGAACACATTGTCACTAAAAAGAGAAGTAGCTACACAAACAGCTGGGGGAAGCTGAGGTAGGGTCAGTGGCATGTTCAAAAGAGAAAATAAGAAAGCTGGAAAGTGCATGTTTGCATGGGAATTAATAACTTCTGAGTTTTGAGTTCTGAATTTTAAAGTAAATTTTTGTTTAAACATCTGAGGTACCACAGTTTTCCATCTTTGTCAAGAATGAATCTTAGCTTCAACAGCTGTCTCAGAAGTTCAGTCAAAAAGTTTCAAAGCCCCACCAAGTTCTCAGCACTGATCAGCTAAGCTTTCTCTAAAGAAAGGCTGTTTACCATCAAGTTTTGTACTGAAAGTGTAGTTCTGTCCCCTGATACATCCCCAGTCTTTCTCTGTTCCTTTTCAGCTCTGTTTGGTAGCCTGAGTCTGAAATGCAGGGGAGTAAAAGTAATGATCTATACTTTCCTATGCCTTCCACATATATAGGAAAGATAGGCAAACATAGTAGCAGGGTGGTACAGGTTTTGTTATAAACATAAGGGATCGAAAATACTTTTGAGTAAAGAACAGGGCTTTGACTCTGAACACACCAGATGCAGTAATATCCTCTGCAGGACACTTATTGTTGACCATTCAAGTTGAGAAGTGATGGGGCAGGCTTTCACAGCTCTGTGCCTTCCACTGTTGGAAAGTTTGTTGGCTTTTGATCTCAGATTTCTTCTCTCTCTCTCACCTTTAACCCAATAGTACCGCTTTATTTTTTTCATTCATTTCAGATTGACACATGCACTAGTGGCTGTTCAAGAGGAGTAAGGGGGGTGTGGCACCTGCCCATTTCAACTTTTTTTAGTCCATCTCTTTTTTTTTTTTTCTTTTTTTTTTGTTCCCATCAGCAGTAATGGCTGTTTTTTCCCCTACTTGATTAATGGACCCTCAATAGCTATGTAGTCTATAAACCTAGACAAGACAAGTACTCTGTCTCTTTTAATCCCTGAACTCCTAAAAGCCTGATTCTGACTCTGCTTAAGTGGTGCTTATGTGCCCACATGCACAGTAGTAATTGGTGCAGAATATCAAATGTCACTACTTGACATTTCATTCGTAACAGTAGCATTTAAAGTAAAGGCTTTAACTTGATGATTCACCAGTGGCCATTGTCAAATGATCAGGGATGGTCTTCATGTAACAAGTGTCAATCAACAAATGGATGACTCTGGAGATAATTTAATGAGAGCCCATCAGTAAACTGGTTCAAGAAAATCTCCTTGCTTGCAGATTATTACCACAGCCTTATTGCATGTGAGATGAGACAAGAGCATAGTCTTGGTGGAAGAATGCCTACAACTTCCATAGCCTTTCTAACAAACCCGTTTCTGGGAGGATGGAGTTGCGAGTCCCTCAGGTGCATCTGCTCTGTAGTTCAATACAGGACTTCTGATTCCACGCTGTTGAGCTAGAAGCTCCTGCCCAGAACAAAATTTGCTAAACACAAACCAACCTAAATATATAGATAACTCTGCCCCCCTCCAACTCCCAGTGCTGCTATGCTCCACTTTATTTGACAGTACAGCTTTTCCTTCACAAACTCTTCATATGATGAGACACTTATTTCGGCTGTTGACCCCTATCAATGACCCCTCACTGGGAGATCAGGTGTAGAGAGCCAGGCTATTGTCTGCCTTCCACTCACACATTTCTAATCAAAGCAGCCAATTTTGCTAACACCTACAGCTGAAGTCGCAATGAGGGAGACCCGGCTGAGCACAAAGAAAAGAAGTGCTCGGAATGATAAAGCCAAGGGTAAGAAATCCTAAGGGTAAGGCTAAAAAAAAAAAAAAAAAGTCAAGCTGAGAGAAAAGATGAACAAGCAAAGCAGGGAGAAATTCTAAATTCCAGTTTCATATTTAATACAAGAAGTCATGAGAATCAGTCAGTGGAGTGAAGAACAGCATCTCTACACCCTCTGTGCTCTTTTAGTTGTCTTACTCCAATGAACATTGGTAGCATGCTAGCCATTGTATTCTGTTTTCGGTGTGTATGCTTAACACATAATAGGTTAAAGAAAAAAAAAGAAAGTCCACAGCAACTCTGACAAGAAGATATCTCTTCAGATGTTATAAAAGTTAACATCTAGTCTGGTTATGATATCTGTTGAGTCTTTCTGTTTTGGCTGTTGAATTTTCTCTAGAATCAGAGAACACTCAAAAGTTTGAGCCCTCACGCACTTGGGTTCAGAAGACGAGCAGGACTGCCAAGTGGCACCTTCTGCTTTGGTCTTCAAAAGCTATAGTCCAGGCTACTAGCTATCACTGTTGTCATTACCTATAATCAGAGAAATCTTGTTAAACAGGGCAGTAATCCTTGATGACATGTTAAACACTTGTGCTGTTCCCTCCCTTGGAGCACTAATTTCAGTTGATAACTGCTTGCTTACTTTCCAATGTGATGTAGAGGTGTTACTTTTTCATATTTGAATGTTTTAACTGCACTTCAGTAACAGGTAAATGATACCAGTATCTTATAACCTGGTAGAGGAGATTGTCAATAGTTTACAGTCACAAATGATGGGCTGGCATCTCAGGCTGGATACTGAGACTACCTTTATCTGCCTTTGTCTTTGACTTTCAGTTTTTTCTAGTTTGAAGGTCCTGCAGGCTGTAATTGCTTTTTGGGACTGATAACGTTGTATTGTTAGCCCTGGATTTGAGAACAGCTGTTGTCTTCAGTTCCTGTATGTTTCACTGTCTGGTTTATAATTATAGTCCATAAATTGTGTTAGTATTCTTGGTAACAAGGAGTGTACTGAAAATGAGAGTCTTTTCAGTATTTGTGTCACTTTGCAGAAGACAGGGAAGGAAAAGAAACACTGTCGAATGATGAGAGTGTTGTTTTTCTCATCTTTCTGGGTTTCTGATATGAGCAAGGGTTTCTCTGGCATTTTTTCCAGGATTGCAATCAGATGTTCACCCACTGCTACCTGGATTTGCAGCATGAACTGTCAGCCAGAACCACCACACTGCAGAAGCTTCTTAGCCATAGGAGACTGATAGTGGCATCTTTTCCAGTGAATGACCTGATTTCTCATTTGTAATTCTCTGCAGTAGAGCTAAAGGAAGATGCTCTAAGCAAAGTCCTGGGTCTCTGTGTGTAAACAAAACAACACTGAGAAACACCCCAAGGACCAAGCCAGTTTTTTTTCTTATGTTTTATACCTTTTTGGTTATGTGAATAGAAATGTAATTATTTTGGTTGCTTTTCTTTGCTATCCCAGCATACGGTGGTTTTTTTTCTTGCTTTACCCCCATAGGGAGTTAGATCCTAATTTCTTTTTGCTTCAGAATCTTTGTCTTTCACTTTTGCCCTTTCTTTCTCTGTGAATGTCTTTCTCTCCCCATGCAATTCTGCTTCTGCCTTTTGTCTGCCGCTCTCCCACTCTTCTTTTTTATTTATTTTTGTTTTGGTAATCCCCTGGGATTATATAAAGTTCCTGTTTAGCATGATGTGGACCAAGGATCATGGAAGCTCCAAAGTGTCCTGGACCATTCAGAGAGCTCTCTTTAGTTGTTCCCTGTTAGTAGAGAGACTGTTGGAAAATAATTGATTTTTGTCAGATGGATACAAAGAAGGACATCACAAAATAATGTAATTCAGAGAGGTAAATTTCCACACAGCATGTAGAAAAGGTTTTAAGTGTCTCTAGCTGTTCTCAGGCAGACAGATTATGATACAGATTTGGTATCTGTTAAGATCCTATGAGTGAGTTAAGGGTATTATGAGTTTTAGAAGATGTGGTACTGGTTGAAAGGGTGTGGTGTTAGTGTCTGCTGTCTTCAGCATACCATAGTCTGATGTACAATATGCCTTGTTTATCTTTCTGCCCCCATGCTGTGTTGCTCTGGTGGAACCCATCCATGCTGTCATCTGAGGAACTTCTGGCCTAGTAGTTCTCCTGCATTTGTAAAATAATTCTTCCTTTCTTATTCAACACAATGAGTTATATGATATTCCTTAAGTAGCTTTTCTCCCTGTTGGCCTGCGCTATTACAATATTTTTCCCTATTACTTATGTAGAACTGTTTTATATTAAATAATAGAGAGTGTTAAATGGTCTCATTATTAGCATTCAGAAATCTTTAGTGTAGCTTAAACTCTCCTCAGAACTGGAGCAAGCTCAAATCGCATTAAAAAGATTCCTGGGTTTATATCTTCCAAACCACAGCTTTCATTTCTGTGGCAATTTTCCTTCATCACCAAGAAATAACAAGCAGTGCTTGTAAATTCTCTGCTAGTTAATTCAGTGATCACAATATTACTGACATATTGTGCAAAGCAGGTGGTGGGCAAGAATTAGAAGAGAAGAGCAACTATCAACCTTGAAAATGGCAGCAGATTTCTCTGTTTCTCCTCCTTGAAATTCATTTGGCTAAGTGAAGTGGGATTTGGTTTGATCACTTGTTTTAAAAATCATGTTAGTAACAATCCATTTATCTGCAGGATATATGGAAGGGCCCCTGGATTCCATGACTTACTGTAAACATCTCTGGGGTTTCACTCTCAGTATCTGCATTTGATGCCACTCATCCCAAATAGGTAAAACGTACCTCAGCAGGGTAGGAGAAGAACTTGAAATAATTTAAAAGCCACATTGTGGTTTTTATTTAGATAAAATTAACTGGTATATGCTTTTTTTAGTTGTGTGATATGAATAAAACATTTGTCTGTGTGGAGCTGATTGTAACTTAATGTTCCTGTTGCTTCCAGTAGGGATTTGGGAAGGGAGTTGCTTTTATATACTGTCATACCTGGAGGTAAAAATGATAGATATCCAGTAGGGAAGAGAAAAGAAGTGTTCATGTACAATTTCTGGATTTTTCTTTTTAAATATTCTGCCACAGGCTTGCTAGTGGGTACATTTGAGAGGAAGATCAACTTATTTACTTAGAATGATCTGTGACACACCTGTGGTGTGTCCAGGTATATGAAGGTCGTTGATGGATCAATCCACTAAAGATAAGGGTTCTCTTTTTTCCCCTTTTTTCTTTTTTGAACAATGTTTTTCACCATTTGTAACCATTTCATCACTGCAACTTCGAAGTGTAACAAAGATGTTTATAGTCAATAGAAAGAAAACATTTTTTCTTTCATAACTTTCATAACATACAACATAATAGAAGTTAAAGGGAAAGTAGAAAAGCATAGTAGAGAATTGGCAGGTATCACATGGCAATCCTGTTCCAACAGGACAAAATCTGACATTTGTCGTCATTATATTCAATACATGATACCAAGTGTCGATGCTGAGTTCTGAGCATGCCATTATAATGGCAATAGGTGGTAAGGGAAGACTTTCTTTTTGATCTATTTGCTGAAGTAATCTTATGCCCAGGAACAGAAGGAATAAGAATCCTTATGACTTTGTTCTAGAGAGTTTATTTTCATGTGTTCCTGTTACTAATACAAATTCCCTTTTTTTTTTTTTTTTCAATTGTGTACTGTAATGGACCAAATGCTAACAGTGGTATCTTTGGCATTAGAATCTGAATTTATGAAAGTCCTGAAAACGTGTAGTCTGCTGGCTAGTTGTACAAAAAAGGAAACAGTGATTTGATTAATTTTCTTGTTTCCTCTGCTTCAGAAAATGGTAAATAGATGTCTAGATGGCCTTCTGAAGTAGCATTGTGTGAAGCATTTCTACAGCCTTTAGCTTGAAGGGCAAATTGGTCAGTGTAGGCACCTTGGCTTATGGTTGGATCCAGTTTTCCTACATTGCACTGTAAATTCACAATTGCTCTGCTGGAGTAAGTGAAGTTACTTTGGAGTCTAACAGCATAACTGGAAGCATAACCCAATTGTGCTGTGTAAATTGCCCGTTTTCTTTTTTTATCCCCCTGTCTTAAGAACAAGACATCAACTTTATCTGTCAACCAATCAGAATCTGACAGTGAAACATCTGGCTTAAGCGTTGCTGGCAGAGGAGATGTGATTTGCATCTCTGCCAACAAACACCAAACACTGTATGTTAGGTGATGGCAAGGAAACTATTTCCTTTGGGAACAGCAAAAGGAAGATATACACTGATTATTCCTTGCCATTGCAACTCTTGCTAGGACCTGATGTGTATATGCTCACACACAGTCTCTTAGAGAGTACATATTTTCTATGCAGGAAACTTGAAATAGGTACCATTATTCAGGTATTCATTAAAAATGTAACCCACAATCTCAGATATAAACGCAAGGCACAGCTTCTCCAAATATTGCATAGATATTTCCTGCAGGGGCATTCTGGGCTGAGTTTGAAACATAGATAAGCAATCAGGTTAATAGAGCAGCAAAGGCATATTTGCAGTTGCAAGCAGACAGCGAAATAATAATAATAAATCAGTAAGTAAATAAATAAATAAAATTCAAGCAGCTCTCTTCTCTGAATACGATTAAGGGGCTGTGTCCATTCAATCAGTGCAGTCGCTCTGCCTTTGATGAAATCATGAGAAGTGGATGTAAATAATACTTTGAGAATATAGTTGACTCAAATGTCCCTTTGCAATGATGGGAAGCATGTTTTGGAATGAACTTCAACTCAGCTCGCTGAATCAGGGTACCCAGGGAGGTGGTTCTTTTCTTCAAGGCTCTCAAGTTACTTTACACATAGAGAAATAAAAAATACGTTCACCCATTTGTTCTAAGCTTTATTCTTGACACTTCCTCTGCTTCAGGAGGGTTTACTAATCTGTAACAAATATGATTTGACTCAATTGATTCCTATTTTTACTTTGTTCAAGTGGTATCTCCCAAACTGGCACTGCAACGAGATTCCTTTTGCTACTTAATGGAGAGCTCATGTCAATAATGAACACTGGGACCTTTGTTGAGCCTCTGCTGCCTTTGTAAGTTTTCTATCCTGGAGATTTTTTGTGAGATGCGAGTATAATTTATAGCAGAATTTGTGATGGATGCAAACAAATTTACCTTGGAACCTGTTCCAAAGCCTTGTCATTGCTTCAAATAACATCCCTGCTGAGATGGTAGATGTGAGCGAAGTTGGCAAAGGGAAGAGCAAGAAAGTGGAGACCCCCTGAGGCACTCCAGTTGAAGCAATGATGTAACCTGCCACTGAATTATGCAAGAAACTGTTAGGTGACTTGCTATGGACCATGACAAATCATCCCTGGAGGACCCCATAGGATGAACAGAAGTAGCTGTGAAGGAATACCATGAAAGCCCAAAGCTGTTGCTGTCTGTGAGGCTGAGTGGCTTTGTGCATGTGCCTAACTGACTCCGTTAGATGAGTAAGACCTGGTGATTATTTGTCCTTTGGAGTAAGACAATAGCATGAGGATTTATTTGAGTAAATAGCGATTTTGGAATAAATGCTGACAGCAAATCAGTCACTGACTACTGACCCATCCTGTTCTGTTTGTAGGCCAACAGCAGAGATCTTTAAATTAGGTTTGTTCCTGCTTGTTCTCTTCCTCTTGCAAAGAACAAATTTAAACTGTATAACAGAGGATCACCTTAGCATGGAAAAAAACCCCCACCTATTTCCTTTCAGCATCCATATGGGTTGTTCTTTGTGATAGATTGAAAGGTCATCAGGGGCGAGTGGGGCTGAACTCTGATGTCTCTCTGCCACTTCAAGATAGTGAGCTCTACCTGAAAGGTATTGCCGGTAGTATAAGTTAGGACAGCCCTTTGGCATCCTATAATCTTCTCCTTGCCAGACCAAACATTGACTTTTGGCAGTGCTGGGCCCAGGTCCTCCCGTTCCTGCAGCTCTTTGGTGTCAATGATAAACAGTCTGCTCATAATGACGGGGTCTGGCATTCTTTTTCCAACTGTTGCAGCAGTAGGCAGCACATCTTGTATCATGTGTGCCAACAGTGTGGGATAGCATTAAAACTCTTTCCAAGTGGAACTCTTTCTCAGTGCTTTACTGATAGACAGGTAAAGTGACAAACCTGTCAGAGGCAGGGAGGGAACATGCGGTTCCTCACATACTCTCATCTTTATCCACAAAAGGCCTCTTGGCCTAGTTAATGTCTTTAAGCTACTTGGACAGCAGCTTATGGCAGAGCAGGCTATTCTTTATACTTGGAACACATGGAAAAAAAGGAGGCATATTTGCAGAGGATAGTCGGTAGACTTTTCTTTTTTGTCTCGTTTTTGATATTGTGACAGCTTTCAACGTTATTTTTTTAATATATCTTGTTAAAGGCTTGCTTAATTCTTGGGGTGGTGGAGAGATGGTTGTCTTTTCATAAGAATGAAATGCGAAATTCCTGAGCAGCATTGGAAGCTGAAAAGAAAACACTGCAGTGCGCAGATGTGCTGTGTTGGTTTGCTGTTGCCCATGAGATCCATTCTGAGTCTCAGTACCTTGTTCTTCTCTACAGTGGACTATTTCTATGCTGTTGAAAATAGTTTACTTTTCTGTACAACTCCTGAACCTGTTAGTCAACAGAGATTTTGCAGCTGATAGGAGTTAGTGTGAGAGATAAGTGATTGGGTGTTAAATGATGTTCATTGTGAATTCATATTCAGATCTATAACTGGTGTGAATGTGTCTAAAGATCAAATGGGCTTGACTTGGGGGATCAAGGAAGGGAAAGGTGGGACATCCAGATGCCACAGGTCAAGCAAAATTCTCAAATATTGCTCAGCATACATTCAAACCACAGGATAAGTAAGTCCTTTTAACTTTGTCAATGTCTTCTGATGGAATTACTTTAGACTTATACCAGCTGAACGAGAGCTGTGTTTGTACCCTCCAGAGGGTGTATGCAGAAGTATTCACCAACATGGAGCACCTAAGGTGTAACTTTAATATAGAGGAAGATATGTGATTGTGGTTTGGGATGTAAGCTACCATGCTATTAATTCATCCTTAGCATCTGTGAATCATTCCATGTAGTATTTTGTTTGGACAGCAACCAGTACTGTATGCTATAGAAGATGTGAGAATCCTCCTCACAGAGGGAAGAGAGGAAAGCGTGAGGAAAAGGAACCATCTTAATCTTTAATCATTGAAGAATGGCTCACAGCTAGAATCATGAGGGGTTTATAGCCTCTAAAACGCTTCTGCTTTGAAATTCAGTGATTCTTTGGCTGTTTGAGGACTTAACACTTGTGAGGTCACCTAATCACATCTCCCTGTCTGATGGTGTAAAACCATGTTCTGTGATTTCTTCCAAGCAAGCCATATTCACCTGACAGAGCGGGGAAGTGCTGGACTGAAACCATGCTAAGCAATTTCAACCCATTTCAACACCCAGAAAATTTGCGTTTTACTAATGTTTACACACAATTGCAGTTACTGCCTTTCTGCTAGACAGCAGCTGGGGACTGATGGCAGGCCAGCTGCAGCCTGCCACAGCCACCGCTGGAGTGCCTGCATGTATAAAAATGATAAAATGTCCAGCCCTACAGTTACCTAATTGCAGCTGGGATTTTGCAGCTGTGGAGTCACACCATGAGAAATACATTGAGTGCTGCATTTCAGTGAGCGTGCTTTTCAGGCCAACAAATTTGCCTTGTGAGCTGAAGAGAAATGAGCTCTATAGACCTAATTCTTCCTTTTTTTCTTTTTCTGGTTGCAATCCCTTTTTGCTCTGTGTCACTGGTAATTTTCAGTGCTTAGGAATAGAGATAAGCATCCTTCATGGCACCAACTTTTGAGGACCACAAAGTGATTACTTTCAGCGGTTGTGAAGAGCTTAAAAAAAAAAAAAATTATTACTATTTTGCTCTTTCATTCATCAATTTTCCACTTTCTTCAAATGTTTACCACTCAGTCTCAGACGAGTCATTAAACTGTTCTCTAATTACTTTACCCACCTATATAGTGGTGGCGGTAATACCTTAAAGAAGCTTTTGGGGTTTAATGATAAGATAATTGTTTGAAATGTCTGAGTGATTGAAAAAAGATGGTCATATTGAAATGGAGATTTCACATTAAAAGTACATTTACCATACTCTCGGGGGCGTAGGGATGAATAATTATTTTTTAAAAAATGTAGATCTTTGTTCTGACATCCAAAAAATTGCAACAACTATGACTGATTTAGTATATGTTTTTTGCTTAACTCATTGGCAATTTTTGGCGATCAAACTTGCTAGCTGGCCACAAAATCAGAACAAAAACTTTATCAGCTTTCCAGAAAACGCTGTATATTTCTCCCTGAGTTTTTTTGGAGGGTGGATTGTCCTGGTTTCAGCTGGGATAAAGGCAATTTTCTTCTTAGTTAATTTTCTTGTTATCTGGTGTTAGAACATTGTTGTATCTTAAAAATTACAACGGTTAAGCATTTTACAGCACTATATAGCATTATTAATTACACAGTACTGTTGGAATGGGGCTGGTCAAGAAGGGCAGAAGACTGGTTGAAATTTTAGCTAGGTCCTATCCTGTAGGCACAAGGGACTTCACTTGCTTATAAATATTCCAAAAAGATGAGAAGTCATCAAGCTGAGAAAGCACTGATTTACCTAAACACAAACTGTGACAACTGAACTGTGTTGCTTATATGTTGGAGGAAGACAACTTACATCTTAAGGTCTTTCCTATGATATTCTTTATTCCTCAATGTTTCACAGTCTTGGTCAAAATAATTGGCAACCTTGTGCAACCTTTATTCCAGTTGATCAGAATGGCCTACTTGAATTTGTGCATTGATTTTTCTAGGGGATATTTCTGTGAGCTTATCTATATTGACTAAATGTTATGCAGCTGAGTCCTTAATCTCTCTTGGGTCTGCGGGTGATAGGATAGCTCAATGAACAAGGAGCCCTGAAGAAATTAAAAAAAGCAAAACACTATCGCGTATCATCAGAAATATTCTAGAGACTTGTTAGCCTTCTTGCCTTTTGTTAGGATTGTAACCAAGCACTATGCTTGTTTCTCTTTCAAATCCATCTTGGAATAGAGAAAACTTTATTCCTCTGTGCTTTCTTTCCATGTCACTCTACTGAGACACAATATATGTACATCTCCACAGAAAATAATGTCTTGAAGTTGCATCTAGGGTTGTTTCTCCGCAGTGACAGAATATTGTTTTTATTTTCCAGAAACAGTTTTGAAAATCTCTTGGTTCATAGTTCGAGCTTGGCATGATTTCTCCTTAGAGGCAATGTTGTATTGCCCTGTATGATGGGCTTTGCAGTACATCAGTGTTGTCATTTACTCATTGAGTCTAAGTGTGTATGAAAAGTTAAAACATGTTCAGCTCTTTTATACAGCTATGCAAAATCATCTGTCCCCATGAGGAGGTCAAAAAGAGTTTTCTCTTTAGACAGAGAAAAACTGTAGCCCTCAGTTGTTGATTTCTGTAAAGATAGATGACATGGTCCTATTCTTTGGTTAGTATCTGAGTGTGCTGAGTTAGATCAGCCAGTAGATATAAATTGCTTTTGATGGTACTGTGTCAATTTTTACCCATGGGCCTTCTAAGTAGAAGAGCTATAGCTGTAAATTACCCTTCTATATGTCCTACAATAAGTGATCAAAGGATTGTATTAGAGCTCTCTCCTCCTTTTCTCCACATCTAAATAAAGGACTCAGTCTGGTACTTTATCATGTACTTTCCTATGAAATATTGCAACTTTTGATCAGGATCTGATATTTTTAACTCGCTGAAAAAGGACAGTGCCACTTATTTGAAAGACTTTTTTTAAAAAACATTTTGCTACAAAGATGGGATGCTGATCTTCAGTTTTCTTCATGGGTGTCTTCACACTTAGCCAACAATCCCAAAATCTTCACAATTTGTTATCCTTTAAGAGATTATTCTTCTATTATATTACATTAAAAACAAGTGTGTGGAAGGGGTGGTAGGGAAGAGCTAAGGGGAAAAAAAGCCCCAAGTTTTTGGATAAAGCACTGTATCCTCCGTTCTGGAATGTTGTTGATATCTTCTGATGTTTCAAACTTCCTGATTCAATTTAAGAACAGAGTTAAAAATGAACAGTAAGGACCATAATTTAGTTGCCCCAATCAATTATAATTTTTAATTATTTTTTTATTTTTTTTTTAGGAAGCTAGTTAAGAATTTCCTGGCTTTGGAAGATGCTGAGTGCTTGCAACTCTATTGAACTTCAATAGGCAGTGATGAGTAGCTCCATATTTTGAAAAATCAGGTCATTTATTTCAGTATTCAAGTAACTTCTCTTTAGAAATCTGTTTCAAGAGGGAATTTTTTGATCACACTAGTCCCCAATTAAATTTGTCAATTGCTATGCAAAAAAAGCTTAGATTTTTTTGCTCACACAAGTATATATGAACCCCTTTCATACATTTGTTCCTATCTAGTGCCCTAGTTTTTCTTTACTAGAAACTTTCAGTGAGACTTCTGCAGTTAATGTGTTCAGTACAGTATCTACTGCAAGTCTTTCAGTTCCCCTGAAATTCTTATAGCACCTCTTAGGAATCTTGAATCTCTATGCACCCCGAATTTTCTGTGCCAGCTGTACTTAGCACTTAAACTCTTAAACTTTTGTCCAAGTCTTGCTAGGGTTTGTGAGCTTTCTGGAGAATTTGGTTCAGGTTTGTGGTTTTACAGTAATTCTGTCAGTTACTGCTTGTTATGTGTATACTTTTAATTTTTTCTGAATGTTTTGCAGAGCTCTGCAAGCCCATCAGGTTTCTCTAGCGGATACTTTATTTTAATAAGTGTGTATTGAATGCTTCGTTTAACTTTACTATTGTGAAGTGCCCAGAGACACTGTGCTTGGATGAGCAGTTACGTAAGTGCAATTTGTTCTAGTTTTTTAGTATCAGAATTAGCATTCAACTGAGGTTTGAAACCTCATAGTGCATGCGCATGGGGGAAAGTAAACAAATAAAGAGAGCTTAGTGCATCTACAGACATAACCCCAAACTGCTTTTTTTCTCCATGACTGCTTGCTCTACTCACTGGCTGATCAGTCCCCCAAATGCCCTTCTGGCAATGCTGGAGTGGCTGTTGCCTGATTTCTGAGGACACACTGAAGGATTAGCTTCATGCTAGCAGAGGGCTGAATTTGTTTTGCTGAGAATTGCAGAGCTGTTATCTCTTTGTCTCCCTCCCCTTTACCATTATTAAATAATTATTGTTCGATGTGCTCATCCTGGAGAACAGATGCTTTTTTTGGTAAAACTTTGTTGTTCACAGGCTGGACGTGTCCTTGGTAGTAGTTGCCAGATTTCATACAGGGACAACTCAAATTCATCATTTGTGTGGCAGTCCTAAGACACATAGTTTCTCTGGCCTGGGCACTGGAAGAATTCAATCTTTCTTCTCTTCTTTAACTAAGACTCTTACAGAAAGGATGTAGTAGGGGAGACAGTACACAGATTTGTGAGCAGGAGAGTCCACAAAAGTGTAAGTGGCATTTTGGGGTTGTTTTTGTTGTTGTGTTGTTTAGCACCTGGAACGACTTGTCAAACTATTTGCTATGCATCACTTACTAGCTATTGCATGAATCAATCTCCAGTTACTGGTAGTGATGGTATTCCTAACTTATTGCTCAAGCCTTCCAAAGCCTTAATGGTTTCCCAGAATACACGAGGGAATCATGCAAAGTGTTAGCCAAGAGTTCACAACACTGGAGAGAAGTATTATGTAGGGTAGAACATCCATAAGGAAGATACCATGTGCTAGCAAAGAAAGAATGCAGGAATATATGTCTGGTTAAATGGAAAACAGCCACATCCCTTCAAAGTCAGGTGGAACGTATAACAAGAAAATACAAGAAGGTGGTTTTGTTGGGGTTTTGTAGGGGTTTGTTTTTAGTTTTGTTTTGCAGTGGTGATGATGTGTTTTTTTTCTTTCTGTTTTGATTTGGAATCCATATTGCAAACAGGTCTGATCCATAAATACTGTTCATCTCCACAGAAGGGGACAGCTATTGCAAAGAAAGGAAACAGTGTTTTATAGGAACTCCTGACTTCTCAGTGGAATTCACAGGCAGTTAGAAATCCCATATCAGAAAGAAGAAATATAACATGCCTGGATTCATATGTGTCATTGCTGAGTAACCTGTGAGGAAATGCTACTTTATTGCAGAGAGATCATATTTGCCATGCAAGTAGCCTGTGAAGCTGGTAGAGGTCAAGTCTCGTAATACTATAGGCCACTATAGTGGGAATTTCCAGTGATGTTGTAGATCTTAGCAGTGATATCTTCAAAATACTTGGGTTTACAACAGGGCTGGGGGAAAAAAGAAAAGGTGGGGGGGTGTGGGGAGATGGGGGAAAAAAGAAGCAATCCTTCCAGCATGAGCAACTAACAAAATCTAGTGTTACTTTCCTTAGCTAACCCACGCCTGCCCCGCAAAGGAAAGGAGTTGAAGGAGTTGGCAAGCTATGTACTTAGTTTTGTGTTCTTTTGTAAGCTACCACTCAGTGTATTTCAGTTAATGCTGCTTTGTCAGAACTATAATTTCTAATGGAGGAAGTATAGCGTGTCTTTGTGTATGTCAGTCTATGGCCAGTTCCACTATAAATCACATCACAGCCTCATGTACAATGAGGTCCCTTTTTGTGCTTCTACGCTGAGCTGAGCAGCTTGGTGACAAAATAAACCTACCCTGTGCCAGTTCTTTTTTAGAGAAGGAAAACAGAATGTTTTTTGAGCAATGGTAATTAATACTGAAGGATGAATGTGTGACCCTATTCAGCATTACAGGGGGACAACCAGTTCTGCCTAATCTAGAGCAGCCACGTTTTAATTTATTTTGTTTAAGTTTATTATTAACCTCTCTTCAGAACGCAACAGAACAAGTTTGGCAAAACAACCTTCCATCCTCCTACAGGGCTGAAAATGTGTTCAGAGATGTCTTATTTTGGAATACCACCACCTCATTGTCATGCAGGTGTGACTCTCAGAGACTTGTCCCTGCTGTTTGTTTTTATTGAGGAAGATGGCTGAGGTGATGGAATGGGGACATAATGCACCTCAGCTTGGGTGGAGTGACTTCAGTCTTCCTCACCTTTGTCTCTTTCTTCTTTGTGGCCTCTTTCTCTCTTTTCCCCTCTTTTCTGTCTTCACTGCCAGCTGGCAGGTCACTGTCCTGCTTTGCAGTGAGGTGTTGACTTGCTGAAACAAGCCTGATTTCCATACAAAGCTTTGCAGACCCCAGACTGGAAAGGGACTGCAGGTTTCCAAGCAGGCTTGTCTTCTGGGATGGGGGGGGTGATGCTCGAATCAATGTCTAGTCCATGAATTCTGGACATTAGAAACAGGACAAAACCTTATAGATGATGTTGGATAGGGTTAGGCCAGGATGGTCTGGTGATGGTCCAGGAAGGAACTGTATTCTGCAGCATGTTCCTTGTGCAGGGCTTACCTCATTGTTAAAAAAACGAGTACAAGGGTTCTTTACTACTTACTGGCAGTAACGTTGTAGTAGTCCAATTATTCTGTAATTTATTAGCAAAATATTTGGAGGTACCTGAACTTTCGGATTTACAGCAACTGCTTTGAGAGCCTTTCCTTCCATTCTAGTTACATCTTCAAGTCCGGAAGAGTAGGGGACACTAAGAATGAATACTGCCTCCTGGACTCCTTAGCTAAGTAAGAGTTCTAGGAAAAGCTAACAGATCTGTAGACATCACTGCACATTCTTTTTTATTTCTATTTTTTTCCTGGACCTCTACAAACCCCTTTGAATGTGATTTTCACTGTTAATCTATGATGCCACACTTTGCCCTTATGCATTATTTATTTTCACTCAAGTTTTAGAACAATCAACTGCAAATTGCAATTCTTAGTACTCATTTATATGCAGAGATTGCACTGATTTAACTAACAGATTTTTAAATCAACTCAGTTAATTCAATGCAACCCATATGTGAGCAATTAGCTTAAGTCAGTTAAGAATCCTCTTCAAATATATGGGTATAAGCCACATTTAAAATAAGAAAGTCAGAATACAGGAATTAGAAACAGGCTAAATGACACTAATTTAAAAGTGAAGTTTTAGTTAATTTGATATGCTTTCATCAGATCTTAGGTTCTGTTCCTGGTTTCTCACTGATTTACTGCTTTGTTGCTGAGTGGTTTCACTTCTCAATGTCCCTGCCTGCAAAATTAGGATTTGCTGACGTTGCTTGTAGAAGGATGTAAGTGGTGCTGTTTGGGAAAATGTGTTCTTCCCCACTATGGAAAGCTGAAGCTTTTCTATGAATAATGGATAGTCAAAACTGGAGCCAAATATTCCCATTTAAAAGCAGTATTTCCATTTGGAAATGTCATCATGGTGCCATTTGGGAGTTGTTTGGCTGCCCTGTTGTCCCGGCTCCCCCAGCCAAACTACAACTCCCATGTTGCATTATAATTCTGCGTCTTACTGAATGGCTGTCATGGAGTCCCGATGTTGCATTCAGGGATGTGTGGCCCAGGCAGAGACCCTCTGACAGAGAGGAACTGGTGCCTAAGAAAACTCAAATACATGTTTTCTAACACACGCTGAGACACCTCTCTTAAAGAGTTCTGATGTTTTGGATGGTACCATTTGGAGTTTTGACTGAAAAGTCAAAGTTTTAAGGGGAAGAGAGTGTTTAATTGGTGAGGAAAAGTCAACTCTTTCTGCAGAAAGTAGATACTCGTTATAAGAAACTTCTTGTGCTGAAAATTGAATTTTCCATCCAAAGCCAATGACTAAAAATGCTGGTTTAAGGCTTTTTTAATCAATGATATATGAAGCATTTGAAGGGCCTGAGAAAAGATTCTTGAGATGACCCCATCTCATGGACAATGTCAAGAAACTGAGAACGCAGTCTTTATTTGCTCCTTTGTAAAATAGTACAAAGCATTATTGCATTTTTCTCATAAATGACAGTGTGAAGTGTGGGCAACTGCAGGTAAATGAATTATCTGGTATTTAATAGTTCCTGTTGTTACAGCTAGAAGAAATAGAAGTCTGATGGGCATCCTCTGATGTGGAACTGGGAGGGAGGTTATCTTATCTGTGACAATGCTGCTAACTGACCTTTTCAGTAGGTCATGTGAACTTCTTGTCTTATTTGATTATGACATTGACAGCATTAGCTGGGGTGAAGCAGATCTCATTCTGTGTCTAACTGGTTTGTGACCAAATGTGACTTAATGAAATGTGTCCATGGAGAGAAAAGAAATCCTTATAACAGAGGGAACTGAGCAAGCACAGAGACACAGTTACATGCACCGAACGTAAAGAGCACAAACTGCATCGTTTATCTTGGGAAGCAAGGATTGTCCGTTGTGACAAAATCAGTCAGATGTAGCAAGTGAAACACTGAAGGCTCATTACGCTAATTAGTATCAGTGCTCAGCTGTAGGGAGGCAAGAAGAAGCTGGCAGAGTGATACTTCAGGATAGCATTCGCCCAAGAGGAAGCATTGTATGTCATGGATTCATTAGTCAGTGCCGGAGGGAAGAGTTGTACAGCAGCCACGGTCCAAAATGAGACAGATCCTTTCAAAGGCATCCTTAAATTGGCTGGCATCCAGATAGCACAAGTGTCATTCAGGATATAAGTTTGGCATTGTGTGCGTGTGTAAGTTGCAATAAAAAAAGGGAAGAAAGTAATAAAAAAATTTCCTCTTAAAGGCTTAGAAATAAAATAGGCTGTAAGAGTTCACAGTACAATTGAAAAATCACCTTTGCTTGGTACTTTATGAGAATCTCTTGGGAGAAGTTGACTTTCTAGCCTTGGTTTTCATCATCGAGTTAAACAGTGCATGTCTGCCTTGGTGCTCTAATACTAACTGTGGCCTTTACTCATGGTGAAAGCAGGTGTGATAGTAAGAGGTGGTGCAAATGAGGCTCGAGGGCAATTAGCATTGCAGTAGGTCATAAGTAAGTGGGGAGGGGATTGTGAATATAATCTAGGAATGAAATGCACACTTAAGGAAAAAGAGATATGAAACAGGGATTGTCTTCTGAACTCCCAGGTGCTTTGGTTATGTTGGGAAGGGAAACTGAGCCTGGTATACTATACAGGCTTTTTAGCGTTCACATTGCTTGCAGTCAGAAGGAAAGAATGAATTATCAGAAACGAACTGCTGTCTGCAGTAGTGCTGACGGGAACTGTTCCATTCATCAGTGTCTGTGTATATGCCTTGAAGATAGTCACCTGCATTTCGCTGTAAACAAGGGAAATTCTAATAACTTCACACCATGAACAAAGGAAAAGCATCACCTTCTTCCCTCCTTGGAGTAACCAGGTGAAGGGATCACCCCACTGCAGGGATACCCTGGGGCTTGACAAGATGCAAAAGTGAGATGTCCCAAAGGGAGCTTTAAGTGATCTGTTTTCACGGTGGGAAAGATATTCCACTATGAAATCAATGGTGCAGTCCAGAGCATGGTAGGAAAAATACCCTGCCCTCTATTCCTGCATCTTTGTTCCTGCTGTGGAGTGCTGTATTGCAAGTCTGTATATATGTCTGCTATAAAATGAAGAGCTCTGCAAAGAGGTCCTCAGCACTTCATATTTTGTCTTATGCTGTTAATATACAGAAATTTCAGAGGATGGAAGACTAGTTAGCTGTCATTCTGAAACTTCTGAAAATTATCCAAATTTTACATTTCGGACTGTTTTACATCACTGTGTGGTGGGCTGACCCTGGCTGGACGCCCGGTGCCCACCCAACTGCTCTGTCCCTGCCCACCGCAGCTGGGCAGGGGAAAGGAAACAGAACGAGAGGCTCCTGGGGAGGTCAGGGCAGGGAGATCGCCCAGCAGCCACTGTCACCGGCAAAACAGACCCAAAGTGGGAAAATCAGTACCATTTATTACCATCCAAATCAGAGTGGGATAATGAGAAATAAGCCCAAAACTTAAACATACCTTCCCTCCACCCATCCCTTCTTCCCAGCCTGGCTCCATGCCCCATTTGTCTCCCACTCCCCACCAGTGGGAGCCCTCCCCACACTGTGGGGGCAGCTCACGCCTTCGCACTCCCCTCTCCCGCCGCGCTTGCGGTTGGGCAGGTTTTCCCCCCCTTCTTAAACATGTCACCCCTGTGTCTCTGCCAGTGGGGCCACTGGGCTCGGCTGTGGCCAGCGGTGGGTCCATCGAGGAGCCATGGCGTTGGGTCCATCGGCACGGGGGAACCTTCTGGCAGCTTCTCACGGAAGCTGCCCCTGCTGCCCAAACCCTGCCACCAAACCCAATACAATCACATAAGCATGCTGTTTCATTGGGTTGCTCTCAGTGTAAAGTAGCCAATATTTACATTGTTCTGGCGATATTCTGTTTCTGGAACGATCGTTGGCATCACAGGGCAATACCACGACACCATGCCTGGTGGTATTGCATGAGCATCTCTGTGGAATATACATCTGATGAGTATAGTCATAATGGTTTCAGCACATGGGCTTGAACAAAGCTAGTCAAAGACAGAAAATAATGATTGTATTTCTGACACCTTCCTTTAAATTATAAGGGAGGGCTTTGCTGGTGCTGCTGCTTTCTCACATCACCGATCTTGATCTCTGGAAAATTTAAAATTAAGAGAAATGAGGGATCCTGCCCGCCCACCCCACCCCCCGGCCTTTTTTATTCTGCGGATTGCTCTGAGCTTTCTGAACGGCAAGACCAAAACACCGTAATGAAAATGTTCCTGCTTCCATCCTAGGCAGTGGTTATTTATAAAGTCCATCTGGTTGAGGCTGTCCCATGCCGCTCAGCGGCATCCTGATATTTACTTGTGCCTACTTCCTTTTACATAGATATTCTTATCCTATGCTAGTACTGCTGTCTGCTTTTAAGATGCACGGTGAATGGTGATGCTGTTCTCTACATATCAAACACAATGCATCCCTTTAGATTTTATAGTTCCCTGTACCCCAGGTGCTGTTATTATCAGCCTTGACATCATTCATTCAATATGATGGGCCCCGTCTTTCCATTTATCTGTAATGGACAGGAGACTTTGAATCATTTTATCTTCCAAGCATAGCAACATTTTTTCTTTAAAAAGTAACTGTTCTCTCCATTTTTTTGTTTTCTTCCTTGTATAATATCTTGTGCATTATATTTATCCCCCAGTCTCTTTACTGTGCACCTCCTGTTCCCTTTCGTTTTGTTTTTCCGGTGTATCTATCTTTTTCTCTCTCTCCCCACCCCTCCCATTTTTGTACCTGTGTAGGGCACTTGATCTAGGCTTATTGCAATCAACTAAAAGGTTCCCTTGACCTTATCAAGCCTTAGGTTAGGACCAGGTATCATCTCTCCTTCTGTATACGTGGCTTGTGCAGAATGTAGTGCAGTATCTAAGGGTACCTTGCCCTCAAAGCCAAGCAGACTTAAAAGTAAGATGGCAAAGAAAACACATCTTTAGTAAAACTTAATGTCAGGCTTTGAGGTACAAGATTAAAAGCAAGGTCTTAAGAGTGCAAACAGATTTAAAATACAATTCTGTCTTAAACTGAACAAGTCCATTCTTCAGCTACCTAACCTCTTTCTCATTAATTCCCTGTGAGGTGTCCCTGCCTTGAGAGCAAGGGTCTAATGTTTCAGTTACAAGTTCAGTTACTTTCTATGGGCTCAGAAGAGAAATCTCAACCTGATCTTTCTGTCTGTGGTGTATCAATTTCAGATGGTAGGGATCCAGTTTTCACGGAGTAGCTCTCCTGCACGGTTACCTGCATTTATCCATCTTTAGAGCTGAGGATTGCCTAGAAATAGGAATATTCTTGGTGGCATATGATGGTGATATTTGAAGCTAGCACTCACCAACAGATTCACCTAAGGATGAATCCACTCTGCTTGGAACCAGTCACGAGTTACCTTTTCTCCAGGGACTGAATAGCTTGAATGCTTTGGTTTTACTCATCTTACTGAACTAGGTGATGCTATTAGAGTACACCTGAAGGACAGACTACCTAAGTGTTTATTTTCTTGGGCAACAGTACATGCTGAACACCTTGCTCTGTATCATTGTGACAGTCTGTTTTCTGGCCACGTCCATTTAGAAGAGTTTAGTTAGAAAGGATCAGAGGATCTCTTCTTCCACCAGCTCCATAGCTTCTCTTGAGCCACTCTATGGATACTACTACAGATACAGAAATACTGTGAAGTTCTGCTTGGAGAAGGTCAAATGCATTTGTTTCATCTCCTTGTACTCTACTCTGCTTGGTAGCCAGGCACTCCCCCAGTGATCGCTAACAGCTATCCCATAGGCTGATACACATCAAAGAATGTCCTGGCTATATAAAGGTAGAAGAGGAGGCAGGGCTATAACAAAAGCATCAAGCTTGTGAACAAGAGAAACTCAGTTTAATTTTTTTGAATGTATCTGGGTTGAAGATACATAACAAATAGCAGAATTACAGGTAAGCTATATAGAGACACAGAGGTGGGGTTTTCTTTACTTATTGGAATTCTTTTTGGCAAATGTTTTCGTAATTTCCTTTCAGCTGCTACTAGTCCCATCCAAGGTGACAGCCAGTCTTGCTAATTCTCCAAAGGAGAAGAGACACATAAAACATTTAAAGCAAATATAATAGCTTGGAACTGTGTTGTAAGAAATGCCTTTGATTTGAGCAGTGAATTTCATTAAATCCTGCCAAACATTCAAAGCTAGTCTCAGCTTCTCAGTCCCTTTATTTGTTATCAGCACTTGGAATCAGCTTAATATTTTACCTTCACCCTTGGTTGCAGAGCATAACGGACAAAACCATTATCTGCGGATGTCATCACTATTAGGAAAGAGAGAAGAAAGGAAGGGATAAGGGGAAACAGGGCTGCCAGGGAGCTGGTATCTACAAAAGTAACCAGATTTTAACAGTATGGGAGGACGGAGCAGCATGGGAAAAATCAGCATTTCATAATTTCATAATTAATGTTCTGCATCTCCTTAAGAGCTGCAGATACAAGCAGTCAGGCTGAGGGCTAATATTTAAAGGTTATTTAAATGAGCAGAGATGTTAATCATTGAAGGGGCAAAGCCGAACATTGTCTCGCAGCTCTTGCCTACATGCAGAGATGTTACCTTCCTTCCCTGCAGTAAATAAGAGCTTTCAAGTCATTGATTTAGATTTGGATTACACTTACTAAACTAATACTAAGCAACCACCAACATCTGTGAACTGCAGAGGAGGGGATTGTCTTGTCATAGAGTCACGCCCAAGGAAAGTCACAATTTGTATCAAAGCAACAGAGTTGGTAAATTGTATTATGGACAGGGTGAAACCTCTCTGAAGAGTGAGGGTGCTGTGAACTGCAGAGATGTTGGCATGCTGTGTGGAAGCTCTGTTCATGTACGAGTAATGTGTTGCAGTCCATGGGCCACAGTGGAACCAGCTTCTGCAGTAGGAAATACAGGTGCCTTGTCACACCATCTACTTGGCTTTAATGTGTGTTAATAGACTTGATTAGGAGTTTTTCTTACATTGTCTTCTAACAGGTCTATGGGAGTTCTTTATATGTTCTGAAGGAATAAGGAAAAATTTTTTGGAGGTTTTTAGTTTAGTCTAAGAAATAGTGAAATAAAAATTGAGCTTGGAGTTGGTTTGACATTAATATCTGTGTTTACTGAATCCTTTTAGGAGTACTTTTCAGTTGTCATGTTCTTACTTCCCTGTACTTTTGGCTTTGTATGTTGGACTCTTCCAGCATGTGTCAAGGTATTTTAGCAGAGGGACATGTGCAGATGGTTTGAATAGACACAAGCTGGTGTTAATCCCCACAGAAAAGGTGAGAGGAGTAGAGATTTTTTTGTAAGAAATTACAATGTTGAAAAAGTATTTCTGTAGGTTTGAAATAACAAGACTTTTCTTTTTTTTCCTTCTTGATGTTAAATTGAACTATGAGAATAAAATTCCAGCTATGATCCTTTCCCTGAGTATGAAAATTCTCCTGTTATTTTCAGTTAATTGTGCTCCCTGATATAACTGCGGTGCAAAAAGACATCACATGCTTATGTCAAGGAAGTGTTTGGATCTTGTTTTTTTACTGGCTACATTGGGGAAAGATGAGTTTCTGAATGCAAGCCAGCGATTCTTTATGTGAAGTTATACCTATTGAAAGGAAACTGTGTAAGCACACAAGTTCTTGGCAGAAATACAGCTGCTAATCTCATTTGAGTAGCTGTTGTCCTGAAGATCAGAAGAGGTGAGCCTAAAGGTAACTTTATTTGAAGAGCCTTTGAGAAACGTAACAGAAGTTGTCATGTTTTCATGTAGAATTTTTGGCAGAAGCATCACAGCAGCATTTGCTGAGTTCCCGTGTGTTAGCTATTGCTAATGTTTTTTGATTTGCTGAATGAGTGACATAGGAACTATGGATTATGAAGAAAGAAGGGAATTCAGATAACAGTGAAACTACAGTAAACCTGGGAAATGGATCTTGTGATGTTGCCAGAAACCCCAAGATGGCATTAGAGACCTTGCTTTTCTACATTAAAAATGTATGAAATATTCTTAGTGACTCTTATTATTTCTTTGTCTTCCATTCTTAAGCAGTTCCCCATTGTTTATTCCCTTTTCTTTTAAAGCTTTCCTGCTTTACAACTCTTTTTCTTCAAGCAGCATTTGCAAGGCATTGATAATGCCAAAGATGCTACATGCAACACACCATAGCTCCAGCGCAAGGTTCTGCCAATACAACAACGGCCTGTGTCCCCACAAATACGTTTGTGCTTTATTTTGTTCTAGGAGGCTGGATCAGAAAAACTGGATGCAACTCCATAGCCAGAAATTCATCCAACACCTAGGATTTTTGGATTTTTTAATTTTTTTTTAATTTTTGAAACACAAGCCAGCCCAAGCTTACAATGCCACCAGAAGTGTTCTAGTGCTGAACTGGGCAGTATGGAGAGGAGGACGACCTACCACAGTATCTCATATGCTGGAGGACCGATTCCTGAATTTTACCAGCACACCGCAATTTGAAAATTGTGAACCAAATTACAGCAAATCCTTTCAGAAGTGTGAGGAGGTTCTGATCTACACACAGTCACTAACAAGGGAGATGAGTTAGATTTTGCAAAATTGTACAGTGATATACTGCTCCATACGGTCAAGTATCCCACACAACTTTCCACTGATCACTGAGTCAGTAACAGAATATTTTCAAGCCAGCTAAGGGAAACGTTTTCTCAGTGCAGATCTGGGATCCTTATTTAGCTTTTTATTCAGCCTTTGCAGTGAAGCTAGGTAATTGTTCTACATAATGATGTAGCATGCATCAAGATCTTCTTGATGTGCTTTAGGTAGTGGCATATCTGGTGAGGGGAGAAGCTTAAATGAGATATCCAGCTCATCTCATTTAAGTGCATTCATATTTCAGACTGGTCGAAGAGATTCAAGTGCCTGTCTTCAATTAGAATGAGCAGGAGTTGAATGTGCTTGTTTGCTGTGGAGATTTTGAGAAGCCTGTGCTCTATGTAAGCTGGGTGAATTTCATACACAGCACAGAATTTAGAACATTTCAGAAGAATTTTTGTTTATAAGTAGGCTTTTCATTTGTACGTACTTAGGTAAAGGAAAAACTGCACTTATTTTCAGGACTGTGCACTATGTGAACCTAGGAAGGAAAGGAAATTATGAAAGTCACATACTATAACCACCTTTAAAATATAATATGGACAGTTGGTTCATTCTAGCCCAATGTTCAAAAGCTTTATGTCTGTGTTCTAATATACATTCCCTGTCCTTGTGCCAGGGCTTGCCAGAATCGGAAACTTTTTGGAATCTGCCGTTGTTTTGCTAGTTTGTGATGTGTGTGTTTCTGATTTCAGCCACCGTTGTTCATTGAGTGGGGATGATCTGAACAGACAGTGGTTGACACCCAGTTCACAGCTCCATCCAACTATTTACCATGCCAAAGGTCTTCTCTATTACCTGAGAAGCATTGACCGGGCTCCTCTGGTGAGTCTCTTCCAGGATCTTTTGTGGGTTATTGTACGTGGATTGCTTACTGTAGTTGTGTGAACAGTCTTGTTTTAGAGCTAGAGTGATTTGGAAAGCATCATATGCTGTTACACTTCTACCTTACAGAGTATTTTGAAAGTCTTGGATATTTATTCTTTACTGAATCTTCTAACCAACAACTCCAAATTTCAGAATCTCTGCACACCTGGAATATAAGTGAGAAAAAAAATTCCTTAAAGCTCTTTAATATCCTTGAAGTACTCCAACTAAGCTAAATACTATGAGTAGGTTATCGCTATCTTCATGGCAATAATAGGAGAAATTCCACAAAGATTTAGCCTGAATGGACTGTTCAAAAGCCCATGTTGGAACAACCCATGCAATCATAAAAACACAAGGAGCAGCCCTCAAAATGTCTGAACTTCTGTGTTGTTTTGGTAATAAGAAAAAATGGCTAGGTTTGGGGGTACCAGAAATTCATGAGACATGGGTTTCTTCTCAAAACTGCAACTGAGAGAGGGCTGGGATCCATTCCATTTGCTCAATCCTGTTGCCCAGCAGAAAGAAAAGATAGTTCTGACCCCTGAGAAGAAAAACCACAGGGAGGTTCAAATTTTAATGAATAGGTGTAGATGCACAGACTGGCAGGTTGGCTGATGATAGCTACAGTCAGGCAGGAAATGTCCAAAGACATCAAATTCCCACTGGGTTTGATGAGAAAACCCCCAGACAAGCTGAAAATGTCTGAGCTTCTTTAAGTGAGTTCTTGAGGGAAGGTGGTTTCTGGTTAGGGCAACAGCCCTGAAATTCAACTCTGCAGGCTGAGGAATACTGTGGAAATTCAACTCTGTTGTGAATTTAGTCACCAACCTTTTCCTTTGGTTCAGAGCAGTGTAGGATCAGTCTTGTTTTACCCTGCGATTTGCTGTTTGGCCTTTTTTAATGCATAACCATGCTTGTCATATCCAGGTGCATACAGTTGAACACTCAGTGCAAGTTTTCATTATCGCTAAGTGAAGAGAGACTATTGATCCTATCATCTCCTTCACTCACTGGCTGCATGTTAGCCCTGGTAAACTGATTTTTCTTTGCCTTTGAAGAGTAGATTGATTTTAGTTTATACATGCTCAAAAATGCCTTTTCCCTCCTCCAGAAGATAGCTGGGTTGCTGGGTTTCTTCTTCTTCTTCTTTTTTTTTTTTTTTTCAACCTCCAAGATCTCAGGGAGCCAAGTTCACTGATAGCCAAATGATTTCTGTGAAGTGATTTAGTTTCATTTATCCTGGGGATGTGCAAGCAGTTTCTTCAAAGCAAAGAAAAGCTGCTTGAAGGAGAAAAAGAAAGAACTTTTAAAGTTAACAGCCTTTCAAACCAAAGCCATTTTAACTGGTAATTTCTATAGAGAACAACCTGCTAAGTGGTTTGTTTTTTTTTTACTTGTTGGCTCTGGGAACCCTAGTAAGACAAGGGACTGGGTGCGCTATGACATTGCAGGACTCTGTGGCATGGGATCACCTTTTGACTGAGAGAAGCAAAGCGGGAGTGCTGGAGACCTTTTTGTCTGGGAGCAGCCAGGTCTGATGGGGAAAGGGAAGTTGTGCTCTCCTTGAGTAGCTGTGGTGCTAAACTCTAAACTGCTATGGTTTAAAGTTATAGTTGACAATGCAGTTGCAGCACTCAACAGGGAACCTGCAGCTTGTACAAAGAGTCTGAGCTGCAGTGAAGAGCCGGATGCCCTTGGAGGGGATGTAAAGAACTGCCTAGGAGCCAGGAGGCAGTGACCAGTTTGCTGCAATTCAAAGGCATTATATAGAGCTTGGAAACAAGCATCTGCCTGCAAGGATGCAGCTCATTGTGAGGAAAAAAACCCTAGGCATGTTTACCTCAAAACTCTGAGTTTCAAAGTCCTGTCATAATGCTATTAAGGAAAAAATTAGACTTCACACACTCACACACACACAAAAATAATCTCAAAATGGTCTGTTTTCCAACAGATTTTCTTGCTTTTCATTTTCTATTTTGCTTTTCCTTTATTTTAAAAGGTGCCTGGTTCTGTGACTCATAAGGAGGGTTGTATTTTGATTTAGAAAGCAGTCCTTACCTTTAGAATGATCAGTGCTGGCAAATAACTTTAAATAGATAAAAATTTGCATGTGTATCTTGAGTCATATCCCAATGAGTGCAAGCCTTGGGAGTCTGACTGGTTTGTGTGTAGTAGTGTCCCAGCCATATAGAAGGACAGGTTGGAAGAAAAGGACTGGTAGGTCTCAAGTTTTCTTAGTGTTTGCCCAGCCATATCCCAAGAATAATTCTGTATTGGGTGCTCAAACTACAAAATACAGCTTAGCCTTGGCTGAATGGTGAGACATAAGCTACCCTGTAGTGTGAAAAGGAAGCAGAAGAATGTATTACAAAGAATAATTGCATATAAACATTGGGAGTGACTGCAGTATCCAGCAAACTTATTTAAAATATAGCTCTATGCAACTTGCAAATAGAAGAATAGTCCAGTAGTACTGATGCTCCTACCATGGAAGCTGGCGACAGTCAGTGAAAGATCCCGTGGCCTGAAACAGCAGCCATATTACAGAGCCTGGCTTTGATAATCCTTTATCAATACAGAAGTCTCATTCCAGACCTGTCACTAAGGATTCATCTGCAGGTTTCTTGAGGTGTAGAATTATAGACGTGCTACTGATCAAGCAGCCCCACTGTCTGACTATCTGATCATCCCTGTGTAGTTTCTGATATATAAAATAATATTTTAGGCAGATAATATATTGTGTCTTGTGTGTGTTGGTAATTCTGTAAATTGGCAGGTAATTGATACCTAGTTGAGCTGGGTTCTCTGCCTTGAAATAAGACGAAAGATACAAAATCTTCTTTGATATTCATAGGAATAAATTCTAGGTGGTACCTGTGGTTAACCTAAACTATGACTGTATTACTGATAGCTTAGATGAAACACTAGCTGGAAAAATGTCTGTCATTAAGAGAACCAGTAAATGCTGCTCTTTAGAAGGAGACATTACAGGATAATTGCATGTGGTTCAGACAGAGTTACTTCAAATGCAGGGGCTGCAGAAGCCCAGTAAAAATACGCAACAGCCCGAGGGGCCTGAATCTCTGGGGTCTGTGCAATACTGGCTTTTTTCCTTTGGAAATGATGCTGGTTGTAGGTTTGCACCAATGAGCAGCTCTCAGACTGCCCTGTTTGTCCTTACCTTTCTGCTTTTGCTGAGTCACATGGGTATAAATAAAGCAGGAGTAGTTGGTACTGAGTAGGTTGCTGTTTGCATGCTTCAGGTGTGGAAAGTGTATTCTGCAGGAGTGAGGATGTGCAGACCCAGAGCCCTGCAAAGAGAGCTGGAGGTGAGTGGGGGTGCAGGAGAGAAAGTTGACAGGTCAGAAACCAAAAGAAAGAGCAGTGTTTAAGCTATGAGATATGTATAATTGACCACCTAATTAGTAGTAGTGAGATGGTTCTTTATCCACGTGTGCCTTAGCCTCTCCAGTATATATCAACCTACTGTTTCTCAGAGGAGCTGAAAGAGTGTACATGCTCAATTCCTAGATAATTAAACTCCCTCACTTGCTGCAGCTAAACTTAATTACTGTATAGCTGATAAATAAACATACTAGGGTAAATCTTGCCCTAACAGTTGGTGGAAGAAGCTCATCTACTCCATCTGTTTTTCCCCTCTTGTATATGTATTTATGCAAGAATATGTATCTATGTATATACATATACACATATATATGAGTGTTGATCTACTTGAGGAAAGGAAGCCTCTACAGAGCAGTCTGAACAGGCTGGACCAATGGGCAGAGGCCAACTGTATGAGATTCAACAAAACTAGCTGCTGGGTCCTGCACCCAAGTCACACCAAACCCACACAACACTACGGGTCAGGGGAAGAGTGGCTGGAAAGCTGCCTGGTGGAAAAAGACCTGGTGGTGCTGGTTGACAGCTGGCTGAACATGAGCTGGCGGTGTGCCCAGGTGGCCAAGGAGTCCAATAACTGGCTTGTATCAGAAACAATGTGGCCAGCAGGATGAGGGAAGTGGTCCATCCCCCTGTACTCGGCACCAGAGTGGCTGCACCTCAAATAGCATTCTGGTGAGGTGGGGTTGGTCTCTTCTCCCGAGTAACAAGTGATAGGACAAGAAGAAACGGCCTCAAGTTGCACCAGGGGAGGTTTAGACTGGGTATTGGGGAAAATTTCTTCACTGAAGAGGGTGGTCAAGCACTGGGACAGACCATCCAGGGAGGTAGTGGAGTCACCACCCTGGAGGTATTTAAAAGACACATAGAGGTGATGCTTAGGGACATGGTTTAGCGGTGGACTTGGCAGTGCTAGGTTAACGGTTGGACGTGATGATCTCAAAGGTCTTTTCCAGCCTAAACAATTCTATGATTCTGGTTTTTTACAGCATATTTCTCCCTCATCTCTCTTTATATCGATCCGTAATTCTTCCCCACCTTCCTACACTCATTCTTTTGTCTTCAAAATAAACCCTGGAAAACCATTCAATGAAATCTTGAAGGTCTTTTCTACTCAGTGGTGAATACTGGTTTAAAATGAACCAATTCCTTCTCTTTAGAAATTCTTGTCTGTTCATTGACAGATTTCTGAATATTCCTGATAAAGACATGGAGAATATATGTAACAGCAGTGTGTATATTGACTTCATATCTCAGAGGGCACTGAGATTGATTATTCTTTAAGATCTGGGTCAATATTTACCTCTTGGGTCATTAAATCGTGATTTTCATTTCTATAGGAGTCGATATCTGCTTATAAAGGCTATTAAAACTTCTGCTAAAACTGGGAATGTGCCTTGTGCCTAGTTTATATGACAGCTGACATAAGAGAGATGAATTAGATGGATAGATTCGTGTGGAATGAGATTATTGGCCATGAAGATTGGTCATGTTCTGTGCTCGGCTTCCAGGAATTCATGTAAAGATCTGACAGCATTGTGCAATACAATTGCACAATTATATTTTCCTGAAAGTTATGTAGCACAGGTTTTGAATTTAAAGATGACAAACTGATGGGAAAGCACAGATTTCAAATCTCATGAGGGTAAAGCTGGAGTTTAGGAGTTTAGAAGTAGAAAGTGCCTGACAAATTGCTCTGTTGTTGTATCATAAGTTACCATGAACTCTTAGGTTCCTGAGTAGCCATGGATTCTTGCACAGGTGTCATGTTTGTTTCTGCTGCAGACAGAAATGCACTAGTCTTGACTCTGGATCCCTGAGACCATGTCAGATTGAATAAATAAAGCAAGATACAGCTGGCTAACAAAGTTTGACACAGGTTATAGGCATGGCCCAGAGTCTAGGCTACTCTGAGGAGACATGGGGCGGGGGGGGGAAACCCCAAAACCAACATTAACACTCCACTTACAATCTTATAGTGCTTATTATGAAGAACCAGGAAACTTTTTCAATGGTCAAGATTTTGCCTTTTTTTCTTTTTTCTTTTTTTTTTTTTCCCCCCTTCTTTCATCTCGGTAGGTATTCTGTGACTACCATGGACACTCCCAGAAAAAGAATGTGTTTCTGTACGGCTGCAGCATCAAGGAGACTTTGTGGCAAGCAGGCTGCATGGTTGACACAGCAGTTATCACAGAAGATGTTGGCTACAGGGTAGGTCTACTTTGTTCCTTTCTGCAGTTACTGGTGTCTGTGCCCCCTTGTAGCTAGTTAAGACAAGGCCAGCTCACAAATTTTGGAGATAGGTGCAAGCTTCCCTTACTCTGGAGCAGTAATGATCCAGAGAGTTTCAAATAATATGTAATATCATCATATACTAGATATTAGCAAGAATATTGTTAGTAGATGGCTCCCTATTTATTTCATTTTAGTAAGATGCTGTGTTATAATCTTTGGCTACAGACTAATAGGACAGCTATATTTTTGTGTGGTTTATAATTTCTAAATATACACATACCTTTGCTCACACCACCATAATAATAAAATAAGTAGGATTTACATAATTAAAACTGAGAAAATGGCAACATGCCACTGTCCTACTCAGCTGAATTGCTTCATCACAAAATGCTCCTGGTCCCACTGAAAACACCAGAGAATTCAGTGGGTGTCAAGCAGATCTAACGTAGTGGAGTTATCTTCACAGCAAGTGCTTGGTTTCATAACTAGGGAAATTTTTTGGAATTAGAAAGAACAAATACTAAAATCTGGTTTATTTCTACTTCATGTGAATGTCTCAGTCACCAAACTGTTTTCTAGATTTCCTGCCTATCTCTTTTCTTGTGCCTGTTTTGATGATATTTCCCTCTTACATTACAAATTTCTTGGAGAAAAAAGAATCTTATAAGCTCTAATTATAGCGTTAAAAAATGTTAATTTCACAAAACATTAGTTGTGGCCTTAAGCTGATTATAGAGGTATAGCTTAGTTCACTCCAACCTGAAAGAGGTTGAACAGTCTTTTTCAGTTTACATCTCTGTATAATTTTCACTACTTCAGCACAAATACTAATTATCCTCCCATAAGGATGCCACAGCATCGGTGTTTATCTTTTGGCGTTGTACACAGCATACTGAAACTTTACTGGAAGAAAGTGCTCCAGCATTTGTCACGAGGGATCCCTGTGGCAAACACTGTTTCACAAAGAGAGCAGGGAGAGTGCTTACAGTCAGGACATCTTTTGCTGTGTTTGAATTCAGAGGGCTTGAAAAGGCTGAGGATGGTTTGCTGTTACACAAACAGAATTCAAATGCTGCTGTCTGCGTCTGGAGCCTGTCTTGAATCTGCAATGAAGAAGGGCTCCAACGCTGGCCAAGAATACTCCGCAGTGGCCTATAAGAAAGATTTTATGGTTCACATCCTCTTTTGCACAACACAGGAGATGGGTGCCTGCTGCAGTTCCTGCCGATGGGTCACTTTCTTCCTTCTTAGGCTGGATCAGCTTGGTTATATAGGAGAACATATCTGCAATAGCAAACTGCAGTAGATCACCCATCTCACACCTGCTTTCTTGCACTGTTTGCACAGGTTTCTCTCCTGCCTCCTGTAGGTAGCTGGGGATTAATCTGGCCTCTGTGATTGATTTTTCTCCCTGGAAGCAAGAACCACATACCTCAGGAAAATGTTGGTTTTTGGAACAGCCTTTGCCTCATAGGTCATAGACTCGGCTCTAGCCCTTGACAATAAACACACAGAAGTAAGGTCTTCGTCACCTTCTAATATTTGGTGGCTTTGGGTGACTTGCACAGCATTGGCATCACAAAGCCCAGCTTGAAGGTTTGTCCTTTTGATAACCATTCCAGGGCCCTTAGACAGCAGTCTCTGCAGGGACATCAGTTAAAATATAATTCCATTCTCTCCTAATGGGACTGAAGGTTTATGGGACAGGGTCCTGCGTGAGGGGAATAGCTTCCTTTGTTATTGTGCACGCTAAATCCAGCTGTGTTTGAGAAACAGAACACAGTCGCACTGCTGCATTATCACGAAAGCATCCTTTAAAAGGGTGTGTTTTCGCTCTTCCAAAATACACCATTGAAAGATAATTAATAAGAAGAATAAGTAGAGAAGAAAGAACCATTAGTGTGAAGCCCAGTGAACGCTGGTAAAATGAAAAGAATATTAAATTCAGATTTGCTAATGGTCCTAAATGAGTCTTGCGTACAGAGACTTTACTGTAACCTGCCAGCGATTTTATTTAATTAAATGTAAAAGATTGATTATCCATATAATTTCAATTGTTTTAAAAAGCTAAACTGGATTAGGTATCCAATCATTGCATTTGGTAGTATATATTTACAAAAAAATCTGTGTGTTGGTTTGCATAAGGGCAGAATAAAAACTAGCTGAACTTTCACATACAGTTTAACTGGATCTCATGGTTGTTCTGAGGCTTATAAACATCTGGGTAATATGGCTCTGCTGCATTTTTTTAAATTCATGTTCAACCCAAATCCGGGAAAACACAGAAGCACCACATGAAAGCATTTTTGTGATCCTCATGCAGCAAGTAGCACAGTGAAGGCAATCCAGAAACGTTGGATGCTTCATCTAAGACAAGCAGTCAGTTTTAGAGATTCCTCTGTTCGGTGGGCTCACAGGAAAGGGAGCACTGTACCTCTTAGTAACCCACTGGAGATCTTGACTGAAGATGAGGCTTGTGGTGGTCTCAGATTTTAAAATGGAATTTCTTTCTTTGTTCCACTTTTCTCCACCTCAGTTTTTTCATCTGAAAAATGGACCTTGTAGATCTTTAGATCTATACCTTAAAGAAGTGGTAAAGTCTATTGACAGCTGTAGCCGGAATATACTGAAAAATGAAACTTACTTTTTTGTTATGGAGATGTGAATGGTTAAGTTGTTTGCAGGAGGTATTGCAAAGTAGTTTAGGCGAAAGATTTATCATTCACTTCAAACATGTTTTAGGAAAAAACCATTATTCTTTCATTTTCAACGAAACCAAATATTCCCAGCAGTGCTGTGAAGTAAAGCTCAACAGAACAGGACTACAATTGCTCAGAATCAATAGGTGAAACTGATTGTTATTGGAAAGTGAAATTAGCTGATTGGCTTTCACCACCCAAAGTGAATGAAGTTCAAGGTAAATGCCATTAGCAATAAGTGGGAATTCCTTTGATATGATTCCATTCAGTTCAGATGTTTAAGCAAGCAATTTAATATATACATGTGTGTGTACCTAAAGGTCTGGTTTCTACATAAAGCACACCTAGTATTAATGTATTTATTATATGTTTCTATAGAGTGTAAAAGTAACACATTAAGCACTGTGTAATGGCTAAGTAAGCGTTGCCTCTGCGCTGATGGAAATATTTGATGCTGCAGTGTATTAGGAGCGTTTATAGACTTTGTTAGGAAATATGATTTCTCAAATAAGAAAATCACTCAGGGCTAAGATGCAGTTTTTACTGGGTTTTCATGATTACTTTTTATTGTGGTTCTCTAAATGAAGTGTATAAAATATATCGTTTGCACTCAGATGAGAATATTTTGGTTAGTTTCACAATGCAAGTTAGTTAAATGTTGAGCTCTATTTTTGTATAATTATGTGTGACATTCCATGAGAATACACATCCCCTTTCTCTGCTCTGTGCTAGTTTCAGACAGAACTCCTCCCACAGCTGAATCTCTCGTCAAATTGTGAATGCGTGATGGGAGGAGATACAGCATAGCTGGAGAGGGGAGAGTGGGAATATCAGGTGCTGAACTATGACTGCAGCCCTCTCGGCAGCACAACAGGAAGGTGTAGGTTAATGTCAAAGCGGTTTGAGAACAAAACTCTGAAAGTGACTTCAGCAGTTCCAAACTATTGGGTGTGAAAATGTTTTATTTTGAATGAGCTACACCAAGTGTACTGGATATTTTGCATTTTAGTCTTTGGGATGAAACAAATGTCAGTATCTGAGGATTTCACATGGGATGGACATAATGCGCTGGTTGCAGCTCTCAGTAACAGTGTCTACATATAGATTTGATTATACACATGTTAAAAACCGTAAGTCTCTCTGTATACGTGTGTATGATACAAACACACGCACATCTGTTCAATTCATTTTCTCATCAATGTTGGTATTTTCTTATAGACTCTTCCTAAAATCCTGGATAAAGTGGCCCCTGCATTTGTCATGAACAGCTGCAGCTTCCTGGTGGAGAAGTCCCGGGAGTCAACAGCCCGGGTGGTGGTATGGAAGGAAATGGGTGTGTTGAGGAGCTACACCATGGAGAGCACATATTGCGGCTGCAGCCACGGGCTCTACAAAGTGAGTAAATCAAAAAACCCTGTGCCACCCTCCTCCTAATGCACATCTTGGAAGGGTAAAGCAGAGGAGACAGCTATTGTCTCAGTGCTTAGTATTGTCTACTCTCTCCAGACCCATGCAGCCATCCTTCTGAGTTTCTCCTCAGTACAATCTTTTTGTGATCCCTCACTCTTTTTGCCTTCCATGTCGGGAGAGTTCTTGTTCTGTGGTTTCATTCAACAGTGAAATCAAAAGAAACTCCAGCTTGGAGCCAAAAGCATTGAACTGAAGGAAGGAGTGTTTTTGAGATGATACAGGGCACTTATGAGGGCATTCATTGTGTTGTAAAAAATGTGTTGGTCAGTCATACAGACATCTTTGAGCCTAGTTCTAAGGTAAGTAATTTGAATGCTAGTGGCATCACACTCTTTGGTACAGGCTAGCTACCTGAGCATCCACCTGGCCAAATTTAAGAGCCTGCACGGAGAATCCTGCATTTGAAGTTGCCTGACAGCCAAAGGTAGCTAATATAAGGCTAGTTTTGACAGCTGTCCATGAGCGCAAGGTATGCCTGTGACTGTGATCTAGACAGACCAGAATTCCACATCAAATGAGGTTCCAGTCTTGGTAAGGAGGGCTGTATTCATACTGAATGCATCAGAGACATCAGTCTATGAGATCCCCTGGCACTTTTTAAGTACACAGGATGAACTCTGGTAACTGCATTTGAGTGATCATAATTCTCCATTCACTCAAATGGTGAGTTCTTTCTCTTGTTCCGTTCCCAAACCTGTTGCTTTCATTGAAAGACTTTCATATTCCACATCATTTCTCCCACTAGGGAGCAATCCTTATCTATACAGCATTAATAAGCAGTTAAGGATCCTGAAAGACCCTTAAGGAAAGAACCATGTTTACAAATAACAATTAATTAATAAGACATTCAAATTATTATCTTTGGAAGCTCTATACTAATCCGTTTACCTCTCTGTAGAATGTAGCCAGGAAGTACTCAGGTGTTTTTTTTAACTATGCTGCACTATACACACATCAATTCCAAGACAGGAAAGGCAGAAGAAAAAAACAGCAGACAGTTTAAAGAAAGAGAATATAATTGCCCTGGGCATTACATCTAACACTCCCTACTCCTGAGAAGCGCTAATGGTTTTTTAATAGGCACCACAGGTCAAGACAGTGGTTTTGAATCTTTTTTAGATAGTGAGGGGAAATCTACCTTGACTGAAGTCAATGACAAAACTCCTAATGATCTCCATATAGGAGGAATTCACTGATTTCCTAGATAACCACAGTAAGACCTAAAACCAGTGACACAACAGATTGTATCAATATCTAATGATTTGCTCTCCTTCAGCATCTGAGAGGTCTTTAACCCAAATTTGCTTAATTTGTGCCATCAGATGTTTGAAATAGTAGGAGGGTAACATTAAATGCTACATTCAGATATGGCATTTAAGCTTTGTGCCATCCACAGGGGCTCCGTGTTATATGTAGAGGTACCAAAAATAAGCAGAAAGACCTAATGCAGATGGATCAAGATTCTTTTTTAAAGAAATGCTTTAAAATATATGAAATTATTTCCTATGTTCTTTCCTGTCCTCTTTTTCATCATCGACCAGGAGCACAGACAACCACTGAGGACAAGAGCAAGTTGACATATGAGAACTTGTAACTGGTGACAGAATCCAGTGTTCTAATGGCCCATAAGGAAGTCTGTAAGCTGTAAAGCAGTTCTGAAATTTCCATTCTGAACACCCTGAAAAGCTGAGTCCCAGTTAGATCATTGGGTTATTTTTATGAGGTCACATATCCTTTTTTTCTTTTTTTTCTTTGTTTAGGATTTTCATTCATCTCAAAGATGGAAGATACATAAATTGAAGGGGCGTTTCTTAATCATAAGAATAATATAAATACTTCTTGCATTTTCTCTGATTCAGGCAGCTTTAAAGTATTTCCATTCATTTTTTCCAAGTATGCTAAGTACCAAACTTGTTAGTACCAAAATGGAATATAATTCCTTATGTTGAATTTTATACAGGAGCTGCATATAAATACATACACAATCCCTTTCAAATAATGATATCAATAGGCGATTTTCTCTTCCTTTTAGTCATCTTTAGAGTTGGTTCTTGCTTGCTTGTTTGCTTGTTCTTACAAGTGGATGATTTAGGGTATGGACTTGACAGGCTGACATGAAGATTTCATTGCATAATATCATTTAATATTCAGCTTCCAACTATCAAGCCGAAACTATTTCATTAGAATAATTTCAGGGCTTCCAGATACCTGTAAACTGAAAATTAATCACATAAGAAGTCATATTTTTCTAGGGACTTAAATCTGAGTTCTTCACTCTTGGACCTTCAAGTTGATGTGTGTGTAAACAATAGACTGAGACTAACGCTCAGGCAGGAGATGTCAGCATCCCATGTTTACAGCTTTCTGATATTTGGATTAGTATATTTGTGTTTAACTGTTACAAGAATCAGTTCTTAATTGCATAAGACTGATCTCCCTGTGGGGATATTTCCAGAAATTTCCCCTGGACCAGCATGCCCTTATGTTTTTGATAGTTTTATACCTTGAAGTACGGTACGAACAGCAGTTAGGATTTAAAACATCTCATTATATGCAGCAGATGCTCCCAAGTCCAGCATCATTCAGTGAATCGGTGGTCAAACTTCTAATAGAGTGCAGCAGACCTGGATCCCTGGTCCTTAGCTTTCTTCCTGCTTGTAAGTGATGAAAGTAATTCATTCAAGTAGCTGCTTTGCTGGCTTCGAGCACAGGTACAGTGCTTGGAATTACAGAGATATCTGTTAGGGATTGTGCAAAAGATTTGGGAAAAGCAAGAAAGCCTTACAGAGGCGGCAAGAGGTTAAAATATTAATTACACAAGGTTGGTAAGTGTGTCCTCTCTTATTGCATGTCGAGGAAAGGCTAAGGTAAACCAGAACCTGTTTTTTTTCTGATAGGCAGTCCAGAAAAGACGCTGCAAGAGTTTTTCCAAGGAGTGTGTCTGTCCTTTCTTGAATTGAAATGTAGCCTTTTAAAATAGTTTAGTGACTGAAAGATAAGGCAGGAGTTTGGTACTATTGATATGTAAATGAGAAAGAATAATGACCCCAGCATCTTTTAAAAGTCACTTGATTTCAAATGGGGAGAAAGGTGGAAATGAAAGGAGAAAAGAGATGGTTTGTCTCTGTCGAATTTCCCTGTCTGCATGATCAATGGAAACGCAATAAGCCAACTACCCTTAAGGAAGTGAAACATAAAACTAAAGAAACTATTGATCTTATCTAAGGTTTTGCTCAACCTAAGGAAGAAGAGAAGAAAGGGAAAAAATATCCAAACTCTTTTTCATTTTGTCTGGATTGCCCAATTCAGTCTTAGAGGAACAGTGTCTCCATTTGAAAGTTGCTAAAAACAAAGCAGCCAGTTTCTGCAGGGGATTCTCCCTCCTGCTTCTGCCAGTTTACAACCCTACAGTCAATTCAGAAAACAACAACAAAACCCCAAAACCACCCAAACCCCCGCAAAAACCCACAAACAAAGAAAACCCTGCAACAACTGCTTATCATTTCTTTGCTTATGTGAATGCTGCCTGCAATGTTCCTTCGTTGGAACTTTTACCCCTCCAGCTTACCGTGTGATTTTTATTGCTGCCTCGCTTTTGTGGGATGTAGAGCCCCTTCTCATCTTCTGTTTTTAAAAGACTGAATGCAAGGCTGTACTGTAAGAAGTTCTGCTGAGTACAGGTTCAGTCAGGTACAATCATGACCCCAAAAGAATCAAATCTCCAGTGACAGATATTGATATTTTCCTGTTTCTTGTGTGATTCATTTTTAAACTTGCATATCTCTTTGCTGTTACCATGTTCAATCCTATTACACTGTTTCACCATTCTTCTTGATTCCTGTTACCTAGTCTACTAATTAAGACCCTTCTATAGCGTATTGTAGTGTGCTGTTTCATTCATTACTGCATTTATCATCCTACAAGTTAATACCTTTTGTGGCACGGTACACAGCTGAGTTCCAAACAATACGTAGTGGTAATATAGGGAATCTAAAAAATTCAGCGTCATGCTCTGTGAGTACATGCAACGTTGGAAAAGCATTTTCCTTGGCAGGTTGTGCCTGATGGAGTAGATGTAGTCCTAACAGAAATAGATTTTAACTTGTTACTTAGAAGGGATTATAAACAACAAGGAGTAACAAATGAGGTTTAAAATTATTGCGGATATCTTAACAGTGCCCTTGAAGGAGATTTTAGAAGTAATATGGATCCCTCTTTGAAGAAAGCCTTTGGGAGAGCTGGGAAAAAAAGATTATTTTTTTTTTTTTTTCTGTCCAGTTTAATGCTTCTACGTCAGAGGAACTGAATACCCCAAATTTTCTCATCAGACTTTATTAGAGGGAAAAGCCACCCCTTTACAGAGACACTGGAAAAAGGAGAGATCAGCATCAAGCAGCGTGGCCATACAGTTCATAAGACTTTCTTGACAGTAATTCAAAATGTCTTTGTTGAACAAAAGTGGTGAGAGTTAGTCTATTTGGAAGATTTGATAGTAACCATCCCCTTTAACCTGGTTAGCATGGGCTGGAATATTTAAAATCAGGCATGTACCAGTGATTTATCATACAAGTATGGCTGAACTAAATCAATATGCCAAGATGAAAGCCCTTTCCTCTTTCTAGTCCTTCAGAGGTGGGCTTCTCTGGTTTGATCTGTCTCTGCCCAAATTAGCCTACTTGAACAAATCGTACTTTGGTAACATTAAATTACAGCACTATTTCTTTATAGTTATCTGCAGGCAATGAAATATTTTCTTCATCTTCCTTACTATTGAAGGTTACTTACCAAATTACTGTGAGGGATTTTTATGTATGCTTTATTCATAAGCAGTTTATTACAGTTAATAGTCAGAAATTGAGTTGTTTTGATGGAGTTTGCAGGTCACATGACATGCTTCTGTTCTCCAGTAAGATGTATATTGTTCTTATAATTGGAAGTCTGGTGCATAAACTTAAAAATAATTTTAATTTGGCCTCTCGCCAGTATTCAGCCACCAACAAAAATTATTCCAGCAATATTCTTGCCATAAAGCATGTTTGGTAAGTGCTCGCAGAAAGAAAAAGTAAAGAAACAGGATATACTCTATGCTTTCTGGTATATGTTTCCAGAAAATGTTTACAGTATCTTTGCAAGTCTAACAGACTTTTCCTCATTTCTGATTTTTTTTTTTTTTTTTTTTTTTTGTTCCCCAGAGCTTGGTTTTTCCTAAGTATGGGTAAGTCTGCAAAACATTCAAAAGTTTCTTTCAAAAAAAAAAAAAAGAATCATCTTTAAAATGTGTGTGTTTAGCTGACCCTCAGTGCTCTGGGGATCTCATTCAAAAGCAGATGCTGAGAATAAGAAAGAATGATTTTCTTTCTGATACTTCTGCTTCCAGTTCTGGTCCAAAGTGGCTCAAATTGGAAGCAGCTGTAACAGCAAGAAAAGTATAGAAAAAAATAGTTATCTAATAGTAATCTAAGAGCTGAAAGTTCAGGTTAAGGGGTTTGTTCTGTTTTTTTTAAGTTGTTACGCAAGGCAGAAGTTTCCATCATATTTGCTTTATTTTCCTGTTATTTCCACCAATCCCTTGCACTAATTGATTGGTGATTCATTTTGTAAGATATTCTAATTGTACCTTTTAGGCTTGTGAGCCTCGCTTCATAATTATGTAAGGATTAATGACATTTAGGAAGTGGGGGAAAGGCGTGGGGGGGAATAGGAGAGAAAGGGTTTCTGAGCAAACAAATGAGATGGTGGGTGTTTGTCTTCCACATAGATTCTTATATGAGCTGCTGCAGGATTTTCCCTCATTAGGTGTTTGCTATTGTTTTCTTTGTTTAATTATTTGACAGAATGCTAACTAAGAAATCACATGTTTAAATGTGCTCAGATCTGTTTGGTTCATGCCACATTAAATAATAGGAGTTTGAAGGTGTGCACTGAGTTTGACACTCTCAGATTGTTTGGAAAAGCGAATTACAAAACTGAGAGAACTTTGTAGGGATTCTCTGGCCTTTATATCTCCAGAAAAACTGGAATTTTTCAGTAGGACTATCCTGGCTGGTCTTATCTTTCTTGATGAGTAGTAAGACAGTTGTATTAAGGCAAGTGTGACCAAAACGACATGAGATATAAATATCATCTCTGTTCCCAAAAGTCATGGGTGTAATTGCTATTTACTATATTTTTGCTGAAGGTGCTTAATATTGTCAGGTGGGAGGGACATTTATGTGCATTTAAAAGTCTGTAAACTTTGCAAGAAGTTAATTCAGGCCTCCATGCTCTGCCTTCCCCTTTCCTAATCCACTCCACAGTCAGTTTAGCCTTGATGTTTTGGAAAAGATCAATAGTTGAGAAGAGTCATTATTTTTGTCATCATTTTTGAGGAAGGTTTATTTCTTATTTGTTTGGGATTTTGGGGGGCAGGGGAACTGGTTGGTTTCTTTTAACACCCTATATAGGGCAAGACCCATTTTCTGGCACTAGTGTGACTGCTTGAAGCCTTTTGCTGAGAAAACTCAACCCCTCTTCCAATGTTTGTCAAGTGTAGATGTTTTGTGAATGACTCTGGAAAAGCAATGGTCACTTGATCCAATAGACTGAGTTTGCTGCTGTACAAACAAACAATTGTTTTGTCAGGGTGACTGAATAATTCCTTACCTCCTTCAAGAAGTAAGTATAGGGGTGGTTGCCTGCCAAATGCTATGCACTAGTCCATCTGTTGAGATGTCCCAGGAATGCTGCCTTGAAACAGATTTTGGAAAAAGTCCTCCCCAGCAGCTGCTGCAGTGGGTTTCGGCTGTCACTCAGGCCATCTGCTTCCCCGTTCCTGGGTTGAAAGTTTCAAGTGTTAGGGGACTGAGAGATGTTCTGTTGTGTTTGAACTCACATGGTTACTAGAAACAGGGGAGAATGACACTAAATGGAGAAGAATGGACACACAGCTTTCTATAGCCTCCCTGTCCGCAGAGCACTCAGGAAACACTAAAACCCAATTGTCAGAGGGTACTGGGCAACAGTATTTTAGTCTTTCCTTTATTAGTGTACCCAAAGAATAGGATTTTTTTTAATATGTATGACAAATGATGTTCACTAATGCTAGCTGGATTGTGGATGAAGATACTAATTTAAACTGTTGTGTTTTATTTTGATTATTTCTCCTGAGATGTTGAGCCAGGTTTAACCCTGACTCGCTAGGTTCAGTGGTGTTATATCAAGGTAGATTTGAATAATTAGCTTTGGAGCTTTTTTCCAGAGACCTTGACAGTCTTGGAAGAAAAGATGCTTTAGCATCACACTGGGAATAGTTTATTGAATGTGTTCCCTCCCTCTTAGACCATGTCTGGAAGAAAACAAGAGTGCCTCTGCCAGCTCTGCTGCCTCTCCTGGCTTTTATCAGTAACAGATTTTCTCCTCAGTTATGTACTGGTCAGTAAGTTATTCTAACTGCGGACCTTTGGTCAAAGAAAATGGGAAAGTCTGTATGGAAGGGCGGTCACAGCAGTGAGTTTGACGCATCTCAGACTGAGTTTGAGGTATATCTAGTGGGAATGAGCTATGCGCAAGTCATATCACAGCTTATTCCCATAGCACTAGTCTTTTAAGCTTGCTATGTGATCCTGAACTTTCCAACCAAGATTAGTACTTGTGTGCAAAGGTCAGTAGTTAGTGTAGGTTAGTACTGATCTCTGGCATTTCCAGATATTTTAGTCCCAAACTTTTGACGCAGCATTTTCACACAGGAGTGATGAATTGGTACAGTATGGAAATGGGCAGCTCTATTAACAGTGCCAAAATGCGTGATTTATGATATTTGATTGCCAAAACAACATAGTGATTAGGCTGAAATTACATGCCTTTTGGTTTGTAGCCACATAACCTGTTTTCTGGTCCTGTTAGGCTGTATTGAATCAAATGAGTTAGTCCTGGATCAGAACTCTCCACAGGCACCTCAAGGTGATGCTGCAGGCTGCCATGGAGCAGTCCTAGTAGCTAGAGATAGCTTAGCTTAGGTAACTTAGCCCTAACTTAGGGCTCAAGAGTATTGTCCTCATACAATGTCATGTGCATGGACATTTCCCTAGTTTTCTTCTCCTTCAGTGTAAAGACATTCCATTATATATCTGCAGAGGCAGGAGAGCTAAAGATTAGCATAAAATGGAATATACAAAAGGCTGTAGATAGGAGAACATAGGCTCTTAGGTCCCACTTTAGGACCTCAGAGTCATGCAAATCTCATTTCTCTGTTTTTCCTACTGAGCCATTCAGGCTAAGAAGTAATGCAAATCATGGCTTGGCAGAAAATATGGGTGCTATATCCTAACCCAGATTTTGTTGGTAAAAACATGTTACAAAAAGAGAAAAACATGGTCCTGAACCACAAAGAAGTGAAAAATTTGCTAGCTTCTCTGCCTTTTGGAACCATTTTCAAAGTTGACACTAAGGAGGTGTCTGCTTCTCCAGCTCCTAAGCAGACAGCCTGGCCCAATCTGTAGCCCTTTGGCAGAAGTAGTAACTTAAATCAGCTCCTTTGTCTCTGCTGTTGATAGATTATTGGGTGCTGACTGGCTGTGTAACTGGAGAATAGGTCCCATGCCATATGGTTAAATTACAGCACAATAAAAAATGATGACAGGAGTGAGATCATAATAGATCTGACTTTGCAAATCTGGGAGGTATCCAGTTCTAAGGTTCAGTGGACATGGCTGGCATGCAGAATAGCAAAGCAGAGCAATCATGTACCTCCTCCTTGGCCCACCCTTTTCCATCATCATATAATTGGAACAGTTGTCTTAGCTCTGCTGTTTGTCCCTTCTGTTTGGGACTCAGCCTTGGAGTGCTTGTTCCAACAAATCACCACGATCGCCTGCATTCCTTTCACTTGCTAATAGTGTTTCCTAGTTAGTAGTTCCCTTTTTATTAAACCAAGGGACTCCTTGGGGCTGAGGAGTGGAAAACAGGCATTATCTTGATTCTTCGCTGTCTTGAATGCTGATGTTCCTCTACATTTCTTTTTTCCTCAGTCCGTTGTAAACAGCTGATGTTTCTGCTTTGTTTATGGGATCTTTCTCCCTCAGCTGCTTTTGCACTTCCCTAATACTTCGTTGCAATCCAGTCTTTCCATATTCCAATGCTGTACTGGAGAAAGGAAGTGATGGTTACAGGTAGGGATTATCAAACTGTTTCTCTACGAAGGGAATGAGCAACAAGACTATACAGAGCAGGATTAGATGGAAGAATCCCAGGTTTTGACATTACAGAGCTGGGCAACCTAGATGCTTGAAGCAAAAAATCCATTTGCAATTGCACTTGTGGTTGCATGGAGAAGAGATTACATTTTGTGAGGGAACAAGATATGAATTAACGGCTGACCTCTATATTTTCACCCTGTTGACAAGACACTGTTTTGTGGTCCCACTTGAAAATGAACAAACCTAGTGTACTCGTGCAGAGACATAAAACCAACAAATGCTGTCACCCTGTGACTAAGGGATTGGGTCTTTCCATGTGCTGTAAGGAGGAACAAACTCTCCTAGTATTAAAATCAATGCTGCTATGCTCAGAAGTCAAACAGTCTCTTGTAGTGCCAGAAGGCTGAAAATGACTAGCAATTTGTGGTCAGGCTAATCTCTGAATTGTATTTATTCAGTTTATGGGTATAGCTGAGGACCTGGTTTGACTTCAGATGTGGTTTTGTTAGAGCCTTAGCTACGTTCACAGTACAAATTATTAAAGCAAACAGAAAACTACAGAAGTGAAGCAAGCTAGATGTTTAAAGATTATTTTAAATTTTCTATTCTAAATATTATAGTGGTGTGACAAATCAGACAATTGAAGTCACACACACATATATGTGATTTTTCTGGATGAAAAGTTACTGTTTTATTCAAAGCCCACTAAGCAATTCTGAATGGCATGACCTTGAATGTCCATGGGATTTCAGTCTGCTAAAGAAAAAGCTCTTGGGAAGGATAAGGGATAGAAAAGCAACATTCCTAATGAAAACTAACTGCAGTATTTCAGTTGTGTCCCTTTAAAAGTCCAAATATCAATGCTCATCATCCTTTCAAGTTTTCTGTGGAATTACTGCAGCTAGCTTTTTGATTTCTGATGTCTCTCTTGCTTGTTAATCTGGCCCCATGTGAATTTATTGTACAAATCTATTTGGCAGCTGAAAATTGCCCTTTGACGAAGCTCCTAGTCTAATCATGAACTCCTCAGGCATGGAAAATAAGAGTGGGGAGGTGGCAAAAGCACAGGCTAAAAGAGCCATGTTTGTCTTTCACTCTGCATGGGTTTTAGAAGCATCTAAATTTCAAAGTCTTTCACACACAGGATTTTCTGCAAAGATTGATTCTGTTCCTTTTAGGATTGTAACATTTGCTATGCTGGATCAGACCACTGGTCCATATAATCATGTATCCTGCCTCATACAGAGGCTGGTTCCTCATGGCTCAGAAGAAAACAAAACCAGCCTGTAATGCAACTGATTCAATTACACTAAGACACAGAAAGGAAATAATCCTACCAGCCTGACCTGCCTCTCCTCCACTTCATACACTGCAGCATGAGGCCTGATAATCATTATCCAAACCTTGAAATAATGAGCTAAGTTCTCTGTGAATAATTATGCCACTCTTCCATGCCCTTTCATAATCTTTTCTCAGACAGGGCTTCCTGCAGCAGTGAATTCCACTAGCTGATGCCTATAATATGTATATGCTGTCCATCATTATATGTAAGCTATTTATTGAAACCTGATCTCATGCCTTTCTGCATTCTGTCCCTTTGTTGGTTTCTGCATCCATGGAAGATGCGCTTCCCACAGCTGCAGTGGTTGCCAGTCTGGTCTGTGAGCTCTCTGTCCACGTTTGCTGCCATCCTTATGCCTCTGTTATCTACTCCCAGGTCCCCTGGTCTGGTCCTCTCTAAATCAAATTAGATGGTATATTCATTCTTTCCCATCTCAAAATCTGTAGATACATCCTGGTTCCATCCAGCTTATGTCTCTCTGGTAGCTTTCCTTACTTTGTTTCCAATCCAGGTTAATTTTTTCCGGTGTGCTAAACTCTTATGTTACTTTTTCTCTCTATTTTCTCTTTCTACCACAAAATGTGTTTCAGATTACCCAGTATACCAGGATTTACTGTTATTCCTCTGCATTAAAAGTACTAAATTCCTTCCTCACTGGTAGAGTACTGACATTTCTTTTTATTTAAATGGCAATATGTGCCCTTGTCTGGTACTCTAAACATCATAAATAATACGTGCATGTCTGCAGACTGCACCATGTAGTGGGTTTGTCCTTGAGTAGGGACAGGTCTTCCAGCTGGAGAAGGTGGGTATTGCATGAGCCCACACTTGGAGATTCTGCTTCTGTCACACAGCTGCCTGAGTATGATAATAGTGCCCTTTCTATGTAGCACAGCTCCACAGCCTCTCTTCCTTCCTGTGGCTTCAGACGCTGGAAGGAGGCAGTAGGGGATCCCAAATCAAGAGTAGCAGAGAGGCCAGTATGCTGTGCTGCACATGTATGAGACATATGCATGTGGTGGCATATGAAGCAGTAAAAAGAAGTCTCAAGTCTGGAGTGAAGACTTCACAGATATTCCAGTGTCATAGCAAGAGCAAAGGGGGTTCAATACTGCTGCTCGTCTGCCATGTCCAGGCGCAGCCTGTCCTGTAGCAGGGACCGCTGCAGTTGCTGAGAAAGGTATTAAGCACTGAAAACAGAATCTTAATAACAAATTCATGGAGTTTTAATGATCAGAAGGGACCACTAGTTCTTCTGGTTTGACTTTTTATGATGTATAAGCCTTTGGACTTCACCCAGGCAGCTTTGTACAAAGCCTGATAACTTGTGTTTTTGTGAATAGGTCTTGTAGAAAAACATTCAGACTGGATTTGAGAACTTCACATGATTGGAAATCCATCTTGTCCCCTAGGATTTTGTTCCAGGGGTCAGTAACTGTTAAATATTATTGCCTGATTCTAATTTGAATTCATCTGCCTGCTGTTTTCAGCTGCATTCTTGTTATTTTTCTCTGCTAGTTTAGACAGACCTTTAGTAACTTGCACTTTATTCTTTTGAAAGTACTTACACAATGCAACCAAGTCACCTTTCAATCTTTTTTGATAATTAATTAAAGAGGCTGTATTCTTTAATAGTTTGTCTATATCAGAACATGCAGGAAAGTGCCTCTGAATTAGCTAAAGATGCGAGCAGAAAGTCCTATGCTAAACCATGTTAAGCTACGTGTCAACAGTCTGAAGCAGAATTAAGGTGGCCTTAATTAAATTTAGCTTAACTCATTTCTAAAGTAAATTCAGCCAAACTGAATTACAAACACTTTAATTCTTAATAACAGAGCAGAAATATATGCTTCTGTATGTGATAAACTTGTACTTATAAAGCAAGGGTATGCTTGTGCTAGATGTACTCTGAGACAGAAGCTGATAAGCGTAGCAGGAGAGTTTTCAAAGGAATTTCGAGTTTTATGGTTTATCTTTAGATAAGACCCTATATTTCATACTGCATATGCATGATGGAGGAAAAAACTGCTGTGATCTGCCTTGGACGTGCTATATTCTAATTTTTGTTTAAGGAATATATTTTGATGCGTGCATTGTCAAATCGTGAGAGATCTAGAAGTGAAGATACGTGATCTAGAAAGAGACATTTCAGCACAGCATACAGCCCGTGGAAATGCAGCTATCAGGGACAATTCAGAAATCATTTGCACACATGCCATGAGTGGGGAAGGATCAGTCATGAGGAGGCTGAAGACAGTAGAAATCAAAAAAAGATGTTGGTTGCTCATAGTCAAGAGAAGTACGAGAATGTGGAAATGTTCAATGCTGCTGTTGTGTGATATTCTTCTCTCAGATACTCAGTAAGACAATTACTGCCATATAGAGAACTAGAAGGATATCTCTGAATGCCTTTTAGTGTAAAACAAAAACACGTTCAGATATTTTCAACCAACTAAGTGTCATAAGTGAGCCTCATTTAAGAAAAGTGGACAGAGAAGTAAACAGAAGTGTAATGTGACAACGCATTGCTTGTTGAGAGCAACATAGTAAGGTGGAAAGACAGATTAGGATGATGCACGTTGGGAACATGTGGCAGAGAAATATGTGGTGTGGTATATCACAGGATTCTTTGAGTCTCTTGAAGAAAAGGAAATCTTTGGCTATTTTGTCAGAGAGCTTTTAAAGACGTAAATAAAGGAAGGAAAGATGGAAAGATAACCATTGGTTGCATAGCTGTAGTGAAGCAGAAAACATTTTTGAGAAGTGAACCGTGTTCCAGTGGTCATGGAGATCACATGGATGAGGGACTCTTGCCCTTCAGAGGAAAAGAACTAACCTATCATCAAGCAAAACAAAATAATGTTGAAGTAGGAAAAAAAAGAAGAAGAAAAAAGCAAGCTCTATGAAAGCAAATGCAGTTCAAACTCTAATAGCTTGTCATAAAGTAATTGAATCAGTGTGGGAAAAACTGCAGAAGAAATAGCTTTCTACATACTGCTGTGAAGTGTCTAAGTAATGAGCAAGACCAATTGAAAGATCTTGCTGATAAAGTATACCGTAATTAGTTGCATTGAAACCTGCTAGGAAAATTTTGGAATTCCATTTTTTTTAATTCCAAAATCTCTAGATACTGGTCTATGTCCTGCTTGGGGAGGACAGAAAAGGTAGTAAGCATGTCTGGCTGGGATGGAGGGGAATGGCAGTGTCTTACACTTTCATTTACTGATAATTCAGGTCTACATATACTGTGCAGGTTTGCTGTCAAAGTCTAGGAAATAAACCTGCTTGACACACTGAATCAAAACAGAAAATGGGGTAAGTTTCCTCATAGGCACTTGTATTCCATACACAAAAATCAGATGTGTGGCTATGGATTTCAGTTTGGGTGGCATATACCTGAGATTTCATGTAGGAACAGTAAATACTGTTAAAGATTCCAAACATTACAGATGATACTTTTCTAACACAAAGGATGTAGTATCTAGTGTAACTCTATTTTGGACTACATTATAACAGGAAAGGATGAATTATCTTTGGTGTGAGAGTTTATGGTTACCTAGACATCAGTGATCATGACCCAATTACATTCAATATGGGCAGAGGACAGTGTTCCTATTAACATGTGTCCCTATAAATTTTTTTTCTTAAATAATGACTGGTTTTCCAGAGCTGAGGAAATATTATAGGTAAAGCAGGCTACAAGAGGAAAAATATATACAGAAGTATTATGAATAAAACGTGAGTCTTTTTTTAAAAAAGGATTTTGTTACATATCTAAAAAGGCACAATTCTCTAATAAAGAATTGAGGATATATTCAGTTAACACTGATCCTGGTTCAATAGCAAAGAGAAGGCAATAATTAGAGGACTGTGAATCATAATATTGATGGAAAAATCTACATAATAGATTGATTATAGTAAGACAGATTTCTATTATTTCAGTCTCAGTTTCTTGTTTGTTGGCACTAATTGTTTACTACTACTTCTGAATGTAATGAGTAGACAAAAGCAGAGGTCATTTTCCTAAATGTGGCTGATGAAAATAATCTTCTGAGGGATACTAGCATAGATTTATTGTCACTGAACAAAAAGCCCCAGGGAAAATAGATACCAGCCAATACAATGTAGGAAATGCATGTAAGAAACTTAAAAGGTAAAAATTCATGGCAGTCAATACTAAGAACTGTAAGAAAGCATTTGGTACCATAAATAGAAAATAAGCTCTAGAACACTGTTATAAGAATTATTGCATTGGTAATATTGCTAAACAGATACACCTACTAAAGTAGTACCTTTAATTTGTTAGTGGTGTTTCTTTTTCTACCCATGATGTTGTTATTCCTTCCAAATATTATGGTATGTTATAGCCTGGGCACACTCAATAATGATGATGATAAACTCTGAGCATCATTTCCCTTATCACATCTTCCTCTGGGATTTATTAGGTCACTGGACGAGGTGCAGAGGAAACATACTTTTTATTTTCAGGACCCTTTGTATCTGCCATGGATTGGCATCTGTAAGATTCGGTTTGTTCCCTCTGTCCCAGAAATGGGAAATCTTCTACTATGTTGGCTGCCCACTTAGTCCTAGCAACTATTTTTCTTTAGGGATTGGATTTACAGAGACCAAAGTCTTACCAGGCTGATACTAGGACTTACAGCTCCAGAGATGGTTTACCTCATTTTCTGTTGTCATCATCATCACCACAACCAATGCTTCTCTCAGCACCGTACACCTCAGGAAAGAAAAACATCAATATGTAATTGTGGAAAGCAGGTGTTGTCTTCAAAATCTTTTGATATTTCAAGCTAATGTTCCCATTTTGCACTAGGGTGAAAACACAGCCTTTTAAAGTAACTTGTAAAAATTGAAAATAGCTAGTCACAGAATAGATCATTACCCTCTTTTAGGCTGAAGAAAACTCAGATTCTAGTCTGTGTGTTTCAAAACAAGCACTTAGACCACCAGAAGGTCCTGTGTTGAACTTGTCCCTGCTTCTCATGTAATTATTGCTGTGTTTTCTGTAAATACTGAGATATTCCTTGAGCCAGAAAGACACTAATTCTATAACTTAGTAGCAATGGTACTCACTTGAGATGGAACAATCCCAATCTAAACCACTGCTCTAATTAATACTTAATTGTTCATAGGAAAGAGGGGACCTCAAGTGGAAAGGATATTTTTCTTGTGGGGTCTGATCAAAAATGTCACCCAAGAGCTAAGCAGCAATTCCAGAGAAAAGTCACCTCTTCCTGTTATATGCTCACAAAAAAGTTTTGGCGTAGATAAAAAACCAGCTTTTGTGAAACATTTCTAACCAAATCTCTTACTGTGTCCCACCTGTTCTTAGCTTCTGGAATAAAGCAGAAAGTTTCCTATGTGGATGCTGGAAATAATGACTGAACTCCACAATAAAATTGAATCAGAGATTCATACAAAGCAACAATGAGAAAGAGTTTTTAAATGAGTTTGAGGAAGATACTGCAAATGAGTTTGAGAGAGAAGTACAGCTATGTGCAACCAGGGCTAAAAAAGACCAGAAATTTTGTCCATTTTACAGTTGCTTATTCCTGCTGGAGATCACTGATTTATTTTATAAAATATAGTTCACGCTAAATATATGGATTTGCTTTTGCCATAGGATCGGAAGGGCAGTTTGCGTTTCAGTGGAAGATACCCTTTCTTTTTGTAGTCATTCCTTTAAAAGCTGTTGGCCAGCAGCTTGCAAGTGCAGAGACTTGTTCCAATTGGGAGAGGAAGCTGGTAGTTTATAAAATTATTTTCTCTTGCAAGATAATTGAAAGTTGAGTGAGAAGAACATTTGGTTCAAAATGCTATCTCTACATGAAAACAGTGGAGAAGGAATCTAGCGCTTCTGAAGGTATTTACTTTGCCACTCTCTTTTTCCATTATTATACCTTCCATTCAATTTTTATTGGCTTCCTCATATTTTTCTTCCTAGTCTTGAGAAGTAATAAGCTTAGATCTGGCTGTTGTCTGAGTTAGGAAGAAGGGCTGTATAACCATGTCATGGTGGCCCAGAGCATATATGCCTCACCGGTTGGCAATGATGGGGAAGAAGGGAGACAACCTTATAATAAAACGTAAACAAGCCTGAGTAACCTGGTACCTTGCTCACAACCTTCAGCTGTCCTGCACCCAGGTGAACAGGCACGCTGTAGCCTATGCCACTAGAAAGAACCTTTCCACCAAAGATGGAAGCAATGAATGCGCTGTGTGATGGGCTGTGTTCCCTGCAGTCTGATGGCCCATATGGATTTTTCAGTAGGCAGCTGGACACCAATTTTGCAATGACCTTTTAAGAGCAGCCCTTTTGTCTTTTCCAGTGAGGGAGAATGAAATAAATGGGATCTGAAAGCAGAGCTCAGGCTGGCTCTGAAAGAGGGACTGAAAGGTCACTTTTCTGATCAAGCCAGTATGCCTAGTGATTGGAAGGGCTTCCAGGGGTCAAAGCACTGAAGCTTTTTCTAGGTCAAGCACAACCCCATCAACCCTCACGTGCATCAAAATGACTTGAATTTCTTAACTGATACATCAGCTCTAAGTAAATGTGTTGCACAGGCTGGTACCTGCAGCAAGCCACCAAAACTGCTTCTGTGGTTTCACACGTTCAGTCCTCACAGCTACTCACCAAATCCTTCAATTTGTGTACCCTGAAGTATGATTTGTACTAGGGCCTGGTATTAAATGTCAGCTTTGAAAATGGGCCTTGTCAAGACTAATGCAAAATTCACTCCTGTGGTTAATTTAACGAGATGGATCGGGAGACATCATACATTTATTAAACAACCATAATGATATTTATATTAATGCTGGTCTCTGCCCAGGAGAGATTCAAGCCTGGCATAATAGGATTTGTTCGTAATGCAGAAGTGAGATCTCTGAATGTAGATACAGTGAAACTCAGGACTGTGAGAACGAAGCCATGTTGTAGCCTGAGATTGAGTAGCTCTGGGATATTCAGTGCTGTTTGTGCAGGTGAGGCTGTGGGCTGTGACAAAAATTACATGATTAGAACCCACCAGATTTTTGGGAGTACTGACAGCTTTTTGGTTATTCTGGATGCTGCAAAGTTGGTTGAAATTCATTGGCACAGGTATTGACCACTCTCAGGTGCACTGCATTTGCATGCTCATTCACTTGAAAAGGTCAGAAAAGCACCCTGACAATTTTAAAGGCAGTCTGCTGTGTCTGAAGTGTATTTAGTTTCATGCTGTCTCATCTGCAGGATACGGTATCAATTTGTTTTGGTGCGATACTGATCACGTAGCACATCTTTACGTAGACAAGATCATTGCTTATGCTTCGGAATTGGATTCTTTCTGAATCTTCCTATGTACATTTATGTTATTTCAGGAAAATGGCCCATGGTTATTGCCCTGTTCTGTTCTGTCTGCTTACGCTGATGTCCTGGGATTAAAGCAGAAGGTTTCTGGGACAGTGGCAGCTCTGTTCAGTAGAGGCAAGAACAGCCTCTACTGGATTCAGCAGCGTCTGCCTGCTTCTTATGCTGATACAGTGCCCACCTCTCCTCCTCTGCATACTGATGTCCTGTATCTTTAGTCTGCTTGTCTGTCACTGTAAACAGGGGAGAACAAAGTTGACAGTGTTGGATTGAAGGGCTGTAAGTGGTTATTGATTCCCATACTTCTTGCATTTCTAGAGGTGGGGGTCAGGGAGGTGTGTGTTTGAGTGCAGGCATGAGCATGCAAGTTTGTAATGGCGTGTTAGCACCAGTGAGTAATAGGATGTACATGATTATGCTTTTCAAGTGGATTTGTATATATGGTTGTGTGCTTGTGTGCATGCTAGGGGGTGTGTTTGTATGCTATGCTTGGAAAAAGTTGTGTATAAGGCTGTGCGTATGTGCGTGAGTGTTTATCTCTGCTTATAGGCAGAACATAAAACGTGTATCATTGGCACCGGTATTGCTGGAAATATGTGTGTCTGTATCTTGTGTGTCTGTGTAATAGCACGTAGGGCTACTTGTGGGTCTATATTCAGCTAGGTGCAGCTAAAATGATGATGGACTGTGCGACATTGTGCTGTCGTGTGACGCTGTCATGGTTGCTACTACTAGTAAGGTGGGGAGAAGGCAGAGATGCGCAGCCCTCAGCCTTCCTGCTAAATCTTTCTTGCGTAGTACATGTGGGAGTCTATAGTAGCCTGTGAAGGGGAAAGGGAGCTCATTTCTAAATGAAGACTGAAAAGAAAACGCATTCACCAATGATGGAGTTCAGACTTCATTACCTTCTGATATCTCTGTTCACAGAAAAAAATTCACTTTTGTGACCTTTTAGTAAATGCAAAGCTAGGGGAGAAATCTGTCTTTCAGTTCCTTTACCTTTGTAACTGATTAGTGGTGTGGAGTACAGTGTATGGGATAGCAACAAAGCCTGCTGAAGGACAGCGCACACGTGACACTGGCATTTGTGCATGTGTTGCTTGCATATGGTAGCCCACAGAACAGCAGAGGAGATGGATGCCTTCCGCGGTCTTGTCCCATCCCTTCTTCGAGCTGAGAGTGGATCAGAAGAGTGGGGCAGCCTCCTCACACTGTGTGATCCAGTTCAGTGACACCTTATTAATGTGAGGGGTGCCAAGACGATGGAAAGGAAAACAGCACAGGCAACGCCTGGCACTACTGCTTCTTTGAGGTGATGTTCCCTGTCACATTGTAGAGCAAGGGGAAACAGCTAATCCCTTGTAATGTTTTCTCCTTATTGTTCATCCAGTGTTGGCCAAAAGGTAGAAAGGAGCACACCATATCTTCCTTAACTCTTCTCATCTTCCTTCAGGGTCGTCTTCTGCTCTTTAGAAATGTCTTTCTCAGCATAAACATTTTGGGAATTAAAACAACATGGATGGATTTCGTGGCAGAGGAGGACAGGACAAAGCGAGATCATTTCAACTGGAGATAGGGAGTTAGATCCCGTTTAAGTACCCTCAACCCATGGATTCAGAGATAATTGCTACCCCATAGATGTGTAAGTGGTGACTTGTTATTTATGCATTTGATACTAATTACAAGGGCAGACACTTGATTCCAGGGTATTCAGCTAATGTTTCAGTGTCTGCTGTTGACTGGTGTAGCATGAATGATATCTTCTGTGAATTCATTGCTAGAAAAGAGGAGAAATCAGTATTTTCTGCCTCTCTGTAATAATCTTTTGTGATGCTCTCTGGGAGAGAAAAATCTCAGGTAAATTTATGAATTCTTGTGAAAGGGTTCCTAAAAGAAGAACAGCCTGAAGAGAGATCAGATTCACTGTGGTACAGATTTGGCTTCTTACCTGCTCATGCATCCCAAGAACGAGAAGCATGTGGCTCTTCTAGGCCTGCTCAGAATACGTAAGTACAGTCCAGATGGCATTTAAGGTCAGGCTGGCATTGCTGCAGATCCTGACTGGTTGAAATAAGGCAAAGTAAAATCTTGAAGAGGCTTATTTCATGAACATTGAATAACAGATATTTCAATCCCCAAGGTGCTTCATTAAGTATCCTACTCTTTCCAGTCAGTTCCACTGATTTAATTTGAGAGTGTACAGCTATGATAAACTGAATTAAATGTGAGATCCCATAACTCCTCATCCAGAATCTAAACCTTAAAAAGCTTCCAAAAAGGCAGAATCAGTAACTGAAGGCCTTCCCTTTGAGACAGCCAGAATGCTCCCACACAACCCAGAACTGTTTTACCCATGATATTTCTGTGTCAATACTACAGAGGCTTGGCATAACCCCAAAACACATCTCATTTATGTATATGTGCTTGAATTTAAAAAGAAGGGGGGGAGAAAAATAAAAAACCAAAGCCTTAAGATCTTTTTTCTCCATTATACTTTTTGTATGCAACAGCACAAAATTACTTGTTATATAGAGAGAATTCAGTCTATAAAATTGTATAGAATTTGCTTTCCATTTGGAGGGAAAATCAGCAGTAGTGTACATAGGATAATTCCACATGTAATTTATGTCACCTGTGTCTGAGCTTACTATTTGTCTATGAGTGAATGTTTTGCCCTTGTTGAATGTATGTGCCCACAGCTTTTACAGATCTAGTAAAGGAACCTGTAGGTACTGCATTAAGACTTTCCTCCACTGATTGCACATAATCCTTAGTGGGTTTTGGATGCAGGGGAGGGGCTGCAGAGTTGGGCAGAACAAAAGGGGAGGAGATGTTCAGTCACAAGTGGATTTGAATGTTTGCAGTACCTGAATATTTTTTTCATGAATGAATGAATATTGCCATTCCTTAGCTTAAGACTGACACCAGACTAAGGGGTTTAGAGTGGCTTTAGGGGAACTGCAGCAGGAAATTCATCAGTAGTGAAGCTGGACCTGCTAAAGGTGGGACCTGTTGCATTTTCCAGTCTGAAACAAGAATGGTAGAGACTGCAGGGTGGAGGAGCATGAGCACGGCAGGGCTGGTGGCACTGAGTCACAAAGCACGGCACAGTTTTATGTTTATGCATGACTACAGCCTGCATAATCTATTGCTTGCTGACAAGTGTACTATGTTCACATACAGACGAAGAAGTGAAAAAGAACAGGGTATATTTTTCCCAAATCATTTGCCAATCATTTTCCTGTTTTCATAGGGGATCTGGAAGAGTCTGGGTAATAGTACTGCTCGGCTTGGGTCTGTATAAAAGGGCTTAATTTTTATGTTTTCATTTAGTCATTTTTATTGTGTTGTTTCTTAGCTTGTTGATGAATAAATCCCAGTTACACTGAAGCAAATGCCTGGGAAATAGAAAACAATTCTCTGCTACCTCTTTGTATATATTGGAGGTGACAGGTATTACTGGGTGTAATTAATTCACTTATAAAGGATCAAGATCTGCATTCTTAAGTTTTCCTATTATAATACTAATTACTAGAAATTATTAGCGTGATGTTAATAAATGCATGAAGACCATGTGCAGAATTTACAAGAGATACAGATATGAATCTTTGTGTGTTTCCCTTTACCTGCTTGTACTTTCCTGAATCACATATTAGGTGAGTGTTTGTACTGGTGGAGTGTTTATGTGCAGTGAATATTTGTGAGCGCAAACTTGGCAGTGTGTTGGAAGACTACAGCTGAATATGGGTACATGGCATGTGAGTACGGGAACGAGTCCAAAACGTTCTCTCACACCTTCAAGTGTGCAAAAGTGCACTGGTGTTTCCGATGAACATATTATTTGAATTGTGTACTTATGAATACGTGTTTTTTGTTAGGGTACCTGTGTCTTAGAAATGTGTCCTCATGCATCTGTGATCTTGCGTGTGTGTATGCACAGATGTATGAGTATGTCTGATGAGCGCGCATCAGCTCAAGTGGGAGATAATATGATGTCCAAAAATCTGCTAGCAACTTAATCTCAATTGTGTTTAGCATTCATTTTGTACTAAGAATCAGGCGATTTTCCTCCGCAAAAGAAAAGGCAGATGAAATTAGTGTAAGAGGGTATCTATGGCAGTGACCGTGCAGCTGATTGTCAGTCTGAGACAGAGAACTTTCTGTGTGCCTTTTTCTCTCACTGATCCTCACAGATGTAAACTCTACTAGTAGCAGATAATAAAGCCTTCGGTGGTTTTTTGTTTTGTCTTGTTTTTCCAGAGAAATGTGCATAAGATCTTGGCAGAAACTGGCATTTCTTGGAAGTCATGTCTAACGTTTTTTCCACTGTCAGCCAGTTCTTTTCTTTAATCTCTGAACATAAGACTTGCCAATAAAAGTCCAGAAATAGCTTCTCTCACTAGAACTAATGTTTGCCAACAATAGCTAGGGAACAGGAAAAGAAATCTATTTTTGTAGCTGGATTCTAACATGAGGCAACCCTGTTGGCTTTAACAAAAATTAATTTGGCACCTAAAGTTAAAAGGTTTATTTGTGCTGGAAAGCTTTTTGATCCAATTCAAATGTGATAGTTGAAAGGTGATATGTGTTAGCTACTTATGGACAGGAGGGTGTTGGACAAGCATGTGTAATGTCATGCAGTGAAGCTGGTCTTAATCTGGCTGTGGTTTAGAATGTTGTAACCTTTGTGTTGAGGAGTGTGGGGAAAAGCTGAGTGTGTGCCAGTCCAGCTTCCATTGACACCATGACCCTTCTTGTCTGAGACTTCCCCAGCATCAGGACGGAATGTGAAGGGAGCTGAAGTGGAAGGGACAGGCAGGTTCAGCTCAGCTAGTGACAGACAGACCCATTGAGGGACCAGTTTCTCTTGTCCAAGCTACAACTTCTGCACTATTGCTTATCTTGGGTTGAGATGGACAGTTTGGAGTGCCTGTACTGAGAAAAGAATTAAGACCAGTGATAGCAATGGGAGAAGTGGAATTAATACCAGCTGTCTTTCCTTGCCAGTCAAGGCCCTGTCCCACTGCTCCCGAGCAAGGTGAGTTCCGGGCCTGTGAAGGACAGTCAGGTTCAACCCAGACAAGTCACCAGACAAGTTGACGGTGATGAAACAGATCCAAGGTCAAGCCAGTGAATCAGGATCAGGTCCAGTGATGGTGACTGGGTTCATCTTAGCAATCACTTGGTAGGTCTGTAGTGACGAGGCAGGTCCAAGGTGAAGCCAGGAAGTCCGCCCATGGGTCAGAGTCCAGACTGATGGGGCCTGCGGGCAAGATTGACAGGCAGATATGTTTGTTGCTTTTGATTGGCAAGCAAAACCGGAGACAGGTTCTCAGTTGCTGTAATAACAACTATTCTGATAGAAACAGATATCTTCCAGTGTTGCGTCCATCTCCTGCCATCCCTGAGCATCACCACTGTCTCCTGAACTCACATGGCTTTTTAGTTTGCCTTGAAGACCTGTAGTCATATGTTGTCTTCCTGAGCCTGTCCAGATTCCGCCCCTGTGTGCCTCTGCTGTGTGGGGACAGCAGCAGCTCCCTATCGCCTTGTATTCTGCCACCCACCTGCACCTACTAGAGGTTGGAGGTTCTTCATTAGAGTGACAGTGGTGCTCAGAGTTTTGCTGGACCTGTCTGTCCTCAAGTTGGTACTCAAGAAGCTGACAGTGAACCTCTTGTACAGCAGATATTAAGTAAAGGAATCTAGGCTCCCCAGAGTATGGGGATGGGCAGCTAACCTGCCTGAGGGAAGGACTTCGTCTCAGGAGAAAGGGAGAATCAGGGGGTAACTGAAGATCTGACTGCTGTCCTGCGCTCAACAGCTATCTGGCATTTTGTCTGAGTGAGTTTTCGTGTATTGCTGTTAGTTTATTACCAAAAAAAAAAAAGATACAAGTTTTTTTTAAAACAGACTCTTTTCTTTGGATTTGGTGTGGGTTTTATTTGAAACTTAATCTTTATTTCTTCTTAGTCATTGATTAATTTATATTTTTAAAAAAAATATGGCAGAATTCCAGATTGATAGCTTCAAACTATTTTGTTCCTAGCGGTGAGAGATGAAGTGCGAAAGGTAAAGAGAATTGTGGGCTCTCTCCCTCGCTCTGCCAATGCCCTTGACAAGTTGCCTTTGACTAGGTTACTCCTCCTACTCCTCCTCTGATTCAGCATCCTGCTTGCAGTACTGTTCTCCCATCTCCCAGAGGGTATCCTGCGATTAATTGAGGGATGTATCTAAATAGCTTTTGCAAGCAAGCTGAAAGTCACTAGGGGCAAAGCTGTTACTAGAGCAGGAATAAAGGTCAGGCCCTTGCTGACACTGTTGTCTTGATTAATTAATACGCTAATCTCTATGACTCCTCTTCAGCAAATATAATTTGACCTCATCCCTATTTTTGTTCATTTTTCTGTGACTTGGCTTTGAGAGAACTAGTGAAAAGACCTAGGTGGAAGATACGCTTCTCACTGTACCCCCTCCTGTCTGCCAACCCTATGCTTTGTTCCCGCCTTGGCATCTTTTGCCCTTGCTTGTCTGAAGGCTTTGCAGAAAAGTCCCCTGGCCAGTTAAATGACTCTTCACTGGGTACCAAAACAGACTTATCCCTTGATTAGGGATTTGGGGAGTGTTATCTGATTACTTGAATTACTAGGGAAACAGTATGTGGAATTGACTGAAGGGGAGACTTACATTTGGTATTGTTTTCCTATGGCTGTTTCCTATGGGAAAGTGCAAGAGCCATGTTAGAAAATGTCAGGGAGTTTTTGTTCCTTTGGTGAAGCTGACAGGCTGAGTAGCCATCCATGACTGCAGAAAGGAGATGCCGGTAGTTTGGATTCTGTGACTGATATGGCTCTGGAGCTCAGTGTTTCGAGACAGCTGCTTTTGAACACAGAGACTGTCCGGGATCTATTAGGTGTCGTTGCCAGCATCAGAAGATGCAGCAGGGCTTAGAGAGGAGCAGAAGGCAGGGTGAGCAAATTGTCTAGCGAAGCGCAGTGAACCAAACCATCCTTGGATAAGCAAGAGGGAATATTCCCTCCAGGTTGCTACCTGGTGGGAAATCAAAGAAATGAAGAAAATCTCTCCTTGTCTCCTATTCAGCTCTTAGTTCTGGTTTGTTGTACTTTCCATTCCGCCGTGATTACATCCGTGTCTCAGTCAGGTATTGTTTTCTGCTTGAGCTGGGAACATTCCCTAAAGCTGTTCTGAGTGCACAATACTCTTGTTCTCTTTCGCAGGCCAATTTTAGAGTGAATTTTGGCAGATTACACAAGTGCAGAATACTTACTGTCCTGCCTTACACCATCATTTTCCTGTATCATTTGTTTTTCCTTCGACAGATTTTTAACAGTGTCAGTCTAATATGCATCAGAGGTTGAAGTGTATTACCATAATGCACTGCATTGTGGGTAATCCCATGCAAATTGCTCTGTGGAGAGTCATGCTAAACTATGTTCTTGCCAAAAAAAAAAAAAAGAGAAAAACAAAGATTTATTTTTTTTTTTAACTGTTTGTTCTTTGGATTTCAGCACAGCTGCCAGAGGCACAGATTTAAGCCAGTTGTTTGACACTCAGCACCATGTGCGGTGATGCTGCTCCTCACAGGACACTGCTGAAAGGATGGAGTTGTGCACTGCAGTGGATTTTCTATATATGTCTCTGATGTTTAGTTTTAAAACATTACTAGCTTGTCAAAGGAAAAATATGAGTGAATGTTGGAGTGGCACAGCAAAGAGAAATGTCTCTTGCTGCTTTTTCCAACTCCATCGTACAAACATCTGTAGGAAACACCATTTTTTATGAACCTAAAGGGCATCGGGTGCCTCTTGGAAGTGGCAGATCTGATCATATGTAGTGTTGTTTTTGTATCTTTGTCATCTTTTGTTCTCCATTACCAAGGTCATTTGCTTGGAAACTGGCTGCTTTGTTCCTCTGAAAGTCCGTATGCTTCCCCAAACTGAAGCAGTAATCCTCCTTTTGGGCAGAGCACTTGATTGTAGTAGAAATGATTGCAATGTCACAAACAGAGGATTATCATTTTCAGTAGAAATCATAAAAGCAGGTTGAAAAGGACTCCTAAGAAAAAAGCAGCTTGTTCTTATGCAAATTTTCTCAGGTGGTACAGCTGCAAAATGAGAAATCCTGAAAGGCTGTAATCTGGAGTCAGCATCTTCTCTGCTCATAAAGGTTTGCCTGCTTTGCTGTGAACGGTCACTAGGTTCAAAGACTCGGAGACTTGTAGTTTATTTTTACAAGGCCTGTATGCTTCTCACCTGATGCTCTAGGAGGTGAAGCATTTATCAGCTGCTATGCATTTGCTTCCTGCTGGTCTCCATCTCCGAAAAAGCCAACGTGGAAATATCCACGGCAGAACAAGGGGAAATGTAAGCTGCTTTTGTGAGTCACGTCAGTTATCCCACTTGCTAGAGATAACTGCCTCCCCCTCACCCTAGCTCTGTCTCTCTGATCTTGTCTCCCTTTCTTCAGTCCGCTCCTTACAGTCTTCAAAGACCTGCTTTCTTTTTCTCTTTCTCTCCAAAAGCATAGTAAGCGGAGATGTTAAACTGAGCCTCTGCTGGTGGGATTATATAGGGGAAAGGCATATAGGTGGTTTGCAAAGGTCTGCATCCAGCTGCCAGGTCTAACTGATACTCCTCCTTGGTAAGTAAGTCCAAACGTCTAAAATCTTCTGCATGCTGCTGGTCAGTTTCCCATGGACAAGCACCACAGGTTAATCTCTCCTGTAATAAAGTAGAAGCTTCAGTTTTGATGTCCACTTTTGTTTCCTGTTTAATAATAATATTTACAGCCAGAATTAAGGTAAAAGCTATCCATCAGCCATCTTAGTGGCTGTCAGTTTACTTTGTACCACTGGACGTGTGGACTGGTGGTATAATGAGCCTTTGGACTCTGCAGACCTTTAAACCCTGGTTAGCAGTTGATGGCAGCTGTGTCACCTGAAAGAACTTTCCTAATGTTTGATTTCTGACTGTGGAGTCCACGTTCCCAGCTCTCATAGAGGGATGTCCTTCCTAACCCAGCCTCTTAATGAAATGATCAGTGACTTGCCCTTGGGCCGTCTGGTAAAATCTCCTTTTGACCCGGCTTTCTCATGTGTTCTTTAACTCTTTATATGGCATCATTGTATTACATCTTCGTTACATGAGCCTATATTAAATCAGAGCAGACATCAAAGAGGGTCCTGCAGTACTTTACCTGAATTACCCTCAGTGTTATCAGCCATTCTCTAGATGGCTAGTACAGAGTATTCAAAAGAAAGAAAGAGAAAAAAGAGACAGTCACATTTTTCACTGTTATTGTCCATTTTTCTGTTAAGTGTGACAAGCAGCAAGAAGGGTCCTGTGTCAGAATAATTATGCTCACACCTGTAAGAAAACAGCCAACAATATCTCTTTGCTTGTACTCCCATCCTTCAGCTTCAAAGGGAGCAGTTACTAGGCTGGGGGAAGCCCTCTCCTATGCGGTGTCTCTTTCCTCTCTGATCTAAGCTGGGCATAGATGCTTTTTGTGCTTTCCCATGTGCCTTTGGCTTGGAAAATCAATGACTGCTTTGTTGTTTTAGAAGTGCTAATACAATAAATTGTAGAATCATAGCTGCTTTCTGTCACTGATCCTGAGGTTGTAGGGAGTGACAGGTGGGGAGGACAGCTTTGATGGTGTTTGCTGAAGATGACCAAAGAGAATCTGTTATAAGGAAAAAAAGAAATTAGCCTGAGGGGAGCCATTTATAATTTAGGAAAAAAGTCTCAGGTAGCTCTTGAGTTGTATCAGCATAAGGAGATGGACATACAGTGCATGAAAGGTTAGAGTGATGAAAATTGAAAAAGGAGAGGAAGGCACAGAGCTGTAGATGTTTCGGTGTCCTTACCTCTCACCTGTGGATCTCTGTGTGAGGACCTACTTAAAGTAAGTTTTTAAGGAGACCAACACACAGAGGGTCTCCGGATAATCTCTTCTGAACACATGCACGCAATTATTCCACCAGGGAAGCTGGCATGTGGCACGTGATGTGGTCTGGGCAGGAAAACCATCACCAGGTGGAAGCTCTGCTCTGAGGCCGTTGGCAGAAGGAAATGAGTGATTTTGTGAAGAGCAGACTTAGATCTGGAAGAAAGAAGTATGCTTCAAGGCATAATCAAAATGGCTCTGGAAAAAAATACGGGACCCTCAGGACTGGAATAATAAGAGATTGTGTAGGCTGAGATTTGGATGCATTCTGGAGCTATTTGTGCTGCCCTGGAGCCACAAGTACGTTGGCAGAGCTGGTAGGCAGCCAGGACGGGAACAAAGCGATGTGCTGTGGGACCACGTTAGCTTCTTTATACATGAAGGAAATGCTTGTAGGTTGTCTGCTGTGTTATTTTATATTCAGCTAAGGTTAAGAACCAGGTGAAGCCCAGGTTTTGTTCCTGTAGGAGTTGTAAGGAAACGGAGAAACAAGGGATTTCAATGACTAAAAAAAAAAAAAAAACCCAACAAAAAAAACTCATTAAAAATGTCCAGCAGACTCGATAGCTGACTGTCTAAAACACGTTTATCAAGGTGTTTATTATGATTCCATATGTTTAAAACCTTACCCCATGGAATAAAAGAGCCACCAATAATAGAACCACAGGCACTGGAGTAATGCGAGGATAAGGAAACCCAATGACTGAGAGTATTAATAGTGCCTTGATAATATGGTGGATTTTTTTTTAAAGAGGTACGGGGATTGGAAGACAAAGGAGAAATGGTATATAAAGTTTCACCAGTGGCTTTTAAGAGTGAACCAAGGTTAATTTTCATGCAAATTGGATTGCTGGGCCTCCCAGATGAGTCAGAGTTGATAAAAAGAGAGCCTCCTGCAAAAAAGAGGCCTTAAGAAATTTTGGGAGTTATGGAGTGAGACACAAAAAGACTGTTTGTGTAGTCAAAATCTAGTTAAAAGGGTGAAAAAAAGTAGGTAGGATACATAAGGCATCCTTGGGATGGAAAGAAATTGATAGTAACGTGACTCCAGCTGCCACTCTGAATTGGTGCTGGCCAGTATTTATAATTTTAATGACTGGAAGGCAAAGAGAACAGTAAAATAATACATATTTACTGTTTGTAGATGATACAAACTACACAGTAGGAAGGAGGACTGAAAGATTGTGGGTACTAGAATGGAAGACAATACATAGGCAGTGGCAGGGTAAAGCATGTTTGAAGGAGTAGTTTAAAACATTCAGATACATAGTTGGGCTCTGAATTAGCTCTAACTGTTCGGGAAAACATAAGTAGCTATTATAAAGACATCTTGATAAGATCTTGATAAGGACGTGTGTGCCATGTGCAGCAGCAGCAATGAAGAAAAAAACTGAATAAGATGCCTGCATGTGTGAAGAAAGACATAGTCTTGGAAGATGTTCTAATATCCCTGTAGACATGAATGGTGATACCTCCTGTGGAGTAGTTTGTTATGGGTTGTTTCTTTTGTAAGAGGCAAAGCAGTGAGAAAGAGGGGCTAGAGGGAGCAGATGAAAGCGCTTGGTGGCCTGGAAGGCAGCTTCAATATGGGGAAAGCATCAGGGATACTAGAGCTATTGCGTTATAAAGGGAAGGAATAATGCAGTACGGCGCAAAGAGTGCAGAAGTAACACTGAGCACGGTGCTGGGGAGAGGCTTTGCCGTGGTGTGGATGTTTGGTGACAGTGCAGCGGGAACCAGGTTCCCCGCTACATAACACTGCTGCCAGGCCAAGAGACAGTTTCACTGGTCTGCTAGTCTCCATAATGTGCTAGCATCGGAGCAGTGTGGCAGAGATAACGTGGGGCAGCGTTATCAGGCTGGAGCAACAGGGACAATGTCTGGGTCATGCTGTGTCGGCTTCTCACTAAATCTAGTGCTTCAGTCCCTGTGTTGGTGCAAAAGTGAAAGGTACCATGATCCTGGGGTCTCATTTTAAATGGGGGGTAAAAGCACACTAGCCTTGCTGTGTCATTTTGGTCAATACGTATTTTCATCGCCTCTGCGATGGGAAGAATAGTGTATATTTTATTGGGGAGAGAGGGAAAAGACTGTAAGGTTTCCTCTATTGCAGTTTTATAGCACAGTGAATTTTAAGATATAAACTACTTTGGAAGTTCCCAGTATTGTTAATTTAAATACTTCAAAATGAAGCCATACAGAAAACTAACAGCATTGTGTAATACAATACAAGGATATGTGGCCATACCATGGAATCAAGATGCAATAATTGATTCTTTATGTAGCACATAATCAACCTGGGGATCCCCATAGTGGATGGCATTATGAAGACAAATACCTTATTAAGAATTTTTAAAGCAGGTTAGACACTCTATGAATAGCATCTGCATTTACATTAGCCAGAATAAAGTTATAAGTATCATAAATCATTTTGTTCCAAGGCATGTGGTGATCACCAGCCAGGATTAGAAAATTATTTTACGCTCATGGTGAAATACGGCCAAACTGGGTAAATTCATAGCTGAAAATAAGGCTTGGGTGAGCCAGGAGTCTGGTCACTTTTCTGTACACTTGGAGTTATTTATACAGGCAAACTTTAAAGTGGAAGCAGAGACAGAGGAAAAGTGATCCAGGGATTAGGCTGCCAATTTAGGGCTTGCAAAATTTCAGCTTCTTGCTTTCCCAGATTGCTTTTGAGAGCTAATTCATTTGACACAGATTCTGAGACATACTTTGGGCCCCACCTGACACTTAATCTCTGGATACCTCAGGCTATAACTTGTCTGTGACTTGTTTCAGCTTCCACAGTGTTCGGATAGCAGGAAAATAGGTATGTGAAAGAAAGTCAGGGATAGACTACCAATGAATTTTCAAGGCACTGTCAAATGGGGTGATACCACTTAACCTGTTGCAAATACTGGGAGCATGGGGAGAAAGGTGTTTTCTTGAATAAAGCACTTGATGGTCACCAACATAAGGTAATTGTTTTCTTTCCTCACACTGCCCCAGAATCCCTGCCTGACTTGGAACAGTTCCCTAGTTCTGTTCCCTGTCTGTCAAGTAGGAGGCTTAAGTATCCTGGAACAGCATTTGTTTTCCTTTAGGAATTAGTGTTGGGGTTTTTGCATTGTGGTTTTTTTTTATTGTTTGTTTGGGTTTTTTTAATTAAAAAAAAAATAACATTGCCCATGATTTTTGTTAGCTCTACTATCAAAAGCTTGCCCTCTGGACTGTCACTTCCAAAACAGTTCTTCACTGGATGGTGCAGGCACGCTTCTCTTCCCCAAAACTGTCTGCAGTCCTTAGATTGAAACTTGAGATACTCTTGACCCTGTCACTGTGAAACAGTGCAGATTTCTCCAAAGTGCTCGGTTCTGGCCTGGCATATCATTCACTCAGCCTCTGCAGTTCTGTTTGAAAAGACACTGTGAGATGAGGTGAAAGATTGCTCAGTGTCTGCAAAGAGAGGGTATTCTGTCGATGCCAGTCCAGGTTCATCCAGAGCCTAAAAATAGGTTCCTAGCGTGTCACACAGTAATGAATGAGACAGAAAACCAATGTACTACTCAACTTTCTAATAGAAAGCAAAAACTCTGCAAAGAATAGCATCTTCCTATATGGTTTATCTGCTTAGGGGGAAATGTATCCTCATTTCTTTTTCTCTTTATGTTCATCTTTTGTTCCAAACATGACCACCCTTCACAATTCTGGCCTAAAAAATGCCCAACAAAACAAAACAAAACAACCCAAAACATATATATGTTTATGTTGTATGTATGCCAGAAGCAGTCTGGCAAAGCTTGGCTTTTTGGGACCCTGTACCACTTTCAGTCTTGTACGACAATGCAGAGCAGCATCCAATGGACATGGAAGCATTCCCTACCCAACTAGTACCTCTCTGTATGTGTACAGTCTTTGGGGAGGTGGGAAGTTAAATCCGCCTCTGCCCCCTTCCTGCATAGTTTGCAATTGGTTGACATAAAATACAAGGGAGCAGTGTGTGGGATAGAGTGGCCAAACAAAGTAGCTAGCTGAGGCTGGCATATGCGACATTAATATAATTTCTTTGGCTCTTCCAGTATATGATGAGCTTGCCATATACTAAGCATGGAGTCATTCATGGGAGCTGATTAAGGAAGGGAAAAAGGACGCTGAGGGAGGAGCAGGGAAGGAGAAGGAGAGAAGGGTGGAGGGAAAGAATGGGGAGGCAGCTGTAGAAATACTGAGGGAAAGGTGTGGAGATGGGAATGTGAAACAAACAGCTAGTTAGCACAGTGGAAAGGAAGAAACCCTTCCCCACAGTAGACCTGGAGAATTCATAATCTAAATAATTTTTTTGCTGGAGAACTTGGCCACATGATTTGTTTGCTAAATCTCCAGTTCTCCTATGAGCAGGTTGTTCAGGACTCTTTCTCTAGCAGATCAGAGGGAGAAGGTATTTCATCTTCCTATTCACTCCATTCCTGTGTTGCCTCTAACATATATATCTTTAACCAGGGAAGGAGTCCATTTGAATGATTAAAAAAATAACTGCTGCTTTGCCTCTGTACCCAAGAACTTTGCTCAGCCAAAACACCAGCTGAGTTCAGCAAAAGTTTTGTGAGGGGATTCAAAGCAAGCTGGGCCTTGTTCCCTCACCATGTGGCCAAAGTACCAGATGTAATGAGGACAGATGTTCAGTGAGGCACACCTCTCCAAGGGTGAGAAGGGGGTAGAGGTTTCCACTAGCTTTCCTCTTATTATCATTCCTCTGTATCAGCATCCATCGACCTCAGCAACCTCTCCTTCTTTCTCATCCTTTTATCTCTCTCATTCTTTTATCTTCTGTCTCAAACTCCAGTCCCTCTCATTTTTCTTTCTAGAAATTCCTGCTAGCCTATTTTTCTCTCCACTTTTCAGCCTTTTCTACTTGCTTAATCGTCTTGAAATATTTTGGCCCAAATTCCCATCTCCATCCCCTCTACTTCCTCTATTTTGCATACCATACCTGCTGCTTAGGGATCCCTGGGGCACAAGAAAACCTGGCTTATTCCTTACTGTCTTAATTGTCTAAACAGCCAGTTCCCCAGCATGTGCCTGCATACTTTCATTCACAGGGGTTGTAAGGACAGTAACCCCGAGTGCTGACCCAAACTAAAATTAAGGCTTCAGACACCAGGCACCAAATGTTTCATTCAGCTCCCTGTTTTATCCTCTAGAGCCTCCAAATGGTTTCTATTAATATTCTGAGGGAGAGCTCACTGATGAAATTAGTGAGAAACCAGACTGTCAATTTATTTATACCCAGCCTTAGGGCATAACCACTGTGCATGTGTAAAGCTATTGAGATGCAGAAAATATTCTGTAAGTGTGTATGTATATGTATTGACTGGAAGTGAATTTGCAGGGAAAAGCTGTTGCCCCAAGGACTGAACAGTGACCCAAAGTGGGAGAGGCCACTGAAGTGGCCGTGTTGCATGCCAAAGATCCCTTTTAGGAAACAACTGATCCCTCTGAAATCTTCCGTCTACTCGTGTTTATTAGTATCTTTCAATTCTAATTTTACTTTGTTACCCTGGTGGAGAAATTTCTCATTTAACTTCTGGAGTTCTTCCACCTTCTTCAACAATATCTGTGTTATGAAACTACTGCTGCCTTTGGCTGTGGTAGTATTTAAAGCATATGAGTAATGAGTAACAAAGTTTTTCCATTGCATTGTCATTTAGCCTGTGAAGAATTTTGAGGGCAAGCTGAGAGATACTGGAAGCATTTAGTTGTGGATATTTGATGCATCAGTGCTGGTATGAATGAACTGCTTTTCCAGTACGATTTAATCAATTTTGTTTAGGAAAATTTTTATTGACAACAACCTGGTGAAATGATAAGTCAAGGAATAGCTTTTCTTCGTGCTCCCCGGTTTCCTATTACTGTGACAGTGTCAACTGAGAGATGCAGGTGAGAATCCTACTGTTCCAGCAGTTATGCTAGCAACAGTTTTGGCAGAAAAGGCAAGAAATTAATTGGTGTAACTAGACTAAGGGTTAATAGCCTAAGTGTTTGTTTCATTCGTCTGATTGGCCATGTTGCCTACATCTGAAAACTGTTTCTTCCCATGAAAAATGAATGTATCCAAAACTTGAACTGTTATTAGGTGTCACCTCCTCCCATGCTGACAATGTGAAAAAGGACTAGGAAAATTTGTTTAGCTCCATTAGTCTCTGTAACAGTCAGGAAAAAATTAACCTGTTATCCCTTAACGTGATGCCTGCAACAGACTGCATGACAAGACCCGTGGGACCAATTTGTATCATGCAGTGGAGCATGATGCATCAAGCTGATGCTGGTCCAGACTGGTACCTTCATGTGACAGAGAGCAAAAACTGTGTGGAGATATAAGCTGATCATCAAAGTAGGATAGTTTTGTTAGCACGTTTCTGAGGCTGGACTAATTAGGAATGATGAGCTTGTCTGCAACTTTCTGGTGCAGATACTGTTTCCTGCTTCAGACTTTGCTTAGATTCTGCTGGCTTGGGGGATTTGCACTATGCTCCACTGCTCACATAGATGTGTCCAGAGGAGGACAGAGCTGTAAAGCATCGTGCTAGAGAGAAAGATGGGGTCACCGAGAATCCAGACTGGCAGGACACTGCAGGGGAGGTGCTGTCATGCAGAGCAGCTTCCTCCTGTACAGCTATGACAAACGGGCCATACAGTGTCACTACATGTAAGACAGCTTCCCCGCCTTGGAGATGTGCTTCCTACCAGCTTCTCAACCAAGCCAAGGTGCACCGCTTCTGCTGTTCTTTTCTTCTTTCTTGCCTTTCTTGCAGAATATTTTCACAACTCTGAGTTGTAGGCACAATCTCAAATTTTTTACAACTGTGCTTGCTGCACAGCTACGAGGGAAATGCCTGGAGACCAGGCTTCCCTTTCAACAATGCAAGTGGGACCAATTATTAACCACTACACCAGCTTCTGGCATTGCTGACAGATGCCATCAATAACGTTAGTTTGATATGTCAGTTCTGTCAACAGCTTCAGTTAATGGTAGTCATGCTACGCATCTCCAGCTCCACCCTCTGCTGAGAGATGAGGAGGGAGGAAAGGGAGAGAGAGCATTATCTAAGTTAAAAAATAAAAGTCTGCCTGTTTGAAGTGAATAAAGTATGTTAACAAGTAATCCTCTAGCTGAGGTTTCCAGCTGTTACTCCTGAGCTGTCTGGTATCAAAGCAATATGGGTCCATCGTACAGCAGCTAACTTCAGTGCATGAGCAATTACTGTCTGAGGCTTCTGAGGTATATTATAGTTTTATTATTATTATTTCTCTGCTCATAGTGTCTTAAGGCTTCTTCATATCCTGAATAAAGCTCCAGGGAATCATAAAGCCACAGGCTGAGTTTTAACACAGTCACTATTCACATCTCCTGGATTGATAGGTATTTAGTATGTTGCCTTGATCTTGGAAGCAAGACCCTGAGATGCACCCCAGGGAAAGCCACGAGATGTTCTTTGTATTTTTTGCCTCTGAGAAAATAACTTTTGCTGTGGAAATGATATATTTTTTGCTCAGAAATGTCACCACTTCTGTCTGCCGACTGTAACTCTGCCACACTAAAATACCTTAGGACTTCTAAAGTGAAATAATAAAACATTTAGGAATCTATGCAGAGCTGCTAAGCACTCTCATTGTTTTGTGTTAATGACCCTTTGTTCCCATAAACCTCTCCTTCTGTTTTCTTACTGTTATTAATTATTGCTACAGTTCATCGTACCTAAAGTTTGCAATGGAGGTGAATGGGATGGAGAGAAGAAATGGTGTCAGACATTTGCCCACTGTGATAAAAATACTTGAGACTGTTCTGAGAGCAGAAGTCAGTTCTCCAGAGATCTTAGACCCTGCCTATCGCTGCAGCTATGTTTTCTCAGGTTCTCTGTGTGCATTTCTGGGCAGCTCCTCTGCTTATCTAGTTGTCCGGCCACTCAGTATATGTTTGAGCTCTGTATTATTTTATGTTGTTCGCGCTCATCATCATAATTACAGATTCATGCTTTGCTCACAGGGTCTCAGAAAGGAAACAGCATTACAATATCATTACTATATGAAAATGTATTTGTTATTTGATAACGTGTTTGTAATGCCAGATGATATTAGTATATGCTGGACCCCTAGAGATGAAGCGGTGGTTTTCATCCTGTCCAAACAGCTTGTTTCCCCTAACAAAAATGCACAAAAAAAGCTTTACAAGAGAGCTGCAGAAGTTTATGTGAGAGACCTCCTTTCTTCCATCCCCTTGCCTGTTTTTGGCTCAGAAATAATCTTTCAACTCTACAGAGCTGCTCAGACCCAAGGATCCTAAAGCACTTTACAAATGTAACAACTTTACACTGAAAACAAAATATAAAAATCAGCAAGTTATCAGAGCTCAGCCTCCTGGCATGGATTACCAGAGCATGTATGGCTTCATTACCCTTAAGATGTCCACTAACAAATATCTAGTAGAGAGTCAAGCTCAGGCCATGCTGGCACAGCGCTCACACCATGCTTAAGGCTAGTGCCAGGACCGTGAGCGTGGACTCCCGAGAGTTGCTAAGGAAACGGTCTTGGAGATGGAGCTGAAGAGATGTTTCGTGCTGCAAAAGCGCGTAGGGCTGATACTGGGAGAGGTAGTAATTGTTCAGCAATTGATTCAACCCCTGATGTGTTAGTGTTAAAGACTACATATGATGCAGTCACTGAATGCCAAAGATGAGGGATTTTGCATTTTCTTAGTTTCTTTTTCAGTATATCTAAGCTTTGTTTGTCTCCTGCCCTCTCTCTGCTTGTATGAAACTGCCATCGATTACATTGACTTACTCCCATGCAGGTCCTTGGTGTGTTCCTTCTTTGCTAGATCTGTATTTTATTTTTTTAATTAGTGAAAAAACAAACTCAGACTATTCATAATCATCGTTCTTCCAAGCAAGGATCCACAGCTTGGATGAGTTCTCCCTTGAAAGATTATGTTGATAATGCAAACCCTGTTTGTGCTTCTCTGTCTTTGCTTGTCTCTGCTAGAAAGACATCAGCTTTTAATAGACTGAGAAATTCCTTAGAGGTGTTTGTTATTTTGCAATTACTTTGCAATTGATTTTCTTAAAAAACAATTCATAACTTGTTAAAGATCTCTTCCCCCTTTCTCTCCCCACCCCCCACAGTTTCCATTTTTATCTTTGCTACTGCCCAGTGTTTACAGTGATAGGACTTATTTTTTTTCCCTATTACTTAGGGAGATGACTTGTCTACAGAGAGAAAGAAAAACCAAGTCCTAATGATTTGTAAAAGTGGATTTACAGTCAGATCCTCCTGGGCTCTGAGTCTAATTCTTACAATGATGGCTTCTGCAAAGGTAGTCAAGGTAGTTAAACTATTTGCCTGTGTTTGCCCATTTGCAAAATAGAGGCTATTTTAGAACAGCTTCTGTAGACCAATTGCTGTCAGTTAATTTACAAATAATTCTGTAGGGGAAATTTCCATGTGTAGCAAATGTGAAGGAACCCCTAACGTGGAATGGAAGGAGGAATGCTGACGCTTTCCATGTCAGTGTGAAATGTACACTCGGCACTGAAACTTTCTGCCTCTCTCCATCAGGGCCTGCAGCTGGGAACTCAAGAGCTGGAGGAGATGGGAAGCAAGTTTTGCCTTGGTTTGCTCATTCTGCACCTCAAATCCCTGCCCTGCAGCAAGAAGGTGATGGCTCAGGCAGCACGCCTGCTAGATCTGGAGGAGGAGATAATAGACCGGGCACAAAGGTCAGTGATAGTATTCAGAGGGTTCTCCTGTGGGAATCAAGTTGGTGGGGATATGTTTTGGGTTTAAATTTACAGAAATGGACTCTCGTTATGGCTGAAACTTGCACCTTGGGAACTGGAGTGTATTGAGAGTAATTGGAAACTAAGATACGATGGACTTCCAAAGGAACTACTAGAACATGCCCTGCAACCATCAATGTGGATAAAAAAGGTGAAAGAAAAGCACCTGATTTCTATTTTCCGCTGAGTTTCAATTTTCCTGTCAAAAAAGCATAGGGGTGGTACTGCTCTAGAAAAATACATCAGCAGGAAACGTTTCTCTGCTGGAGTGTCAGGTGGTGTTCTGTCCCCCTCAGGTCCTCCATGGAGAAGATCTCTTACAAGGAAGACATTCTCTAAGAGCTGCAGGGTAGGGAACAAATATTGCAGGTTCAAAAAGGGCTTTGATAGCATGACTTAGAAACTATAGGCCTGATTCTGCAAGGATACTCCCATTTAGAGCATTAGATTTGTGACTTTGTGATGCATAGGAAGAAGATGTGATCCCACTGATTATTTAGGAGGTGTTTTTCCAAACTGCAAAATTAATTTGCTTTCTATATTCAATGGGATGTATTTAAGTGAGGCTGCCCCATTATAAATATACAGGGAATTTCACCTGGATAAGTATCAGAGTATGGTACTCTTCAGCTTGAATTTGTGATAAAGCAGAAATATATATATATTCTTTCTAGGCCACTGTCACTTGTTAGTGCTATGTGCAAGCACATATACTTGCAATAATGTTTTTCCAAGACAAATGGAGAAAGAAAACTTAGTGATGTGATATGATTTGAAGCTCCCCAATCGCTTTGTCATCAAAGAGCACTCTCAGCTTCATCAACAAGAAGCAAGTTTTTCAGTTGCAAAAATGCCCCCGTAATTTATAGCAGGCTTCCAGTCTTCTCCCTACAGGGATACTTAACCGACATTACCACCACCTGTTCCTCATGCCGAAAACATTCTTACAAGCTTGTTCGCAGTTTTTAATGTTTATGAGGGACAATGAAAAAAGAGGGCGAAAATGCAGAGAACATTCCTTTGGATTAGCTGTGCTCACTTGTACGTGTGAACATATAGATGAAGCAATTAAGGCGTATGCTAACCACCATCCATGTTGTGGACAATCATCCGACAAATCATTGGTATATCATTAGAGAGAACTACTGAAGCCTGGCTAGGCGGATGGTTTTGAGATATAAATCAAACTCTCACTTTCAAACCAGAGCTAGAAGGGCCTTTGCATAAAAATAATTTCTCTTATGGGAAGAAAAACATTGAATCCTGACTAGACTCAGACACTGAAAAAAGCCATCTGGTCACAGTAACTTGGTGAGCATTTTTCCTGATCTTTGTAGGCTTCTCTTATTTTTTCCTTTAGTTGGCTTTATATTAATGGGAATTCATTACATTTTCCCAATGTTGTGTGACAGCTGATCAGTACCAAAATAGCAGTAAGAAGCTCTCTAATTACAAATATTTTCAAAGAAGTTTAACAAAAAGAGAAAAAGGTCCCCTTACTTTGTAAAACTCCCATGATATTCTAAATGTGTCCATGGTAGCTGAAAGCAAGGCCTCCTACTCCTTCAAGTTTGCCTAGCATTAATGACTATCTCCATGGCATCCAGGGATGTAATGTCACTGCTAAAAGGCAACGTGACGGTTACTTGTTAGTTTTTACTCCACTGGGTATAATTGCAGGTTTGTGGAATTTTAGTAGCCTAGGTGCGATTTGTTACCCTTTTCAGGCCAGGTTAACAGCTGAATTGTTTAATGCCACCTAGATATGTTATATTGCAGAGGCTTGTTGCAGAAGGTTGGGGAGAAGGAGATACAGGGACCAAAGGGTTTGCTAGCATATTCTTTTTAAAATAAATAATTCATGGAAAATTATTGTGCAGTATATTGATTCTGATTCAGAAAATTAATACTTCGCCCTTGGGGTTCTGTGAGTCTAGCCAAGAGAATTGCATCATTTAATTGTAGTGGGAATAGGAGCCCTTCTGGAACCAGTGGAAGAATGCAGAATACACAGAGCACACTGCTGCTGGTAGGAGGGCAGCTATTTTGACACGTCTCTCTCAACTCACTTTGAGGGGAAAAAAAATAAAATTCTCCATCAAAACATTTCTCTGGAGGTAGCTGAGGGGTACCGCTCAGTCTAGTCTCACTCTGTAAAGATTAAGTCTAATCTGGCTCTTTTACGTAGCACAAGGGGGTCACCAGAGCCTTGCAGCTTACTGGTGGTATATCATTACATCAATGGAAATTATACTCACTTGCTTCCTAGACTAGACCCATGTTGATGTATATAAGGAGAATTAAACACTTGTAGTTTAAACTTAACTCTGTTGTCTTCTGTGGTTACCACAAACAGCACAGCATCCTTGGATGATTTCTATGCTCTCTGCTTCTGAAAGTGTGAGTAGATGTGAATGAACATACCCAAATTTTTGTGTACATCTGTCAAAGCAGAGCCAGACTTGGGGATCCTTCGGGTGCAACACAGGAAAAGTCTGGGCAGTTGCCTTATGCAATTTCTTTCTTACATGCTTTACATCATGAACTGTGGTGGCTTTAAACAACTTGCAGGCTGTCCCTGTTCCAGAAGTCTGCACTGTCCTGGTCCCAGGAAAAGCTATGCATGATAGATATTTAAGTGGGAAGCAATAGCTCTGACCGTAGCTAATGTTATCTGACAAAAAACATGTGGTGTGTCCCACAGAATGTCCCGCTGACGTGTCTAGAAAACAGTACAAATGTGGGTGATTCTTATCAAAGCAGTATTCACCAATATCAGAGAAAACAACTAGTATTGTTCAAGCTTGATGAAAATGCAAATTTTATTTAGTTGTTAGGGGTTTATTTTGTGGAAAGGAAGCTGAATTTAAGCTGTGAGCAGTGTGATGTATTGCACAGTACTTATGTTAAATATGTCTACCTTGATAAAGTGTGTTTCCTAAATATGTGTTTCTGAGTGCCCGTCTCTATAGTACTGTGTGACAGGTCAAGCCATGGAACAAGAAGTTAATCCAGCACTGGATATAGCTGACTCCCAGATGAAGTGTCTCATTCAAAGGTACATAGATCAAAAGCTGTGGAGCCAGAGGTCTCTTCTGTTGTGAAATCCCTGCAGTTCATGTCCCATATTAGCCTGTCTTTGCCCTGGTGTCTGGTGTGCTGGGCATTGACTTGGCATCTCAGCATCTCCCTCCGACAGCAAACATTTTCACCTGTCAAGGTTTATTACTGTACGTGTCTTTTAATTTTCCTGTTCAGGCTGTCTCTGCTCTGGGTATTTTGCAGCTTTATTCTTTCACCACTGCTGTGAAAGGGACGAAGGAGCAGGCTGGACCCTGCTCGCTTCCCTGGAATAAACTATTTGCTGTGCAATTTATATAGATCTGTCAGAATCAGTGGTTAGTAAATTGGAGCAAGGTAATAGCTGTTAGGGCAGTGACTGGTCTAATGGAGGCATCCTGTGTGAATGGGGGATTTCTCACACCAGATCATGGCCATTGTATTCAGTGTGCTGTCTCCAAGGAGCCAAAGAAAAGTGGAAGAAACCTTTACCAGACCTAACTAAGTAGTTTGGTACACAGGCAAGAATTTCTTCCTGCCCCCAGTTTACAGTCTATCTTACCCCTACAGCGAACTGTAAACAGAATCACTCACAAGAGTGAGTGGAGTAACTATTGGAATAAGTTCGCAGCAGAGGCAGAATAGCAAAGTAGCTGCATCTGAGAATAAGTAAGGGGGGATGAACCTCCATCTGTGGAGCTGTACTGCTAGTGGGACAGTAGGGCATTTCCCCTAAAATCAGGACATCCTTGGACATCATGAAGTTGGCCTAACAGTTCTTGCGTCACTGGTCCTCTACGTGTCTTTATGGCAGCTGCCTCACAAAGATGACAGAAGGTGGAGAAAGTATAAGGTGCAGTATACACATAAGGAACATTAGAGCTACAAGGTGTGATGGTGAGGAAGAGGGGTTAAACTGCTCCAGGTATTAGTTGGTCTCTTAATTAGCAACCTGTGCTCCTGGAACACTTGATAATCATTTTCACATTTTTTCAGGTATTTTCACCCTCAGATTGCACAAGACCTATTTAGGGACTTAGTTGTTTGTGGCTTTTCTTTTCACAAGTGATATTTAGGTGTTTTTCTGCATCAAATAGCCCTTTTCCCACCAGCATTAAGTAGGGTTAGTCCTACGGATCACTCTGCCAAGGTCAAAGGCCAGATATGTGGAGAATTTTCTGGGCTTTTCAGCCACCTTCAGAAGACAAAGTCACGTGTCAGATGTTCATACAGGCAATTTATTCTGCCCTCTCTCAAACCTGGCCTCACAAGCGTGTTATTGCCATGGCCTAGGAAGAATCACTAATTTGTGTTTCCAGCCTCCCACCGTGCTGTACAGACAATGCTGGCATTCAGCAGCTCTCTGCTGGGAAAATGAAATGCCAGCTTGTACTTCGGACATCGTGGTTTTTGATAATAGGTTTCATGCCTCATTTGCTGTAAAAGCAATTAGGCTTTAAGTCAACGCTGTCCAGGTAACTTCACATTTGTCATGACCACAAAGAGGATGGGAAGTGACTGTTCACTTAAAGCAAGTTTGAGAGAAAGAGAGAAAGCAAGAGCAACCTTCCACTATAGGCATCCTCCCCTTCTTCCTCACGGTTTGAACTGATGGCACATTCCTTCATTTTCTTTTCCTCTGCCCTTCAGGTTGTGCTAGGAAATGTTTTGCATACGCTGCGCAATTGTAGCCATTTGTTCATGAGACACATCTTACATGTTGAGACAAGCTTTTGCGAAGTCATTACGTATTTTCTGCTGACTCAGATACTATTAATCTCCTGTGTTTCTTCATCATTTCTTACCTCTCTTGAGCAGAGCCAAATCTCTCTCCACCCCAGATGGTAAATATGTTTAGCTCTGCTATTAATCAAAAGTAGAAGGCTTAAGCACTGTTCTGGTCCTTTGTCCAGATGTAATCTTTTCATCTTCCATACGCTCAGCAGAGTTAGATTGGTCAGCGTATGGATAGCAAATCCAAGAATTGACAAGAAGGATTTGCCAGATCGTTTGGAACTGTGCTTGCTCTTCTTCTATACCATATTGATGCACCATCGTGACCCGGGTACTATTGAACTGTTGGATTTCCCATCTTTTCACTATAATGCACCTTGCTCTGATTATGGCTGTGCAAGCAGTTCCACTCACCTTTTAAGCTATGTGGCCAAAATGTGATTCAGATCAAACTAAAGTGATTTTGGGGAGATGAAGTAGACAAGAAAGTGAAAAGTTCAAACAACAATATAACGCAGATGGAACACAGTATGCTCGCTTTGTTTGAGGTATAGTGCATGTTTGAATAGCAGAAATGTAGCATTATACTTGTGTGCAATGATGGGAGGTGGTTCCCTTGTCTGCTGGTTTGGGTCTTCCTATACTTACAGATGAATGTGGGTGTAATTCCTTGACGTTATATTTGTTACGATTATGCAAACTGGAACAAATTTCAATTGAAGGGTTTGAGTGCAAGACAGTGCTTCACCCTACAAAATACCCCATCACCCCACAATCAGGGTGAATCTGCACTCATGGCATCCACTCCCCTGAGGCAGTTGAACTCTGGGGAGTCCTCTGATGTATGGATGAAGATGAAAGTGCTCTTTCATAATTTCACTTAGTGAATCTAACCCGGTGGGGAAAAAATCAGCAGGAATTATTTGACCGTTTTGATTCAGATTTCTATTTGATTGAAGCTTCATTTTTCTTTAAGTAAGGATTTAGTGCGTTTTTAACCTTGATCATCTGTAGACATTAAATACTTTGTGGCAGGTTTCAGAAGAGGAGGTTGTTTATTGATTCTGTTTTTTAGCTTAGTCACAGATTTTGTTGCTGGTAAAGGAATTTGAAATTTCTACTGCTTTATGAGCATCTCTGGATGTGGTATTTCTGTATTTGGATGCTGAGAGAAAAGTGCTGTGGAAATGCATTTACCTAAGTAAGCCAAACTACCATGTCTCTTTGGTGGTGTAGAACATGGGGCAAAAGGAGTTTCTAATGTATTTTGTTTCACACTTGTGAGAGCACAGTCTAATATTAATGCAATGTGACAGGTGTGAGAGTAGCTGAAGCTGGGCTTTAGCTTTGGAGCGCTCTCATGTTGCTGTAACTATTTAGGATCAGTTCAGGAAATGCCTTAGCTCCTGACTGACGTACAACACTTTCCAGTGATCTTTCACACTGGTGTTGCAAAAGAGTGATATCTTCTTGCCTCCTCCAGGGTCTGATATAAAGAATTGCAGCCTTTGCTATTGAGAGGAAAAAACCTCAGATTTCAAGTTTGGATCTGTTACTGTCTTTAGATTTTATTATCATTATGTTCCTTGGTAATGAAGTTTTCTAAATAAGAATGCATACCTTCTTCTATCCACCCTTTCATACTTCTTATCCTGCACTCTTCAGCATCTTTGTTACTGTGAGAATACAAGCCCAGTGAATTCTTTGGAGGTTCAGCCAAGCAGTGCAGCCTATAATGAATATATCTGGTATTCAGAAGGCTTCCATGTAGCTGTTCACAGGTGAGCCACTGTAATTCAGCAACTTTACATTAACACTTTCTGGAGCCATCCCTATTTTCCTCCTATTGATTTTTATTATTATTATTATTATGAAATAGCTTGGGAGCCGCACAGCTTCTGTTGATTGTTATCAAATGCCAGTGCCAGCTATGCCGGGCTAGCTACAATTATTCATGCTTATTTCAGAGCTAATTAATTTATCATGTAATAGCTAATAATAGCCATTTAAATAGCAGCAGAAAGGAAGGAGAGGAAAAGAGCGAATGGAAGAGAAAGAGATCATAGGAGGAGCTTCAAACATGCATTAAAGCACTGCTTGCTATCGTATCTGTCTGAGGTTACTCAAATTACAGTACACTTACAGATCTGACTGGACTACAGATAATGAACTGTATATATCCAGCAGAACAAATGGGGTCTGCATTGCCCTTTCTGTGAGGCATATTGCTATAGTACTGTCTGGTACTAGACATTTTCGTATTGATTAGGAGCATCTGTATTTCTGTGCTGCAGTCCTTTTCCCTTAAGATCTAACTTGAAATATGAAAGCCACTGGGGCCCTTCACATGCTGGGATGAAAAATAAAGCTGACTGCTATCAGGGATTCAGAAGTGATTCCCATTTATGAAGTATCCCCCAGAGGAAAGCATTATGAGGGACATACACTTTCCTTTGAGTTGGCCTTTATATAGACCAGGATAGTGCTGGCACTGGAAGAGAACAGGTGGGGTTTTTCTAAGAGGGTACAGAGGATGATAGGAGGATCAGTCTGTTTAGGCTATTAGTCATCCTGAATGCAGGCAGAGGCTGGATTTCAGGCTGAACATGTCACAGGTCCAGTGCTGAAGAGGCAGGTTCAGAGGACTATGTATAGCCTTATATAGACAATATGTATACCGCAGCAGTAGCTGAAACACCAGTTGCATTAGATTTGGGGCTGTGGCACAACAGCAGGAGGAGACAACTTTGTCAGTGCAACTCTACTGATGATGTCTGTCCTTTGGTTTTGGCTGTTGGACTTTATTAAGAGAATATGGATAACAAGGCATAACTGTGGTGGGAGTCCTTGTGTCTTTGGGCTGGTGGAACCATGGATAAACAATGAGGCTATTTCAAGGATCTTGGTGAGTAAGTGTTTTGTTGTGGCACTTTTCCAAATGGTGTCCCTAGACTCCCAAAAGAACTTGAGACTTGTGAAAACCAGAGAACAGACAGATCTTTCATACCAATACATGCTACAGTAACTTCCTTCAGGCAAGAGAAGGAATGAGAGAGTAGGATGGTAGTCAGGCAAAATGCACTTTCATCCCTTTAGAAGAATGTACATTTTTGTGGAAGTAGTGTATTTTGCCTCTGATGAGTCACTCTTTTTATTGCAATTGTCACTTGAGGTGACCTCTTATTAATCTGTCCGCAGCTCCTAACAGAGCCTCTTGAAGAAGATGCGCATGTAAGTAAAAATTAGACTGTTTGAGGGTCAAAACAGGCTTTGCTCTTCCATGTGTTGAAGAGTTAATCATAGGGCCTAGATCACAGGAACAAGAGACTTTTTGATCAGGATTGTTTGGATCAAACACTTCACCATGTGCAGTTCTCACCTCTTTGATCCAGCATAGGGGCCCAGATGTCCAAGCACTATCGAACTTAGAAACAAACCAAAATGACTGCCAGTATGTCTCCCCACCCATCAGTAGCATCAGAGTCTCACAGTGCTGCATAGCAGTGGTGGTTACAGTAGTGCATACGTTGCCACTGTCTAAAGGAGATTTCCTGTCATGAGTGAAATACAGGGCTAGAAGGAACTGAATCCCCTGTAAAACCACCAGTGGAATCTAGTTTTTCACCAGTTCAGAAGTTTGTACATGTATAAATTATTCAGATAATAAAAGCTAAAGAAAGCCAAATGGTTTTGATATAATGATGCTCCTGGGCACATGGTGTCCCCATCACTGCATCCTTTCTCTGCAAAGGGAACCTGAGTAGAGATTTCTGCTTTTGAGGGAAATAGCATATTGCAAGTCCTTTTGGTCTGGTGCCCAGCCTGCAAATGAGAGTCTGACCAGGCCTCTTGTACTGCGGTGACAGTGTACAACCGCTATCTAGGAGCATATCAAAAAACTTAGCAAGACAGATGAGAGACTAAATGGTTAAAGGGGTAGAGAAGGCAGAGAAATGTGTAATTAAAGCTGTCAAGTTGCAGTAAAAGGGAGTCATAGCCTGGAAGGAAAGTGGGTGGGCGAGAAAAGTATCGTATTTGGAGGTGAAAGTTGGCAATTGAACAGCATTTTAAAGTACTCCGAAGCCACCTCCACTGACATCTCAGCTGTATTGTGTATTCTGTCAGAGGCTCCGGCTGCTCAGTGTATTGTGGCTGTGACTCACACACAGACCCTGCCTCTTGCTGTCATGCTAGGTATTGTAAAGAGAGACATGGCAGAGGTACCGTGTGAGACATGAGATACATATGTGCAGGTTGTTGTTTCAAGGCCAGCACACACATGTACCAGTGTGGAGGAGGTCTTAGGCATGGAGGTACAAAAGTGAAAGCCATCTCTGTAGCTTCTGATAATTCAGTGTATCTCTCAGAAACCATATGCATTTATTAGGGTGTATAGGTTAAATGTGATGTTGCCAAAAAGAACTTGTGAGAATTAGGCTGGAGCTGAGACTAGAAGGATGTGAGGGGGAAGATCCACATGAAATTAATACTTTTTTGTCTGCAGAGCAGGAAGGTACTCAAGCTTAAAATCCCAGATCCAAGTCCCATGAATGTGGACATAGTTCACTTTCAAGTACAAGATGAAGGCCCATCCCTTTCTGGCCCTGGCCAGTCTGTAGCACTTAGTAATGCAGTCCAGATAAGGGATCTTCTCTGGGAGAAGTCTGGGACAGAACATTGCCACTTTCTCATCACTGTCACAGTGCAATGTGAGAGTTGTGGGACTGATTCTGCCCTGAAACAGCTCAGATGGACCTGTGATATGCTGGAAGGACTCAGTGTGCACATAGAGGTGGGTGTATTGGTGAAGTGGGAGAGGATGCTGAGATGCATTGACAGAACTCTATGGAAAATTGCAACTCTGAAAGAATTGGATTAGGATACAAAACAAACAAAAAAACGCCCCTGTTTCTTGTGATCTTTCCTTTCCCAGTGAAAGTTTATGGCTTCCTCTGCCCTTGTGTCTGTGGGTAGATGCTGAGGGTTCAGGCAGCTGCTGTCTGGACCATGAGTGCTCAGTGAAGCTGATGTGCTGGGGCAAGGGCTGCTGTTTGAGCAGGAAGGAGAGGCAAACTCAGAGTAGTGTAAGAGGAAAGAAGAAAAAGCATTCCCTTTGCAGCTATTTGGGGATGTTACCTCTGTATTCCCCCCTTCTTTATCTCCCATTCCTACTTACATTTGTTCCTGTTAAAACTTGGGGGTTTGAAGTGGACAAATAGTTAATTTCTGGAAGGTTGAATTTCATTTTTAAAGTAACAATAGGATGCTTTATGGTTAGACTTTCAAATATATCCCTAACAATTTAAAAATATATAATCAGCAGCTTTATCTGTGGCACATTATTCACCATTTAAACTACAATGGCTTCCTTTCAAGTGTTAACAGTTACTACCTTAAATCCTTATTTCAACATGAGCTAGAGTTTGAGGATTTGGACTTAGAAGGCAGAATAAGCAATAGAAGCGGCTGAATTCCAGAAAAAGATTATGCTATCAGGCCAGTGTCATCAGAAATTAAGAATAAGAGGAAGAATAGAAAATGTCTGTTCTTTATCTGTTTCTCTAATCTGTTTGTTCTGTCTAGTCTACCCAACAAGTTTTTACATCACACTCTACTTCAGAATTGTTTCTGAAGATGTCATTTTACAGCATTCTCCGAAAAGCACCAGCATCTCATTAAAAGATAAAAGTCCAATGCAATTCAAAGAGAAAGCAAACACCCATTTCAAATAATAAAGCAGTGTTTCATCTTCTATTGAACTGCAGGGGGCAGCCAAGAATTTGGGTAAAGGATTGCTACCTGGATTTATCTTGTCAGGCTTTTCCTAGTATTAATACTTATTTTTTGTTCTAGCACACAGCTTGTGTTTTCATCTATGAATAAGTGAATTGTAAGAAGAGAGGATCCACTGTAGTATATTAATACAGCCAAGTGTCCTTTCTGACAGCGCTCAGCATTGGAGATTTCAAAGAGGGATGGAAGAAATTGCCAGTGGGCAATTACAGAATACCCCGACCCTCTGGGGGAATGCCTTTCGAACTTCAGACAGTGATTTATTTATTTATTCCTGGAAACACGAGAATTTGTAGCCTTTCAGAATAATTATAATAACAATAATCCTATCTAATGAAATGTTCCAGTGCTCTTGTTTTCTATATAAGTACCTAATGCTTTTTGAATCTTACATTGCTCCTGGCTGCACCCTGCTATCTCATGTGTTTTATAGATTAGCTGTGTGTTGTGCAGAAAGAGAAAGTATTTCCTTTCATCTGCTGGTCTTTCACCTTTGCAAATGCACCTTCATCCTCTGTTATAAGAGAGAATAATTGGGAGTGTCCAAATTGCCAGTTATTTTGTAAACAGCTATCACCTCTGTTCTCTTGCATCTGGTCATGAAAGATGCTCAATTTTTTTAGTATTCTTGTGCCTCTAACTACTTTTACCACCTGCTTTGGAACTCTGCTTATTTATGTGATATCTTTTAAGATATAGGAAGACAAGAATTCAAGATAGTTTTGCTAGGGGAAGTGTAGCATTTGTTAAAATAACAATTCTGTAATATTTTCAGTGTTGTCCACATGCCTTGTCATCAAGTTTTAGTACATTGAAGAGGATGGTATGTTCCTGCATTAATCAGCTGTATCCTCACCTGGTTTGATGAACTGTATTGGACAAACTATTTTATCTTTAAGCAATTACCTTGGAAGATTACTGGCCACAGAGGGGGTTGATGAAAGAAACCGTAGTCTCTCATTGTGGAAGTGCATGGCCATAAGAAATCGTGTCTTTTTTTTTTTAGACTTTTTAGATTTTGGTGTTATGTGTCTGGCCTGAAGACAGTGTTTATTCTTACCTAAATAGTTCAGGCAGGACCAAGTAGAAAAGAGACAAACAAATGGATGAGGATGTGATGCTGACAGTTTGTTTAGGGTACAGAACAGGGAGCAAAAGGCGGAGGGTCGCTGTAAGAAGTGGATATGGAAGGGCAAGGGCAGGCCAAGGCTTAATCCCTCTTCCTGCCTTCCCCTGCAGCTCATGGAAGTGATTCTCAATACCACAAAGAACCTGATGCCTTAGTTTCAGGAGCTCAGGATTAAAAAAGAGGGTTGGATGGAAAAACAAATAATGGATTAGGCTGAAAAATTGGTTTAGGCACTTTGACGGTGTCTTTGCCCCTTTCAAGGAGGAGCAGATTGGAGACATGAGATGCAGAAACATGGCTTTTGTTCGCTTTTTTCTCTCTTGCTTCTTAAAATTGTATCCAAACTCTCATTGTGCAAATGTACTGTTCAGGATCAAAGACTCATCTCCGAGCAAAGAAAGTCCCTGGAGAGCAAGGCCTGAAGGCTAAGCCCACAGTGCTGCTGCTGCTGGCTGTATATCAGCCTATTTGGGAAATCTAGTCATGCATGACCCAGCACCTGGCGATACAGCAAAGTCGGGAGCAGTGTACTCCGTGTCCTTGCACAACTTTTGATCTTTGTTCTCTTTGCCAGCTCAGGTCACTCTGGTGGCCATGGTCCATCAGGAGTTCATCCTCACCCTGGCAGATGTCTGTAAGGCTCTTCTGTAATTCATTGTCTACTAATTCCTTTACATTTCTCAGAAATACAATACTCTGACATAGGGGCTGGAATGTATCTGAGAAGGGATGATGGATAGGATCACTTGAGGTCTCTGTCCTTTTCAGAGTATCTTTCCTCATGTCTCATTTTTGGCATTTCCATACACTTACAGAGTGACTCCAGGCAACCAGCTATTGGAAAAGAAGCAATAGAAAGATGTCTAGTGAAAATTCAGAGATTATTTCCCCTGCAGGTATGACAGGAACAGCCATGAAAACAGCATACCTGTTTGCATAGAGATCTCTCCTGCCTCATGGTGCTTTCCTGCCTTTACTGCATCCCTTGTGGGATGCTGGATTTGTGTGCTAAGAAGCCTGCTGTTAACACAGCTTAAACACAACACCTCACAAACAGCGGTGCCCTTGATCCATCATTAAAAATGTCCTTGACACACTATGGCATCAGGAGGAAGATTTGTGATGTTAATTGCTGGTAGCACTGTTCCACCATGGATGTTAGACAGAAAGCCCCGGTATATTTTTACATTTTTTTCTAATTTTTTGGGAGGGGACTGGTTTGGTTTTTCTTCCTTTTTTTTTTTTTTCTTTCTTTTTTTTCTTTTTTTTTAACATTTCCCTGAAGTGCGTATGAGAGCTGTGAGGGTATGTCTGTGATCCCAGGAAGGTAATCTTTCTCATCCCTGCAGTTTCTCAGTTTGTTTGGTTTTGGGTTTTTTTAAATCCTTTTTTTCATTTGAACAGCAAATTATGCTGTTGGGTTTTTTTATGGTGGGGACTCTCCATCCTAAGACTTTTTTTAAAATGCTGAGAGAGTAATTATTACCTCAATAGGTAGAAGGGTAACAGGTCAAATTTCCTTTCTTTTAACAAGTGTCCCTTCCACAAATAATATTGGACATATATCAGGGAGCCTCGGAACTTCAGAAGTAGTGAAACCCACAAATCCCTGCTGTGAGTCCCTCAACAGAAATTTATCTTCTCAGAGTCTGGGCATGTTTTTTTTCTCTGATCCTTTGCCCACTGAGTGATGTTCCTGTGCAGTTTGCAGCCTTGCTAGAGTGTCTTCTCAGCTAGATCTGTAGCTGATGTAATCAGGAAGAGTTTTCAACTACTTCACAGACTTTACTCCTTCTGAGTGTCCAGCCTACCTCTAACTCCTCTATATTCATGGCACAAGCATGCCTGGAGAATTTCCCTATTTGTTCACACCTTGCTTTTCTAGAATTTACCTGTGCTCTGTAATGCTTCAGAAAATAAAGGCACGGAGGCATATGCCCTTGTTTAGTCCCTGCTGATGGGTCAGAAGTGGAGATTAACAGGGTAGGAAATGTGTTTCTACTCTGCAGTCAGTAAAGGAAATTCACTAGAACTAAATTAATCATGAAACAGACACAAAGAAGAGAATAGATTAGCAGGGAATTAACTCATTAATTAGATTCATAGCAAAGTTCAGAAGAGGATTTCCTTCAAGATAACAACCGAGTTCAAAGATCAGCAAGGATTGGTCTTGGGAGGCACACTCTTTTATTTCTAAACTCTGTCAGGTTTTATTTTAGCCCAACACTTGCCTGGTTATAATGGTAAATCAAAAAAAGCTGCTGGAAGGAATTCAGCAGCTGGCAATGTCTAACCACAAAGTGCCCAAGCACAGAAGCTATTATCAGCCCATTCACATTGCTAAGCTCTGGTTCCTGGTGTCAACATAAGTGTGGAAGCCCTCTGTATTGTGCCACCTTGCTGCATTTCGAGCTCAATTGCAAGTCCTGGTGTGAACAGCAGCAGCTTGTTGGAGAGTGGTTTTTCCAGCATGAGGGTGAGCAGAAACCACATGCAGATTTAAGCAGGGTAAAGTGCTAACTGTCCTCCGTGCTGCACTTCTCTTTCTTTTCTTTCTCAATGCACCGTCTTTGTTCAAACTCACAGCGGCAGGGTGGGATGGAGGTAAGTCACTGCACGTTTCCAAGGAGATGGTGTTTGGCAGCAATCTCCCTGCTGGTCTAATGGGACACTTCTTTACAGGATCCCCTCTTAGGCTGGGCTGCAGCTTGGACCCAGGGTTAGTTTAGGATCCACGCAGCAGTGCTCTTGTTAAAGCAAGATTTATGCTGTCTTTTTCATTGCACTTTACCACAAGCTTTCTTGCTGTGTAAGTGAAATGTCTCCCTTCATGTTGCCAAGTATGGGTAGTCTGGTGACGGAAACATAGGAGAAGAGAGAAGAATTCACGTTAGGGCTACCTGTTACTCTGCGCTGCAAGAAGCCCCTGCCAGCTCTCTCCAGGCTCCGCGCAGCCTGTGGAGCGAGACCTGCAGCTGCCCAGGTGCCAGAAGGTCCCTACTGCCGAGCTGTGTGTTGCACCACATGCCCCGCTGCTGCCCAACGGAGCTGGTGATCAGTGTGTTGAGACTGGGGTTTGTAACATGTTCTTACTGAACTAACAAACCAGAGCTAAACACCAGTTGAAATGAGAGTGAACCCATGTGAGAAAGGCCCCCTGCTTTCTGACTTACCCTTTCCCATCTTGTGCTTTTGCTACCTCTCAGCGTGAATGCAATCAAACTGTTCTCAGGAACATCTGAGCTGCCTATTTACCACTTAGGACTTTCTGGGTAGTGAAGTTTCTACATTGTTTATTTAGAGTTAAGTGTTCTGCTGGGTCTCTTATCACTTTCTGTAAATAACAACTGTCCTCAAAATTCTTCAGGCTGATTACTGAGACTGACAGTCTGTGTGTTTTGAGTTGCTGAGCTGTATTAATCCATAATATACTCTGGTCTGTGGATAGAAAAGCTACCGCATTGAGGATGTCACAAGAGGTAAAAGCCAAAGGACTTACTCTTCTTGGACACGTGAAGTGCTTTGGTTGTGACATGAATAAATCTCCCAGCAGCAATAGTCCATATTTCTGCTGTGTGTAAAGTGTTAGAGGAGTCTGCCTTTGAATCTAACATGACAGAGGTTTTATAGCACCAGAGCTAATTCATTACTACAAAAGACAAGGCACACGTTATTTTTGCCTACCTGTAGCTTGTCGTGGTAAAGTTTATTCCACTTGTTGGGGTGGAGGGGACAGGGGTTGGACATCACACATACACATAAACGAAACCTATACCAAAGTCCTTCAGGCCCACCAAATGGGATTCATCAACTTTATTAATCACCTAAAAGTTAAAAACCTGACCATGCCAGTTATCAAAATCTTTCTTTACAGTCACAAAGAACAATTTAACTCATCTATTTTAAACACCTTTCATAGGTTCCACCTCAATTTAGTACCAGGATAACTAACTTGGGAAAGCTATCTCTCTACAGAGTGGGGAAAAAGAAAAAAAGAGAAGGCACAGTCTGGGGCTGTAACCTGTTTTCCTTTCTATTTCAGAGTCTAAGCCTCTTCCTCTCAGAGTGTGAAAGCTGGAAATACATCTCTTCAAACCCTATTGAAAGACACCTACTAGCAGCCCTTGCTAAAATGCAGATGAAAAAATGAGAGGAGACATCAGGTCCATAGATTATACAAAATCCAATCCCAAATTTATGCTGTGATAATTCAGTCCCGTGTAATCAACACCAGACATGAATTATCAGCTTGTACTGTGGATGTGATCCAAGGCAATTGAAGACTTTACTGTGCTTTGGATCAGGACAGTTAAGAATGCAGAGTACAAATTCAGTGAGCAAAACATTTCTTCTTTGTGCTTTTAATACAGCAAAATGCTTTGCTGCTGCTTTTGTTTCCTTCCTTCAGTCACAACAAAGGGATGTTGCAAGAGGCTCCAGAGAAACAAAGCCTAGAATAGAAAAGGGATTTAGAGAGAAGAGAAGAGATTAGATTAAATTGGTAAGAAAAAGAATTGCCAGTACCATGTTCCCAGCTCAGCCTTCTGAAGGGAAGCCCTCTGCTCCTGATCTGTTATGATTCACTTGGCAGCTCTGCCCAGAGTGGCCTCTCTCCTTCATCTATGCTGCTATGAACTGATACCCAGCGATAACAGCCCTGCCAAGCCTGGTCACTGCTGATGCTGTGTACAGAGCTTTCATTAATCTGTTTGTACCTAACAGCTCATCAATAAAAGCTCATTCTAATTCCCTTCCTTGTGATCTTCTATGGACTTTTTGTGAGGAGGAGTGAGTCTGCAAGAAAGGAGCGACCTGTAATACTCCCCAGGTTTAGCGGCAGCATGAGCTGAGTTTTATTCAAGCTTTCCTTTAACACTGCACAGTTCAATCAGTGCATGTTGGTATAAACTTGCACTTCTTCATCTTCTTGTCTGGTGACTTTACAGTGCTTTGCTTTTAAATACTGTTGTCTCCAGCAGTGATAGATTTTCCTGGTTTGGGTGCCATGCGCAGTCTTACTAGCGCATCCTATTTCTGATACGCAGCTATTCCTGCTACGGTTGGTGGAAAGTGATGAAAGTCTTCCCATGCTACTCTAGCAGACCTGACCTCTTACAGTCCTGCTGCTCCTCTTCCTCTGCTCTGCCAGTTAGTAGGGAAATTATTCCTCCTATATTATCATTGCGGGGAACAAACTTTTAGCTTCATTTGTATTTGCATAAAATCAGAGAAGTTAAGGGCTGGCAGGGATCTCCACAGCTCAGCTCTTCCCTCCAGTGATGACCAACTTTACCTGTATTATTCCTGATATTTTAGTCTAATCTTTTCTTAAAGAGCTCTCATAATGGTATTACAAGACTCTCCAAATAATCTATTTCAGAATCTATCTCTCTCCTACTACCCTTAAGTTTTCCAGGTATCTAACTTTAGCTCTGTCTTGCTACAGGAAGTTTTTGCCAGTTACTTTTTGCGCTATCCAGCCTAGACATAGAGAACTGATTATTTGCTTTTCAAGGTGTCCTCTGGACCCTTTTCAGTTGGGCCAAGTCCTCCTTGAATTGCTTTGCCCAAGCTGGGAACATAACACTAGTGGAGACCTTAATAGTGCTTGGTCAAGAGAGAACAGATTGATTTATGTGTCTTACCATCTTATGTTCTTTATACGCACACAGTATTATATTTGCACTTTTGTAACAGAAAGGAATGGGTGGCTCATGTTCAGCTTGTAATCTTCAACAATGTGAATTGTTTTTTTCCAGTAGAAATGCTACCTTGTCGTTACTCCTTATTTGTGTGTGTGTGTGTACCATTGATTATTCCTAATGGGAGTAACTTGTACTTGACCCTATTGAATTGCAACTGTTTTCTTCAGGCTACATCTCCGGTTTGCCAAAATGATTTTGAATTTAATACAATCTTTGTCTTACTTTGGTTTCGTCTGCAAATTGAATTTACATACTTTGTTTTTTATCTAAATCTTTAATGAAAATATTGAATTGTACCAAATCCATGATTGAGACCTGCAGAAGCTCATTCAACACATCTAACCGTTTTGACAGTGAAACACTGAAAACAGGTCTCAGAGTACAATTTTCTAAACAGTTTATATATTTACTCTGCTGTAGTTCATGTAAACCATGCTGCTTCTTTGCTCTGAGAATTTGCAATAGTTTCAAAAGTCTTTGCTGTATGACAGCTTGTCCACTGGGTATTCCCCTGATACCTTCTCACAGAAGCAAATTAGAATGCGTCCTCATAATTTGTTCCTGACAAAGCTGTGTTGAGTGATACCCACTTCTTCTTTTCTCCTAGATACTTCCAAACTGTTTCTTTGTTCTGAGGAACTGGAGTTAAACTGACAGGTCTATCGTTTGCTGTCTTCTTTTTTTTTTAACCTTCAACAGATAGTTAGTACATTATGTCAGTTATCTAGTTCATCACCAATCCTTCCTAAGTTCTAAAAAAATAATCGTTAACACCTTTGAGATTGATTGAGTCAGTTCCTTGGAGCTGCAGAAAGAATATAGCAGATTCAGCTCATTTGGAAGGACCTAAACTATGTAACTTCTGTAACCTATTCCTTTTGTATTCTAGGCCTTCTTTACTTCTTTGTTAGTTCTGAACAATGTTCATTCATCACGGCTGACCTTCTTATGAAAACTGATGCAAAATCATTCTTCTCAGTCTTATTGTCAATAGGTTTTCCTTCTCTAAAAGTGGACTAACAAATTATGCTGCCTTTTACTGCTAATAAACTTAAAGAATTATATTCTTTTCTGTGTGATTTTTTGCCAGTCTCATCTAACTTTGTGCTTTCATTTTTCAAGCTTTATTCCTAACCGTTCTTTCTGTACTTTTGCACTCGTTAGTATTAACCAATCTATTTTAATATATTTTTTAACTTACTTTGTACTTTTTCTATGTATTTGAAGTCAGTTAAGACCCTGTGGTATGACCAGGTTGGTCTCTTAACACTTTGGCTACCTTTCTTTGTAATAATATACTTTGCATTTATGTCATTTTTCTCAGGAATGTACAGTTCTTAAGTTTGTTCTAGAAAGGAAATTCTTAAGGATCTCCACTCACCCATCTCCATTGAAGTCTCTGCTGTGGAATAATTACTTAAAGCACTGTCTGCTTGATCTTGCTCTTTTGCTAAGCTTTGGTGGAGCTCTTCCATGGAAGCACCTTTCATGGTTCTGGAATTTATGTTGTCTTTCTCTTCTGAAGCTGCTTGCAAGGAAAATGTGGATTTGTGCTTTAATGCTAGAGAACTGCATGTCTTGTGCTGGGTTGACAGGGTTTTTAAAAGTGAGAAAATCTGCGGGATATCAGGGTTCATTGCCTCTGAAGGAAATAGAGTTCCTGCTCCAAAAGAGTCAGCTTTGCCTGGAAATTGTACTCACAGTCAGGCAAAGTTACAAGATTAATAAAACCACATTATTCTATTAAAGTGTAGCTCAAACACAGATTGCAAATTTCATCACATGCTTGTTGTTACAAAATGACAAGCAAAACTTTTGCTCATTTTATCTAAAGACCTTGGCTTTATCTGTCATTCTGCAAGTTCTGTTTCCCAAAGCCTCTTTGTTCTTTGAAAGTATTGACAGGAGGTTTTGGTCAATTGAAGGTATTAAAAGTAGATTGGAGGTAAACTCCAGCATGTCAACACTCCTTTACTCTGGCTGATGCTCTGTAATAACCCAGAACTGGCCTACTGAATCATCTGATTATACCAGCTGGATGCCCAATGACTGTAAACCCATGAAGATTTGCTTTCAGGTCTCTTGCTGGGTACCCTTGGTTTACCTTGCAGAATCTGGAGGAATCCAATAAGTTCAATAGCCTTGACACTGGTCAGTGTCAGCAAATATTTTTTTTTTCCTTCTGACTGTTGTGTAGGTAATTATTTCATTCGTTACTGGCCATTCCCTACCTTGTGCTGGAGTGAGGGCTGTCAGCTACCCTGCTAAGCTCTTGATTACAATATCCTATTAGTTCCATGATGCAAACAGCTAAAGTTTTCCTCATGTGATTTTTTTGGTATTCTACACTGCTCAGAGCCTAAACATGACACATGCAAATGCAAGCAGATTTATTGGCAGACCCCCATGACTGATCTCGCTGGTAATATAGTGTATCAGTATTGTCACAGTGCTCATTTACTTAGTGTCCTTAATCATCATGCAAGCACTGTCAGCAAATCTATTTCCCACTCTAATTAGTATTTCAGAGGAAGTTCATGAATGCCTTAACACACAGGTCTTTAATTCCCTTGCCTGTCCATTCTGAAAAAGCTGTACACCTTCATATTCATATGCTACTTGTGAATTATCCCCTTGCCTGCCTTCAAAGACCATTAGCCAACTTCTCTCCTATCCAATAGCTGGTTTGTCCTCAGCAGGCTTCTTTGTCCTAGGAAGCGTACATGAATGTTATGCTGGAGACGTAATTACTCATGCCTCTCTCCACTTCTGGTGAAAACAGGGCTCAAGGCTAGAGTACAGAGTGTTTGGTTACTCCCTGAACACTGAGAACAACTGTAGCAAGAAGACTTCTCAGCAGTGATGTGTCGGAGTAGCCCATGTTGACAAAGCCTGTTTGCTCTCTCCACTGAAGACTTCCTAGGCTCCCTGTGAGGATTCTCTGTTTTATAGCACACTCTTCAGTCAAGAAATTTAAACTTTTAAAATTCCTTGCAAAGACTATAGGCTTACTGGGATGGAGCAGACAACAATCTCTGTGGGTACATATGGAGGTGGGTGTGTTTAGGTGTGGGAGTGTGCATGCCTCAGTGTTTTGGAGAGTATTATCAATTTTCCCTAGTGTTTATTATCTGAAGATTGAAATCTCTAGCTGCACTTTGTTGGGTCTGTGTCTCCTCTAATTACAGCAACTTCTAGCTCATACTGATTTATAGCTTGCTGAAAAGCGCGTATCCCATAGGATAGAAAGCATGATGTGCAATTTTATCTGGCAGGGCAGACACCAATGAAAAATGAAGACCAACGTTATTTGAGCTGGGGAAAGTGTAGTGGGAGAATGAAGTGATGAGCTCAAATAAATAAATAAAAGAATGGGAGAAACTGAAAGGAAAAGGAAATATGGCAGTATACCATGACCATACTTGCATTCACTTCACTCCAGAGTCTTTTGGTTTTCTGGACCAGAACCATGCATAAGGGGGCTTAAAGCACAAACTGCTCACTAAATATCGTTCATGCATAGGTTTATATACTAGATTCCAAATTCCTCAATAAGAATTCTTAATTAAAATCTCAAATTTAATCTTGCAGAGCTCTGAGAAATTCATTGTGCTTTTGTATTTCTTGTTTCTCATCACAATTTTGTGAGCTAAGGCACACAATAGCTTGGATCCTTGGTATTTAGCAGTATGTACCAACTGTATTTTTGATACCACATAGCAGCTAAATGGCAGCCAAATCCTGAGAGGTGTGCGGGGTCAGCTGAGCACCTCAAGTTCTCCCAGATGACCCATGTACAAAATTGCCTGGTTTCCAATGAAGGTGTGACCTTAAACACAAGTATGTGCCGTGTTAGCTAAGCACACCTTTATATGGAGCTCTGTTTGGCTTACATCAGTCGATGTCTTTAGTCAAAGTGGCTGTATTTAAAACGATGCAGCTAATTTTTGACATAAACCCCAAAGCTTTTGCCTGCTTCACTTCCAGAATAAAAGAAGGACAAGTGCATTTAATTCATGCCATATGGGGTGATGTTGATTTAGGTGGAGTTCTGTGACCCAGGGACTTGTCCTTTCCTGTCGTGTTTAACACTTGTTCACTGGAACTGCACCTTACCTGCATGGGTGGAAAGAACAACAGGAGCTTCTACCATTTCTCAATGCCGTTGTCTACCTGAAGAGATGAAAACTGTTCTGTGAATACAGACCTAGACTGAGGTGGACATGAGGTGAAAGGGGCTGATCCAGAGCCCACTGACTATAATATGAGTCTTTCTATTGAATTCAGCGAGCTTTGAATCAGACCTCACGTGCAGGGTGTGGAAGAGAATGCAGTCCTGAGCAAGTAAACATCAATACTTTCATATTTTTTTATCACATTTGTATCTAATCATTCTTTGTATCTTTTTTGGAGCAAAAGGCACTCTGATGTCCTGCTGCAATCTGTAGAATAATAATTATTTCTGAGATGCAACCTTTTAGCTGAATGTTAAGAGGGAGGAGAAGATAACAAGAAAAAAGACAAATAATTTTCTTGGGATCTTATTCTTTAGACCTTCAGGGAAGTAGTAGACACATTTGTAAGTTCAATGTTTTAAAGCAAAGAATAACCTTAGGAAAGACAGAGAAGAAAAGAAAAAAGAGAAGAAAGGAAAAAGAAACACCCAAGATTTTTCATATGAATTTCTGTTTTCTCTCCCTCATTGCTGCTCCTCTGTTCACAATAAATTTCCTGAGGTCTGGTCATTCACTAAGGGGTAAGGTTACATAAGAAGTATAATACAAACTTGGAAGTACTCTTAAGTTGCAAGGTCCATAGTCTGGGAAGAGATTTCGTTTCATTTTACAACTGATGAATGAGATTCCTCATCTTGCATATAGTCCAAACTAATGTCGAGACTGAACTTCTACGTAAGTCACAGAGAGCTGCACTGGGGCTTGGGGCTGAGTGCAGGGATAGGAGAGGACTGCAGCTGGGAAGTGAGGCAGGAGTGGAAAAACCAAGAGGTAGTACAGCTGAAGACTTAGTGCATTAGCAGAATTATTTGACAGCCCTAGACTAGAATTATGGTACATGCTCCAGGTTCACACTAGCACATGTTGACTATGTTTAGGCATCATCCTGTCCCTGAAAGCACAAACAGGGACTGTAATTTGTTCTGAATCCTATGCTATTGTTAGGGCTCTGTTCCTAGTGAGGGAAAAAAGAATAGATCCAACAGTGCTGCGAAACAAGGGCTTGATTGCTGTATTGAATTACTGTGTATGTGAGAACTTGCCTTCTTTGACCAGCACATGTATTTTTGGAGGATCTATATGAAAACTTAGCTAAACTCTGAAGCAAAAGTTTTTGGAAAACCTTGGAGAACGTGACTTGGAAGTTCCTGGAGCATATGGTTTTGTTTTCTCTTGCTTTCTTTATCCCATGTCAACAGCTTTCTATTTCTAATGGTTTCTTCTTTTATGGTATTGGCCTCCTCTTTTCCCTCTGTTCCAGCCACATTCTGTGAAGCCAAGGTTTTCTAATCTGTATTTATAATACCTACCAAAGAGGAGATTAGTCTTAAAATGAGAATAGAAAATAGTACCTGGCTCCCTCAGATAAGCGAGAGACAAAGCCAGAACAGTGCTGATCTCTATGGAGTCCTGGTTATTGCATTGACTTCTGCTTGCCTTTTACCCCTGCATTAAAATATAGTTATAGTTCAGAAAAGTGGCAGCAAAGATTACCTCGTGGGGTGTCATACTCAGTCTCTGTCAGTGACGCCCAAATCCAATTTGCTCACTTTACAAATTAAAGGATGATTTATTTATTTTTTCCCTCGTGTAGGTACCTCTGGCACTGGGAGAGCTACCTCAGATTTTTCAGTCAAACGGGCTACTTTCTTAGCTGCTATACCAGTAGAGAACATGGAAACAGAAACCTCTAAGCAGAATTTTCTGTTCTTGTGAACTCTTTCAGTTATGTAAGAGTATCATGGCAGCTTCAACAGAATTCAGTGGCTTTAACTAGCTCTTTCCCTCTTTTGTACAACATGACACAAAGGAAACAGTATATGCCTTTGAGCTTTTGGTGTAAAGAACAACGACCAAAGAATATTTCCACTGTTTTGATGCTGTTAATGTCATCATGAATAGTATTTATCTGCCCAGCGTCCAGGGCTTTGTGTCATGACTGTGAAGAGAAAAGGTAGCTAAATATTGCAAAACATTTCCAACAAATGCAAGTTTGAATTTTTGGGTTTGATGTGATCACGTTTGCATTCCTTCTGTCTTGCTTTCTGCCAGCATTATGGCTAGGGGTGATCTGGGAGAGAGGGAGGTGGAAGAACAGATTATAGAACAGATAGATCCCAGTCATGGGAAGGACATGCAGAGCTTGTGATTGTGTGTGTTGTTGATTTTGAAAGCTGAGCTTTTCCAGCAATGAAACAGAAATATCTTTTGTGATTTAAGTGCATATGGCAAAACACTGAAGAAAAATCATAGTTTTGCATCCAGATTTTCATAAACAGAAAAGAGGCAAAGGTTGCAGAATAAATTATTACTCGTTGTAATTTCTCTGGGTATAGAAAGAGTCATTTCAGAAGAAATGGTTTAAATATGCAGTGGTGGTGGTGAGTGACACTTGTTAACAGCCTGTGTCCAATATCCTGAAAAATGGTATATTAATGCATTGTCCCCATTTCTGAGTCACAAATGAAACTATGACTTTCTTCCTTTCCTGAGGTTCTGAGGTTTAGAAAGTTCTATTTAGTGGCCTAAAATTATTTCCTCTATCTTAACCAGTCATAAAGTTTTGTTTCAGCTTTATAGAAGTATGTCTATGCCCTAACTCTGATAGAAGTTAAATAATAGATTAAAAAAAGAGCATGGATTGTAGCCCATTTTGGCACAATTCAGATTCTTGAATAACAGATCCAAATTAAATTAACTGAAATTGATGAGTTTTCCAATTTAGCTATATCACCTTTTAGTCCAATAGAGTGTTTGCATATGTGATTGCACCAAAATAACTCAGCAGATCATCGGCAACAGATTCAGTTATAACTGGACACAGCGTCTTGGTGAATGTCAGGGAGAGCCATTCTCTCGGACACAGATGGGCTGGGATGAATGAGGATTGGGAATGTTTCTAGCCTGATCTTCAAAGGTGAAATATTAGTGCAACTGGGAAAAGCAGACTAATGAGAAGGAATCTTCCCCTACATCTATCTGTCATCATATTTGTTAATGACTTTTCTTTCAGCAAAGAATTAGATCAAGAAACGTTAAGAATGTGTATTTTTCTAGGAAAAGACTGTGTGAAGGGAAACAGTTTGTTAAAGATACTCTGAATGCCTCTTTGAATAGGAAGTGGCAAGTGCTTGACATCTCTTCTTGGTGTCAGCCTTCCTAGAGCTTTCTTGTTCCCACCACATGGAACTTCACTAAAGAATAAGCAAGGTAAAGCAAAAAGACATTTTTCTTCTTACTGCTATTCTTTTCCACTCAGGGTGGAGGGGGAAGATATTTGGTGCCCTGAGATAACAAAACTGTGAAAACAGAAGCAAAGGCATAGAAATTGCCTGCCTTCATCCTGCACAGCATTGCGCTACTCTCATGGAGTGCTTCTCTAGCTTTGCATTATGCTCACACTCTGAGCATATTGATGCTGAACTTTCTGTGAAATGAGGCTATAGTACCTTGGCTTCTAATTAGATTAACGCTGCAATGAAAAACACCTTCTTTGGAGTCCTCTTAGGAGAAGCAAAAAGCAAAAAAAAGAAAGCATCACAGCAGTAGAGGGAAGAGAGAAACAGGGAGTCAGGGAAGGATGCCTGCAGAAAAGTAAGAGTGAAGTTCTGCTCTTCCAGGAATATATTCTGCTTCCTGCAGTATGTCTCCAAGTCCTAATTCTTCCAGGCTGCCAAGTGAGAAGGGACAACTATCCATTTTCAGAGACATATCAAAATCTGATGAATTCTGTATTTCATCACCTTTGAGGACAATTTTCCAATCATGCTGCTGCTATATTTACTCATCATGGCTGAATCTAGAGAGCAGAAAAACACTGCAGCACTCATCCGCAATTTGAACCAAGCTGAATTCAGTGCCTGGGAGTCTTATAGAGGCAGCTGAGATTTATTACTTCAGTGTCAAAGGTAATGATTTGGCCAAATATGTATGTAGAATAATGCCCTTTGGGGTTATTTGGTGGAATTAGAATTTGCTCCTGTTTATACTACACTCTGTATGAACATGTCTAAATTTCAGGACCTTGCCAACATACCAGTTCAGTGTTTGCATGTACCACCCCCTTTTGTTTCCATAAATCCATGAGTAAGCGCTAGAAAGAAGCCATGTCCCTGAAGAGTGACTGGTCCAGGAAGCTGATGGCCTACAGGCAATACACCTGCCATGCAGTCTCCCTGCAGCTTATGCTGTTAAAAGCTAAAGGAGAATCTCAATGAGCTGAAATGATTTTTAGTTTTGCTTTTAGGATAGATGCTTTATCGTGCATGGCAAAGACATGAATGAATATGAAAAGTCATCCTTCCAAGTGCCAGGGAAGTTCTTTGACACATGCCTTTAAAACTGAATGATTTGACTAACAAAAATCTGACTTATACAAGATAAAGGGAAAGAGAAAACTGACACTAAAAAAAACCCCCAGATATTTGTATTTCTACTTGAAAGTGTCATAGTTGTAAACTCTGCTTCTTTGGCCTTTCTGCAACAAGAAGCACAACAGCCAGCCACAGGGTAAAGTTGAGACATTCTTTTTTGCAGTAACATAGAGATCCTGATTGGGGCTGTGAAAGTTCTTATGGGTTTCATACTACAGGTACCGCATCCTAGATCTTGTGCACAAGAAAGATTGATGGGAAAATTCCACTTGTCAGAGGAAAGAAGTTGACACACTTGTGACTTTTAGTGCAGTTGTGTTGGAGTGAGAGTAGGGATCGTGGAAATAGCCTTGACAAAGAAGGAGTATCAGGCAAAGTGCAGGTCACAGTGCAATTTATCACATGGCTGTGAAATGTATTAGCTGCCTATCACCCTCAGTTATGTAAAACAAAGACAGAGAGGGAATTGATTAAACTGTGACCTCTTCCATCTACTGGCTGTCATTTTAGTCGTTGTGACAGAGGCTAGTGTCTAGTCGTTAAATGCACAGACTTTTCAGTTTCAGATTTGAGCACTAGATTAACAGTTCATGTTGTGTGATTCCTTTTCCTTCTTGGCTCAGTGTGTATAGTGGAAGGTCCCCACTGTGCACACCACTGCTCTGGAGTTAGCTGTCCACCCATCATGATGGATCCCTGTACAGTGGCTTACTCCTCTTTCTCTTTTGGCCCAGAGCCTTGTACTCTTGTGCTTGGCTCCAGATCTCTATCTTCTCCTGGTAGGACAAAGGCCTGATTTTTTCCGAGCAGCTTGACATCAGATCCTGTGGGGAAGAGTTAGATCACTTCTAACTTCCCAGTTCTAGGAGAAGATAGGAAATTGTCTCCAAAAGTTTAGTTATACAAAGAATTATGGTTGCCTCTATGACAAGAGAACTTGAAGCAGCAAATAATTCAGCACCACACTTAAATGGAAGTTTTACAGGTTTCTGTTATAGTCTCTGTCTCCATCTGGTTAGTCCAGATAAGGCTTTTAAAGAACCTCTTTTCCATAGAAGCTTGATACTTCAACCTCCTATTTGCTGTTCAGGGAGACGGATAGCTGTAAAAGTGAACCAAACTTTAGAAAAGTAGCTGTTAATTATAAAAATTAATTAGTGAAGTTGCACAGGGTGTTTAATCAGTATAGGTAACTACCTGACCTGAGTTAGTAACTGAGCTGCAGGCAGGTTCTGTAGAGTAAGTGTTGCAAAGTTAGTGTATTGCTTCTGTGGCAAGGGTTTGTAAGAGACAGTATAAACCTTTATAGTGCAAGGGTCCACCAGACCCTTGAGAATCATTCTAGCATTTCAGTAATCTCAGTGTATTCAGAATGAATACAAAAGGGTTGCCCTTTGGGTGTCTATGTATATCTTTCTTCATCCTTATACCAGGTTATCTGAGCATCTAATATAGAAGGGCAAGTTGTCCATGGATTATTAAGATGCATTTCCTTGGGACCCCTGGATTATCAAAAGGTGCTAGAGTGAGTGTCTGAAGAAACAGTCTCAGTCAGCAAGGCTTGTCCTTCAGGGTTTAGGAATGTTATGTATTGAATGATAATCAGGTAGTAGAAAGATAATTTTCATCTCGTGATTCTGCGATAGGTAACCTGCTATGAAAGCATCTCTCCTGAGCAGCTGCTTTTAGCATCCTTTCCCATTGGGTCAGAATAGACTTCTCGTCTGAAAGAGTGAGGTTACCCTGCTATTACAGTCAGCTGCATCCTGCAATCTTTCATACGGTGAAAGGAACATGTCTGGGGGGTGAAAATGCTGGGAAAGGATGACTACCCACGGTCTGGCAGAAGGCCGATGTTGAATCTTTGGTAATCTGATCCCGCTGCATAAAAACCTGATTGCTCTGGATTTAGAATGTTCCTGCTGTTAACTTTGCTGGGACAAGGTGTGAGCACGATCCTTCCTTGGGCTGTGCTCTCAAGCCCTCTCTTGAAGTATTAAGCTGGAGGAGCATGTTCATTTGCCTCTGGATGGTCTCAAAGACTGAAGCTTCTGCAGCTAGACCGGGGCTATCCATGGTTTCGTTTTGTACTGGCTTTCATTTGAGAATGAGAGGAGTGAGGAGCAAGTCCAGTGAAATATAAATAAAACACCAGCAGGGTGAAGAATGGATCCAGCAGGCTCCCAGTGCAAAGAAAAAAAGTGTCAAGCTGCTCATATTTGTGACGGCTCAGTAGCCATGTAGGACCTTTCTGGTAGCTAAGCAACAGAGGCCATAAAGACATCCTAGCCACACAAGCTATTGCTTTAGACTTTTTTTCCTTATGGGAAAGCTGTAAGAGTGGGCAGCCGGGTAGGAAAGAAGCCAGCAGTGGATTTCCTCCTGTATTTCAAAGCAGGCAAAGCGGGAACTAGGATCTAGCCATGTGAACGCGCGTTACGCAGGAAGAAAAGTTCTGTGAATTCAGATGAGTCCTGGGAACCTTACAGGAGCCCAGTATACAATTTGGAAAGTTCACAGAACCTTTGTCTCCCTGGGATTCCCCAGTCACTACCTAATAAATACAAGTCTTCTTACACTGATTATAGAGTTCTGCCTGCTTTAGTTGCCTGGGTCTATTAGTCACCAAATTAAATTTTGTATAAGTAATAGTGAAGCACTTTCAGGTAGTTTTGTTCAGCAAATAATGAAGAGCAGCCTGAAAATCAACTTACCTATCCATTTATTCTGTGGATAAATGCCGGAGAAAGTCATAATAGCAATAACCGAGATTTATTTAGCTCCTTTCATTCGAAAGAATCCCAGAGGGCTTTTCTCACAGCATACAAAGAGATTGCTCACTCCCTGCTGAAATGCAACACTTCTGGGGTGGAACACAGCAACTGCTTTACTCCATCAAAAACTACATCAAATTTGTTAACAGGTAAAGAGGGAAACAACAGTCGTATTTTACGTAGACAGAGTGTAATCTTCTTAACTGAAATTTGGCCAGAATCTTGGATTTCACAAGTTTTGTGCTTGCAAGAAAGGACAGTGTTATCATGACCGTGACGTTATATCTTGTCAAAAAGACAGCTACACGTTGGGTACTGGTTCAGTACAGACTAACAAGCAACACCATCCTGCTTTTTAATTACTAGTTCCTTACTGAGTTTTCCTTAGAGGCCTGTCCATCATCCAGGTACAGACTTCCCTGGTTTGTAAGAAATCATAAGATCATACTCTTAAGGAGTTGCAAGTACTGGTTTACTACTCTTAGTCAAAACTAGATTTCCTTTGCCTATATTCACTTGCCAAAAACTGAATTAGGTGTATGGTGTTCAGAAGATCTCTTTGGGAGCTTGAGAAGAGATGCCGTATTTTATTATTTGACATGAACACAATGCATCTGCTGCTCCATGACGATCGCAGTGTTGTGTTAGTGCAGGTGAGATCATATGAAATAACCTGTGGTATAGTGAAAGAGGGAGAGAGTATCTTGTGTGTACCATCAAGTGGCAATCCCGTGCGCGTATGCAGAACGCTGGAGCGTGTTTCACTACAGAACATTGCTCTTGTGTCAAAGTGCTCTATGTCTGTGAATTATCTACCTTAGTGGTTTTCATTGCCTTGTAAGGCTGTTAAGCTCTACTGCAAAATAAAATTAAGAAAAATATCATTATGTGTATATATATATATGCATACATCTACCTAGCAGTTGTCAGAGACAAGTAACTGAAGTTTAGGCTGTTTTTTCTTTGAGCACTAGAACTCAGGGCTAGTACCTAGTAGAAGTTGGCAGAAAAATTTCTAAGTGATCTTCCTAACTAATGAGCAGTTGAGGGTCACAACCACAGAACAGATAAATCAGGGGACAGTTCAAGAAAAACTAAGTGGTAAATTATCGTAGAACACAAGAACATCAATCATTCTGCTTTGGCTTTAATATCTCAACCTGTAGATCCAGGCTAGATAGAGACAAAGTCCAAGTGCCGGATCTAAAAGCAGTAATGCCAACCCTTGGGCTGGCTCTGTGATGGTAAATAGAAAGCTGTAAGCATCAGGTTTTCCCCCTCATTCCACTGCACTCCTTGTTTCTTAATGCATTCTTCTCAGGATCTCTTTCTCCCGCCGTATTTTAGCAGACATATTCTAGCTACATAAACGAAGCACTGGTTTGGAGTTCTGTATGTTTCTGTAAATTAAGGGAACTGTTGATGAATTTACTGTTAATGGTTGAACAAATGCTAGTGAAAGTAGAGGCTGAAGGTACAGGCTAAATTTCTGGTACATAGAAGACTTAAATCAGGGAAACATCACCTTCTTTGTCTTCAGACAAGATTCTTACTAAGCACTGTCAGAAATCAGAATACAGCTGGTCCTTTGTTGTACAGACTCTTCACCTTATCTAGCCAGCAGGGCTACTGACGAATGTCAGCAGTATTGCTGATCACTCGGTTTGCTTAAAAAAATCTTAGTGACAATGCTCTTTGTCTTCCCCGATAACATTGGAATGCATTATGCAGTTGCAACCAAATGTGGAAGAGGGGATAAAACTCTGATTAAGGTCGTAATGGTTTATTTAAAACAGGTGTTAAAATGGAGCAGAGAGACCCCTTGCCCCACCTCGATGGGTGAGGGCAGGTAGACTTTGGCTGATAAGTGTCCTGCTTGCAGCAGCAGGCTGGCTGGTCAGTTGGCATACTGGTATTAGTCAACCTACAGATTGTTGTGGACTTGGTCCAGTGCTTTGGTGTTCATGGAGGACTTTGCTGGGGAACGGGGGCTGCTGCAGAGCAGGGAAGTGGCTTGGGTGAATCAACAAGAATTTGGGCTTTGCTAGTCTAGCTTCTTCTGAAACTTTTTTTTCTTATCTTATCCATTTAAAAAATGCTGCTAAAATGACTCGACAATGACCATTTATGAAACTAATGGGCTGTTCTAGGCTGAACTCTCCTCCACATCCAATGGCTGGGAGCCAGCAACTCGTACATTTTTCATAAAGTGCCTAAAGTACGGGCTCTTACATCTTCGTGCTTTGGTTTTGCTGTCTGCAGAAATGGGAATAATAAATCCTGGCCTTTACAGTGAGGGCTTGTAAGACTTCCCACCAAAGAGGTAACACCAGAATGCACAGATCATACCTGCTCAGCTCCAGTCACACCTGACTTCGCTCCATACTGTGCCAATTTGGTCCAAAACTTTTCCAGGAGTGAAGTGATTAAGAACTGCTGTACTATGATAAAGATGGAGAAAGGGGAGAAGAAAGATCTGTTCCACAGGTAACGCTTATAAGAGAAATAGAAACACACATCGCAGTTCTGCTGGAGAGCCTGACTCAGCTGTCAGTGCATCTCAAACCAGGCCAGCAGAAACCTGCTGACTGCAACAAAGACCTTTAATATCCTTGTAAGACATATACAAGTGGAAGGGCAGCAGTCACTTCTGAACATTGTGTTTTCTAAAACCTCAATAAGTAATTAGCATTATCATAGTGCTTCATGGAAATTTTACTCAAGGAAGAATCTGTAATCTGGATGCCCTACAGACTTTTCTCTGTATAATCCAAGACTGGAAGAACACCTGGTACAGGTTCTTTGAGGGCAGGGGAAGGCAAGGTTGCATCTTCTGTAAACTGACATAGGTGTACAATTTATGAAAGCAATAGCATAATATTTATTTTTAAACTGTGTGAAGGGTATAGGATGATCAAAATTCTTTCCAAGGACATGCTGGAAATCTAGAACAGGATTTGCATAGAGCCTGTTGCACTGCTTTTTGATAAAATTGATATTTGTCATTTCTGTCTCAGGAGACTTTCTGGTTTACAGATTAGCCCTGTGGTTTTAATGATTTCTGGCAACCCTGTGCAGCATGGAGGTCTGAGGAAGCAATGCAGCCAGGTGGTTGAAATGCATCCTAAAAAGATGCTAGGTGTAAGTACCGACTAGCTCTGATTTGTCATTTGTCAGCTGTCTAAGCCCCATTGCGCTGTATCTGAAGAATGAAGTCAAAATATTTCTCACCATAATGGAGTAACTATAAATGATGCCATAAATATCTAAGCAAACACGGGAATCACTAGCACTCAGCTGTAGCTTGCATATGGGATATGACATATTGCTGTTCAGGAAAACTTAATTGAAACCATTTTCCATGAGAAAACACAGCTTTAGTAAAATGCATCTTTTTCAGGAAATCGAAGAAGTTTCCAAGAATCTGCCTAGAACAGATATTTTCTTGACACAAATCCTTTTCAAAATGCCTTTTCTTTTCTTTTCTTTTTTTTTTTTTTTTTTAGGATAAAAGTTAATTTAATTTTGTATTACTTTTATTATTTTTCTCCATGTTTCATACTATTTCAGTATTAGTAATGCAGAATATCTCATTTTTTCCTGAAATACCTATTTCAGGGGGGAAAATCACAGTAGTTGTGTGTTCTGATTTAGTGAAATGCTAGAAATTTAGAGTTTGACTAGCTCTTTTAAACCTTCACACAATTATACATGCCGAAGTAAGGCTTTCTTACCTTACTTTGCCCATGAAATTTTGGTGGTGCAAATCATTCCCCTGTCATTTGACCTGTCACTTGTAAATAATCTGAATTGTGGGCTTGTGCCATTCTGTGTCAGAACTGTTTCACCTGTCTTGTACAGACCGTAAATCCAAGAATTGCATTTTCTGGGCAACAGGGTAAAAGGCATCAAAGAGAATACAAAGCTTTTATTTATGGCATTGCCCAAAGACTGAACTGTCAACAGGGAAATAATACTTCTTTCTTATAAACGCTATTATGCTGTAAGTGAAGTCAACAAGAGTTCTGCTGTTGGCCTCACTGGGAACAGGACTGGATCCAGGGAAGTACATCAAGCATTCCTTCCTTTTACCTTTGCACACACAGCCCGTTGGTACAGAGCTGTGAAGGCTTTTGATTGACTTATGCTAATGTCTGTTATTTGCAGTGACTTAAATAGCTGCTTTTATTATTATTGTTATGATAGGGCCTGCAGACCCCAATTAAGATTTGGGGACATCATAGTTTGACATTGTAAAGAGAACTGTAAAGAGAACCATGGCTCTGAATTCATGATTCCCTGAAGCTGTGTGCATACTGCGCATGAAGCACGAGTCTGTTGTAGAACAGTTTGCGCCTTTTATTTCAATGCATAATTATTAATGGAATTAGTATCTTTGTGCAAAACAGTTCCTTTTTGTGCCTTCCTCCTAGAACTTTTCAGTTTTCCTTCAGTGTCAAGATGACCTTTTGGTCAATGTGAATTTTTGAACCCTAGGGAAATCTGGCTGTGCCCTTTCTGTTGTTTAAATCATTCTCTCTCCACACACACACACGTTCTTTTCTCTCTTGGATTTCATTCTGCTGTAGCATATTCTCAGTGCACTAGTCAGGGAGAATGAGAGGGACAAACGCCTTTGCAATTTAAAATTTATCAAAAGCTTTTCATTCTGAAATGATGGCAGGGGAAATTGCATCATCTATATATCTGTCTGGGGAAGAGAAAGCAGACTGGGAAATATTTCTGTAGAATGATGGACTCTGGTGTCAGTGTCTGTTCAAGGAAAGAAAAATGTGTGTGTGGAAAGTTAGAAGAGTTAAAAAATATCTGTAGGTATAGGTGACTACTATTTGGCATCCATAACTGAGGAGGTAGCTAGGCCAACTTTTTTTTCTTGGTTTTGAAAATTCAAACAGATATGTTCACTTGATCTCAAGAGGGAAATCAGAAGAAAAGTCTACCTTTCTTCTTCTTGAATTGGTCTTCAGTTACAGCTCAATATTAATCTTACGAATTTAAACCAGTCTCATGTCTGGTTTAAATAGATGCAGCTCCATGGGTTTTCATGGAATGCCCTGATCTCTCCCTGCTGAGGATCTGGCTCATTGATATAGCCATGGCAGCTAAAGCCCTGGCCAAGATGAAGTCATTGCACTGGGTGTAATCCAGATGCAAAGGCTTTCTCCAAGAAACTGGAAAGCATAGGAAAAAAAGTCCTCAGTTGACACAGTGGCCACTTTTGTTGGGCTTCTAGTCAAACCTAAATGAGACTCAGTTTGATCCTGGAGATTTGCTTGTATATGAATATTGATTATTTTTTATTATACTCAAATACAACAAAAAGGTTGATTGGTTTCTGATGATCTTATGTTTTCAGATGCTACATAGTCAAAGATCCATCTCTTTAAATGAGTTTCAGGAAATCAGAGACCAGCTTTAGGCATAGGCAGCCAGCAGTTGCTTGGGACAGGAGGTTGCTGGGAGTCCTTGCTCCTTGCAGTATAGGGGTAGGCGCAGCTTTCTGCAGCCAAGGAAGGGGTTGGGATGTGCCATACCCTCACAGAAGCCAGCAAAAGCTTGTCCCCTCTGTCTTCATGGCACCAGTGAGTACAGCCAGCCTGGCTTTCCAGTCCGCGCTCTCATCAGCTCTGTCTCTCTGCCCTGCCTCTTCCCCCTCCTATCTATGACCCCTTCTGAGTGACCATGGTTCAATTTGGCATTAATTTCTGAGAAACCTTCCATCAGCTCTTGTCAGAAGTCCATCATACCAGGAATATAATATGGAGCTTGAATTCACACCAGGTTGAAGCATATTTATTGCAATAGCTATACAGTGACCTATGCAAACCATCTTTCACATTGATGAAACAGTTTTTCGTTAATAACTCTGCTGCAGTGCCTCTAAAATACTCACATAGTGAGTAGTAAGATTTGCATAACAAGAATACTACGGTTTTGCACAGACCTGTTATAATCTATATGAAATTTGCAGTCATTTGGGAAGGAGTTTAAATAATCCTGTTTTTGTTTGGGGTTTTTTTTGTCCAGTGCACACCCAGACTGCCATTAATGAAGGTAAAGGGAAAAAAAATCAGCAGGGCAGATCAAATAATCTTTTACTAAAGGAGATATCTCGCATTTCCCTCTAAAATGCCTGGCACTGATCGATGTCTGAGATAGGACACGTGTAGGTTTGAACTAGTATGTCATTTCCTACATTCCTGAGATATATTATAACCCATACCTAGATGGTTCCCAGTCTAACTGCTGCCCACTCCTGGCTGCACATCTCTGCCTCTCCTCCCTCGCTGGCTCTGGCTTTTGTTTCCCTCTCACAACCACTTCAGCAGGTCAGGCCAGCAGAAAACCCACCCAGCCAAAAGAAAGTGAAGAGTCACCTGCCAGCTGAGTGCACTGAAGTGTGTGAGTGCTGGATGCACTAAGATCAGCAGGAGGACCCAGTCTGAGATGGGATCAATCTTGCTGTTTAAAATAGAGGATTCCTAGCTGACCAGCTTAGATTAAGACTCTGGCTTTAAGGTGCCAAACTGTTTGCGGAGTGAATAACATCTGAACTGCTGCAAACCCCTTGCTAATGTGCTGCTAGTTCCTCCTAGAGGGTAGAAACCTGTGGCAACTCCTTTTCTACTGAGTCTCACTATGAAAACCTCTTCCCCCAGCCTGGAATCACAGGGTGATCACACTGGTGGTTGGCTGCAGCTTTTCCCCAATACCTCATGAACCCCTGCAATTACACAACCTCTGCTGTGCAAAGGATATCCCACATCTGTACTCCTGCTCCTCCGAGGAGTGCAGCTAAGCCTTTACGCTTCTCTTTCCAGAACTGGACCTAGTGTTGAAAAAGACAAACTTAAAAATCATAAAAAGAAGTAAGGCAGATTTCCCCTATCCTCTCCACTTAGTTTTTCAAGAAATGTTGTGAATCTTTTACTGGAAAGTGTCTAGCAGCAGGCATTGCTGTAATAGGGAAAATGAGGTGTAGAGCTATTTTTAAACACACTGAAATAGCACCAGACAGATTCCATTTATAGGAACTTGTACTTGTCGTCTTCTGTGCCTTGAAAAGGATAATGATTTCTGTGAAGTAATGATACTCTCATCGCAGACAGGATCCCAAGTGCTGAACCTGGTGCCCTCCTTGATATTTCTATTAGGTTTCTTCGGCTAACTTCCCTTGCTTCCCTTCCCCCCACCCTTTAAGGAAAGACATTGCAATGATTTTGGTTTTCCCCATCCTCGTTTTTTTGTTGGGTTTTTTTTTTTTTTTTCTTCTTCATTATAAGAAAATCAGAAGATGGGAAAAGGCCTCTTGTGGTGCTAAATTGTTACCAGCTAATAAAACTGCAGGAGCCATACATGGTGGGTTTTTTTCCATAAATCAGCGGTGGAGGGAATTAGGTGGCAAGAGATGGAAGGGCAATGTTTAATCAGCTCGTGTAGGAAATCATTAGCTGCACACCCTTATTCCGTTGCTGGCTCATTCTTCATTCCCAATGGCTGCTTTGCCACCAGACCATTAACATTTTTCAATGACTTTCTAAATGCATTGAAAAACCACAGTAGTAGTGAAATATCAGTGGATGTTATGGAAACAAAAGGCTGAAGGATGTGCCTGTCTTTTGTTTGTTTTCTTTCTTTCTTTTCCTTTCTTTATGCCTGTACATTCTCTCTCTCAATTAGAAATGTAACAAGTTAAAAGACAAGTGACCTGGAAGGCTGTCTATCCCTTCCACCAAATAAAAAGAGACAGAAGATTTAGTAGTAACATGGACAAGAATAAGATTTTTTTATTAGATTTACTGTATGTTCTCATTTATGGCTTTGTCGATTTCATGGCCTTTTGCACAATCTACCATTGTGATCCAATTTCTGCAAAACTGATAAGAGATTAAGTTTTTCACTTAAGTGGCACCAAAAAAAAAAAAAAAAGGGTCACAATTTATTTGCTGAAAATTCAGGTCAAAATGAAACTAGTGCTACTCTGCCAGCGTATCGTAGCTCATAAGGGTCCCATAACTCAACTGTGCGTCTTACTTGCAAAGGCTAAGACAAAACTTCATCTTCCACTGCCAGTTCTTTATTTGATCTGAAAGAAACTAGCTCATGGACTCGAGTGAGATGAAAACCTCACCCTAAGGAGTCACTGTGATTTTTCTCTGGGACTGCGGTGGAGCTAGGGTTTCTGCTTTGGGTTGTTAGTTCGCTGTCTTCTATTAGCCTCCCTTTGCGTTAACTGATATATTTAGTGTGGTAGTTTCCTTAGACGTTCATACACATAGCCACCGGGATTGTGTACATCTGTGGATGTGTGCTATCCCTGTGATAACTTGCAGAGCTCTGTGATGAACCTTTCTGCATTTCTCACCTCATCACCTGTCCCTTGCCCATCGGTCCACAGAGGCTCTGTGCAATCCAAGCCTCTCTACAGATCCCCGCAGTTGCCATGGCTTGAAAAGCTTTAAAAATGAGTTCCAGTGCATTTCCCAGAACTATATTTAATGTTTTTTGAATTATTTTTGGTTTTTATTATTTTTCTCTAGCTACTGGGGTAACTGTAGAACAAGTTATGGTTCAGTAGAATACTTTATATTCACATGAGATGATCTGCTCACAAGCGTGTTTGCAGCTTGTAGGAAATGTTCCCATGCCAAACTCCTGTTGCTTTCTAAACACAACATCTGTCACTTTCTGCCTCTACAGTTAATCACATTAACTGGTGGTCGGCATGACTGCCTCTGGCGTGGAATTTCCTATAGTAACCTGCAGTAGAGGAAAGAAATGTCTGCAAAAGTGTGAAGTATGTACTGATCAAGGTGGAAGTACTGAGTTTCTGTGAAATAAAAGAGCTTTAGCTGAAGAGTAAATCTTCTGATCTTGAAAGACATCAGGTCCATAGTTCTGTGTTTTACTGGAAATGTCCTTGACCAGCCTGTTCCCATGTAGAGGGACCTGTTTAATCCCTGCTCTGTGCCTCACAAAAGCTGGTAGCGTCATTAATTCCCACTGCTAGGTAACCGGTTCTGCCCACATGTGACAAGAAGAGTGTTTCCAGCTCCTTATCATGTATGCTTGTGAGTTGTCTTTGCCACTTTCCCCTCCCAGTCTGGACATATCAGTGGGGGACAGTCTAAGGATACCTCTGCATGGAGAAAGCAGGATGCAGTAAGCTATATGCAAATGTGCACCACAGTGTTCTGTGACCTTCTGGGAGGTTACAGACTAAGACTTTCCACCTAACATGAAGCTCAGATGAAGCCCATGACAGGGCTATGTAGGAGAACGCATTGCTTCCTTAGCAGGCTGCCCAGTCAGTGGCGGGAGAAAGGGACTTCCCATGGACAATTTGAATCCCAGGTGGGATTAATTGCATTCAGAGAGGATGTTGATATGAAAGTAATACAGGGTGAATAGTTCTGGAAATAGGCTTCTAAAACAGGGGGTGGAGAATAAATTCAAGTCCTACTTCACAGATACTTGAAGGAAGTTTATTATATTTTGAAAATGGAGTAACCTACCTTACACAAGGTGCTCTTTTAAGAAAGATATGTGGAGAGTTGATTCAAACTATCAAGGGATAAAAATTTCCCTTGCTTCCCTATATGTGACCTAATGCCTGTAGAGAAAAGCTGGAGTAGCAACCCCTTCCTCTTGTGAGCAGCACAGATTAAAGATTCTTTCAAATTGATTCTAGCTGCTTCCCAGAAGGAAGTACACCACTTTGAGGATAAAGTTTGACATATCTGTACAAGACATATTTTTTTCTTTTTCTCTGTTTCATCTTTAGAATTCAGAGACTGTTTTATTCAAGCATTAGCTGGCACTCCATCGTACTCTGACTCCATAAAGTATAGTGTCTGCAAAACCCAACGTGAAACAAGAAACCAGGCTGATAAGTAGAGAATATACTTGAAGTAACATCTCATTTGTCAGAAAGTGGAAGAAATATAGAACAGAATGATCAAAATGTGTCTGTGTGTTAGCCCTCATGCCATTTTGCTTTGGTGAACTGAAATGGGTTCTTCAAGCAAGAGAATGTAATGACAGCCTACAACTGACTTTTATCGGCTGTTGCAAGAAGAGTGCTTCTGTCCTCAGGAACCTCTTGCCTAATTCTCATTATCTTGGTCCTGTGCTAGAAGTTGAAGTGTGGGATTCTGAAGTAAAAGTGGCTGCAAATCACTGTTGCACTTTTTCTTCTTCAACAGACACAGTCTAGCTTTAGATTTGCCCTGACTTTTTTCCGCCTGTCTTGAGCTGTGGGAAGCAAAACACAGCTCTTGTGCATCACAGTCAGTATTATACTCCTGGCCTTCTTCCCCTTTCTCAGGATGCCTTTATCAAGTATGCAAGGGCTATACAATAGAGGCCATGCAAGGAGAAGCAAAACCTCTTGACAGGTTAGGAATTGCTGGAGACAGCTTGGGTGGAAGATGCCAGAATGTGAAGCAAAGGCAGAAAGCCTTGAGGAAGCGTGCAGGAGGCTGTGCACTCTACAGGTGCAAATCTGACTAGTGGTTTGCACAGCAATTTGGCAGAGATTGTCCACATGTTCTGTTTCAGACAGAAGAAGAAATCTTAGAATCATTGGGCATTTGTCAGTCTTCTATTCATGCTGTAAATGGGAAGAGAAAACAGCATTTTGGCTCATTGTTTGTGGTTTGGAGGGAGCTCAGTTGTGTTTGATTGTTAATGAGCAGTCTCCTCTGTGTGATACTGTATATTCATCTAGAAAGACTGTCACCTTTCCTGCTGTGACTGGCCTGGCATTGTCATGTGCACAATGAGGTGTGTAAATCTGACCTGAGCGATGAGTTTGGTGCTGGAGAAGCACAAGCAATTGCACACCGTCCTACAGGGAAACTGGCCAGCAGTGACACAGCAGACATTGCTGTATTGGTCTATTGGTTCTATTTTGTTCCAGCCCTTTATGAATTCTCACCAACCTTGTGAACATCAGGTTCATTCATGTGTTGGAAGAATGGGAGGTGATGTTTGCTTTGAGTATAGTACAAAAAAACATTTTATAGGATTGTATTTCTTTAGCTGAAACTATACCACATGTCAATAGACGTGTTTTTCAAAGTGTGCTGCATGGATGGGGAACTGTGAAAAGTGCAGAAGAGTTGCGGTTTGTAAAATTAAAGTAATAGTGTAATCTAGAGAGACATAGCAGGAGAAAGAAAATGTCTTTAGTTAGACATTGTTTGCAATGCTAGCCCTGGTGGGTACATGGGGTCATGTAGCACAATTTTTCTGTTGCAATTTACAGATCACAAACACCATGGTGTAAGTTTTAATGTTGGTACATTGAGCAAAACACAAAGGAAGGAAACATTGGTGTGTCATGGATTAAAAAGCTGGTGGTAATAAAGGCTCAGAGAGCTCCAGTCTATAGCACATATTTTAAATGAGAAAACCAAAAATGGGAGAGTGAAAAGTCATTCTAAAACGAGAAGAAAGATTGAAGTGGTTTTGTAAGGCAAAATGTCTTTGCCAACCTGAATGTGATCAGGAGAACTGGAGGTGCATCTGCAAAGATCCAAATTCAGAGATACTAATGAAGACAGAACATTAAACACTACAAAGTTTTCCTTAGCAACAGTACTCCAGACAATGTTTATTTGGGGAGTCAGAAGAAAGTTAAAGCAGCAATGTTTTCAATAATTGATGAAAACTAAGTGGGGTTTCATACCCTGCAATGAATAGCTCTATGCATTTGAAAGAGGGAAGTTTAACTGCAGGTGTCAGGTCTGTGCTGCCACAGAGAGAGTCACAGTGCTGTGCATGGAAATATGGCTTGATAAAAACAGAGTCTAAAACACTTCATTCTGAAGGCAGATTGACGCAGGAGTTTAGGCATGCGGTATAATGATTTCCTCTTTTAGGCCATTGCTTTAAATTCAACCCCTGTCATCTGTGACTAGAATGTGTTAGCCTGCGATAGCTCTTTGACCTACTTGAGGTTAATTGGTGGTTTCAATCCATCCCTCCTTACAGGACTGTTTATATCCAACAGCCCCATTTCTAGTTGGTCCTAGAGAATCTCTTTGGTTTTAACCTGGCTTTTTTCAGTGCCCTTATTTTACAGAAATATAACTGGCATCAGACCAGTGGCACATCTGGTCTACAACTGGTGAGGAGCAGCCAGGGTTTGTTGCCATGGGGAAATGGGCAGGGAAAAGAGAGATCTCATCTCTGCAGATGAGAGATGACTCTTGCCTCTAGGTTTCCTGTAAAATGAGATTTGGACTAACACGCCAGCTACATACTGGCGCTCAGTCCAGATGCAAGTGAGCAGGAGCAGAAACGGGTTGTGTTTGCTGTTGCTGTTGTTAGTGGTTGTATCCGCAGCATCTTAGAGTTGTGAACAGGGACCCTGCTGTGTTAGGCGATGTGCAGACTTGGAACAGAAGAGCTGTTTCTTCCCCAAGGAGCTCACAGCTTATGGGTAACACAAGAGAGCACAGATGGGCTAGTCCAGAAACGGGAGAGAGGAAATGATTTGCCAATACTAATCAGCAAAATAGTCAGAAATTATAGCCTGTCATTTCCATATTTTTACAGGCATCACAGCAAATGGGAGGGTTAATGAGTGATTTGAAGGACGCCTTTAATATCCCTGTAAGTATGAGGTGAGTCTTAGAGATGGTTGCTTGAAAATCCAGCAAGCCTGCGATGGAGCTGGTGTTGTGTGGTGTTTGGAGAAAATAACTGACCTCTCACCCCTAAATAAGATGTGTGATAGTACAAAGGCAGAAGATAAGACTGCCCCCTGGTATAAATGGAAGGGACTGGAAGCCATGAAGAGATGGTGCCTTTGCCACCTGAAGCACAATTACTCAGTCTTGCAAGGATGTTGGATCCTGTGTTGTTGGCATATGAACTTATAGTAGCATGTTAAGATATGGTAGCTAGGTATTATCATCATTTCCTCTAGATTTAAAGATGGTTATTCTGATGACTTATTATTTGGTGGTTTAGCTGGTTTTTTTCCCTTCAGTGAGAACTTGCTTGCACCCCCTGGGCCATCAATATGCAGTCAAAGAGTATAACAACATTGCTGCAGAGGGGATCCATTTCCATGGCAGCCTGTATCATGTGTGCTCCAGGAGCCAAGCTGCCTGCTGGTTAACATTCAGATTCAATTGACAGGGTGCCTCTCACCTGAAGTCTTGTTTGAAATGTCCCACTTGAGAAAAGAGAGAAGCACTTTTTTTGTACTTTATTACCTGAGCTCTGTTCAGTGGAGGCATGTGAGGTTCTGTGAAAAGCCTCCTTTACGAAGGGCCCTTGGCCGTGGAAGAAATTCCCATCCTTGGTCCAGAGGGGCTGGGATTCTGACTTGCTGTCAGAATGCAAGGCACATAGCGCATCCGTTTGTGTGGACAGGAGGGGATTGCTCATATGACGACTTTCGTGTTTTGCTTGGGAAGACCTATACCCTTTTGGCTCTTGGGATATGCTGCTGTTCTATTTTTGTTTTGATAACTGGAGTCAAGGGCAACCAAGGTTTGGTGGTTTTTTTTAATTGGAGAAATCCAAATAAAACTCAGTAAATGAACACCAGCTGTGGGCTACATTCTAGGAGGTCTAAAGAAGGGGAAGAGGCCATATAGAAGATGGAGATGGTTTCTGTGAACTCTATGGATTACTCAGGGCCCTGGATCACAACACTTGAGATTTGTAAGGCCGAAATCTGATATTCAACCATTTGAAATTACTGTAACTGAAAAGATTTTTCACCTTTGTTTCAGTGAGCTAAAAGTTTTTTTTAACCCCGATTTGCCTGGGCTGGCCTTCTTTTGGAGGACTTTACAGTTTATAAAAGCTGGATACCCCTACTACCCTAAAAAAAATAAAAGGATTTAGACTCACAAAAATCCCATTTGTTCAGGCTGATGGAGCAATGACCATGGAGCAGATTGTAATAAGTACTGAGATCTGTTGAAATTGCACTCAACAGCATTAAAGGAAATGTTCTCCTCCCACTGGAGGTCAGCAGTGAAATGTTTTATCAGTTAAAGACAGTGGGGACATCTCTGCTGAATGTGACAAGCAGCGGGGTTTACCATTTTCCTGTCAACTTCTGATTAAAGTGAAATTAGTTCAAACTTGGATTAACAAAATCATTTTGCCTTCCCTCTCCCTGTCCCTTTCATTTTAAATTTTGTTTTTTATTTTATTCAAAGCCAAGTTATATCCCTTCACTAGCATCTATAATTAATTAGGAGTCTCAGGAAAGCAACCAACTCCCAAGGGAGTCACTGTGAAACTGCCTGGTGTTTCCTCTGTGGCTCCCAGCCTTTTTCTTTTCTTTTTTTTACGAAGATGTTACCCCATGTGAAATTATTCTTTTTTATTTTATTTTTTCTTCCTCCCCATCATGTAATCTCTTTAGATGCATGTTCCAATTGATCTCAGAAGGACTCGCATGATTCCAGTCAGCGTATTTTTAGAAATGTTTTTTAAATGACACCCTTAAAATACCTGTTTACCCCTTTCTCTTATCATATTAGTCAGCCGCCTCCAGCAGCCAAGAAGTCTAGACTTTAGAAAAAATTAAGGAAATCCACTGTTTCATGGAAAAAAAACCCTAAAACTAAGCCCTTACTCTAAATCCAACAGTCCTTTTTCCCCCTTTTGTCACTGCTAGACAATATGCTGCTGCTGAAAGGCAGGGGCTTGCTAGGCAACGAAACTGAAGCCCCTGTGTTATTCCCGAGGTTGCCACTATAGGACCAGCTTTGCAGCATGGATAACACGTAGGGCCAGCACCTCTGCTGTGGTCCAGGCTACCGCAAGCTCCTAATCTCCAAGGACCAGCTTCTGCTGCAAAGCAAAATTCTTATCACCTGGCCGCGCAGTCAAGATACCATTGCCCTGACTGTGAAATTGCCTTTCTTTCTGGTGGGAAGGAAAGGAGTCTGTACTGTGCCGGTGGGGAAGAGAGCAAACGCTTCCAGATTCCTGGGCTGGGTTTTGAATGAGAGAAAGACAAAGTGAGCTGGGGCAGGATGCGAAGAGCCTTGTCAGTGTCCTTTGAATACTTATCACCCCAAAGAGGATTTCAAGTGCTCACTGAATTTACCAATGATCACAAAGTTTGGGGATTTTTCTGCTTTGCTCATGCAAACACAGATTTTTCACTAGCAAATGTATGATACTGGGTTGTCTGTGTGTGAAATACGCTGACTCAAGGTAATCGGTGCATCTTTTTAATTGATGGCTATGGGACTCAGCCTACTTATGGCTGAAGACAGTCTTTTATTCGGTGCAGTGGTTTTCCTGATGACCAGACTGGATATGTTTGAGGCTTGAGGTCTTTTTAGGAGGTCTGCAGCTTCCTGCTCAAGGTGTCTGACAGGAGTGTCAGACAGTGAATGAATAAAAGGGACACAGGGATTGAAAAGACAAGAGTATGAACAGCAACATGACCGAGACTGGCAGGTAGATCCTGGCAGGAAAAAAAGAAAGAAATGCTGTCAGAGTGGGTGTTTGGCACTGGGATGTGGAAGCTAGTCAGAATAAAAATTGTCTCTCTCTTTAACAAGAGCTCCACCCGTAAAAACACACAGGAAACACCTCAAAACCACCCAAAGCCCCCATCACAACCTGGGGAGGAACTGCATTTTCAAGGCAAACCCCAAATCTTTCCCTGCTTCACGATATATTGCTAAACTAAAAACTATTGCTGACCCACATGTGTGAAAACTCAGAAAGCCTAAATCAGCTGTTCAGCTCTCTGAGTCAGAACAGAGCCAGCACCTAAGGTAGCAGGACAAATATGTTCTCCCAGTCCTAGCTGCTGTGTCTGAACGAGTTTGCTGCTAAGTAGTAGAGCAGACCCAGAAACAAGGGTCATTATGGAAATAAAAACTGCTTCCTTCCAGTCTCTATCTCTCAGTGGCAGAAGGTGACGTTCATTTTCCTAATCCAGTTCTTGGTTTATAGAAATCCTGTATTACAGGACATGCACGCACTAGTAGTAGCTTTGCAGGGCAGAAAATAATCAGTGTAAGGAAACGCATAAGAAAATAGCTAGTTCTCTTCAGGAAAGTGAGAGTAATGAAATGCAGGCTTCCTACTTCAGGGGAGTTACAAAAAGCAAATATCAGGGAATGTTCCATCAATTCCAGCTCTAGTTTTCCAATTGCTGGCTGACCACTTTGAAGCAATTCAGAATGAGCCAACCATTTTCATTGCTTAGTATTTCATGAGATTTTGTAGACTATTCCGTAGTAGAACACAAACAGGTGATTTCAAATGGACCAGACTCCAGCAGTTTTTCCGTCTCATACATGCTGGGTAGGAAGCGAGCAATGAGCCTTTAAATTACACCTCTTCAGATGTGCCCTTATGCTATGCAAAACTGTAATCAGACCTCAGTCAGTCTTAATGGCTCCGGTGCCTATGTTGGCAGTCTCCCATAATCCATCACCTCATAGTTCTCTCTCAAAAATGTGTGTTTTAGGCGTTCTCCAGATAACTTAACTGTCTCTGCCTAAAAGAAGGAAATGTTGGTGTGACAAGATAATCACCACTCAGCGATGAGCAGTTGCTGTTATGCTAACGCACCGAATTCTGCAGTGTCTCTGGAGAGCCTGTTGCAGTCATTAGTTACAGGCCTGTGCCTGTGAAGATGGGTGAAGAGCTTGCAATGAAGAAACAAGCCATTCTCGAGCTTGGGGATACTTTGTCCCTTTTAAGCTAAGGTTCTGACCAGCAAATTGTGGTGCTCTTTTAGCAGACATCATCTGCAATTCTGAGAGCAATGAAGGACCACGACACATTCAGAGCATCTCTTGATGCTAATGTCTCAGACCTAGTATATGCCAGTGAGAGCACTCAGACCTGCATTTTGTCATTGAAAGTAATTTCAAATCCCAGTGTATGCCAATACTAGATAAAGAGTTTTTATTGCTTCCAGAAGTCTGGTTGATAGTGTAATTGTGAAAAAAGCAAAGGAGATACGGTTTGTCAATACCACCAACTACAGAGACAGAGAACGAGTGCTTTTCGGAGTTGTTACTGTTATTTTGAGCAGGTTTTGTCTCACTTTGCCTTTTGTCCCGTTGCCTAGTCCACACTCACAGTGCTCTCATGTTCTGCTCCCTACTCTCAGAGTCTGACTCTGGGAAGCTGAAAGGGGTAAGGCAGTGCTTTCCCATGGCTGCACAATTAATTTGCTAGTCTGCAAAGTGAATTACAGGTTTCATGTTTTGAAACATTAGAGCTACAACTGAGATCCTTGCATTTCAAGACAATCATCTCAGCTGCAGCCCAGGCCCACATTAATGCAGAATTCTTGGTGTGTTGTAGCTCTGGGGTGATCCGTAGGAAATGATCTGTCATTTTCTGATTGCTTCAAGAGGACCACTGTCTGCATTCACCGCTAATTGACATTTGTGGATTCAGAGAGTAGTAGGGGTGAGCTGTGTTGGCACCTAAGGTTGTGCTAAATCTCTGTCTGCTGGTAGCACTAGGTCCTGGGGTTAGCTATGGTCTAGCCAGAGCTCGTCTTAGTCAGCTGAAGTGTACCCTGAAGGGACATTTAAGCAGGCCAGAACAGCTGAAGTGTGCTTTCAACAGAGCTTCTTCTTCTCCCCTGTGAGCAGATCCTTACTGCAAACCTGCCTCTTGGAAAGTACCAGATGTCCTTTTTGACTCCAGGGAGAAGTTGTTTGGGTAGAGGATGGATGCTCAGAGTAGGCAAAAGTGACAACTGTAAATGCCCTCTTCAAGTGTAGGAGAAATTTCAAGAGCTCTTTGCAAACAAGATTGGAAAAGGAAACTGCAGAATCAATGAAAGATTTCAAACATTTGGTCCTGTGGGCTTTGAAATAGAGGTGAGATCCCTGATTCTATCAGAAAACAACAAAAAGCCCCTACCATCTTGTTAATTCCTTAACGCCTTAGCTGTTTGCTGTATAAACACATATAAAAATGTTTCTGATTAGTGGTCCACCTGTAGCAGAGGAGGAGAGGAAGCTGCTGAAAGGTGTGGAGAATGTGACACTCCAAAGAATTTTAATTGATTTCTATTGCTCCCTTAGGCTGAGGATGCTTCATGCAAGGGCGATGCGAGGGCACATCTATTGGCAGCTGGAATGTTTGTCTCTCCTCTGACGGTAGCCAGCATCCAGCGTTGTCAGTTCAGTTGATATTAGACTTGCTAGGTCTGTAGATCCATGTGTCATATTGTCGATGGTCATTGACTTGCAATGTCCAGTTCTTGGGTATAAATAAGGGAAGCAGAGGTGGGGGCATAGTTGAGATTGACTTGAAATATCCTGCTGCAGTTGCCTCAAGTCAGTAGGCAACAGACTTTATCAACTATAGTAACAGAGCTGAAGTTACCCCCAAGAACTCAAAGATTATGTATCTCCACTAACGACAGCATCCTAAATGATTCCCTCTGGCCTCCTTATTGGGACTGAGAAGGCTCGTGCTGAGCTTGCCTGAACTTGGATTAATTCAGTCAGGGCACAGTGAAGCCAGACTTCTCCAGCTGGGTGAAGCAGCAGAGAAGCTGGGAGCTACGGCTGGGATGTAGGATGTGCCTGCTGCTTCCTTTCATGGTTGAGCTCTTACAGCTGCATGTGAAGTTCAGACTAGAAGTGCCCTTCAGGGTGAGGACTGACTTGGATCAGCAGTACCAGCAGGGAGGTGTTCCTGTCAGAAAGAATAGTAGCCACTAGTGTAAAAATAATAATACTGTCTGGCTCTTTTAAAAATTCACCCTGCCTCTCTCCTGTAGGATGATCCCTAAAGCTGAGCTGCACACTAATGCATTCCAAAACTGGAAGCAATCATGCCTCAAGAAACAGCTAATACCAACAGAGCAAAACCAACTGGGATAGATCATACAGCTAGAACTGCATTTTAAAAATCAGCGCTTGCTATAAGGTGTTTTGTTTCATTATTGAAATCTTGGGTGTTTCTCCTGTTGTTTATGAAGGTGAAGGAAAGCTGCGATAGCGCTTGTCAGAGGGCACAGCAATTTTCTACCTCACGGTTCTGAATGGCAACTTCTTCTAGTCCTAAGCCTGCACAGAGCTCTCCTCAGGTCTTTTTCTCCTCCATATGAACTTGGATATTTCCAGACATTCTCATCACAGCCTTTACATGTAACTTTGCTAACGTATCCAAGTCTTTGATTTGTATCTGTTTTCCCCAGTTCTGCCCATCTGGCTAATTCTCATTTCTACTCAGTCCCAGCCTGTGACCTTGCCAGTTCTTTCAGTTATGGAAACTCCTTTGGGTGAAGAAAGTGAATGTACAGGTCTGAAGCAAATAAAAATCCACATGGGAATACCCTGAAACTGGCAAACCTGTTCCATCTCTGACTCCAAAGGTGTGAGAGAGATGCATTCACCTCCTGTCCCACTGGCTTCTGCTGCAAATCAGATGTTTCTGTAACGATATGTAATGCACACATGCTCACGTGCCTCGAAGCTGTGAGAGCAGTGAAGGGAGGGAAAACTGGTAGTCTCCGGTATGAACAATGTTATTCCTTTTCTCCCTTTCTCCTTATGTCTTTATATACCAGAAACTGCTTATCCCCCAGGCATCTCGACTTGCCTGCTTCAATAAATAAAAAATGTGCCAGGCAGTTACAACGGTGTTAATTGCTGATAGCTCTCTATTGATCTGCCCATTTAGTGGCTCTGATTACAGAGTGATTCTTCCATCTAATCACAGCTGTGGTAGATAGAAAAAAAAGCCTGGGCTCAAAGCTTGGAAATAGTATAGTGTTCTCCAGCTTTCCATCCATTCTCCAGTGCTTTAGTGCGTGGAGGGGATTTTGTGCTGTGTTGTCAGGTGCAGGCCCTTGGAAAGGGAATGCTGGTTTGGTGAAACTGCGCTTGTGCACAGAGCAGAAACAGCAACCACGGAGATACCGATGGCAGCCCCACCTGGGTGAAGCCTTCTATGAGATGGACTGAAACAACGAACCTGTACTGTCCAGCTGCTTATGCATTCCTCATTGCAGTGAGTTGGTTGATCTGCTAGAGATCAGCTTCCTGAAGATCTGGAAAACCTTGAAGGGCTCTACAAACAGCACGTTGCAGCTACTACATGACTGCATATTGGAGAATCTTCATAACTTGCTCCAGCGGCAGTTGTTGTAGCGGCTGGCGTGGAAGGAGACGCTCTGAAATATTCTGAAGGTGTCGTAATGAATTATGGATATTAAAAGTGACTGACTGGCTCAGGTATGCTTGACTGCTTGGGCACTACCTGACATTTGAAGTGTGCTCAGTTGTTCCCCTACTGTTCTCTTCCTGTTGCTTTTCTCCACGGCACTGACGGGTCCCTTGGTTGCTGTTGGCCTAAGGTCTGAACAAAGATGTTCTCGCTTCAGACACAGATAGATTATGCTTTGCCCTAGGGGCCTGGAATACATAACTAGAGCTGGTTGACATTAGCTGAATGGGAGAACTCGTGTCGGAAAATGGCCTTTTTAGAAAATGAACATTTTTGTTAAGCTAGAAATGGTTATTTGCTTTCTTTCAAAATGTTTTTGGGTGGGGTTTTTTGTGGAGATTTTAAGCAATTCACCTAGTTAATTTCTTGCCATTATTCTTTTTTTTTTGGTTTCTACATGTTGCCTGGGAAATCCATCTGCGGTTGGGGTTATTTTTCTTTATCCATATGTTCTGTCATTGGACACTTTCCTTTTTTCCTTTTGAATGTGTAAGGTTATGTTGTCATTGTGCTGCTTCTTTCTCTTTTGCCCTTTTTTTTTCCTGCCATCAAAGTTTTCCCTTTCTTTCTTTCTGGTTATTTAACATTTCAACCCTTTCATATCGGTTTGGTAGACAGCTGCTGTATATTTTCCTTCCTCCTTTGTGTTCAGCCATTGTACTTCACTGGTCTTTGTGTCACACCTTTAGCCATTTGCCACACCTTTCTACTTCTGGTTCTTTGAGTCACTTTCTGAGTGGTCACTATTCTTATTCAAGTATTAAACTCCCTCAAGCATCAACTTTAAAAAAAAAAAAAAAAATCTGTGATGAAAAAGGCAATTAAGATCTTGTGGGGAAAAAAAAAAAGAAAAAAAAGAAAAGGAAACAATCCCAGAAATCCCAGCCTCTGCTCAAAATGACAATTATTACAATTCACAGTTATGTTTTAAATGCTCATGGTGGTTAAATGTAGACTGCCCTGGGAGACAGAATCCCAAAGCCAACTGACAAAAATGAAAGGCAAAGACTAAGTGAACAGAATAGTTTAAAATATCTGAAGAGAATGGAGGAAAAAACCACCAATTTTGAAAATAGAACTTTTTTTCCCCCTTGTTGTTCAATAAAGGATCTTCACATGCTTAAGCTGTATTTGACTTAATGAGACACATTCAGAAGTGCCTCTAACTGAATTTAATGAGTTCAGGCCTGTAAATTTCTCTGGCTTTCTCAACATATTAGTGGAGTGTATTTTAGAGACAGATTCTCTCCCACTTACTGCCTTGTAGCTCATACCTACTTACTGGTTACTGTTATATTTTACCTGGATAAAAGGCTAAGTTTGTGCGGATGGAGCAGTTTACGTAAGCTAAAAAGCAGCTGAGGCGCAGAAACCCTTGTGCTGGCACTGCTGGTTCTAGGAAGGGATCTCTGTCTTAGGCTTCTGCTTTAGATTTGCATCCAAATTTAGGGCCAGATATTTTTAGGTACAGGCACCTTGAGGTGTGATTTAGGAAGATATTCAAATTACTGACATTCCTAATTTACAGTGGCCAGAAAGAGAGGGAGGAATGAAGGAGAGAAAGGGTAAAAAGTGTGTAGCAGAGAAACAAAGTGAGAGAGCAGTAGAAATTTCACTTCTACCACCCTGTAAATTATTCACACGTGCCAGCTGGTAATTACTTATAATGAACATCTGTAAAGCACTTTGATATGCTCAGATGAGGAGTACTATAGAAAGTGTGTCTGTTGTTTAGATCTAAGGGATAAGACACTAGTAGAAAGGCAAGAACAACGCATATAATTATCCTCGTATGATACGTTGGCTCACTGGTGCTGTACCTAGATTGCATTATTAAAGAACCCGATCACTTTTTCAGAGTGTGAACTTCAGAGTCAATAATCCAACAATGATTCAGGTTAAGGAGTAATGTGGAGCACTGACAATTTCTAGCCATCTTGCCAAACATGGAATTTGAGTCCTTTATTTCCCAAAGGGGTAATGTCATCATTATCCTTGAATCCATCTGTCCATCTGCACAACTCAGTTCTGCATCTCTTGTGCCCTTTAAGCCAATGATCAAGCAATCTGTAACTTGCATTCACTTGTGATCTCTCTGCAATGTGAGTTGTGGAATATGCTTAATTAGATTTTTGATCTACTGATTTGTAACAAGATCCCTTAATAAAGCAATTTTCTACTGATCTTTGTCAGTACCGTCCTGAGCTGGAGCCTTGGTTGTTTGATGCTTCCCTTTTGTGAAGTGTATCCCAGTCCCCTGCACTACTTGGCTATGGAATGGAGCTGCATAGAAATTTACTGTACGATGAAATTATATCGTGTTTATGGTCATGCACATGCAATCTAAGTGACAGGGTTTTTTCTGTTCATGGTAACATTTCAGTATAGAGCTGCAAGTTGCATTGGAACAGGTGACATTAAAACTGTTCATTTCTAATCTTTGTGAGCACCCACTTTTCCCTTCCATCTCATGTCTTTGCATTTCTGAAGAAGCACTGTCCTCACCTGTGTGGGGTGCTGTTGACATCTCTTCAGGATCCAATAGCCAGTTTAGAAAAGCTGGCTGTGTCCCTGCTGAAGTAGAAGAACCTATTACAAACTACATTTGGTTAAAACTTTGTGCTGTATCAGATTAAGGGAAAATGTGTTAGTTTAGTGGGGACTTAGCTAAATTAAGAGTAGTCTTATTCTGTATAATGTATAGCTGCTCTTCTTGCCCTTTTTTGTGTTAGAAATCAAAATCAAAGCAGAAATGCAGTGGCAGAATTGAGAAAGAAAGAAAGAAGGAAAAAAGGAAGGGAGGAAGAAAGAAAGACACTTGATTAAAATAGATCTTTTCCTTTTATAGCTATGTAAGTTAGGCCTTTTCGCAGCACCAGTTGAAAGCTTCGTGACATTTGAGAGTTCAAGATAAGTGAAACACCAGTTGGAGATGAGTATCAAGGAACATTTTCTTTAACAAGTGTTCTACAACGGGCCAAAGGTAGCAAAAAAAAAATATCTTTCCTTCATACATGCTTATCACTTGAGAAGGAAATAAAACTTTCATGGTTAGTGTGTCTTTATGCTTTATTCTCAAAATGACCTGTGCATTCATTGTATCACAGCTTCAAAGTGGACTCTTTTCTCCAGCAAAGATCATGGTGGACCTTTTACACTTCCATCTTGGGGCAAAACTGCTCCAAGAAAACAAAAGAGTGGAAAAAAAGAGAGAGAGAGAGAACACTAAAAGGAGTGCTGTAGTTTTCTTATCATCACGGATTGACTGATAAATCCCTCTGTTAGTTAAATATATATTAAAAATAAATTACAACATAGAAAGTGACACAGAGGTATAGTATACATACAGTCATTAAAAAAAGATGTGTGACCCATCTTCACACAGGTGGAGGAAAGTCACAGTTTATGTACATCTGTAATTTTAAAAAAACTGTCAGATTGTGCAGCCAATGGGAGCAGTTCCATTGGACTCGCTGGGACCGCTTAGGTAAATAAAACATGCAGCAACTGCGTGGCCTGACTGTAAGTGGGGTACTTATGTACTAAAAACTGTCTAGATAAGTCACAGCAGGAGGGCAACACCACACACTAAGAGACTTTATGCCATCCAGCAGTGCTATCTGGAATTCATCCCAAAGGACAAACCAACTGCTGGAGCAGTGCTGGGTATCAACAGGGGCAGAGAACCCTGCTGGGAGGTACCACCTGAGGGCGGGGTCCCTGAGACAGTGGTCACTGTCTGGCTGATGCAAATGATTGTGTTGATCCAGCTAGGGATGCTATTTAATTAAGGTGCTGGTATGCTTAGTGTTGGGACTTCTGTGTTTGAAAGGGGCATGGGAATGGAGCTGCTGTCTCCTTTCCCAGCTAGCTCTTTGACCTGGGATGCAGCAGGGTCCAGTGACCAGGATGGATGCATGGAGCAGGTGCTCTGTGCCGTACAGTGCTCTGCTCCCTTACCCTGCGTGACCTTCAGCATGTCCCTAAGTCTCTTTGTTCACAGTCTGTACAATAGGGAGAAAAGCTCTTCTGTACCTTTTCAGGCTATTGTCATGATGAATATGTTACTGATTGTAATGAACTCACATACTGGAACTGTGGGAGCCACATAAGCATCCGAGATAAGTGACAAGAAGCACATAGGAAAGGGCAGTGAACTAAAGCTTTCATTGGCAGAACTGCATCTTTCACATCCTGCTGAGCTTTACCAGCTGCTGATCACAATGAACAACTTAGGCCCCGAAGCAGGAGGATTGATATTCTTTGTATTTTATTTTTATCCAAGCTGGTAGAACATGAAATGTTATCTTATCTCTTCTTAGTAGTGTCTAATCCTTCCTGGGCTCTGTCTGGGTTCTTTGTCCATGGAATACCATGTGGGAGTGAGTTCCACAGGTTAATTACATGTTAAATAGTGCTTCAGTTATGTTCTTTTTCAATGGGTGGCCCTTAATTGCAAATTACCCTCCAGGTCTTGTGTTATGGGAAAGAGTAGAGAGAAAGCGAACAAGTAATTGCCCTTCTAGACATTATCTGCAGTGCTCCCTCATATATCTATTCTCCCTCTTTTACTGTCTACCCCTCATCATCCCAAAGCTTTTCATTTTCCTCCTAATGGATTACTTTCTTCCCCCTGTATAATAATGCAATCTACTTTTGCTGCCTTCCGCTGTGTCCCTTTCTGCTTGGCCTTTTTAGTGACTAAACCTGAGCACATTATTCCATCAGAGGATAAAACCTACTTTTACACAGAATGGCAGAATGTTATCTGTATTACCATCTTGTCTCTTTTTCATATTCTTCTCTTTGGGGTTTTGTTTGGTGTTGCAGTCCTCAGGAGCTACTGAAAAATGGGTGTGATTTCTCAGTAAAGGAAAGACATGTAGTGATGTTGTGGGGCATGCTAGGAAAGTGATGTCTGGATCATCAGATGTCATGGGTCTTCAGGAGACACTTGCAGTAAACTCGAGGTGACTACAAAGACACTGGAGCTCATGGGTGATCTTTGTGGCAGGATGAAATGCCTATAAAGCAGAGTCTGAATCTGGTCAATTTATGCAAAAAAACCCCCTCCAAAACTATGCTGTCAGTTTATGGATGTTATTAAACATAAGAAAGAATTTTTTATCTTCTTTGGAGATTAAACAGCTCTCTAGCCTATAGAAATAAATCCTGAAAACACCTCTGATGACAGGAGGGGGTTGAAGTTTGCTGTTACCTTTTAAGAAGAAAAGCAAATGTGTCCAAGAAGGACTGCACTGGACAATGTCCATTGGGAACTGGTGATCCATGCCAGCTCCATCCCTTCTGAATATTTGCCTGGCCTGGCTGCTCCTAGCAATCTGTACACAGCCAGAGGTGGCATTTCATGGAGGGCTGCCAGCAAACTCATGAGGTAGTACTGTTTTTATGGATGCATCTTTCAGTTTATCAGGTGAAGAACTGCACAGATCTCATTCATCATGGCACACATGACTCAGCATTGCAGTTCGACAGCTCTACATCACTTCAGAAAGTCATGTGTTGACATGAACACTGCATTCCTATCATCCAGTGTTATGTTATTCGATGAAAGTGGTGACTCAAACACACTGACTCCATTACACTTCAAAGCATTTTTTCCCTGGCAGAAAAATCTAGACTGGATTTTCCTGTTCTGCCTGTCCTTTCTACCAGAATTTGTAAATAAGACAGTGTCATTCTTCATGAATTCCCCTCAGTTCTTAGCAAAGCATATGATGAAATCTTGTAAGGATGTATAAAGATGTATTTATGACCAGATCTTCTGCTAATATAAATCAGGACAGTTTGTATCATGTTTGTAGGGCTATGCTGTTTTATACCGCCAAAATACCTTGCCTTTTGTTATTCACACTATCCTAAATATGGATATTGTTAGCACTGTTAGCTACTCTGCTTTTCTTTGCAGCACTTAGAAATAGTGTGCGATTCTCACCCTCCACAGTTTCTGTGAGATACAAAAAACTGGAAGAAAATATGTATAATGACAAGCCCTGGAGGGATTAGAGAAACAGAGGGAGGAGAGATGTGAGATACTGAAACTGTGTAGTCTAGAAAAGAGCAAACTTGGGGGGATATGATAGAAGTCTATAAACACCTTCCAGGGAACAATACAAATCGTTTGGGGAAGGAAATTATTTACTCTCTAAGTGCAGTAGCACAAGCAGCAATGGCTTGGTTGAATGAAGGAAAAGTTTTGAGTTACTTTGAAAATTTTTTCAGTCATGGGAATTAGGATGTTAATGCTGTGAAGTGGGTATATGTACGGCATATTGTAACATAGTGATGTTTGAGGGATGGTGTCTGCTGGACACTACTGCTGACAGTCTTGAACCCAGATGAATGAACTGGCTCCTATCTAAATTTTAAACACTAAACTTAAAGGTGACATGACTCTCATGCATTTTGAAATTAACAACTTAATAAAGAGTTCAAATATCAGTTGCTGGGCCCATCTGTAGGAACACTTTCTCTGAAAGCTTGGCTCCAGTGGAGCTCTATCAGTAGGCAGCTGGAGAGCTGAGAAATAGCAGGATCATTTGATTTCTAAAGACAAAAGTTGATTTCTTCCTGTGATCTAAAGGCAGAAAGTTTCATTTCCCTAATGCTAATTCTCTATGAGATCTTTTTCCACCAACTCATGATATTTCAAGGCATATTTATTTGATAACATTGAGCAAAAGGTTGGCAATTACAGCCATAGGAAGACCAGTTCTAAAAGTTGATGTGTTGACCTTTAAAACACAAAGAACTTTGACATAATCCCAGCATCCCCTATCAAGAAAATCAGTCTGTGCTCATTTTTGTACCATGTTTGACATGTTATAAGCAGAACTCTTGGCCAAAACATCCATCAGGAGCAGTTCAGAGTGATGTTTTACAGGAGCCAGGCAGGCATTAGAGCAGGACCTTGAAAGAGTAACACTCCAGCCTGGGGAGATACAGGGTCACCTTCAGCAGAAATGCAGTGCTGTGAAACACAGCATAAATCAGTAAACGTGGCTGAGGTCTTGAAAACCAAAGTGAAAGGCGGTGTAAACACATCCCAGTATGATCTCTGTGGGACCCAGAAGAGTGTTAGAGATTTCAGAAAGACTGGTGAGGTCACCCGGAAAGCAACAGCAGAGCCTGGAGATTCCAAAAATGGATCTTGGCATTGGTTGTCTTCTAAAGCTTTTGATTTTCTAGGATTCTGAAATAGAGAAGCCAGGGACAGTCCAGGGTATGTAAATGCTCTCGGAGCCCCAGAGATCTGTCTCAGCACTATAGTTTCACCTTTTAGTGCTCAGTACATAGTCTTCAGCTATCTTACAATTATCCTGGTGCCTGCACAACCTCACAGGTCCCTTTACTCGTACCCCTTATGACCTGGCTATGTGAATAAGTTTCTGCCAAGTGAACAGGACAGGGGATTTTCAGCGTAAGTGTGTCAAGGTACTGCCTGTGTGCATCCTCTTATCCTTGATGAACATAAGGTTGCTTGTTCTTACCTACTCTTGTAAAGTCAGAAAAAATGAAGGCTTGAAATAAGCTTCTGTGCAGGAAGCTAGATCAGATGAATTTTGTGGGATAGGAGGCTGTTGGGAGCTTACTTTGCAAATCCTGTTGATATTCTTCAGTATAACAGGGCTAAGAATTCAGAGAGCACCTTGAAAATATCTCACCTCAAGGCAGCCTGGAGGCAGTGAGTTTTCTACTCATTGAATTGCTAGGAATGCTATTTCCAGATGGAAATGAGTGAACCTATTTTTTTTACCTCCCATATGGTCTTTCAGGAAGCGCTGTCAAGACCAGAGTATGGATTGCTTAATGTAGCTCTTAATTTCCCCATGGCAAAGGAATACATGCACCCTCACCTCATGCTAAAAAACTCCATTCCTCTAAACTAGTCCTGGAGCTAGTATCCCACTTCTAAGTTCTCACATTGCTCCCACAACTTAAAAGCTGCAGCCTTTAAATCAAGTTGGATTTTTCCCCCCTCTCCCTTTACTTGGGTTAGTTGACAGGCAAGCCTACACCCAGATCATTAGTGGCAAAATAAGTTCATAATAAATAAATTGTGTATATATATATATAAAATAAATAATGGTTTTATACATATTAAGAGCAAGATTTGGAAGTTTCAGCTGGCTTCTAGAATAAAAAATAAATAATAATAAAAAAAAAAAGGCAGAGGGAGCAAGCCAGTCCATTAAAGCATCACATTAATTCAAGGCTGTATTTATTCACTCTTAAAGTGGAGTAGTTGGCAGAGTGGCTCAGTGTGTCTCCAACAAGTTCAAAAGCATATAAGTTTTGCAAACAGCTCATATCTTGGTTTTTTGTAATAAACTGCATTTCTGCTTGCTGCAATAATTCATGAGAGACAGAAAGTCTACCTGTAACCACTCTACAGCTCTCACATCTGAAGTGGAGAACAGTCTTCTGCTAGGAAACATTTTGGAGACAGGAATGAATTTGGATGGAGCCAAAAAGGTGAAAATCTAGCTCCCCTGTTCCTTTGTCCACCTTCTACTTTTCTTATGTCTTCTACTTGACCTCTCAAGCAAAGACCCAGTACTTGAGAAGGGTCTTGGAGACCCTTTGCAGAGATCTGCAATTATGCCTTTTTCTTCCCAAAGTTATCAGAGCTCTTTTTCTGTTCAACACAAAACTGCTTCAGTGAGTTAGTATTTCCAGAAACCTTCCAGAAACTAGAGACACTGAACACTACCCGGGGTAGCTCAGTGGGATTTAGACTGTAGTCTGAAGGATGGAGTCATGACTTAATAAGCTTTTTCTTTGCAGAGCTTCAATAGTGCTACAATTAATTAAGCTTTTCTTCTTCAGAGCTCTCCAGGGGAAGAATCTGCTAGACTAAGAGCAGCCTTCATTCATCCTCACCCTGTTTCTTCACATTGCTTCTTCCCAGCTGGACAATTTTCATGTCTCCAGTTTGAACTTTCCTTGTTTGTAAAAGAGCCACTTAGTGGTGACATTGTTAATTACACCACCTACAAGTTCACTGGAATTTTAAATGGTATCTAACCCTTGGAAAATATTACATGCTGACAAATCAGTTCAGAAAATGAAGTAACAGCTAATTTTTTTCCTCTTCTGCTAACTTTCATTATGGTTTGGCGTAAATGTAGCAGTCTCCATCATACTTTGTGTTTAATCTCCTGATGCAATATTGGCTTTTTAGACCTCTTGTAACACACTCTGTCACCATCCCATTTCTCTTTATCATCCTGCAAGCTCTTATTCCAGCCTGGCCTGGCACTTTCAGTAGCTTAGTGGTAACCCCAGTCTAACCCCTCTCTTTAGAGATAGGATGTAGAGTCAGCTAAGGGAAAAACCTAGGCTGACAAAAGAGAGGGTGACTGACTTTGCTGGCCTCTTGAACTTAATCATGATGGCTTATTCTTGGAGAGATAGCAGGAGAGAAAGGAGTTGGGTGAAGGTTTTGAAGATGAAGAACCCTGGCATTAAGACCTGGTTGAGCTGTAGAGCTATCCCCAAAACTTAGATTGAAATATTACCTTTGAATAAAATCAGTTTTTATTTGAATAGAACAGAGGTTCCTTTTCCTGATTCCCTTTGCAATGCAGCATGTGCCATGACAGCGTCTGCAGCAGCTGAGAAATCAGCAGAGGGTATGGGTGCTGATGGCATCTAAACATTTCTGGAGTAGCTGCCCGTTGGCAAAGTTGCTCCCCCTTTCTTCTGGGTATTAGCTGCTTTGGGAACATCACAAGCAGTTGGTCACCATTATGAAGATGAGACCAAAAGCACCTGTAGTGGAGGGGCAGGCAAGAGAAGAGGGTAAGAGGAGAAAATATTAGAAACACAAGAAATTAAATTTGGAAGAAATTACTTTTGAGTTTGGTTTGAGTGTGTTCCGATGCATCACTAACACTCAGACCATGAGCTTTTCTAATGTGTGGTGTTAACCACTGAGAGCTGAGGAATTAAGAATAAGAAAAAAATATGCCTATACCTTTTTTTACTACTCTTTTATTGTCTAGAGAAATTTTTTCTTTTCCTTCTGTGTAGAAGCACACAGATTTCTATCCAGGATGCTCCTTTTCCAGTTTACATCAGCCCTTTATTCCTACAGTCCCTTTTGTTGGCAACTCATCCAAGCACAGTCTGGAAATGAGAGAATGTTGCCATTTCCATGATTAATGGTTTCCTCCGTTGAATTGCAATTACAGGTTTTAATCAGTTCATTATTCCATCTAGTTTTTTGGGGCTTGACAATTTTGCTGTGGAAAATAATTGAATTGGCTTCACCTCAAGGCTTTCCAGCAAAAAAGATCTTGTCTTGCCTTTGGGGATTGTGGGGGCTAATTGGCCAACTCAGATTTGATTTCCTCTTTTTCCAAGCTGAAAAAAGAAGAAAGAAGAAAAGAGGGGGAAGAAAAAGATGGAGATGTTCTTATTTCCCAGTCCTTACCAGCCAAAAATCCCCGTTTTCTATTTCACTTCCCAAACTATTTCCTTTAAAGTGCAAGATGGGTGCACTGCTAAAAGTTCAACTTCAGATAAGAGCTGGGAACTCATTGTTTTAGTCAAAATTGTTAATACACTTCTCTCTTCCTCAGAGGGTGGTTACTCCTCAAAGACTGAAACTGTTTCTTCCCTGACTATTTTTTCACTTCAGCTGGTCTAATGGATCCTGTTTATAAGGAGAGGTTCTGTGACCAGCAAAATTCTTGTTTGCAGCTTCTGTTATAAGTCATTGTTCAATTTTGTTTTTCTGTGTGCGTATTACTTGAAATCAGAGAGGAGCGAGCAGTAAATTCCCCAAAGATGTATACTCTCAGAAAAGAATTCAAATTAGTGGATACTTAGTACTCTGTACAGCTGCCAGAAAGCTCACAATTGGACTCCATCGTACAACACAGATGTTATTCAAAAGAAATTTCAGCATTAACTGGAGTCAGACTGAGTTGTTAACACAGTGTGAGAAGATGTGTAATCAGTAGCTGCAACAGCCCTCCTAGGTAGAACCAACCTGCTAAGCTTTCAGTCTCATGGAAGTGCTGCTATTCACTTTTCTATCCCCTTCCTTATTTTACAGTAGGTTTTTAGGTCACATGAGACAGATTTTCAGAAGCATGCTCTGAGTGTCCATTCCCTTAACTGTATTTGCTTGGGAGACTGTATTTTTAGGGTCTACCTTATCCACATTGTGAACTCCCTGGAAAAGACTGGGTTACAGAACAGCCACGGTAGAAGCCAAAAAAGTGGTAAAAGAGAAAAGAGCAGCTCCTAGTGATGACAGTCACACACCAAGTGGGATTTTCAGAGCCCTGAACCTTGCACACTTGGGCTCAAGAAAAGAGTTTATTCATCATTAATCTATGATTTCACTAGGTGTGTGTATATTTCAAAGTTCAGCATCCAAGCTGGAAGTTGAAGCCAATCCTTTCTCTTTCCTATAGGCAGCGCTGGATTCCTCTCTGCCAGGCTTCCAGATTTCTTCTTTGTTTGAGGGAGAATAATCCAGTCCCTGACTGGGAGGCTTTGGAATGGGGTGAAGTCAGATCATGGAAAGCTGAACATGTTTTCCTACCAGTTAGGTTTGGAGATGGAGATTTTTAAAGAAGCAAATGTATTAGGGAACCAAAGCCTGTTATCTTAGGGTTTTTCATTTTTTTTAAAACATTTTTCCTTTAATGAATCAAAGTGTTTCTGAACCTGCTTTTTAATCGCAGCAGGAGTCACCAGCCAATATAAGTATCAGAGAAGAGGGCACAGTGGCATCCTAAGTTCCATTTTCCATTGGTGCTTTGCTGTAATTAGAAGACTTTCTGCCTTGATGGGAAAGCCATAGGCTACGAGGCCAACACAGAAATGGGGCAGAACCATACTATTCACCTCAGATTCAGGTTCCTTTTATTAAATGATAAAGCCATAAGTTTCCATTTCACAGCAAGAGTTTAAGGCTTCAGTCAGAAGTAAAAAGGTGCATCATGCTGGAAAGCTGATTAAAAATACATGCTGCATATTAACAGAGCACAAATGGAATAATTTTTTTCTTAATTCATTCAGTTATTAAGGTACATCAAAGGTACATGCTTTTCAAATGATGAAAGAACATCCTGTCCTTTTAGATAAGGTGATTAGTGATATTAGTATCAATAATATCAATTAGTATCAGATCCTTTTGGTATCGTTAACAGGGAATAGTGTTCATCTGGCAGCTCACAGTGCAGTATCCAGAAGGGAGCTTATTAAAATATGACTCTCTTCCCCTTCCCCCACAACCCTTTGGCTTAATTACCTCATTAATAATAACGCAGGATCCAAAAAGTAACTTCCTCTCGGGTGCTTCCAAGATGTGTTGTGGAATTACAGACACCAGCAAGACTGGGAAATATTTATGTGCTCTGACCTCACATGGGAAGAGGGGATGTAAAACTGTGGAGCCATAGGAACGCAGCAGAGCCTGGGAAGTACAGCACGGCTCGTGATTGCAACCACATTTGAACAGCCTTTGCAAGCAAAGAGAGTGCTTTGTGAGCTTAAGAGAAACAAACAGTAACAGTTCCTCTAATGTGCAAAAATAAAGATCTGTTGTTTAAAGAGCACACAACTGTATCTACCACCTCCTGATGCTTTTGACAGGAATCACAGAAGGAGCAGATTGGATCAGCAAAACTTCACTCAGCCCTGACAGTTTGATTGCACTGCTGTGGAGGATATGACAGATGTTGGAACAGCACGAGCAACTTAAACAAAATGCATCAAGCGCAAAGCTGAGTCTCTACCTTCACTCCGCTTAAAATGATTTGCAATCTCTGAGGGGTCAGAATGTAGGGGCGATGGTTTTACATGTACAGGGAGGAAAGCGGGGGGAAAGGGAAGATTGAGACAAGTGGGAAAAAAATACCTCTAAATGATGAAGTGCCCAGCAATATCAGACAAGCGTGTGGAACTGGAAACATGCTGTTTGCCTTTCGTGAAATTATTCGGAAATGAATCATAGCTAGGGCACAGGAGGCTTTGGAGATTCATTGCGCAAGCAGAGAACAGATAAACAGGCTTTACAGCATGTGCGTATGTAAAAATAAGAAGCAAAATATTCAAAGGAGACAAGGAACTGATGTTTGGCAGCTCACTCCTTCCTCAGATATTTACCTAGCTGTGGCATTGTTTTCAAATGTGCTGAGCCCTCCTTGGTCTTGCTGATTTTACGTGCTGTGCTCAGCATTTCTGAGAAGCGAGACAAATGGGAATGGAAACATTCACGTCACGTACTAAAGGATCTGATATACGCAGTAGGCATGTGCAATGCTGATGCTTAGGCGACAGTGTTTGAGAACCAGTGCCTGGCATGCCCCTGCCAGGTGATGAATTTAGCCTATACATTCAATGAGTTCTTGCAAGCCACACCAGACTGATTTCCACATCATACGTGAGCTATTGATGTGCCTTCTATGCTTCATGTAAGCCTCTTCTACTCTCTGTTGTGCTACACATGTGAGGTCAGCAGTCATATTTCATGCTTACCATTTGTTGTTTATCATTACTGCGGTGTTTATTTTTATGGGGGTAAAACGTAGTCAGAAGCTCACAAAGTGAAGTAGGTGGTAGCAGCAGATAGATACAAGGAGTGTGTGGGCTGTGAATGTATTAGTTTCTTCCACAGCAGTGTGAACACATCGCCACCTTTACCCAACACACCTCTTCCTATTCAGGTTTCAGGCATGGGCACAAAATGACTGAGTGGGGCAAGAGGGTCTTCACCAACAAGCTGGCTAAACTTATATAAGGAGTGCTTTAAACTAGATTTAGCATGGGAGGAGGCTGGAGTTTTAAGCAACAGAGAAAAGCCAGGGTATTAGGAACCAATAGGGCTGCTACAGTCTTACTTTTCCAAAACCACTGTTTTCCAAAATGCTTTGCACCCCCACATTCTAATGGGCTTTCTTTTCTACTGGTAGTAGAAAAGATTCCCTAATCCATTGCCCTTTCCTTTCTCAGATCTCTCCTGTGGATGCCTCTAAGATGGGAATCAAACTAAAGAATAGGATTTTTATAATATCATAAGCTCCTGCAGTGTTTTTCTTTCTCTTTACTTTCAAGTTTATCCCAAGCAGGTGGCAGCTTTCTGGTTTCGTTTATTCACAAAATGAACTCAAAAATCCAGCCCACGCCTTCCACTTAAACTATGTTGATCCCAGGTCTCCTCCTCAAGGACTGCTCAACCTGGACTCTGGATCATCTCTTTATATCCAGATGGGAAAACAAATATCCTGCAAGACTGAGCCAGCAAACCACACATCATGTTTCTTAGCAAGACCATCATTTGCTAACAGGCTGAGATTTTCAGGATAACACTGTATTGCCACTTAATATATTATCATACTGCTTTTATGTTCCAGGCCATTCCTATGCAGCCCTTCTAGGGGAGAATTGCTCTCACTTTGCATCATGTGTAATGCAAAACACATTCATTGTCTTTGCAGAGAAAAGCAAGCAAACACCTAAGCAAAACATAATTTTTTTCTGCTTATCTTTTGCATGCTCTAGACCTTCCCTAGTTCAATGACATGTATCCAAAATTCAGGACATGGGATATTCAGACAGCCCTGGTGCTTAACTTTGTAGGAATATGTAGATTTAATAGTTTAGGCTCATCTCTTTCTGCACTGACCGTTTTAATACCCTTCATCTATTTCTGCTCAAACACCTCATTGGGGTGTCCCTTCTCAGCAGCATGGTGTTTTGCAAACTGTAGCCCTTTGTATGTAAAATTTGGGTGTGTAAACAGAGATGGTTACATATCCTCTTCTGTAGTTCATGAATAGATGAAGGCAATGCTAAAAGGTGATTAATCTATTAACTTTACCTATGGCTACAACATATCTATTATCTCCCTCCATTGATTTGAATGGTAGCCACAAAATTTAGTTTGGACTAGATGACTAATTCTAAGTGGCTAAACTACCTCAGACTAACTCCACTTTTTCATACAATAGTTTAATACTTCATTTTGTACATGTTTTGGGATGGCAAGGCACCGTAGTTAGCAAATTGAAGGCCGAGAACTGGAGATAGCAATAGTAAAAAGGAGAGCTTAGCTAAATTTTCATAACCTTAATTCCCCTAGAAGGATCTAAATTTTTATTGGAATCTGGAGCGTGGGGAGGGGACAGGTGTTTGGGGCTTCTTTTTTTTTCCCTTCCAAAAGATTTTGCTCATCCCTAGAAATCTCATGTAAATTAGAAATATTGCAAGTTTTCTGCTGTGGCTGCTTCCTTGGCTAGATATGACTGGAGTAACAAGCAGCATAACAAGTACATGATGACATATGGAAACAGCAGTACACAAATATACTCTGTGCAGGAGAATCCAAATCACAATCTTGGGCATTCATTGACTCAGCTAGGTTTGGCAAGCAGAATAAGGATTTATAAAAATAAGGTTGTGCCTTGCAATGCTTTTCAGCTGATTTTATGCTAAAAGAAACCTGAGGATCAGAGCAATGAGACACGCAAGGCTAAAGTCTCTGAATCCCTGCAGGCCTTATTATGTGTATAAGGAGACAGACAGCACGTATTTCAGGGCTGGGGAAGCTATTGCACTTGATTTAAGGGTAATTAAAGAGTGTGAGTGACAGCAGAGATGACATGTGATGCGTCAGACACCTTTTCTCCATTTTGCTTCCTGCTTGGCAAACTCATCTGCATGCTGAATGAAGGATAATGTCTCATAGCCTCCTGCCTCTACCCTCGTAGGCTTTCTGTTCCGCTTTCCCTGTTTCTGCTCACAGCTCTCCTCTACTCTGGGATTTCAGTGAGTATCTGGGTTTTGCTAGTAACTAGATCCTTATTCTTCCATGGCTGAGTCAACGGAAAAACATTTATTCCTATCAATAGTTCTTGGTCGTGCTCTAGAGTGTAAAAATTACCAGTCTAGTGGGCCATTGAGAAGAAAATAGCCCCTGCACTGAAAGATTTTTGTCAGCTGCTGTCTACCACTCCAGTGCAGATGAATACAGAAGGGAAGGGATGCTGTACCCATTGGTACTTTTAATCTATCTGTGGCTCATTCTGATTCCATTAAGTCAACCAAAGCCAATGTGAGAGTGAGGATTCATTGTGAATACTTAGTTCTGGAAATGAATGAGTCTGCAGTTGTGCACATGGTGCTTGCGGTGCACAGCCTGGATCTGATGGCTGGTGGATGTGGGACAAACAGGCACAGGAAGCCACAGGAAGATCTTCTCTTGCACTGGCTCAAGCAGTTCCATCCATGCTGCTGGACACTGTGTCCCAGCTGTTCAGAAGACTGTAATCTAAGCCTTATTTCTAAAAGATCTGTCTTTGGTGTCTTGTAAGGGGGTTGGAGGCCATCTATAATTGCAAATAGATGTATTTACATTAAAATAAAAAGACAGAGAATGCACACAGAGCTTATAATTGTTCACATTATTCCATTTGCCTAATAGCAGAACAAAATTACTGGCAGGACTGAGTTCACTGCAAGTGAAAACAAAAAGCCTGAGGCACTCAGAGCCATTAAAGAGAAGGGAAGGTTGGGGCTCTGACCTGTGATGGTCATTCGACTCCTTTGACTGCACCTGTAAGTTGAGCTGACTCAAACTGAAAGCAATCATGGACCCAATGGTATGTGTTTGTGGGCAGCAGGTTGCCAAAGGGAGAGAGGGCAACAGTTCACATACCTTAAAATGGTGCATTTCTTTCACTGCTTCCTGATTAAAAAGGATGTGTGCCACAGAGCTATGTAGGGGAACTGTGTGTGATGACAGCCTTTGGGGATTTTCACCCCTTGGATTTAGAAAGTAAGGATTCCAGTTGTGGAAAGGAGACCGTTTAGATCAGATTGTTTCTGAGTGAACGATGTTTCTGAGTTAACCGATAAATAGTGATTCTGGAGTCTGCAGGGAAAGAAACATCCAATCCTTCCTCTAACAAATGTCACTCCAGTAGTATTGCTTTTGTCTCCCATTTCTGGAAGTAGGACTAAGGTTTGTAGGTTAAAGAAAGGCTTCTGAGGAAATTGGGAGTAGCAGAGTTGGGATCTGTATTCTTTGACATGACGGATCACACCAGATCAGGTTGACTACTGTCACATCAGAAAATGAAGCTTAAGATGCCTGTTCTTCTCTTTTTCACTAATACCTGGCATAAGGACCTTCCTCAGACCAGTTATTCAGGGAGAAAGTAGAAATGTCTGAAGGAGGGGAGGGAATGAGGAAATGAATACAGCTTATAACACAGCAGTCATGGTGAAATTGCCAGCAACCAAACAGATTTGTTTAACTAAGGATTTTTTTAAAATTATTATTATTGTATCATTGTACCCTTTTGCACTTCTGGGCACCCCACATGTGTACACATGGATTCTCTCCTTTGCTGTGTATCTTTTGAAGCAACACATCTAGCATGTTGCTAGCATGGCTAGCATTCAGTCTCTCCTCCATCAGGTGCCCTTATCCTCCCGGCAGTGATTTCCCATGATAAGGGCTTCATGGCTCACCTCCCTCAAGTAACAGAAATGTAGCGAGGGTTTTGTCTGAGGTATTTAACAGAGGGCTCAATACTTCTGGTGGAAGGAGGGTGCTCATACGAAGCTGTAATGACTAGCTGTCAGGGAGATGCATGGTGTCCTTTCAGCAACTGAACACAAACAGATGAGGGTTACAGTGGTATTTCTCCAGTCCCTTAATTAGAGCTATGTGATAGCAGAGGCACAAATGGAGACGTTTTCCATCATCTCTGGTGAGGAGGGAGGTAGGGCAGAGAGGCTGGTTTGCTTTTGTTAGCCCCAGGCACCCTCAGCACTGTGATATGTGTTCACCTCCTGATTTTTATCATTCTTCCTTTAGCTGTTTATTTCTTCTTTTGTTTCTTCCTGTATTCCTTTCCCTTCCTTACCGCCTTCAGACTCCTAACAGGAACTAGTTTCCATTTTAAATAGCAAGAATCTCCTGTTTTTCCATAACAGACTTCCCTAACCTGATTGTTCACAACAGCAGTAAACTTTAAAGACCATCTGTAGGGTTGTTATGTATAGGTAGCTCAGTGCTGCAAATAAAGGAAACTGAGACACAGTTAGAGTTCGTGTGTACTCCTAAAAAGCTGAAAACAGAGCTCAAGAATTGTATTGCCAGCTCTGGACTCTCACCTGTAGGTGCTATGTAGGTAAGTGAGCTCTTTTGCTCCATGTCACAGACAACAACACACAAGCACAAATGTCATGCAGTAAACAGAGATCTGGGGCTTTGGAAAATATACTTGTATCAAAGGTGCTCTATAGAAGACAAGAAGGATAGCTTTCTTTCTAGCCCAAATGTGAAGAAATTTCAAAAAGGGAGAGATAGGTAGCTTTCCAAGTTCCTGTGAGAGGAAAAGAGACACCCGCTTCCCTTCATTCATATATCTGCCCCTTGCAACCTTCTCCTCAGATCTAGTTTATCACAAGCATCAGCTGCAGCTCTCTTCCCACACAGAGCTTGAAAACAGAAGCGCCTTGTAGTTGATTGCACTGAAGGAGCATGGGGGGAGTCTCAGACCTTGCCCCCCACAACATCTTCTCCGGGAAGTCCAAGGAAACGTAAAGTCCCTTGTGCTAAATTCAGCGGTTTTGGCAGGTAGACAGCAGCAACAGGAGGTGGGAACAGACAGCTGTGCAGGGGAGGAAATGGTGATATAAATACATGTTTAATTGCAGTTTAATTACAATTACTTACTAGGCAAAGTTTATTTAAATGCAGTGTAATTAAAGTGAGACCTTGATTTAATCACAGTCTTATCAGATACGGTTACTACTATTTTCCTTTGCTTCCTCCTCCTCCACCTCCTCTTACATTCCCTCTCCCGAACTTGCCCAAGGAAATTAAAAGCTAAGGCTTGAAGTAAGCAGAAGGTATCCATCTTGGAAAGCTTTCAGTTTCCTGAAAATTCAGTTGCCAGGTGGCTACCAGCCCAGAATTTTCTCCCTGGAAATTGTGAAACCCCCACTCTGTCCTGGCAAGCCGTTATTCTTCCTTAGCAGCTAATGATAATGGATCCTCATTAGCTGGGAATGACTTATCATGAATATAATTCATCACTGATGGCAGACCTCATAACCCATCTGCTCACAATGAGTAAATTATGTAGCCCAGTCAGATGAGATGAATTGTTCTTTCTGATCTACCTTTGGAGTGTCTCCACATCCTGTTCCAATCAGTACATACTTTGTCTTTGCTCCATGATCTAGGTGAACATGAGGAGAGACATTTGGGCAAAACCTCTTGAGCAGCTGACCCCCGATCTCATCATTCACCATCTTCCCTCCTTCTTCCTGTGCTCCTTGCCATGAGTCTGGGCATGGCAGTAGCTTACTTATTTAGGAGGCAAGCACTAACATCAGACATCTCCTGTGGACCTACTGATATGTTCATGGCTTGCCTCTGCATGAAAACTTTACCCACTCTAATAATCATAGCACTCAGCTCTTTCATGGGTGTTGCATGTTTAAAACACTATTAAGCCAACCCGGCTAGAACAGGAAAGGGGAATGACAGCTCATTCTTCTGCTTTCTCATCTGAGGGCTGCATTGCCTCCTCTCACCTTCTTCCCTAAGAATTAGTCCTCATGCAACTGAGAGCGAGCCCTGAGAGCACAGTTGTTCCCATCCTTCACCATGAAGAAACTGAAGCACAGACTAGTAGTCATAGCAGGTAGTCTACATAGATGTGCAGACTGTGATGGGAGGGAAAATGTGCACAGCAGTTTGCCAAAAACACATGGCAAACTGGTGGCAAACTGGTGGCCAGGCTGGGATAATAGTCTCTAAAAGAGCAGGGATTCAAATATTCCTTTCTGGTCTGCTACTCGAGTCTCTCTTCCTATTGCCTGTACATTGCTTTGAACTGAAACAAATTTGAGTATTTCCACTGGCCTCTTTGAAATACGCATCACATATCTACATACTGATATTAATCCAAACATTTGTTAGAGAATTTTTACAACCCTCTACAAAGACAGATAGGATACATTCTTAGGTGTACCAGGCATTTTGGTGCAGAGGAGTGGTGTCCAGTCCAACACAGTGCCAGCCCTTGGCAGGTGATTCAAATTTCTATCACTGCCTCAGCTGACAGCTACTGCTGGGACACAAATATTTTTGCTTCTGTTTAGGGATCTCTTGCCCCTGCTCCTGGACGACTTTGGAGAAAGTCTCCAGAGGTTCTTTGCTCTCTGGGAGAAATCTGATTCCCCTCTGAAGTCCATAAGCTGCTTTCAGTGAAAATATCATTTGCTTCTTCCATGTCAATACCAGTTAATTCATGTTGCCTTACTTTGCATCTGTCTCAGTCTTTTTTCCAGCAGCTCTAAATAAGGCGAAGAGTTAAATCTGTCCATAAAACTGTGAAGCTGTTCATTAATTACTGCATATTTTATTCTGCCATTGAACCATACTGGCCCTGTCTGAAGGAAAATTATGAACTGCTGGGGTCTTTGCTCAGGGAACCAAAACCAGAGACATGGAAACTTTCCCTCCCTCCTTTTCTGTCAGTTTGCTCTGCTTGCTTGCTTGCTTTTTTTTTTTCTTTTTTCACCCCTCCTTTCCTTTCTTTCACATGCTCCTGACATTTTACCAGACTCTCTGATTGCTTCCAGGTGACCTGACCATCTTTTGTACTGTTCTTGTCACAATTCATCTGGATGAGAAAAAGTGGGAAGAAAAAAAGCAAGACGTTTTAATTTTTACTGTACTTCCTCTCTTGGCCCTGGGAGGTGTCACTCTCCATCTCATTCAGACTAGTGCTCTGGGTGGGGAGGACATCTCTCCCCATCACAGGCTTTCTGAGAGCTGAGGGCCACTGAGTCCTTCACACCACTGTGAAGTAGGTAAATAGGCTGCGAAACCTATTTAACCTGTTATGCTGGGCCTTGTATTGCAGATGACAATAAATCACACAGAACCAAATGGATTTTTTCCCCCTGCTTTAATATTTATTTGGCAGTGAATTTTTAATGGGGAGGGACTTTCGCTTGTCATCCTGAGAATGCCAAGTGGGCAAAAGAAGTGAATGGACAAACTTAGAGGAATGGATGCAAAACGTTGGGGGAAGGAAGAAAGGAAAGATGGGAGAAGAAAAAGGGAATGGGAAAGGGAAAGGGGGAGGAGAACAGGGAGGCAATAGTCACTGCAGTGTCTTTGGAGACGAGTTTCAGACAACAGCAGCTTAGTGCAGCTCCCTGCTCTCATAGTAGTGAGGGTTCACACGCAGCAGGGAAGCAAATAATCCTGGGAAAAAGTTTTTGACCTGAAGGTACTTATACCCTTCCAGAGCCCATTTCTCACATTTAGCCTTTCCAGCAAAACAAATAAATTAATTGGTGATTTGTGAGACTGATTTGGCAACAAAACAAAGCTGCTTGTAGTCCAAAATCCATACTTACACTCTGGTGCTGTGTGTGACTGAGAGAAAGGGATAGAGTCACTGTGGAGAGACAGATACCATTGACTAGATAAAGAGATGCTGTGGAGAGATACAGCAAGTGCTTCAGATAGATGACAAGCATTAGATGGAGTGGATATATAGTTAAAATTAAAGAGATGGATACTATGAGTACACGTGGGAAGATACCTTGTACAGACATACTGTGAATAAATGTTGCAAAGAGCAGGATATTGTTAGAGAGACAGACAGTGTCTAGGAAAAATGGGCAAGGCAACAAGTAATGCTGCAGCTAGGCACATAAAGATTGATTCTGTTGATAAATAAATTCTATAAATAAATACTACAGAAAGATATTTCACTAGCCTGCCATCTATGAATATTTGACACACACATCCAAGAAACTGCATAGCATCTCATCCAAAATAAACATAACCAAGCAACTACTAGATATGTGTGTGATCATACTGTTTAAAAATTTAAGAGATGTTAGCAGCTGCAAAAGAAACAGCAATTTATCACCTGATTCAAAGCTCATTTCACCCTGATGGACACATCACTGATGGCCTGGCAACAGCATGGCAGAAGAGGCCAGGCCAGCAGGTAGACAATTAAGTGCTGAAGCAACATTGGATGAGTAAATGGGAAAATAACCGTGTTTGGATTTCAGAACTGGAAATAGGCCACAGTCTGGGTACGAGCTTCCCATCTTATATCCAGGCTTACCAGGGGATGTCATGTTTCAAAATAATTTCTGCCACTATGTTGTACTGGCCCAAGCCTGACCTTATGGTTTTGTCTGTCCCATGCTGCTGCTATAACCCCACAAGCCCCTGCAGGGAGCTCCATTCCCAGCTCTCCCCAGCTACCTCACCAACCTCAGTGAGCGACCACAGCTACAGAGTGTCCTGGCAGCAGTGCAAAACACCCCATTCTCCTGTAATGGGCTTTGGGCAAGAGCTGTCATCTACAGGGATGCCTGTTCCTGCTGAGGCGGTCAGGCTTGCCCCTACACCTGGCAGATGCTGCCCAAATTGAGAGGCTTTCCAGGGAGGCAGATCATGTTGTGGTTCCTGTGGTCAGTGGTCCTGAGGACTGCCAGAGTACCGGGCATTTGAGGAGTGAATATACTTCCATAGCTGACATTTTTCCACCCTTGCTGTGTCTGTCCTGTCTCTCCCCAGGCCTCTCCTGGCCTTGCAGAGGGCCCGTTTCCTTGCTGTGCTCTAGACTGAGGTTGTCAGTATTGCCTGACTTCTGTACCAGCTACTGCTTTGCTCACGTCCATAGCCACCTTCCTACCCTGTGCTTTGGCAGCATCTCTACTTCTGTTGATTGCTCAGCCCCATGTCTGGGATGCTCGTTTTGCAGCTATCGGTCTCCACTTAGCATGTGTTATTACACTGCCCTTGAAGCAGACAAGTTACTTCTCAGGGCGCTGGTAGGCATCCCCCAGGCTACTGCTAATGCTGCTTGTTCAGCACAGTCCCCCTGTGCTCTGAACCCTCTGAGAGTTTATGGTGCACCTCAAAGTCATTCTGGTGTATGCCAGAGTTGGTTTGCTCAGTTCGGTTCCTCTGTGACTTGAATATGCAGGTCCACAGCAATGGGAAGATGAGCGCATTAACCTCTGCTTTTCTCCTACAGCACCTCCTCCCCACTACAGTTACTGCTTTAAAACAGTCCTAAACACAAACTGGTTTATTTCAGTCCCTGCTATCACAGGCATTATATTAGGTATATATTTTATAAATCATTCAGTCTAATGCACACTTATAAATTCTCACAGAAAGAACTCCACAAACCATCATTTAGCTAGCTATGGATGCTGCCTTCAGGGCCCATATAGTAGCTTGTGGGGAGAAGAGGAGATTATACATATTTTTATGGATTCAAACACCAAATTAAATCTGAAATTAACACTCATCCATTTCCATAATGATGCTTAAAGTTACCGTGAGAGAATCAAGTGCTTTACATGGTGGGTGTCAACTGAGTCTCGTTCAGGAAGTTGTCCAAGGACTCTTGGGTATGACACGCTGGGAAAGGGACTAAAACCCTGTTAGGTTCAGTGAGAGTTGTATTTTTGGTTTTCCCCTCTCCCCTTCATTTCAGTCTTTCCTAGCAGCCAATTTCTATCTCTAAGGATATATCTTGTAATAATAATTGCTTGTTATCAGTGGATATTTTCCAGTACAGCAATGATATCTGAATTCAAAGTCTCCTGCAGAGGAAATTGATAGGTCTGATTTAAGGAGTGTTAGGTTAATCCATCTCAAAGGAGACCCTCTGTAAGAAGTGAAATGTTAGGCATTTCCTGACTATAGGGAGTAGCGTGGGAGAAGGGTATGCCAAGCTTCTGAGGGGGTAGACATTGAAAGGAGCAAGGGAATAGACAGCTCAGCAAATTTTCTTCTTCCTTGATTGTCTCCCTGTGGACTTCTCTTGCATTGGATATGTCTAAAACAGCACGAGAAGGTGGAAGGAAGCATCTCTGAAGCTAGAGCTATTGCTTTGTGATGACTGGCTTTGCTCCTCCACCATCACAGATCTTTGGACATATGATTTATCCATTTTGCTTAATGAATTCACCCTCAGCAGCTTAGGTTAATATGACCTTAATTGTGTAGGTGTGTTTAATTCTGGGCTTTTTTCTCCTAAATTCATAGGAGACAGTTACAGTAAATACACATGTGTCAGAGAAAGGCAACCAGCAGGATCTGTGCTCTTTCACTGAGACCTGTTACTATGCACATGGATGAACAAGGCTGCCTAAGGGATGCTCTGCATCGGTGTATACAGCCTCTCAGACCTTGCTCTGCCGCTTTCCAAACCCCATGCTTTCCCAGAACTACACAAGCAGGCACTGCTCTTCCAGGAGTGCCTGCCATTTGCACCATGCCTTGCCATAGTGCCGATCTGTGGAGTAAGTGTGTAAGGCTGATGAGAAAAGTGCCACAGGCTCTCACTGCTGTTGTAATTGTCATCAAATGATTGTCATTGCACAGCAATCCTTACTCACTAGCAAACTAAGAAATACTCCCAGTATTAAGAACTAGGGATCTAGGCTTGGCACCTTTGCCATGTTTTGCCATAGGGCATATTTCTTTCATTCCTTAATATTGTTGCACTGGCTGTTCACTGAATTTAGAATTCTTCACTTTCGGTTCTAAAACCAAGAAGATTTAAAGCAGTGTTGTTCCCTGCCTCAGAAATGTCTGCAAAATTAGGGGTGAATTACTCTGTTCAGGAGTTCAGCTGCTCAGTTGGGACATGCCAGTGCAGCCCATGCACATCAGCAGACCTTTCCCTGATAAATCATCAGACTGCTTCCCTTTTCAGAAAGCAGCGTGGGGTGTTTCAGGCTGCAAAGCCTGTATGTAAAGTAAATGCATTGTTATTTGAAAGTGATTCACACTGTTGGGAAGCCCAGAAAGGTAAGCTGATGGGTGGGTAAGCAATGGAGTGTAATAGCCCTGAGAAAACTGCTGCGTAATAACAGCTTTTGATTCCTTGCAGGATAAAACTGTATAACGTTGCCATCCTTCCTGTACCTTTCATGTGTACAGCACTTCATATACACTAAGTGTATTACTTTGTCATCTGGACTGATAGCTGGCTGGTCTGACCCTCCTGGGCTTTGCTAGTCTGCTTGTGAGAAGCATAAAGTTTTCAAACAAAGTTTAAGGCTTAAGGTAACATCTAAATTATAGATTTCTAAAATTGCCTTGGCAGTGTTTCTTGATAGGCTGCTTTTTGAGCTGAGCTGATAACCCATCTTGCCTCAGCGATGCTTTTTTTCTCCTTGATACTGAATTGCCTGTATCATGCACCATTACATCTGACACAGTTTATCTGCGGGTTGGCTGTGCAGAAAAGGAGAAAGTCCAGCGTAAACCTGGCAAACTCAGGGTAAAGTCAGCAGCAGTCTGACTGGGCTGCACTTGCTCTACCACCATGTTATCTCCGGCATTCTGAGAGCCTGGGTTGTTCTGCAGCATACAGTGTTTTGTTTAAGGGGTTGTGTGTTACTGACACTAGAAATGTTGCTGCAGGGGTACCTATGCAAAGCTGACGCAGCCAAAATTTCTGTAGAGAAAATGATGCCATCATGATTTGATGGAGAAGAAGTAACAAGGAAAGGGATTCTGTCACAGTGCACAGCAATGAGGAACCCTGTATGCATTCCTGAATAAAACCTTCCCAAATGCACCCCTCTGTAAAATGTGTTTGTGTATTCTAGCGCTTGGATTTGTGCTGTTTGTGCTGGCAAATCTAATTTTTGTGGGCTTTTTCAATGCCTTAGGAGACAATCCATGAGCCAGAACTCACGATCTGGTCTTTTCCTGGTGTTTCAGTTCCTGGAAGACAGAATCCACCATGGGAAAAGCAGATGGCACTTCATTTTGGTGCCATAAGCAGCTTCCTGAAGCAAAGAGACAAAATGAGGAGCTAGGAAAACGTAAATATGAAGGCAAATGCCAGGAAATACAAGATTTCCAGACTAATGAGGTTTTCAGGTCCAGTGGAACCAGCATGCACAAGTCCTCAGTCTTTGTTTCCTTGAGCTGGATGGCTGACTTCTTTCTGCTAGATAGGCTAGCTGGGCAGCTTAAAATCAGAGGCCAGGCTGGGTACAGAAAATCTGGCAGATCGCAACAGTTTCTTTCCCATCTGAATAATCTCTCCTTCACTTTTATGACCAGTTGTTTTCAGTACTGCAAGAATTACAACATTGGTCTTTGAAATACGATCTGGCAGCTAAGCCTTGATTTTACTGAGCGCCTCTCTCTCCTCCTGATGTCAGCAGGAGTCCTACATCCTCATCATTCCTCCAGCTAAACTCTTCATTCCTGTCTGGCAGAATCACGAATACTCACTTCTTTCCCTAATGGATCTGGAAACTTGCTATTTTCTTTACTGAAGTCTCGGTTTGCTGAGAGGAGGTGTTGGAACAGGCCCACCAAAGTTATTAAGCACCTATTTTCTTACTGCTTTCAGCAGAGAGAAAGGCACTTACAGAGAAAAGGCAATTAAAGAGCTTTGCAGCCTCATTCAGACTAGGCAGGGGATGGAGGGCCTCAGACACACCTTGGTTCTGCCACCATGCCATCAGCTGGCTGGGCAGGTAGAGTGGTGGAGCCTTCTGTGTCGGTGTTATGGGGGAACTGGGGCAAAGGGAGGAAAGCACTTTGCTCAAACTGACTGCAAGCCCACCGAGTGTTAAACCCGTATCTTTCAAACCCAAACATTGTAACTTCATGATTCAATTTTCCCTTGACGCACAATCTGACATATCTTTTCAGTCACTTACTCTGCATACAAGAAACTGACCTTTTATCATTTTCGGTTGTAAATCAGAGTGTGACATTAAATGCTTGGGGTGCTTCTCTATGAAGTGATTGTTTCACTGCTCTGCAAGCTGTGCTCTAATTTGCTCCATCCATTCAAATACATGTCTTATTTTGATTAAATGAATACTTTTGTCAGTTTATGTTGCTTTGGCTTTCACTCAGAATACACTTGCTTCTGTGTTGTGTTAGTATTCTTTCAAGAATTTAGTGGGCATTTATATATGCATAGATAAACATGCACACAGATATTCACATACGGAAAAAGTAAGAAAATGGAATGCAACTTTCAGGCAAAAACTGCAGACCATTTTGACAGGCATTTGAAAATTGATTTTTATAAAATATTCGGAAAATACTCATGTTAACAGTGATTTTAAAAATTGTTCCCTGCTGGGAGCTGATAAATGCTACAAGTTACAAATGGATTCATTTCAAAACAGCATCTCACTGTTATACAGGTGAAACATTATTAAATACCTACAACAGGAACACAGGAAAGTATTAGGAGATCTGTTGTACAACAAATAGCAATGGCAACTTTTAGATGTGCTTTACTATGTTCTTTTTGCCAGGCGATGCTGTCTCCTTAGATCAGAGCAAATGGTTGTTTTTCCTTTTTCCTGTTTACTGGGAGTCAGATGTTCCTGGCTGGGCGGTCCCTCTGGCACGAAGAATCCCTTTAAATCCTGCTTGAGTTCTGAAGCAGGACGAAGGTGATGCCTCCTGTTTGTGTCAGCCATCCATGCCCAGGTTTTTCTTGTGTGCTAAACCACTAAAATTCATCCTTGCAACTCCTGACAGACAAATTTCAGGAGGCAGGGAGAGCAAAATGAAATATTTGCTATTCTTCATGAAACATCTGGTAGGGCTTTGGCAAGATCAAGGAATTAGCAAGAGTTGCCACTTATATGCTGTAGCTGGTATTTTTTGTTGTCCTTAATGGAGTCCAAAGCATATGCAAATCAGCTGCATAATGAGTGAGGTTAAGCAAGGTTTTGGATTTGGTTCCATATGGTGTTAAAAACATAATTGATCAGAATGTTTTGAAATATATTGAACAAGAGTGTTCAGATTTGTTTTATCTGAATTTCATTAAGTCTGAGAAAAGATTTAGGATGAGGGCAGAGGCTGAAGTTTTAACCTGGAACTGTTATCGGTTATCTATGATCACACATACTTCATCAGACATTTCTGCTATAAACCCCACTCCAATTTGCTTTAGAAGCAAGACAGATTTCTTTGACCTTGCCTTCTCTGCCTTTTATACTTATGGGTGGGGGTGTGTGGGTGTGTGTGTGTGTGTGTGTGTGCACACACACCCACAACCACACCCACCC
>JAVJGI010000063.1:11156917-11240129 GCA_035590275.1 Ibycter americanus
TCTCTCTCTCTCTCTCTCTCTTTCCTAATTATAATATCGACTAAACATGCTTGTTCTCCGCAGGAAAGGGTGAGAGAACGAAAGTTCCATGTTAGTCTCACAGCTTCTTACACTACAGAAAATTTCACAGATCGGTTATGATGAACATTCCTAGAATGACATGCGCAACTTTTAGGGGGATTATGATTTTGCAGATTTGTGTTGGATTCATTTCAATAAATCTGTGGTAACATAGGACATTGTAGAGATGAAGTTGCTTTGGGAGGTGGCCATATGGACTGATGTCCATCAGCTGGAACTTCTTAGGCTTCAGTGCTTTGCCATCACATTGGCATTAAATTAGTTGTTTTCTGTATGCTTCAGAAACTATTTTCTCTGACTCTTAAACTGAGATTTTCTTGAATGTCTCCTTAAAAGCAGAATTCAATGGTAAACCAGCTGTTGAACCCCCACGTTGTGCCATACGCTCTCCTGTCTCTGGACACTCCAGAATCAGAATCATTCTTTTTACCAGAGCTCAGTACTTTTAGACCCAGTTATTGTTTACCTATTTGAAAAGATGTGATTGTGAAAGAAAAAACGAGCTATGCAGAAGGGTTTCTAAACCAGTCATTCCTTACTTTAAAAGGTACAAGAATGAGTCAGGTTCACGTGGAATACGACTATGTCCGTATTTCCTTACTGAGAATCCAAGATCTTAACTTTTCTCTCACAGTCTTGCTTTTAGCTTCTAGCTTAAACTCTTTAATAGATGATTAAAACAATTTATGTTTTAGACAATCATTTCTGTCTGCCTGTTGATCTCAAGCCCTACCCAGATGGTCTAAGTCTCCTTTCAGGTGACCTGTTCCTTTGTCAACACTCACCTGAAGACCAGAGTCAGAGAACTGGTTTGCCCTGGTCAGCAGCCAGCTCTTTCCCTGGGGTTGCTTCCACTTGAATGCAATAGCATCAAGGTTCAGCGACCATCTATCGTCAACTCTCAGCTAGTTGTAGGAGGGTCTCCTGAGACCTCCTAGGTCTTGTAATGAAAATTGTGCTCTGAATACAGAACAAACCATGTAATTTTGCAGGTGTGTAGGTGTGTGGGTGTCTGAGTATATGCTTATATACATATATGTGTATCTATTATTTATCTGTCTGTAAGGAAAGATAGCTAAGGGATCGTCATCTACTTTGTGTGCTTGTATACACATATTTATATATTTTGTGGTTTAATACCAACTGACAATTAGGTACCATGCAGCTGCTTGATCATACACACAGGCCCCTACCATGAGGTGGGGAGGAGATTCAGGAAAAAGGTAAAAATTGTGGGTTGAAGTAAGAACAATTTAATAATTGAAATAAAATATAATAATAATAATAACAACAACAACAACGATTATTATTATGATGATGATGATGGTGATGAAAGTGAGAGAGGCAGAGAGAGGAGTAAAACCCAAAGAATAAAAGCACCCCAGTGATGCACAATACAGCTGCTCACCATCTGCTGACCGATGCCCAGCCAGTCCCCAAGCAGCGATCGGCCAGTGCCGACCAACTCCCCCCAGTTTGCACACTGAGCACGATGTTCTATGGCATGGAATATCCCTTTGGCTGGTTTGGGTCAGCAGTCCTGGCTCTGCTCTGTCCCAGCTCCTTGTGCACCTGCTCACTGGCACAGCATGGGAAACTGGAAAGTCCTTAACTTAGAGCAAGCACTGTTTAGCAACAACTGAAACATCAGTGTGGTATCAACATCATTCTCATACTAAATCCAAAACGCAGCGCTGTACCAGCTACCAAGAAGTAAATTAACTGTCCCAGCTGAAACCAGGACACATACACACACATATACAAATCTAATCATAGATAGATTCTCTGAACCATCAGAGTGGTTATCAGCTGAAAATAGACTTTCATGAAGAAAAGGTAGCAACCAAGAGGTTTCTTTCTCCTCCAAGGGGTATAGTAGTTAGAATTCAGTCATATACAGCAGTTATTAGTTCAGACAGGTAGTTAGATGTCTATCTGGTGTGCAAGCAAATATTTGCATGCATAGTTATCTGACCCAAACCCCATGTACATAAAACAGTTATGTAACAAAAATGCAGCCTAGATGTGTCTTGGACATCTTAAAACATTTTGCTTTCAAAATCCCAAATCCCTTAAGCTGCTCAGAGAGAACTAAGGATATATACATATGGAACATGGACTTTGAAATTAGATATATAGAACCAATTACAAAATTTGGATGAAGTCAGTAGAATTATATGAAACAGCACCAAGGGAAAGAAGAACCCAGGAGAACCTGCATGTTTTTACATTATTTATCCTCAGCAATACAAACTTTCAGCATCTAAGCCAAAATCTTTTCACATTTCCTTCCCCCCTACAGTGCCAATGTTTCAGTTACTGGAAGGACCCAAAAGCAATTACAAGGATTCCAATAATCTTCCTGTATTACTGTGGCTGGACTGCTAAATATCATCAATAACGATTATTGTTTTGAGAAGAAATTTCTTGAGGTAGAGACACTGTGAGAAAAGCTCCCACTTTCAAAATCATATTCAGCAACTCTTACATTATTCAGTGTCCTAATGAGTTCAGGTAGTCTTAGTAAATACCTTCCCATACAGGGGGACTTGACTGCTCATGTTTCCACAGGAAGTTTAAGCCATAGAAAGCCAAAATGGTACCTGTTTTGGAAGCATTTCTTTTGATTCTTAAACTGAAACTAAATCCAAGTCACTGACAGTGCTGCTGGGTGGATGGATATTATCTCATCTATTTTATGTCACCTACCTTTTTCTTCCTGTGTTTATCTCCCATTTTTAATGAATATAACAAGATCACAATGGACCAGATCTTAAACCATTCACTCTTATTTGCTTCACTGGCCATGGATTTCTGCTCAGCATAAGATTGCAACGTCTAGTCAAAGGTAGCAAAACAAAACTGTAATGGATTTCAACAGCAAACATGGGTTGAGCTGCCTTTGTGCTTGTCCAGAGCTGATGCTGTGTGATGTTGTTCCCTTAAATAAACACCAAGTTTTAGTGTAGTATGGATCTTAAAAGCAAGATCAGGACTATGCTTTCACAAGACACACTAACCCAGGCTAAGTATCCCAATGGTGCCTGACTGTATCATGTGTCTTCTTATAAAGGTCTTCAACTTGTTTAAAATTTGTGTTCCAGGGCTTCACCTCTGGTGTCCAGGAATTTTGGCCCAAATCTCAAGAGCATCATGCTGTGCAGATATAGGAAGTCAGGTCTCAAGTTTTCTTCAGGGATGTCTCATGTTGCCAAGGACTTCACACAAAAGCCGGTGCTGGGCACCAGTTTTAGGTGAATGAGCTGTTCCCCACTTGTGCAGAGCAGTTGAACTTGTTTGGTGTGACTGAAATTTAGCAGGTCGCCTAGTATGTCTGTGCAGATACAGCCAGTTTGCCATGCTTATGCCCATGCTTTGGTTCATCTCTAACTAACTTCTCACCATAGGTAAGTAGTAACTTTACTCAGTACCCTTTAGCTTTTCAGTGTTGATGGAAATGCAACTGCTTTGCTCACATCTGCCTTTTCAAGCAGCATATTTATAGGGTCTTCAGTGTTTTGTCCAAGCCAGGTATTGCACTATGTGAAAGAGAGCATCATCACAAACCAAAGTTCACAAATCCCTCCTAAAGTACACACAGGATGGTGCTTTCATGTGCTGAAATGTAAAAGTATTAAAGACAGAAAGAGAGAAAACCTAAAAACTGTTGAAGGGTGAGAGAAGGAAAAGTAGTTATCTGTGGGGTCTGCACCAACTGTCATAGCTTCATTTCGTGGCTGACTTGTATTTGTTCAGATCAGTGGGTTTTATTAATGCTTACAATCCTACAGGTATAAGAATGCTAAAGATGCAATGTTAACCCTGCACTGCTATATAGATTGCTTCTCCATTAGGAAGAAATTAATGATCGTTCACAAGACCAAATCCTCAGCCTCTGGCTTCTCATCAGCTTTTCCATTCTGCAAGTCTAAAGACCATTTTGTGTGAATTTTATTGGTTAGCATTTGAAATACGCCTGTATTTGAACTGAGATAGCTGGAATCCAGGAACTTAGTGTAATGTCAAGCCTAGTACCCTTCAAATGGGAGAAAAATGCCTACTTGTCCTCTATACAAACTCATCTTTTACGGAAAGATCAAAGCTGTACCAGTGACACGGTGTAATTCAATTAAATGCAGTTCTTCATATTCATACAAGGCTTTTCAGTTCCCCAACCATGTGTAATGAGAGGTGTGCACTCATCATTCCCTCTGCTCTTACCGCAATCACCAGCCATCTTCTCACCAATAAGGAGAATGGAAACAGGCATTCCTGAGATGTCTAAGAGAGCTTCTGCTAGATGCAAGTAAAATTCTGTCCAGGGCTAAATTGTTGCAAGCCTGAATGAACATTAGGGGACAGTATTGGCCAGGAGTCAGCCTGTTTCTTGCTCTTCATGCTCTCTGTTTATTTACAAGTTGTCTTCCCTTCCCTCTAAACGATAAAGCCCGACTTGCTCCTTACTTATCTGATGCACCAGACATCCATTTTTAATCTGGCAAAATCAATTATAAATATTACAGCCTACAATTACCCTGGGAACTCCTGAAAAACTAATTAGTACGAGTCTCAGCAATGAATTACACCTTTCTCTTGGTTATTTGCAGCAGGAGGGGAAAAAAAGCAACCCTACATTCAAAACAAGACCAAACATCTCTCAGCCATAGCAAACAGAATTCAAGGCAGCATTTAATTATGTTCACACTGTTTGTGAAAGGATGTGCCATGGTGGGCTGAAAGCCAGGGCACCTGGCATTGCCTTGGGCTTAGCACACATTTTCTCAGGAGATGTTGTAAGATGCAAAAGTCCTTGGCAGAGTCTTGGGAAAGGGGAAATCTCATGGGAGCCTATAAAGTTCGTATCATTGTTGTTTACTGTGTAGCAACAAAGGAGGCAAATGCAATAGCTCTTTAAGCTGGAGCCATCTTGCATCAGTACCTAGCTGATCCCCTCCCTTGGCAAGGAACTGGTACAGCGCTGTGTTTTGGATTTAGTAGAAGAATGATGTTGATACCACACCAATGTTCTAGTTATTCTAAGCAGTGCTTACTCGAAGTCAAGGACTTTTCCGTTTCCCATGCTGTGCCAGTGAGCAGGTGCACAAGGAGCTGGGACAGAGCAGAGCCAGGACAGCTGACCAGAACTAGCCAAAGGGATATTCCATGCCACAGAACATCGTGCTCAGTGTGCAAACTGTGGGAAGTTGGTCAGGGCCAGCTGATCACTGCTTGGGGACTGGCTGGGCATCAGTCCGTGAGTGGTGAGCAACGGCATTGTGCATCACTTATCATTCTTGGGTTTTATTCCTGTCTCTCTCTTTTTGTTGTTTCCCTTTTCATTACTACTGCTACTACTTTATTATTATTATTATTATTATCATCATCATCATCATCATTAGCTTTATTTCAATTATTAAACTGTTCTGATCTCAAGCCACAGGTTTTACCTTTTTCCAGTTCTCCTCCCCATCCCGCTGGGGATGGGGGTGGGGAGTGAGCAAGCACCTGCTGGTACTTAGTTGCTGGCTGGGATTAAACCACGGCACAAGGTCAGGGACTAAATAGAGCCTTGTCTGGCTTTTCTCAGGCAGGAGGGCAAGCCAGGCTGCTGTCTGGGGAGCTCCTGAATTGCAGAGATGAAATTAGAAAGTCATTACAAGGTGTGCACCAAACATTGTAGCAAGCAAATCAAGACAATAAGAGCAGACTAAAGTCCTTCTTTGTTGGCATCTTGTTGCTTTAGTGTATTTCTTACAGGTGTAATTACCTGAAAACATCATAGTTGTTTCATTTATGTCCTAAAATACTACTTTATGAAGCTATTAAAGGGAGAACTGTACTCTGGGATAACTGCAAATGCAGCTGTTTAAGATTCATTTTAGATTCATTACAAGACTTCAGAAGCAGTATTCCTGTAAAATACTTTTAATAAAACATATGGATTCCTCAAAAGCAAAACCGTGCAAGACCACACACCCTCTTAGATTTGCTGGTGTAGGTGGAATTTTAATGTTAAAAAAAAGAAGGGCAAGGCAATCCCAGTTCGCTGCAGAGAGGGCAGCATATCTTTAAAAGCTGCAGGACACTTTACTCACAAGAACGTAAGTAACTGTTCATACAATTGGTAAAACTTCATTGGAGAAGAATGAGAGATTCCCCTTCTGTGCATGTGATAACTGTGATGAGGGAACTTGTTGGGGTCTCCGATCCCTGCTTGAGTGGAGAAAAAGTGCACCCTTCTTTCAGGTGTATGCTGTAATTGCTGAGAACTTGGCTTATGTAGATCAGACATATATCTTTTTTCTGTTTTCTCACAGGGAAATGTCTGATATCTTGAAAAATTTTCTGCCTTATTTAGTTTATGAACTGTATCAGAGACGTGCTTGGCTCATTATATACAGCCACATCCCTGCCTTGGGCAGCTTCCAAAGGATTGGGATGTCATGATGGAGAGAAGGCTTAAGGAAAGGAGAAAACAGGGTTACAGACAGGGTGATTGTGCAGCTACAGGGGTGTTGTTTCTCACTGCGGAGAGAAGATGAAGACATGTTTACTTGTCTGTTGACACATTCTTCCCAGGGAGTCTTTGGTAGGTCCATAACCAGCACTGGTCTCCAGACTTCGCTTTTTCCTCGTTTTTGTGTGAAGCCTTTAACCACTCACTTCCAGTTTTGCTCTGGCAAGACTGCAGCAAATTTCTTAAGAGTGAGAGGAGCAATACGAAAAAGGAATAAATGCTTCATTTCCTTCTCTAACACACTGCAACTGCGAGGCTTGTCAAGTGAAGGTCAAGCAGCAACCCTGAACAATAGTCACAGATTCCCTAAGAGGGACAGTTGTCAGTGCCTGTTCTTTCCAGCAGAAAAAATAAAACACATTCTATTTTGAGCCAGTCAGTAGAATAGATACAGAGTGAGTGACCTGCCACACAGCCAAAATGTGAGTGAAAAATCTTGAGAAATTACTCAGGAATTCTCCAGTTTTTCTCCATGCCCTGGAAGTGTATGCACAAGTGAAGGAGAATTATGTATGGAAGAGGGATCACCAGTCATTCCCATGTACAGCACGTAGCTTTAGTTTATAAACTAAAGTAGTTTAGTTTATAGTTTATAACCTTATAGTCTGGACAGCTATAGACTGTCTTATGTGCAGTTCAGCAAGACAGCTGACTTGCACGGTTTCTGTCCAGCTGTGACCCAACAGGTAAGCTGACTTAGAATAAGGGGTTTGCAGGAAGCACCCGAAAGTGGTTTTCAGTCATACCAGAAAGCTCCAGTTATGCTGACACGTAAGCAGGGACTGGGCTTCCTTCTCCTTCTACTCATGTTAAGTCAGCAGAAAACCAGAATTATTTTACAGGGTACCAAAGCTTGCTTGCTTTCCAAAACCAAGCAAACAAACACACACACCCACATAGAAAAGGAGAAAACTAATTAAGATCAAGTCATGTCCCAATAAATATGCAAATTACAAATCAAAACAAAGAAATTCTATTTATCACATCATAAAGTTGCAAATTGCTGTTGTGGCTCCCATCAGCTGGAACAGATGAGGGCTACGAGACTGTAGGTTTTGAACTAGTAGATCAACCAACGTGTACATGTTTTATTGTGTTAGCTGGGAGACTGTTGGGTGCAGAGATATTACCAGCCTTCCCTCCCCCTCTTCTGCACTGTGTTCATGTTCAGTGGTATTCATAGACCATATTTGTCTTGGAGTTCTCTAATGTAATGTCATTGGTTTTCCTCATTGTTTACCTTCTGTAAGACAACATCATTATTCTTTGGTAAATCCGTTTCATGTCCCCTGGAGGTTTTTTTTCTTTTTTTCTTTTTTCCTTTTTTTTTGGGGGGGTGGTGGGGTGGTGGGGTTGGGTGGTATGGGAATTCTTTTGCAGCTTTTGATCTAAAAAACAAACAAACAAACAAAAATACCAAGAACCTGCCCCTAACAAAACCCCCACAACTCTTTTTTGAAAAAATAAAAAGCAAGGTGCACCCTCTGCAATGTTATGCAATAGTCTAGATGTTGGCATTTCTACTCACTACCATGTTTCATCATTTGCATTCTTTCCTAAAGGAGCTGGTCTTTGTGATGTGGAGAAGCAGCATGTAATGAGTTTGGCAGCTTCATTAGCGGGTCTAGCTGGCTTCCCGAATACCGCATGCTGCCACCTCTCCTCTTTCAGAGGAACCTCTAACCTGCTGGTTTGAACTAGCCCATTTGTATTGCTTTGCTACGTGTTTTAAATCTTCCCGCAATAGAAAGTGAATTATTGGGTTGGAAAATTCCATATAGTAGAGAGATGTAGCTGGTGTGTAGAGTTCGGTAGCGTGATAAAGAGCCTTTCAACATTTAAGTCACCAGTGTGATTACAGCTTATGCTGGCAGTGAGAGGAAGCTGGTATCATCTATTTGCTGTTTGGTAGCTCATTATGTGATTTGTGGTGGTGGCATTGATCCAGTGGGTATCAGTCCAAATTGGAGAAACCACTACTAAGGTCAGTGCTAATTGGCTTGCTCGTTCACTGTCACAGAGAAGGGACAAAGGGCAGAACAAACTAGTAAGAAAGTCTTCTTTCCTGACCTCTAGTCATGGTCTAGGGACATCCTCATTTGTGGGCAACCCCTCCCTGTGTTATGTCTGCCCAAGTATTCAGCTGTCACAGTCTTGGTGTTTTGAGTACTATGTATGCAGGAAACAAGGGAGAGCTTTTGAAGTCCATTACAAGAGTTTTATGCATAAATACTTGCTTCCTAAAGACTATCCCTTAAGTCTTCGATGCAAAGAAATGGCAGTTTTGTATGTTTTCCTCCTTCATACTGTTTGTTGTCTTCCAGTTTTCCCTTCCATAGTGAAGCGGCTTTGTGCTAGGAGTCATTTTCCCCTTCTTGTCAGAAATTCAGTCCTAAAATCATTTAAGCTCTCAAAAAAATTCAGAAGGTCCTCTGTTATTTGGCTTCCCAGCTTTAAGTAATAATAGGGACTTTTTTAAAAAAATTATCCTGTTAATGCAAATGTTTGACCTGCTGTTCCTAGGTTGAAAACTGAACCGTTCCATCTGTAAAATATTAGTGAGTTGGGTGGCAGCTCTGCTCTGTCCCAACGGCATTAGCAGCTCCTCCCAAACATACGAGTGCAATATTGAATGTAGTTATGCTTTGGTTCTTGTTGATTGCAAAGCCACAAGAGCAGAGCTTATAAAGGAAAAAGCTAGTTCCCCTGAGTTTAGTCAGCTTTGAACATTATCATAGGTACTTGGTATCATGGTAATTCATGTCATATCCATATCTGATAAAAAAAGAAGAAATCAAACCCACTGGTCACACTCATTAGAGACCACTGCTTGTTGCTGTTTGTGCTGGGAGGATTGTCCTGGCTGGTTTGTTTTGTTTCATGTCACATACTCAATTTCAGTATGAGTTCTTCCTGACCCAGATTTCTGAGCAGACTGAAGTGGAGCCAGAAACTGTAGAGTGCATAATTATTCTTTTATTTATTTTTAAGCTGTACAGCTCTATTAAGCTTTCATAGAATCCTTTATACCCAGCCTTTGAAGTAAACTAAGCCAGAGATCAGCCAGAGAAGTGTGTTGACATTACTTGTTTCTGTTTGCGGAGTAGTCTGTATACAGTTAAGATCTGGAGTCTCAAAGCTGGGAAAATCTTATGCCTTTTTTGGAGTGCAGAATAGAGAAGGGATCGATACATCCAAAAGCAATACTTTACACCTTTGGTATGTTCTGAAACCTCAGATGCTGGCACTGCTGTGAAACAGCTGAGAGCTGGAAGATTATTCCAGTTACTGACATGTAAATGAGCAGACCACACATTAAAGCTGTGTATGCTCCATCTGCCAAGCCATTCATTCTCCCCAACTTGGGACAAATTAGAAACTCTGGCCCAGAGGTGGAAGATTATTATTCCTTTCCCAGTCCCCCAAAGCAATACATTCCCCTGCTTTGAGCCTGATCGAAAACATTGACCTGGAGGTGAAAAACACAGTATCTGTCCTCCTGATTCATCCAGACTCTGACCCAGGCAGCACTAAAACCACAAGCTTCTTTCTGGTCTCAAAAATTACACAGCTGCCCTCCTAGGCTCAGGGCCAAATGGGAAATAGGCAGATAGGTAGGAGAGCGACCCTATCCCCCGGAGCCATCTAGTCTAGTGGCTCCAATTCTGCTATAAATACTGCATCAGGCTAACCTAATACAGTATGAATCCAAAGTGGACATGTAAAGAAAGCCTATGACCATTCCTGTCAGTAAGTGGCAGGAGGCTAAGCTGGTGTAGCCTACCCTTCTGAGAGCCAGATGATGTAGCTGTGACATCCATTTAGAGTCTTTCCTCAGCTGTTCAGACTTGCCTCTGAATTTGGCCCTTCCTCATGAAGTCATGTTGTCAAAGCCTTTTCATTCTCCTTCCAAAACACAACCACTCCTGGTATTTCTGCCCTTCTCAGACCCCGTGTGCTTGAAGACCTGAAAGCCTCCATTTTTTGTTTGTGCTGCCTCTTGTTAGCAGTGCTCTGAGCTTGCACAGAGCAGGAGGAAAAGATGCCAAAGCACTTCAACCACCTGGATTAATTAGGTCTTACACTAAATGTGGAACTACAGTGAGGTGAATGATGATTAAACCAGCAACCTTCTGGAAACAGAAAATCTCTTCCTTTACTATATTTCAGCTTCGATAACCTTGTAAGTGCCTCAAGGCAAGAATGGTGTTGTCTGTATATAAAGCACTCTGTTTCTGTATAAGCAATAGCAATAATAGTGATAACAATAATAATGCATTTCTCCTGTGAGGTAGGTAAGAATCACTCTTCATTTTACAGATGGTGAAACAGGCACAGACATATAGGATCTTGCTTAGTGCCATCTCATGCCTTCTTAGCAGAGCCAGGACTGAACCCAGGAAACACATTTCCCTGTTACTTGCTCTTACTCCTAGACCCACACACACTCCTTTGATGATGTCCAGTTTTTCTTGTGATTTTTCTGCAGAAGTTGCAACAACAGCAGCCTGGAGACTGATGATGAACCACCTTGTGTGGAAGAAGTCGATTATAACACTGACAGTTGCTCTGATAGTGAAGAGGACTTCTTGGAGCTGGACCAAGAGATCCAGGAGTGCCTCTCATGGGTGGAAGGAGAGACAGAAGATGAGGGAGCAACCATGGGACAGACATGTAGCTCCAAAGCTCTCAGGGGGCTTTACATTTCCAGCCAACCAGCATCCAACAGTACGACTCTCCCTCTGCATTCAACAGCGCTTGGAGCGCACAGTGGGTTCAAGAGCAGTCCTGTGTGAACAAGGCTTTGACTCGCAGAGCAGTAAGGAAATGGGTTACTGCTCATGTTTGCCTGTTTGCCAGCTTCAGCATCCTTCCCAGATGTGTTGCTCCAGTTCTGAATAAAAAATTGACTGTATGTTTGTGTAATTTATATACATACTTATATTGATAATGACTCCTTACGCTTTGTACACAAGTCAGAGTGAGGAGCCACTGGCCCAGGTGATCCTGTGTGAGAACATAATCGATTCCTAAACATAATTCCCAGTTTTACAGCTGCCTTTATTATGTGGTTTCATACAGATTGACCTGAGGAATGGTATTCTGAGACCAAGGAACCAGAGATGATTCTCCTTTTTCTAGTTTAGGCTCTTACGGGAAGCAGCCTTTCCCTAGACGAGTGACAGTTACTGATGCCGGTGGCCAGAGCTCTCCATTGCCATTCTTTTCTCTTGAGCTGTAGAGCATGCATCTGATTTCTGTCTGACCAGCATTCTTACAGCGTCCTCAACAGGTTGGGTCGGGCTGTGTGTGCTTCTGAGCTAGTCATATCTCAGCAACAGTGTCGGAAATCCAGTGTGCCATGGTAAGGAAAGCACCAGTGACAATATAGAGCGGTCTTCTGGAAACCTGGGCTAAATTCACCTCTTTGCTGAACTGGAATGAACTAGTCTAGTGTAATCTCAGTTGAGCCACTTCATGCTTTGAACATAAAAGGCTGGCTCACAGGAATGGACAGAGGTAAAACAGGTGTTCCTATTATAGTAGTTTGTACAATGTTTCTTCAAAGCTCTTTAAAAAACTTGATGGGCCCAAGTGCAGAATTTGTTTCACAGATGCTGTGAAATTATATTTTCTCTGAGACATCCTTCCAGCTAAGAGAATACAGATACAACAGTCCATCCTGGAGAACTAGAGCTGCTATTTAAAGTTATTGGGAGTGAGAGGGATTTGGTGCATTTTAAGGAGTACAACATGTTCTCTTGTGGTAGCCAGGGGTCCCCCAATATTCTGTCAGCAGCAGAGTGTTCGTGGCAATATCCAAGAGTGAATGCAGTCCAAGCATCAGTCCAGTGACTGATTATTCTTTGTTAGTTTTATTGTGGTACCACCAAGAAAACCTAGTTCATGGAACAGGACCCCATTGTGCCAGACAGTAATATAGAATCACAGAATCATAGAATCATTTATGTTGGAAAAGACCCTTAAGGTCATCAAGTCCAACTGTAAACCTAACACTGCCAAGTCTACCTATAGTAGAAGACATTATTGGTAGGGTATATATGGGACATGTTCTACCAGTGGCCCCATAAAGGAGTCAGAACAGCTTCTCTTTTGATCCCCAAATGAAAAACAAAAAAATAGATTTCTCCTAAAATTGCCTGCAAACACAGATCCTGATTTCTCAGAATCCCACACGGGCTGAGAACCCATGCGTGTGCCTGACATCCCTAAAGCATGAAGCCCACATCACTGCATCTCACACCTCATATTGCCTGAACTTCTCATGTGCCTTAGACTCCGCTGCTGCAAACGGGGAATTGCCCTGAACCCAGATGGAATTAATTGCGTGATGCAAGAGGCTCCCAACCCTGTCACTGCTTTATGAGGCTCCAGGAGAAGGATGAATGTTGTAGCGTTACAGCCTGTAAGGCCTCCATTACCAGTGATTTTTATTATTAATATTGATGTGTGACTAAAAGTACCATCCTGTCATTTTTATGCTGTTTGTGGAAAGAATTGCTGGTGCAGAATGAGGTTTTCTCTGATGCATGTCTGAACACCTTTCCCCAGACTACCTAGACATAAGTTCCCGCAGGAGCTTGCTCTTTGGAGAAATAGCCTCTTCCTGCCCTGCTGGGTTTTCAGTACCCGGGTGTTTTAAAGTCTTCACCAGCACAGGAGAGTTCTCTGTGTCTAGCTCTCTTTTTATGATGCTGCTCAAAAGACAGGCAGCTTGGGTCTTTAGAAGCTGAGCTTCTTAGACCAAACTAATTTATTAGGTATGGTGCACGTCTCTGTACAGATGTCCTGTTCTGCTTGCTTTAGTGTGCAGCTTGTTGTACACAATACCGAATTTTCATAAAAGGCTGGCTCACAGGAATGGACAGAGGTAAAACAGGTGTTCCTATTATAGTAGTTTGTACAATGTTTCTTCAAAGCTCTTTAAAAAAATGATATATGTGCATAGTTAACATCAAAATCCAGCATCTGTCATATGCATGACAAAAAACTCACACTGTGCTAGGTCCAGACTGCAGCGTACACAGGCTGTACTTTAAGACCTTCACCATTCAGCACATCCCCAGGACACAGGGCAAAAATACCATTGTACATATATTTCTGGAGATGTACATGTATACATCCAGAGCTGCTTTTCTCTCCCACACTGTATTCTGTGCCAATGCCCTGCCACAACAGTAGCTGAACAATCCTTGCCAAGGCTTGCTGATGGTACACGCTATTGCAAAGGGAAAAAAAAACCTTAAATCAGCACTTTTCTTAATGAGACACCAATATTTTGGCTATAAATACTATAGACCAGTCTCATTGTGATTCATGGAATCAGTAGACTGCGTGAGAGTTGTTCTAATACTATAAAAGCTGAGCTGTAGCTTCCATATGTGTTTGGAGCCAAATGTATATGAGCAGTACCACTGTTTCATAGATCCCTGTGCTAGGAGCTACAGGAGATGGAGAGATGGCAAAGGCCCTTAGGGTGCTTTCAGTGTCTGGGATTCAAGTGCAGCAGTCAAGCTGGGAGCAAAGTGTCCATGCACATCAACCACGCCTGCATAAATGCTGCTGTGCAACGTGAAAAGCCTGACCGAGTCTTCTCCCTCGCAGCTTCCCATGTTTGTGCCAAACAACTTGTCAGCAAGCAGTGAGGATGCTGCAGAAAGGCAACGGCCGGCCGAAGACCCCAGCCCAAGGACGCTCAGCCTGCTACTGAGAAGGTGGGAGCAGAGAGTACAGTGGGAAGGCTGGGTGACCAACCTCTCAGGAATGGCACCTGGAAACCTCCAGCAGAAGCAGTTCTGTGGGCTACCTCGTTTCTTCAGGAACTTCTATGGGGAGCAGACACTCTTCTTCTTTTGATAGACCTCTAGAGGTCAGGAGAGGGCCTCCACTGCGCAGGGCGCTCTCCATGCGATTAAAATTCTCCCTGAGTCATGGTAATTAAGCAGAACTAGGCTCTGCACAGAGGAACGGAAGTGCATTGACTTTAATAAAACAGAGTGTAAAACAACTTTAGATTAACTCCAGCCTTGTTTATTCTTGCACACTTGTAATTCTGGTTCGGTACTTCCCCAGTGAATGAAGCCGTTGTCCCCTGTGCTGACGCATGTCACCTCACTTCAGCCTGCTAAGTGCTGAGCAGTGAGGCCAGTGCCTTTTCTTGCTGTTGCTAGCTAATCCCAAAGAATTTGGAAACAGCCGATGGAGAAAGGGAGGGAGGAGAGGGAGGTTGCCCTGCTCCCCACCGTTGCCATTCCTCAAGAGTCAGCAAGGCTGTCAGGTTGAGACGCAAGCCAAATATTTCCATAATGGCCAGAAGAGACGGTGTCCTAGAGGCACTCACATAGTCCCCACTGCTAAAGCAGTTCTGGGCTCCTGCCAGGCACATTAACTTTTTTTACTGATGCTTTTTGTCTCACTGACTCTCTTAGCTGCGGTGAATGGCTCCGCTCTCTTTCCTCCCCCTCATGGTTTACATGACATGGGTAGAAGATGTAGTGCTGAGCAGCCCTCACACTGCACCCTCTGTCTCAGCCTCTTGCCAGCTCTCAGGCCTGCCTGGCCACAATAGCTCTTTCCTATCAGAGAGGATCCTAAGGATGCCTTGCCAGTGTCTAGTGAAACGCATGTGTGTGTAAACCTCTGGGCTAAATATAAATAATTAAACAATAAAAATAAAAAGAATCAAGTCAGCAAACTAAAGGAAGAGGAAAATCTAATTAGTTTTATCTGCCGTTTGTTATGAGGCTGTCAGAATGCTCTATCCCCTGGTTTTACAGTACTCTGGAAAATAACAGTGATAATAATAATAAACAGCCGTGCACTGGGTTGTTTGTGAAGCAAGGAGGAAGCGGGTTAGGGAGGGGGAAAGACAGCAGCCCCTCTCCACTGCTGCTCTCCTCAGCCAAAAAGCAGAGATGCAGGTGATTGCGCTATCTCCTGCCTTATCTGTCCTTGGACAAGACCCACTGCCCCTGTCCATCACTTGGTGACACACAGCTTGAGTGGGCGACAGTTTGGCAGCCAATTCAGGACACTTGCATTGTATTTCTCACCCTGCCACAGATCTCTGATGTGCTTTTGATCAAGTTGTTCCTCCTCAGCTCCCAGCCTTAGTTCTGGTGTGAGGTATAGACAAGGCTTTGATTCCTCACAGCAAATACTGTAAGGTGTGAGTGAAAGTGGGTGTGTGCTTCGGGGGTAAGGAGGGGAAGAAACAGGGATGTAAAACTACCCAAGTGTTTGCTCTAGACTGATTTCAGCTGTTGCCGGTTGAGAAGGCAGCTGGAATTATTCCGTGCAGGAGTGCGGTAGTAGTTGCCATCACTGCTTTCCACTTCAACAACGTGCAGTGATGGTGATGGTTTGTTAGGCTGTTCCTCTTTAAACTGTGCTGGATAATTTTAAGTCTCTCCTTACAGGTTGTTATCAGCCTATTCTGTCCCACTGCCTGATCCTCACAGCGTGGAAATTTCTACACCTGTTTTAGAGAGAGCAGGGTTTAACTCTGTGTTTGAAAACTCATGTATGGTTTTATGGTTTTCCAGGCAGAGGGCTGAATGCAAGGCTCTACCTGAAGATAATATGCAAAAGCTTGGAGAACTAAAAACTCTGCACACATAATAGCATTGGGAAAGGATGAAGAGGAAGGCTAAAGAAAGAAGAAATAAATAAGAGAAGAGGAAGGGGGAGACTCAGTGCAGGGAGAGGCATGAAGAGAGCAGACGGGAATGGGAGTAGGGGGCATTTGGGGGAAACACAGGCAGAGAAATGGGAGAATTGTTCCTATTTGTGCATCCTCTTCCGTCCCCAGATAATGTGTCAGTATTAGCACTACCAAGAAACAACCCTCTCTACTGTAGAATAAATCTGCCACTGTATTCCCCACTCCATAAACGGCAGCCAAGTCCGTATCCTCAGCACTGCATTGTGTGTTCAGTGCTGTGTTCTGTGAGTGCTTTTCATGGTGGCTAAGCCTGTATCATTTCTGATCTTAGGTTTCCTCTCCAGGGACTCACATCCTCAGACAGGTTCTGGAAGATCCATGGCATGTTATTGTCGATGCAGCAGTTTGTGGCTACTTTCCTCATCTTTTCTTTGCTCTGCTTGTTTTATTTCACTTTTTAGAAAGTGGAGGGGAGATAAATGGAGGTGAGCAGGAGGCAGTGAGAGAGAAAGGAGATGGCAGAAAGAAGTGTCCTGCTATCAGTCCAGCAGCACCCACAGCAAGATGGTGAGGCAGCTATTTTTGCATCAGGGGCTTTTTTAGCCCTTGATTAAGCTGCTTGTAGCTCATGCAGGGACCAGCAAGAGGGGAAGACAAATCTACCACTAAAAACAATCATCCATTGGATGCCCTGGCGATAGCTCCGGTCCCAGTAAACTATCATAGCCTTTGGCTAACCGAGTTCTGGGCATCGTGGGCTGGCTCCTCACCAGCTGATATAATTGCAATCACAATCCTGTTTCTTGCCCCCTTGCTACTAAACGCCTGACTGAAGGCTTTTCCTGAATGTTTTCCAGTGTATGCTCTGGCAGCTCACGCACAGATCTGCAAGGATTTCTTGACTTTGCCTCAACATTTCCATAAAGAGTTATTTAGCTTTTCTGTGCTTGTTTCCCCATCTATGAAGTGGGGTTATTAACATTTCTTTTCAGTGAAAGGGGTCACAACGAGGTTTAAATCACCAGTGTTTACAACACAATTTAATATCCTCAGAGAAGGCAAACAGGAGGGATTAATTGCTGCTTCCATCATGTATCTGCCATCGCTGAAATAAAAATATTGCCCATCACCGTGATCATTGCTAATTCTTTTCCAGGGACAGTTGTGTTTCCTTTGGTCTCCAGAGAAGGTGGCAAAGGTGGGCCAGGCAAACCCTTGAGGTGAAAGCACAGACAGCGTTGACAAAAAGACTTTGGATTTTTTGACAGCACAGTGGTCTTCCAAGGACCAGGCAGCATGCTGGTTAGTGAGTTGGGAAAATGGGAAATTTAATAGAGGTGAAAATGAGACACATGGGAGAACGATGGAGCAGTCTGGTAAACAAATCTGAAATGTCTCTGCCCAAGCGTTAGGAGTATAAGGGCTAAACAGGAAGAATATAAAGCCTTAGCACATATACCAAGCTATGAGTTAACCAGCTTCCCAGACACGTGGAAAAGAAAAAGTGGGAACAGCAGAAGAAGGATTAATTGGCTGTGAACCGTCAGGGAATTGGTAGGTTGGGCCAAGGAAAGAGGAGTACAGCCGGTAAGCACTGACTTAGAGTAGAGGTGCAACGACAAGATCTCCTAAGGCAGGGAGAATAGAAGAAAAGTGAAACACTGAAGGTGTGTAAGCACCTCATTAGTGCCTCAAAATGTGAAAATAATTGTTTAAAAAAGTTGAAGCAGCAGCAGATGACTAGGAATGAGAACAGAATGATACCAAAGCATGTGTGGATGAAATCAGAAAGGTCCTGACACAGAACGAGCTAGAGGTGACTAGGAACACACAGGGAAAGAAAAAGAAATCCTATAAATATAGGATTTAGAAGGAGTGAAAGTGTGCACTGTGTACCACAGAAGGAGAGCACATGCAACGGGTTGGAATCGACATTGCCTTTTTAACTCTGCTTATCACCTAAACAGTCACTACTACAGAGATATATGTAACAGGAGTCATACTGATTTGGGATGGGAATAGGCCAGAACAAAGGGATGTAAATTAAAGAATCCTTACATTGAGTAAGTGAACTCAAACTGTTGGACCTAAGGGAATTCCCCTGCAAGTTGTCCAGGGAAAGCAATCTGTGAACAGTCAGGAATTTACTTCAGCAGCAACTCCTATATTGAGTGGGTTCTGCAGACTGGAAAAGGGCAAACAGGGTATTTATTTGTGAAGACGGAAAAAAAGGAAGAACCAGGGAATTTAAATCAGCCAGCTAAGCTGAAAGACTACAGAGAAACCTTGACAAATTATGAAACAAACAATTCATTAGCAGCTATAGGATAAGAAGGTGGTAAAAAACAATCAGCATGGATTTGCCAAGCTGATCTAATTCCCTTCTTTTATTGGCTAATTGGCTTAGAGGATAAGGTAGAAGTAACATATGTCTTTGCTTTAGGAAAACTTTCAATGCTTTCTGACACTACATTTTCCTAAGGAACTTGAAGAAAATATAGTTTATGTTAAATCATTGTAAGGTGGGTGCACACTAGCTGAGAAATTACTCATGAAGGCTGGGTTTCATCTCGATGAAGGTTAGCCTTCTAAAAGTTAGCCATCTAGTCTAAATTATTCTGTACAGACTAAATGTAGAAACAGACGCCTCCAGAGGGTCTACATTATCTCCTAAGATATGTGGAAAGGATCTTTTGCTGAGATATTCCCTTGCCTCATTTACTTCTGAGCGAAGCTGAACAACAAGCTCAGATAGGACACCCAGCTTTAAACCCACCCCAAGATGATATCCACAGCCACACTTTGCAGGGCATTATTTTGCTTAAATATCTGGGACAATACCATGGAAAATCCATTTATTTTTTTCAGAAAATCCAAAATCTTTTTGTTGAAACTCAGTTCCCTGCTCACACGCCACTATTTACGTTGACACACGCGCCGGCCTCACCGCCAGCCTCTCCTGCGCGGGGCTCTGCTTCAGAGCTGCCCCCATCCAGCTCTGTAAGCCCATCCCTTGCTCTGCCGGTCTCACCCCTCCAGGGCCAAATACAGTAAATACTGGTGATCTGGGGGGCGACACCCCAGATGAAACCAGGATCACAGCACACACTCTCGCTGGCGGCTGGTGCCCAGGTAGATGCCAAAAGCCCGGAGCCGGCAGCGCACACTGAAGCTACTGTGCCAGATGGCCTGACTGCTCTCGGTTGTAAGAGCTGCTTTGTACTTTTTAGCTTTACTGATGCAGAGAGAACATTTTGAACTGTCTAAGCCTTATAACCTTGTATCATTGGCACACGAACAGCAGCAGCGGCACACTGTTGAACATAATAACAAGAGGGAAAGAGCTGCGGAATTAAATAAGAATTTAAATCTTAGGGTTCGCAGCTCAGAGCAAGAGTCTTTAGCTGTGTTATTTCCAGGAATTGGTTGAGTCATGCTTGAGAATAAAGGATGAGATTAATTCCTTCGTGACTATGGCTGAATGAACTATTTGCCAATAATTTTATCTATGATTTGACCAGTTCTAGCTGCTTTTTCTAATGTGTATGATGGGGGAACATTAGCTGTATTCTGGATACGTGTGCCGGGTATGCAGCTCCAGTCCTTGGCATCTAGCAGTGAATTTATTCCCCAAAGACAATTTTCAACGAGATTTACCCCAGAGCAATCGAATGCAGGATTTGATCTGTCATATTCAGAATGATTCATTTTTCACCTCATCAGCTAGGAAGAGAGGAGACAGAAAGAGAGAGGGAAAGTTATTTCTCTCTTCACAACAAACCCTTGTCTTCAAAGTCTGAGCTGCCACAGAGCGGTAAGCGGCAGCCCACCGAGGGACGCGTGACAAATGTTGCTTGGCAACTCCACGCCGTTGATGGGAAGCGCTCGGCAGTCTGAGCATCGCAGAGGGACCGAGACGGAGAGGGAGACAGTGGCACACCGGGATGCTCGCTCCTGTCTGCCCCTGTTAGAAATGACACCGCTCATGCCCTGGTAATTGTTGTACACACCAACCAACAAAGTCTTTTGTGTTGGGTGGGAGAGTAATTGCAGGGCATAAATGGTGAAGTGTCCCCTGCCCGCTCCCCACGAACAAAGGGACTTCGGATCTATTAATATCCTGAAGGTCACTGAATTCTTCCCAGTGTGGCTAGCTGTGAGCAAACTCTAAATGGCTCAGAGCTGCTGCTGCTTGCTTAAGCAACAACAGGCATCCAGAAAAAGCTTATTGTCCTTTGCAGCGTAGCACAGCTACCTTGCCACCTTGTCAGAAGCATCAAGTCTTGGGGTAGTGGTACTGTAGCCCTAGCGATAGCCTAAGGATGCCAGAGAAACCAAGTTTGCAACAAGAGGCCAGTTGTTAAAACTGGAAAGCAGAGTTTTCAGGCATGATATTCCTTCATCAAGTTTTGTCATTATTGAAGGATTATAAATTAATCTCACAGAGCAAGTTCCATGTGGCTTGTGTGCTAGCACACTCTGCCAAACTCCTAGGCATTTCCAACAGGTAGCAACTCTGGAATATACTTCTCTTTGTGTGCTTACACAGAGAGCACTATTAGGATTATCAGACCCAATGCTGGCATGAGGATCAAGAGACACTTAGCAAACCTCATAGGGATTTTAGCAGAAATGGGATCTGAGGTGCAAAAGAATATTCTGTTTGAAGCTAGAAGTTCTGCTTCCCTCAGTATAATTCTGGGGAGAATGAAGAACCCATTTTTCTCTGACTTCATGCAGTATTAGGCTGGCCCTTTCTTCTCGGTGAGCCCTAAAATTCTGGAGCAAGAAGGGATATTTGCACAGAACTGGCTTTTCTTAACTACCTACAATTGCAACAATCCAAGAGTTTTGTTTGTGGAAAGTGCCCACACTGGAGTAATGCTGCAGGTGTTATAAAAAATCATGACAAGCCTTTGAAAGTCCTGAACAGCCTGTGTAGACAATACACGAGAAATATCCGCTGTTGTTCTGCATTAGAGTTTTTGAGTGGCATGCTGTCTTAGGTGTTTTTAAGTAAAATAAGCTAACGGTTTCTCATGTGTATTAAAAATTGAATTTCTTCTTTTTCAATCTATTTTTTGCATCTTACCACCTGCAGGAATGTACCTCTTTTTGGAAGGGCTGCTTCAATATTTTTTTTCTTCAGCTCTTCTACCCAAACATGATGTCTTATTGCCTTGCTCACTAAACACAGGCCTGGTTGAAAAGTTTAATCCAGGGGCAACTGGTTCTGGACTGCATTTTTTTGTGCCGTTATGGAAATTTTGCAGAATCACAGGCTATTGTTACTGGTGGCTGCATGTGGCACTGCCTTAAAAAAACATGAAAAATTTCAGCTTCTGACTATAACTAAATACACCATCTTTTGTCTTCCCTTAATGTAAATAAGTCAGAGTGTTTCATAAATTATTCTCCTATCTTTCTCTGTTGTTGATTTTTTTTTAATTGGGGCTTTGCCTTTGTAAAGCCTTTTCCTTTTTTCACTGTGTCTTCTCTTACCCTAATTGAAACAATTACATGTTGTTTCCTGAGGACAGTTTCTTCATCCTGTGACACACAGCTTTATTTTGATCTTCCTCCCTCAGGTTTTGGGCTGCTCAAATTCCTCTCCCTTTTCCCATTTCTCCCCTTCCTTTGCAAAAATGTGCTGGGGAAAAAAGACCCCAACACCCTTATCCCAGTGAAAGCCTTGGTTTGGTCTCCATCCAACCTTCTTGTGCAGAACACTTGCCCCACCGGCTGCAGGTGGGCATTTGGTCCTGCCTCAGCAGTGGAGACAAGGACTTCTTCACTGCATGGATGGGAGGGATTAGAGACAAGCATCTTAGGCTTTTGAGGAGGTCACATTTACCCTCTCTAGCCTTGCTATCACGCACACAGAGATATATATACCTATATATCTGAGTCACCGCTATATATCTGTAGTCCTGACATCTCCGCTTGGATCTACCCGGGTAGGTGCCACTCTGCCCCAGTGCCCTGTGGTCGCCCACCTGCTGCCTTCTGGTCTGATCCAGCTGCCTTGGGGGTTTCATGTTAACATCCTACATGCAGCATTCATACAGAGACCACCCAGAGGAAGCTGGATTTATATTTCAGTCATGTTTCTAGTGCCTTTGGCTTCCTGTAGCTTTCAGTCTTCTCCCCCCAGAGGCATTTCTCCTGAAGCACCCACTCACTCTTGCTTTCCTTTCACTGATGTTCACAGGTAGTGCAGAAAGAAGGTGGCCAAGGAAGCCTTTGCTTCTGTTTGCCAGCCAGCCATGCTGACACCTCTGGGACTAGGAGGCCATAGCCAGGCCTGCTCCTGCATGGCAGAGTTATAATACCTTTAAAAAAAATAATTGCCTTTGATTAAAATGCAAGGGTCCCATCTTACTTTTGTTGTTTTCATTAATGTGGGCTGCTGGCTGTGGACCTTCAAAGTGTTTCCTTTTGGCTCACTTCCCTATTCTTTCCTTATTTTTCCTTTTTTTCTTTCTTTTTTTTTTTTTAATTTTAATTCTCTCAATTATCTGCCCTTTCCAGCTCAGAGTGAGATTCGTTAATTTTCACATGTATGCAAAAACCTGGCTGGCACACGCTCCAGCTACCTGGCAGCCTCTAACCAGGCAGCCAGTCACAGGAGCAAGCAAACAGGCAGCACATCTCCCTCAATACCTGCCTTGACCCCCGCCTGGCCACTCCAGAGGGGAAGAGGAGGGAATTCTACAGTTACCTCGCCAGAATGGCTCATCCCCTCTGCAGAAACACCGCTCAGCCAGGCACGGATGAATACACTGCTGTGTTTAATTAAGGATATCCAGAACTATTTTATTTGTGATCTCAGACCCTTGACGTCACCTAACCTTGAGGATAGTATTTTGTTTCCCAGTCTATGAGTGGAATAACAGGACACCAGGCTGAACCTTAATGGCCCCTCAGGTATTTCCATCTGTATTACCATCACAGCTGATCGCTAGCTTGGGTTAGCCCAGAAAAGAAATAGTAAGCTTTGAAAATTATTTCTCTCTCCTCTGCCCAGAGCTGTGGTTTGGCCCATGGAAATGACTGGGATGTTCATCTCTTGGTTGCAGAGGGCTTCCCAAAAGTTGAGCAAACGGCTGAGTGACTTGAACAAGGTGATGCTATAAATCAGTTGGAGATCTAGGACAAAACGCAACTCCCCTGGATCAAAGCCCAGGGCCCGCTGGACAATACTGAGCGCTTCCCTGTAGGCTATCCTTCATAGATGTCATGCAGAGGCCAAAATTTCATTACATCTATGGAACCCTCTGCCTTGACCTTTGTCATCCTTAATGCCTACTTTGTTCTCCCATAAAAGCACATGCGAAGCAGCTTCTTTTTATCTGTCTCATGAAAGGGTGCCTGCAAGAAGCTTCTGCCCGGTCTTTGAGGAGGAAGAAGTTGCTCCAGATACGGACAACCTCTTAGCTAAGGTGCTTGCCCCAGTTACAGATATGAATCTGACTTGAACGCTGCAGTGCTGAGCCAGCTAAACTGTTCAGGGAGGGAAAACCAAACCAAATAAAAATAAAATTGAGGATTAAAACTAAGGATTAATAGCAGCTTCAGTAGTGTTTTGGATTTCAGACTTCTTTAGATATCCCCTGCCTCCAAGTCTCAAGGGATATTTCCCCTTGATCTGCACTGACTTATGATACTAGATCATCTAAATATTGCACCTTTCTGGAGTCATGCTTTGGCGTGGGGATGTAGAGACAGCGGAGTGTTGAAATCACTTATTCCTGTCTTATCCAGGGACTCTGTATAACACTGCCATTCTCTTCCACGCTTCCCTTCCCGTTTTCCTCTCAACCATAGGCATGATCTTCCTTTGCAGCCAGATACTTCCTCTGAAGCATAATTTTAAGTCTCCCCTTTTTGTTCTTCAGGCTGGAAGTTCCTTTTACAATATTTTTTTTTTTCATAGAAAGAAACAACTAATTGCGGGAACTGATTTTAAAGTGATTAAAATGAACCCACCAGTCTTAGATCTTCTCATGCCTCCAGCAAGAAGACATCAGGGAACTCCAAAATTGTCCAGTGATGCATCTCTGTCCTTCCTTTCATAGCATGTTTGTCTTAGAACTGAAAGGTGAGCTTCGCCAGGTACAAACCTGTGCGGCAATACTTTAATTGCTGCTGTATAGTCACAGCAGAGAAGGTCATACCGATTGCTGCTGCTGCAAATGTTAGAGCCCAGCTGGGTCTGGTTGCTGGGACACAGAGAGCAGCAGAGAAAGTGTGGGACAATGAGACGGTGGCAGCTCACCAGGTCCGGGAGGGGACTTGATCCACAGAAAGGTCTCTGCTGCCTTGAGCAGAGCAGCTCCACCTTCAGCCGTATTATTAAATTATTATGGTTTAAAAAGTCACCATGTGCAACCGAGCAAAGATAACTGATAGTGACCATTATCCATCCCCAGGTCGTGTCAAACGTAAGATAGGATGGGTGAAGCTGAAACCTCTTCTGCTAACATCTAGTAACTTCTATCGCTGTGGTAATTTGACCGTGCGTCCCTAGCTTCAAAGTGACACCAAGCAGATGAGACATGAATTGTATGTATCCGACTGGATGCATTTGAATCCCAGAAAGCCCCCTGCCCAAACCGCTGTGCATCGCTGTGCTGGGCGCTGTGCATCGCTGCGCTGGGCACTGTGCCCTGTGCCTTCCAGCAGCTCCTGGGGTGAATGGTGCCAGCAATGATGTTAAAAATCCGCCCAGCCTCAGCAAAGCCCTTTGGGACTCCTGGATTTTTCTTCATCGGACCTATATCTTTTTCTTCCAGAAATGAGACGATGATGAACGTGACACTTTGGTTGCCATGGGAACACAGCATGAGGTTTGTGTTAGCCACGCTCCTTCCTGCAAGCAAGTGCTGCTGGCTCTAGGGATGGGTGTGAGCAGCACTGATGGCATCTGTCCAGGTCCTGCCCACATGCTCTCCCAGAGCGTCTGGGTCTGGGAGTAGGGGGTCAGCCCCATTTATATTAGGAGAGGAAGATCCGAAGGGAGAAGTCACTGTAAAGTAGGCAGATGTGTCTGATGGTTTGGAGGGAAATTGATAAGTCCTGGTTGAAACTTCTGCTGCAAAATCTTGCTGAAGATCATAATGGGGGGGTCCGCAGGGACCTAGAGACCAAGATACTTCCCCCCCTCAAAGGGATTAGCTGGAAGATTCAAGGGACAAGGAGGAATAGAGCCCTGAGTTCCCCTTGTACCTCTGGGGCTGCTCTAGCATCACAGGGAGAGTGTCAGGGACCACAACATTTCTATCACACGCCTTTTTCCTGCAGGTTTTTATATATTCCTTACTGCTCCATCCCTTTAGATGTGTTCATGTCCAATTGCTGACATCCATGCTCTCCCCTCTCCTGTCCATCCTTAGGGCTTTCCTGAGCCTCAGCTTGGAAATAATCGGGAAGCACTTTTGTGCTGTTACAAAGCCATTTGGAGCTTTCAGAAAGACAATTTGGGAGGGACTCCTCATCGTCACTGCTATTTTTCTCTTTTCACAGCTCTCCCTTTAAATCCTCACCTAATATAATTTTATCAGGGGGATAAATATATTTGTAAAGATCTTACAGAAGTAAGTTTTATTGAAGCAAAGGCGGGGGGGGGGGGGCGGGGGGAGGCTGCAAGCCCATTTTAGGAGACAGGTGAAAGTCGTTGTCAGTCTGTCTCACTAATGTGATGATTTGAATGGGTATCAGAAAGGGTGGGAGCTCCCCAGGAGGAGATAAAAGGCATCCCAGTTAAGGGCAGCTGAGATGATGTTGGAGGGAAGAAAGGGGTGGCAAAGATGGAGGCTGTGGCATAAGCAATACACATACTCTTAGGGGGCTACAAGAAAGTGAAAAATACTGTCTAGGCAGTCTAGCCAGGTGGTTATAAACTATGATTAAATAGGATTCAGAGGAACAGCTTGCAGCATGGTAAGTGTTAGTCTCTAAGACCTGTCAGAAGTTTGGTGGAGAGTAGCAAGAACAGCAGAAATAGATTAGGAATGTGAAGCTTGTTGCTAGAAAAGAAAATTTCTTTTGTGTCTGTCGTAAATCTTTGCCTCTTCACCACTTTAGCTGCTTCCTGGATTTCCTAAGCAAGCTTAGTGTTCATATGTGGCCAGAGGGTTTCAATTTGAGCTCCAAATAATAATAAATTCCATAAAGTGATTCCATGTGAAGAGTGGAGATGATGGTGCCTTATGTTTACACAGTAGGGTCCATGAAACTTTGGGTCAGGCAGACTGAAGAACGATTTCCCACCTGCTGTTGAAATGCAGCTTGCTCTGGGGTGATACACTGCACCTGCTCTGCAGTAACTGCACCAGGAGTATGGCAGGGGGGAAAACTTCTCTGGCTGAAGCTGTTGAGTGAAAGCTAGGTAAAGAAATTCAAATCTCCACATTGGATTTTAGCCAGGGTGATGAAGTTAAACATCTGGTTAATTAATAAAAAGAGCTGCAACAGCACTATGCTTCCTACAGCCACGCTGGGATGATGGAATCTGTGTTGTTTTGTGAAGGCAAGCCTGGCTCTTCCATTACAACTGTATTGCCACAAGTTCCAAGACTTTGCCTGAAAGTGGCTCAGCTGAGTCTTGAACAGTAGCTGCTGCTTTTCCTGATGAGTCAAAACCCAGCCTGCCTCTACAGTAGACTCAACGCTTATCTGACTCTGTGCTGCACTCAGACCAAGGTATGTCGTTCTGTTTCATCCCACATAAGGTGAGCAGGAGCTGCGTAATAGCTCTGCAGAGATCTCTCATCCTTTCTGTTAGCAGGGGGATCATGTGTTTAGGAGGAGCATAGAGAAGAGCATGTCTGTTATTACCTCTTTCCTTCTTTGACTTGGGATGTTTCATGCTTGTTTCCGCATGTAAAGGTCATTGCAGCTGCTCTGCCCTAGTACTGACTTGTAAGCGGGGAGCTCTGGGGCTTGGTTCTTACAGATGATAAGAATCTATTTGTTGGGCAGCCAGCACTCTTGGGGTGGGAGGACCTTGTGATAGCTCTCCAGTGTAATTTCTGGTGGGAATGACGTTATTAAGTAATTTGTTTAGAGGTTTTGGCTTACTGGAAACAAGGGCTGGCTTTGGGCTTGCCTACGGTACTGAAAATCCTGGAAAACATCCCCTCTGTCTCTCCCACCTGTCCCTCAAAGTTGCTCTCCCTTACTGTCTGTGCTTTACCCAGCTGAAACAGGGGTAGTCGCTGTACTGAGGCTTTTAGTGCTGCTGTTCCAAGTGTGAAGGACCATGCTTAGCAATGTCTGTTTTCTGCAGGGACAGAGGGAGGTTTGTCTTTTCCCTTGTGGTACTATTTTATAGTTGGGCTGATCCACCACACAAACTGCTGTGACCTCTGGCTGCCCCATGTGCACCCCTATTTCCATGGGTTGTTAGAGGAATATGCAATCATCAGCTTGAAATGTCATTTTGGTCAAATATCTTCTCTCTTTTTGCTTCCCCCTACAAAAGCCCAATGTTAATAAAGTTAGCTCTGCTTGCCAAGCAGATGAGCATCACACAGTTTACAGAGAGTTCCCTGTCACAGGCATGGGACTTTATCCTTGCGGTCCTCTGCTAGGGACAGGGAGTGTTCTGAAAACACATGCTGGGGCTTCCATCAATCTTCGAATCAAAACCGGTTTAAAGAGAAGGACCTTGACATGCTTCCTGTATCCAGACTTGTGGGAATTCCTTTTGCCTGGTTTACACAAGATTGCATGAGGGAGAGGTTTAACACTGGAGATGCCTTCCTTAAGGAAGGGCTCGAAGCGTTGTCTTGGACCCATGCCGCCTTCTCAGGCAGAACAGCCGAGTGCTGCGGACATAGGGCTGAGCGACACCGTTTGAGGAAGGCAAAAATAAGAGGATTGCCCCTCATGTATTGGCAGGAGGAGACACTGTTCATCTGTGTCTGTAAAGCAGTTGAGCTCCATGTCCTGGCTGGAATCCAGCTGAACTATGTTTAGAATATAACCTGCAGTTACATGGCCTTGGAGGCTGACCTCTTGATTGCCTTGTCTTTCCACTTGTTCACAGGTGGATGTTCTGCTGTGGAGTGGGACAGGGCTTGAAATGATGTACTGGGGGGATGTCTATGCTGTAATGGCTGGAGTCCTCCATGTCTGAAAGTGGGTTTTTGTTTTCCTGAATGAGGAGTTGGCTACGTTTAGTTCCTGGCTTTCCAATGTACTAAAGGGAGCACTGGTGTGCTTTACATCAGAAACTAAGTGGGGGGGATGAACCACATTCTCCCCTTTCTCCTTTCACTCTGTTTAAGCTGGGGGATGGTTAAGGCAGGGGAATATGTTGCTTTTGTCTTCCCTCTTGATCTTTCAGGCTTTCCACCACCATCTTTTTGAATGCTTAACAGACCCAAAGCTCTCTGCTTTCCAGGGGCCATCTGGCTGGAGATATCTGGGTAGATAAAGTCCTGTAGCTCTACCAAGTTCAGGGTCATTAAATTATTCCGAACAAACCTTCCTCTTGTGATTTCAATTGGATGCAACCACTACCTTCACTTCCTGTATGAAGTGCTCTAATTGACAGTGTTGGTGGGACACCTGTTGTCCACTGAGGCTACTTTTGGTCTCCCAGCATCAAGGCACAACTCTTTCCCTTAGTTCTGCATGCATCAAAGCACTCATGCAGCCCTCCCATATGTCTCGTATACTGAGTTTTCTACCTCTGAGAAAAACTCTGTGTCTCCAGTGTGGGGGATGTGGATATATATCACTTTCATGGGGGCTTTTGTTCATCTAGCCCTCAGTTGAATTTTTGCTTTGTGAGGTTTTTTGGTTTTGTTTTCTTCCTTTTCTGATTCTATCCCTTTGCTCCTGATCCTACCACCTGGTACGGCTCACACTACAGAATCTTTCTGCCTCCTCAGTGTATACGCCCTTCAAATATTTGTAGACATTTATCACGCCCCCCTCCCCTGCTTAGTCATCTCTCTGCCAAGCTAGACATATTTAGTTCTTCTAATCCTTCCTTCTGAGTGAGTCCCTCCAGCAGTCATAATTCATTTTTCCTTGCTCTTTGAATACTTTCCAGTTTGTCAGCACTTAAAAAAATTTTTATTCAGGGTGTTTTAATATGAGCAGGCACAAAAAAAGAGGAACTTCCTGAAAAGAGAAGGGATTTTTTGGCCCCAAGCCAGTGGGTAGATCTGGGAATTCCTGCTGCAAGTTCTAGGTAGGTGACTGGGACAGAAAAGAGTTGTCCCATCTGCTCTTCTTCTGAGTTGCTCTATTTCCCACCCCTAAAATCTGTAGCAAAGGATATCAGCTAATATTTTTTCTGCGTTTATTTCTGCAGTTCTCCTCTTAACAAGACAGACTCGTAAGTGTCATTGCCTCAGCTTCCCATTCCCTGTCTCCCTCTCAGGCTAAAGGCTTTGCCTATGAGTGATTTTTCTAGTGGGCTGTGGGATGCAAGTGCTTCAGAGATAGCGGCTACATCTTATCAGTGCTGAATCTTCGTTTCTCCGCTTTGTTCTTTTCAAATACTGGTAGGCATGGTGCCAAAGGATCAGCAGAGAGCAGCCAGCTCCTTTTTATCTTGGGAAGATTTTTCCCTTCTGGCCATTTGTTTCTGCTGTGTCCAAGCTGTATGAAAAGGAATATAATTTAAAATGGGCTCTGTTTCTAGAAGCCCAGATAGACTTTTTTTCTTTCAAATAACCAACTCAAATTCTTTAGATAGAACCTTGTTAATTAAAGCTATACCCCAGAGGGATAGCCTAGAGATGATGTTCAGTCTCCACCTCTTGTACTGAACTCCATGGTGGTTTTTGAGGCATTCCTGGTATCTCATACTCATGGTAATTTGTATTGTCTGAGATTACATGATGTGAGTGGAATTGAAAGGAATGGTGGGGAGCAGCAAGTGTTCCTTCACTCATTAACTATAGCAAGATTTGCAGCTTCACTGTTTTCATTCAGAGCTTTTTAAATATTCCCCGTCACCATCTAGTGACCTGCAAGGGAGCAGCAGTTTATCTAGCCAAGAGAAGCTGTCAAATTTACTAGAACGAGATGGATACCAGTGTCCAAAATGCTTCCAAAACCAGACCAAAGCCAGTCGTACCTTTACTTGGTGCAATCCAGATTTCAACTGCAAATGTGAAAACAACGTGTTTTTCACCTAAGTGGAATGAAAGGGTTCTGCTTTCCTTCCTTATATATTACAGTCTTCTCACCTAGCCTAGACACTTATCAAACATCTGTCTTCTGTTTTGATTGTGTCCTGAGAACTTTGAGTTTAAGTAGAAATGTGAAACTACCTCTGCTGACTGGGCAGGAAACGTTTCTCTGTTGTGTAGGTATGAAAGGTATGAAAGCTGTTTGGATCTATTAAGCCAAGCTACAGAAAGGAAGGGAGATAAAGGGCAACACAGGCAGCATTGGTTGGATAGGGGAATGTATTTAATTTTTTGCATCCAGCCCGTGTCAGTGTGTGCCACCAGCTGATGCCACTGTATCATCATAAAATGTAGAAACAAGGAACCCAAAACTTGAGTGAAAAGCAAAAGCTGCTATTGCTTTGACAGTGGATTGACTTTCTCAACTGTCTGTTGAAGCAGCCTTGGAGAATCATGCTGAAGAGTGCATTACGGATATACACACTGGATATTAAAAAAGAGAGAGAATGCATTTACTGTCACTTGCAGGTTGCCTTTCACCCTTCTAGTTGTCATAGCATTCAGAAGCATTAAACAATGGGTCTTTGTCTAGAGAAAGAAAAATACTGCCTCTATCACAAGCTTAGGCAGGAGCAGCAAAATCATTCTGAAAAATGGCTAGAAGGAGAAGTAGCAGGCATTTCCACCAGCCTATCCTCAGATACTTGCTATGGGGCCTGATTCTTGAAACAGCACCATGTCATCTACTTTAGCACCTTCAAACCGTTTATTAGCATCATCCCAGCAGCAGGCTGGGCTGGCCGTCTGCTGTCTTTGATGCTGTTGCAAACAAGCTTGTCTTTCCCAGAGGAATCAGCAGTCTAGCTGGCTTCAGTTTGTCATGTTTATCTACTGCCATTCACATTTGGAAAGGGGGCTGGGGGAGGGGGGGAATTCTGTTGGTGTTTCTGCTTATAAGAATATGCAGTTGCTTAAGATCCATTTGGTTGACAAAGCGTTTTACAAACCGTACATGGGAATCACTTTGTTTGCTGCTGAAATGTAAAACAATAATTTTTATTGCAGAATCTCAAGAGACAGATGAGATATGGTTCAGCACAGCATGACTTCAAGTGTTCAGCTGAATAGAGGTGGGATTACTACCATATTTAAAGCAAAGCATATATTCAAAAGCTTTGAACTGAGGTTTTTTCTGTGCAAATATTTGACAAGTGGCCTCTCATTTAAGTACAGATAAAAGTATTGAAGCTTGCACCATTTCTAGCTATTGGCATAAGAAAATTGTTTCTAAACAAGTATCCATGAAGTTTAATATTTATTTCTCACTCTTTTGAATTCCCTCGCCTGCCCCATTGACTGTTATAAAAAACTCTGCGGGTATTTTATTTACCCAGTCCCTCTTTGAATGCTTTCTGAACTTCTGATCTTTAGCGATTATTAATTTCTATGTCTTTGTTTGAAATCAACCCTGTATCAGTTAGAGTCCTCTGAACTTAAATAACTAATACAAGGGCAGATCAGGTTTTTCTCTGCTCCTGTTCCCAAGGTGTTCTGAGCAGAGATGTTCAACCCCTGGCCTCATTTCCATTCATTGTAATGGAGTGATAACAAAACGCGTGGCCGACTTCTCTAATTAGTCTTGTGTTCCTCAAGGTCTTTTGCTGTTGCCTGCTATTCTGTCTTACAGCTTAGCTTTTTTGGCTTTGCTGGTATTTCCCTAAACATCCCTAATAGTTCTCTCCCTCTTCCCATTATCTCTTTGGGCATGAACTGATACGTGGCAAACACAAAGCAATGCAATATTCATTGTTAATTGATCATGATCTTTCCTGGTTTTGTTGTTGCTGTTGGGTTTTATTTAAATTCCCCCTGTGTTTAGAGGAAATTGTTTAATTTTATTTAATACCCTAACTTTTAAATTTTTATTAAACTAAAATGCAGATGTATATTCAGTGTAGCTTTCCTGAGCTTGTTTACTTGTGGATTGTTCATCTCACTTTAATTAAAATAGGACAAGCATAGAAAGGAAATTAGAGCAAGAAAAAAGATGAGCAGTTGGTTGTCCCACAGTTCCTACCAGCAGGAAATGGTAGGGGAACAGGGATTTTCTCTTTAAATGCAATATATCATTCTTCTGCTCTCCAATAAGCATTAACGAGAGGTGAAGAAGAAAAAGGACCAGTGTCTGTAGATGATGGAAAGCTGCAGCTCTTCTCCTCACACCATGAATCAGCCTCCTAGGAGATACTGTCTCAGACCAGGTTTGTTCAAGGGAAGGCTTATTATGTGGAATTGTGTCAAATGGTGAGGAGTGGTATAAAGAGATAATCAGAGTCTTCCAGCACTAATTACTTGTTCTCTATAGAAAACCCTAGCTCCAGTCAGATCCCTTTTAAAGGAACATCTCAGAGGAAACAAATGAAGTCTAGTTCTGCAACTGCCAATTGAGATGGTAGAGAACAGGGAAGTCATGGATTAAAGCGATCAGTTTTCTGAGGCCTACCATACTATTTGACTCAATTCTTCCCGCCCTCTCTTCTTCTTTTTGCATTCATGCATTGAAACATAACAAGAAACCTCTGCGTTTCTCATGCTTCCTTTATCCTGAAGTCTCTAGGCACTTTGCAGATATTAACTGATAAAATTTCACAGCTATCTATCCATATATCTAATCTCAAAGCATTTAAGATTTCCCATCACGATTCAGAGGGATGGTGATGAATAGAGTATAATAACAGAACAGTTTTGAGCGAAAGGAAATCATTCCATCTATTAGCAAATGACTGAAGGACTCATGACACAGCACTCAGATCCAAGGTTATACAGCTGCACCACATCCAAGCTGGCTTCGAGCACAGGCAGCCAAACCCCAGGGAGGCACTTCGGGACACGGTTTAGTGGTGGACTTGGCAGAGTTTGGTTTGCAGCTGGACTTGATGATCTTAAAGGTCTTTTCTAACCTAATTGATTCTATGATTCTATGACTTAGCATTGGTAGGAAGTCAGGGCAACAGCTGTCAGAGGACGGGTAATTGCTATTTGACCAGTGTCCAATGATAAGATTTAGCATCAAGATTGTTAGTATTTTGCAACCAAAGGGATTTAAGGTTGCAACTACTCATGTTTGTAATTTATTCTCTCAACTTTGGAGGAAGAGAATGAGGAAATCTTGGGGGCAAAGTAGTGAGATCCTGGAAGAGACCGTTCTGGAACAGTAAATCTGAAGAACATTTTCCTACCCAGCAGGAGGGAAGGATAAAAACCATCTGAATTAACATTAACCTTTACATCAGAAATATCACTTGGTATATGTTTGTACTTGAGAGTTCTCTATCACTGTTGCTGAATATACTACCCAACTGTGTTAGAGATACACACAAAGTACTCAATTTAAGTGAGCACAGATAAGAGGCAGGTCTTGCCACTTTGATTCATGCTACCAATAATTTCAACCAGGATACTCCAGGTGTACAGTACTACTCAGCACAGTTAGGGTGGTACAGCCTGTCACTGTATTTATGGTGAAGTCTTAATGCTCTGTAGAAAATCTGTCATCAAGGACGCCTGCATGGATCTGTCAGTGGTTTTGCCTCTGTAGCAGCAATATGAAAAGCAGCACAGGAGGCTGGCAGCCACATTCATCCTATCCTCAATGTCACCTCTTGGGGTAGAGTGAATCAAAGGATTTCCCTCATGGAAGGAACCAGGAGGACAGCAGTTCTCTGTTCCAAGGTTCGACTAGCTCAATTTCCAATTAATGTAATTGAGTGCTAAGTGTTGTTTACCACAAAACCTGAATTAGTGCAGTTCTACTATGCTCAATACCTTTCATGACATTGTCAACCAGGGGACTGATTTAATCCACTGATGTTAGCACATTATTTTGCTGTTCGGTCGGTGACTTTTGTCTTAACTAACCCTGGAAGTTATATTTAAGCATGTGACTCTCCCAAGAGGGCCTGGTATAAACAGTATTAATATGTAGTCAGATCCAGCTGTTGAGAAATATGTTCACAAAGATTGATCCAATAGCACTGGTGTAACACCACTGACTGCTAGCTCTGCTTCTCTGCTCTTTGTCCTTAATTCCCCTGCACCTTGAAAAGTACATTGCATTTGATGCTTGCCTGCCAAAATGCTCATCACCAAGGCAAGTTCAAACATCTGCTAAAGGTCATGAGGTAAATGAGGAATTATCCCAACAATACCAAGTCAAAGTGTTAAAAAGGATTGAGAGTTCATTGAGAAAATCTGCAAAATAATTTGCATTTCAAATCTCAGGCAAACAGCTGTGCAATTTCTGTCTGTAGATTCACCACTGTGATGTTTATTATCTGATTATCACTATCTACAACCTTCCTAGTGCTAAAGCACATTGTCTTCCTGACTCCTGAATTAGTGAGATGTCTGCCACTGAATTTGCAAGTAATTGCTGTGGCTCCCCTCAATGAAGCATCACTCAGGACACTCTTGGAAATTAAACATTCCTTCTCGAGCCATTATTTGCTTACACCACCCCTATCTTATTTAATAATTATCAAGTAAAAATGTGTAATTTGAAGTATGCATGTCATGTTTAGGAAATTAAGAAACCAGGGATGACAAGGTTCTCAGTGGATTAATGCCAGCAAACTATTGCCCTACCTTCTCTCACACAGGCAACCTCCCAGGTCCCTGCTAGGACCTAACCAGAGTCACCCAACCCTCTTTGCATATGAACCCATCCAGTGGTGCTTTGAGGTTTCTGTCTTGAGTCTGTTCCAACTCCCACAGAAGGAACAAGGGGCTAAGTGAAACCCTTTGAGTCTTGACTGAAGGAATGGGATTTGCATTACACCACGAAGTGTTCACAGTGGTAAAGTTAAGTCCTGTGGATGGTGTTTGCAAGTATAAATCCTACATTTCCAATATTTAAAATATCTTGTACTCTATGAAGCTTGATCGTGCCACAGCTCTCTAAATGTCTACAATGAACTATAAATATTTATAGCAGTGAGATTATAGTGAAGTTACTTGAGATTTACACAGCCATAAGCAGGATCATGCTCTACTCCATTGTCCCTTCACTAAAGGATTTTATAAGTTGGGGATCAAACCAAGATCTTTATTCAGTGGTAACTAAACCAGACAAATTAGAAATCCTCCTACTGCAGCTAGATTTTGGCATAAAGTTAATATGAAATATATTAATTTTCTGCTTAAAATAAATGCTCTTGTTTTTTGTTCATAATGAGTGGTTTGCTTTAGCTTCAGTTCATTCTCTTTCCTAAGCTCAATGACACTTTGATGGCTCAGCCTTCATTTTAATAGTCATAGCATGGAAAAGTTGAATATGACTATGGAAGAAATAGGGATGTCTGTTTCTCATGTAATCTCTGCTTTGGAAGGGCTATGTCTGATGTTGAACATGTGCCTCTTAAAGTAGATTTATTTTTTTTATTCTCTGGAAAATGTACTTTGTTCTCTAGAAATAAACACTTATTTGTATAAGCCAAAACAAATCCTACTGAACAGTATCTTATCAATGTTTATAAATGCTAGAAAACAGATTTCCAGCTGTCACTTCCATGTTTGCTTTGTTTTCCTTCAACCAAATCCTCCCTTTGGTTGCATATGGAAGTGCTTGTTTCTAGTAAAGAAGTTATTTTGTCTACTTGGATTCTGTTACGTATAAAGGCAAAGGTTTTTGCTATCTGCAGAAGCAACTGTGAAATGGAAATCCATTCATGTGGTGGCATGGCATGCCTCCATGGAAAGCACTAAGTTACATACAACAAGAAAGCATGTTGCCTCCCATGTTTCGATCCTCTTTTGTTGGAAAAAAAAAAAAAAAAGCAACCCATGGAAAGTGTAAATGGGAAACTTGATCTTTATTCCAACTGGCATTATTTTTATAAGAACAAAGGAAAGGCTTTTTTTCTTAGTTCGCTGTTGGCTGCTTCTTTAATGTGGTTTTTCTTTTGCTTTTTGTTTTTCACACTTACTCATGTTGTAAGAGTTGTTCCTCAGTGGCTGTACTGTTGTAGCATTAAAAGCGCTTTTTTAGTAGTGTCTTATATTTTACACCACATGAAACTACCAAAGGTTAGTAAACTGATGTTTCAACCAAATTATTTTGGAATTTCCATGTTTGTATGTGGGCATCTGTTATTTACATCAGCAAGGTAAAGTCCCTCTAGGTCATGAATAGGTTTTGGCAATGAACCCAGAGGGTGGACGGAACACACTGCACTAGCAAAGCAAGTCCGAGATGTAGGATCATTGGTTGACACAGTGAAAGATTCATATCACTGTATGGTTTATGTTGGACAAGTTCTGTGTTTGCTGAAGCCTTTCTATTGTTTATGTACAAAGAAAACCGTAACAGGAATAAGTTACTTAAAAGATTACGGGCATACTCATACCTCATACTTCCCTTCACCGTGGCTGTTTTACAAGTGAAAAGTTTGGTTCACCTCTCTTCTAGGAGTATATATATTTACATATACTTACTCTGGGTGTGTGTATATGTATAGAGAGGGGGGAAAAATATAGAAATCAAGGCATATAAACATTTACCTTCTAAATCAAACTGTCGCTTCCTCCAGGGGATATGAAGTATATTCATTTAGTGGAATAGTTTGTTTTGAAGTAGTCAGAGGGGAAATCCACTGTGAAAAAAACTAGTCCTCATTAGTGTGAGGGGGAAGCAGAATCCACAATGGAAAGAATGAAGAGACTGACTCAAAACTCACATGGTGCTTCAGTGCCAGAGCTGGGAATGATATCAGGCATCCCATTTCCATCCAGGTGACCTGTCCACTGCACAACTGGATCTCTCCATGGTCTGTAGGATGGCAATAAATAAGGAAACATTTGTCTGAGTTAGTAAATGACATGAGGAAAATTATTCGTTCTTGTACACCATGGAGTGATCTATTGTTTGTAAGCAGATTGTAACTGAAGAGCTGTAGAGCAGCATTTCTGGCTTTGTGCTTCACTTAATCATGGAACAGAGCAGACCCCAAGGCCCTGTGCAAATTTTAGGAGCTATGAAAACTCAACAGTAAGCAAATGTAAATTAACAGGTCCTCTCAGGGATTAAAAAGACAGGCTCGTTATTTTTTTTATTCTACTAAAAGGGCCAGTTTCCAGCAAGAATTATAATAAAAAAATTATAGCTCTATCTGAGGCAATTTGCTACCAGTTGCAATACCTGATAGGCCTCCAAATGTTAGTTAGCATCATCCAGTCTTGAGCACAATGAACGCCAGGGATCACACCATAAATCTATGGTCCTTGGGTCTTTTACTAAGAACATTAATCTAGCTAGTATATCCCATAAAGAAGGTGGAGCATAGAAAGGGAGAGGAAGGTTTCCTATATGCTTGATATAGTATATACTTCAGAAAATGTATTGAACATCTGTGTACAATATATGTGGCAGTATAAAAACCTTCTTTTAAAAATATTTCCAAATTGGCCATTTTCCATGTTACTTTAAATATATAGTATGTACTTGTATGTTTGACACAACATTCTGAATATGTGCTCCTATATTCGAAGTATAACGAGTAAGATTCATCACAGGGAAAGCAACATTTTCCACGTTAGCAATGCTAATGAATAAAATATATGTCATTCCTGAATTCCTTGCTATTATTATTTGCTTTTTGCAGTTTAACTAGCAAGCAGAATTACTTCGTACTGAATCTTAGTGTTTGCAGCTAAGGTTCCTGGGCTACCTAATAGCTGATTGGAGACCAGTCTTGAAAGAGCTAGAACATTGCTCTGGCTCACAATGGGCAGGTGTCTGTGCTAACAGCCCTGTAACAGCAATGCAGTCGGCTTGGCTGGTTTGTACAATACCATGCTCACTGGAGTTAGCTGCAGGTCAAAGGTGTAAAGCAGTGGATTGCTCTGTGTTAGCAAATACGATGAACTATAGAACGAAACAGTTGCTGAGGATACTGTGTCCACACTGTATGTTTCAAGGGGTTTCCCTTAGGCAGGTCTACTCTGGCCTTGCAGACTGAATACTCATTAGTGGTCAAAGCATTTAAATGCTCCTGGCACATATCTTCAAGTTGAGTGTGGTTCAGGAGGAATCTGGTTAACACACCCAACAGAATTCCAGCTGCAATCACTCCACAATGTGAGTGGGGACACAGTCAGCGGGAACAATCTGGAGATGTTCTTTAAAAGCACAGTCCTGATGCAAAATAATACATGAATGCAGGTGGATCAAATGTCTAAAAGGAGAGTTGTTTCACCGGTTATTTAAAGAGGAAAAAACTTACTACCACTACTTTAAAAGTAGTCAGCTGCATTGACTGATGGGCAGGGAAGTGGAGCGTGCTGACTGTAGATCTATTCTGTTTGATTATTGAGAGCACTTCTGTTTTGACACCTAGTATTGCTTGTGTTTTCTTCCTTTCTTGTGTGGACAAGGGGATGTTCCCAAAAGCAGGGTGCTCAATTAAATATGCACCAGTTACAGTAAATGCAAACAGTTTCTTCTTTTAATTATTGCCAGCTCAATTTAAATAGTGCAACACTTTTTCAACTGGGTGGACACAATAGGAGGTAATGTTTTTTTTGCAACAGTTGTCCTAATGGATGATGTGTTTCATTCAGGGTAGTGGAATTTGGTGTGGGCATTGGGGTCTCTGCCAGCACATCCCATTACAAGATCAGGACCCTCAACAATAAATGGTTCACATTCTTGGAACTAATGTCTATAATGGGAATAACAGAAGTGGAGATAATATATTACCTCGACCACAGGAGTGCATTGGAGGATTAATTGAATAATGGACAAAATTCATCTCTAATGCAACTGCGCTGATCTGACTAGCATGATTCTGTCTTCATGTTAATAAAACACATGAAAAAATAATCTTCATAATTCTTATTTTGCTATTATTATTAATGATTGTCTTACAAAACCAGAATGTGATTTGGAAGTCTGGTTTGCTTCAGATAAGTTTGAAGTCTTAGTTGGAAGCTTCCCCAAACTTTTGTCTAAAATGCTGATTAGCACCCTCAAGGGAATGAGCTTCCTTGCAAGATTTCAACACTGCTGCTTGTTTTTGGGCAAGGCAGAAAAAGTGTAAGAACAAGACTTTCCTAGGGATTTTCTCTGTATCTGGTTTCAGCTAAAATGTAATACAGGGAACTTAGAGTGTATTTCCTACAGCAATCATGTAAATGTCTTCTAAGCATATGCTATCATCTTTACCCCTATTGAATTGTGCTCGAACCCATACAGTTTCTCATTTCTCTTTGATTACCCACAGAAGCACATTACTTTAAGTTTATACCTAATACTAAGATAAATTGGCTTTAGGAATAAGCTAGTCAAGTAATAGTGGATTTACCATCTCTTTAATGTGTGCCAAAGTCAGGAATAAGTGGCTGACATCTGATGACTTGTCCAGGGATATGGAAAGCCAGGCAAATTTTGGCATTTTGAATTCACAAACTTGTATTTTGGAGCTGGAGAGCAGTTTAAGCTCGCTTGCTAATTTCTTATTCTTGTTCAGGGTATCTTTCTGCTTTCCCACAGATTTCTGCAGAATTGCTTTTCATCTTAGATTGTCATCATTCGAGCCCTACTGACACATTTTTAAATGTGCAGGCCTGAGGTGTTAATGCACTGCAGTCCATTGGCAGAAAGAGGAGAATAAAAACACAGGCAGAAATTACAGGGTCTTGTTGGGGGGAATGGATGATGACTGCTGAGAGCCACAAAGTTTCACTTGGAAGATTTTTGTAGCAAAGGCTGATAGGAGCTAGCAAAGTGAATGTTGCTGACACAGTCTCCCTATGATTTCTTGTAACATTTACAGGTGAAAGTGCTGAGAAAATTATATATTATCTGTTCCTTAAACATCATCTTAAATGAGAACAAAACCTTATTTCCTCAGTGCTCCAGTGCCTATTACTGGGTTTTGCTTTAATTGGATAGGCAAAGGAAAGCATGGCCAGCATGCCTTGTGTGAAGCTGGTGAATTGGGGAAGCAGGTGCCAATGCGTGTTTCTGACAGTGAGGACGGGTATGCTCTGGAGGTGACAAGTTAAAGTGTTTTAATCCAACTTATCCAGAAATTATTTGCTAAGCCAAGGTTGGCAAGGTCACATCTGTTTGCATTGTCTCCATCTTTGCCTGACCCGGAGTTGACCCTCAAGTTTATAGGAGAAATGAAAGAGAGGAGAGGAGGAGCTGGGGCAGGGGAAAGGGGAATGGTTCTATGACTGGAAACGGTGAACACAGAGTGAAGGGAAGGTAAATTCTCTGTTTCCCCAGCTATGCCTGATCATTAAAGATCTGTAATGGAAACTTTATCAGCTGTCTGTTCAGAACAACTGCAGTAAATAGTCTTGAAGTCTCCATGGGATGTTCAAGGGAAACAAACAATAATAACCAACACTTTTCTTTGAGCCTTTCCCATCACAAGGCTGGGGGTAGGAAGGTGCAGTTAAATTCTTATGATCACTGCCCAACAAACAAGGCCACTAAGAAATATTGCGAAAATGACAATTACAAACTGGGAAGATTGTCTTTGAAGCGGGCTCCTCTTGCAGAGACAACTCAATGTCAAATCCAGGTCTTGCACAGCCCTACACACCTGACTAACAGTCACACTTCTCAGCTTCTTGATTTTAAATTACAGGAATACCTAAATTCAGGTATCATTAGCAGAGACTTCCTCAAAAGAGTTGGACTGAAACTTGGCGTGCAAATATCTGTGTGTTAGAGCAGTGATTTTATTTATTTTTTTTTTACCAATTTCCCTGACCACTGGGGATTTCCAATGCCTTTTTGCACTCTTCCTGCTGGAAACAGTGACGTTCCTTAAATCACAGTATTGTGGGCTGCTAGTCCTGCTTATGTGGGCAAGATTCTTCAACAATCAGGAAATTGGAAGGAACTGCTAGATTATTTAAGAGAAAAAGATTGCTCTGGACTAACTACAGGAAGGGGACCTCAAGATGAATAAGCTGCAAGCTGACAGAGAGGTGGGATCCCCTGAGCATCCAGGTTTTAGTTTTGAAGGCATTGATGAAACTAGTGAGTATGAGCTTTGGCTAAACTGGCTCAGTTGAAGTCAAGTTCAATGAGTTCTACCCCAGTAAGAAATCTGCGGTTGTTACATGAAAGAGTTAATATACTGGTGCACTAACACTTTCACTACCCAGACTGAAACCCAAGGACATGGTGGAAGCTACTGTTGATTTGAGTGGCCCACTAATGTAACAGCAGCCCCTATTTGGTGTCTTGAGTAGGAATGCTTGAAACACAAGCTCAGCAATGTATTTTGCCTAGTCCTTCATATGTTTGTATTCCATATACTCACAGACTCTGTGACTTGCTAAACCCCAGTTTCATGAGCTCTGCCCATCTGCTGTGTCTTCAAGCTGAGGAAAGATGACTTCATCAGGCAACTCTTCCAGCAGCTCCCTCACCCTGATAACCCAGGGATTCCTGCTTGAACATTCCTGCTAATCACTCTAAGAGGTGGTGGTGCCTGGAGGAAGGACACCTCTTTTAGGCTTGTTAGAGCCTCAGGAATTTTAAACCAGGCCTTTTCGTAGAAAAACCTGATACAGATGCAAATTCAGAAACTCAAAGTAATTTACCTACCTGTTACCACACAGCCTGAAATCACAGGGTTTCAATGTATTTCAACCCAAAGCATGCTACAGTGGTTCACTGTGTCCTTCCCCTCTGCCTTTGGCATGAGCAGAATGGCTGTGCATGTGTCCTCCATGTGTGAGACTGCTCTATATAATGCTTAAATGAAATAGGAGCAAGCAGAAATTATATGTATGTACTAATACTACATCAATATGATTTAAGCCATTATGCATGATCCAGAAGCCCCCGGGCGTGCTATCCTCATTTAAAACCTCTTCTTACCTTTTACAAGAACTTCTCTAGAACACGAGCTCCTTAAGTTGCATTTTGTCAATCTGTACAGTGTGTATTTACAGAAAACACAGTATTAACAGTTTCTCTAAATATTTTGCTGCTCATTTTAGTGCCTAAGATAGGTCTACTAAGGCACTTTCTCTGTGCCTGCATATATATGTATGCACTTAACAAGTTGACTCAGAGAATTCTGAGCTATTTCAGGCTCAGCAGGTCAAGAAGCTGCCCTGAAAGACCAAATTCCTCTAACTTAGTTAGACGTATGTAGCTTGGTTGCTGTACTTGGCTCAACAGCTGTTGCTTGTTGCTTTCAGCCTTGAGCAAAACCAGGCTGGGTTGCCCAGGACATTGCCCTGGACAGGAATGAGGTGAATCCCGGTGCCTCCTTGCTGCTGGCAGGGGTGTGGGGACAGCAGGGTCTTGCATAGTGGTCACCCAGTCCCAAAGCTGGAGAAGATGGAAACTTTGGCCCTGGAGACCATGATATTGCTCCTATGGTACGTGGTGCATAGAGCAGGCATGTTGGAAAAAATCACGTACTGTTGCAGTTTAAAGGTGAAGCTCATGAGTTTGTTTTTTCTGGAGGTGAAACTTTGGAAGGGGAGAATATCACCAGCAGAGAGCAGCAGAAATTATTTTCTTGCGTTATTACTTTAGCTTTCTAGTAGGTCCCAGCCAGAATTTTGCCATCTATGGTTGAGCATTACATTCCCAGCTTATTTGCCTTTTCAGCTCCTGCCAATATAAGTAGTGGGTGAATTAAGCAGAGCATTTAATTGCCATAGAAGGTGTGCTCTTATTCCTATGTATGCCACACACTTCCACCGTGACCTCTGGTAAATCACAGTGTTTCTCTAGATTCTATATTTAGGCTAGTAAGTTTTTTTGACTTATCAAGCGTCTGTTTAATGTGAACATGCCTAGGCCTTAAAATTAAGGGGAACTCATCTCAAAGAGGGCCTTCAGGCACAACAGTTACATAGCGCAATAATAGATATGTATTTTTACAAGCAATCTGGCCATTAAAAAGTTTATTAGATGCCAACAATGTATCAATGACTATAACTAACTGTTTATAAGGCAGCGAAAAGCCCCGGGATATTTTGGATTTGGCTTTGAGCCCTAGTTTGCCTCCTACAAAAAAAATAAAGGGTGGGGGGAAAGGCAGGGAAGGAAATCAGCCTGTAAATATCTTCTGAGCAGCCTGAGCAAGATGAACCAGACAATTTTGTTTTATCCACTGACTGAGCATCAGAAGATAGAAGTGTTGCTGGAGAGCTGTTGCTACCTCTATGTTAGCAATTGTTTATGGTATATGGCGGTGTTATTAATTCATTGTTGCATTCATGAGGGTTTAACAGCACAGTAGTGCCAGTGTAGGATACTATAAAAGATCTCCAGGGCCCTGTGAAAGAACAGGGGTAGGCAGCGGTATTAGTGTTGTTAGGAAGGATAAAACAATTGTTCTTCCTTGGGTCTCCCTAGAGAGCTCCAGCAGGGACACAGCCAGCCAGTAACAAATTTTACAAAGGCTTCTTTAAACACTTGATATATTCATAAGTCCACACACACTAATGCGGTTAGGAAGTCTCATATGATCAATGCAGTGTGTGTGCAGATGGTGACAGTAAATGTACAGGAGAGCTGTGGAATAAGATTAAATAAATGTTATCAATGTGATTCCAGTGGTGATAATGGGAAATGAGACAAAAAATTATTACAAAGAACGGTGATGTGAAATCATTTGGGGAGGGGAGTGATTACAGTGGAAACAGCACTAATTTAGAGAACTAATTATCAAATAGGCTTCACACCATCCAAAAAGCAACCTGGAAGCCATTAGCAGCACACCCTGTGGTTTTGCTCAAGTAAGGGGATTAATGGCACTAGCTCCATAAAGGCAACAGTGGTAATGAATCTCCAGTTCTTAAATAGTAATGATCTCAATGACAGATTTCAGAGAACTGCATTGTCAACCCTCCTATGACCATCTTTTGCTTCATTTCTAAAATTGCCTTAGAGAAAAAAATTGAGGTCTCCTTTGCATCTCCATATGTAACTTTTCCCTGTCTGCGGCCAAATGAGGAAATGTTTTATGGATAGTTATGATGAATCCAAGACCTCTTGTCATGGGAATGAGGTAATGCTGCTTAAAAGTCCTTGCAGTTCTGCATGAAGCAATGTTTTGGAGCACAGAACAATCCTTTCCTGATAGGGACTGGGCACAAAAACCCTGTCCTCATTGCAGAATATTTCATAGATTCCAGGGTTTCTCCTTCTTCTCACAATATTGTAGAAGACTGTATAACAACCTGGTTTTAGCTTGTCCATGGCTTGCAAGGCACTGGGTGATCCACAGGGAGCGTGTGGAGGTGTACGTAGGAGGTTCTGCCTCTCCAAGGCTGGCCGCAGTGAAGAAGCGGGCGCCGCTCTGGCCTGGCCGTCCCTCTCCATGGGTTGAAATGAGCCTGCTGGGCTGTCCATCTCACACTTTCACCAGCACTTAAATTCACTTAAAAGCAAACTTTACTAAATATACCATGTGTGGGTGCCACTCATGATAAACAGTCTGCGATTGAATCTGCTTTGAATTATATTCACTTATGATTACCTGAACAGACCCTGTTTATGCTGGCTTCCTCAGCCTGTTGTTGGCAGACATCTCTGAATATGCGAGTTTCCTTTCCAGTTTAATCTGTGTTTAAATTTTACAAATAAACTTTTCAGAGATCTAGTTACTTACTCTTCTTGTTCCCGCTATCAGAGCGTGTGGCTCTTCCTTTTTAATGTACTCCTACTCCCTTTGATATCTCCATCCTGCAGGTTTTAAACCAACCTTTTAAACCCAGGCTGACTTGTGTGGTTGGAAACAGGCTCGTGGGAGACAAATGGAGTCAGTATACAGTTTAATCCACAATAAAACTTCCCGTCATATTTTTGGGTGATTAAGAGGAAAACATTTTGGTTGAAAAAGGCTGTGTTGTTTGTAGCTGTAATAGTCAAAAGATCTAGATAAGACATGTATTAGACTAACTGATACAGCTGAAGAACAGAGACACAAGTGTCAGACGGGAGAGCTAAGTATAATTTGAGAAATCATCAGAGTTTTGTTAGAGATGAGTAATACCATCTCTGTGGGAAAATGCAGTTGGCAGAGCAGAGAGTGTTAGCAGAGGAAGAGAAAGGTGAAGAGGTAATTATCTCCTAGGAGAATGGCAGGGAGAGACATGCTTGGCTTAAGCAGCCTGGAAAGGGATAGAAAATATCAGGCACTGTGAAACCAATGCAACTGGTATTTTGGGGTTCTGGAGGATACAATGAACAGCTGTCTCTAAGGAAAATGTGACCAAAAAAAAAAAAAGCCATACCAAAAAGAAGTCCTAAAGAGGATGCTCTTCTATTGAAGGTGATTGCATTTTTTTAAAGAGACACCTAAATGCTGTGAAAAGAATGGTTTGGATTGATGAAGAAAACCTCCTGTGACTGTCTTGTACTGTGCTACTCTGCAACCCATGTGGAAATTCATTGAGAAATTGCAAGTGGAAAGAGATCTTGTCTTGCTTTAACAAAGCCATTCTTCTTGATCCCAAAATTAAATCAGTCAGGAAGAGGCCAGAAAACTATCTTATACACCCACAGACTGTCCTCAGCTCAGCAGTGCTACTTAATGACATTTTAAGCACTTCAAGCTCTATTATCCTATGTGGAAGAACAGCTCTGTGCCTCAAATCTCAGTTTAGGACATGAGAACTAGATTTAAGTTTTTCTCTTTCCAGGCTTCCTGTCTGGCTTTCAGATGGGATTCGTTCTTCTCTCATTTTAGCTGTCAGATCTGAGCTCTGAGGTGGGTGGGATGAATCTCTCTCTGGAGAGCCTGATCTCTGGCTGTTGACAACAGGAGGAGCTTGCTGAAAAACAATTCAGCCTGGTTTTTGAGCTGTTACTTGGCTAGATAGATGAGAGTAATTCCAGCCTTCGTCGATTGCCAAAATTTATATTTTTTTTCTTAATTCCTTTTTGTTTCTTAGAAAGGAAGTGCAATACAGAACCTCCTTATGGTAAAGAAATAAATGCGTTGAAGTTTACGGTGTAGCAAGATGCTATCCTAAGCTGTGCACCACATGTAACATAGGGCAATGCCTTTTTGTTTGTGGTGGTTCAGCTTTAGAATAATTTCTCTTTTCAATGCAATACCTTAAATCCCTTTTGCTGCTGTTGCTGCTAGTCACCAAGCACAAAATCTTACACTGCAAATGATGCAGAAATCACACCCCCCTGGCCCCCCCCCTCTCACTTTATGTTCACACTTTAGATGAAGTGTCTGAGTGGAGGGTTTAATTTAGATTTAATAGGATAATTATTGCATGACAAATTAATGCCAAACAATTATTAAGCACATCTCTACAGAGGATTTTGGAGTTTGTAATAGATAGCTATCAGCTACCTGGTGGTTCAACTGCAAGAAGCCTGTGCCTAATAATCACAGCATTTATTTAATATACAAGTTAAATACTGATTTAGGTATAGTATGGTCAGAAAATTACTCCATTCTCCTAACACCTAAAAGATGGTAGTGTCACATTTTTATGTGGAAGCCCTGGGTTGGCCCTAAGGGAGGGAGATGCAAGTATTGCTGGTGTTATCACTGCTGCCTGCACCACATCTTTGGAAACAATTATAAAAACCCCAGGCCTTTGCTTGTGTATGCCAGCTCATCTGCAGTCAATAGCATTACCCCAGTGTAAAACTGATTGCACAGACTGAGGAATCAGGTCCTGGTTTGTTGGTGTGGTCTTCATCTAACTGGGCATGCAATTAATTTGGGGTTCCGCAAGGTATTTTTTTAAAGCCAGCCAAATACTTGAAGGTGTAAGAAAATGTTGAGGGTCAACTTCTGTCTGTCCTTTTATTTAAATTATTCCCTTTGAGCTTCCCAACAGAGGCAGGAATGGATGGGGTGCCTATGAGTATCCTGGGTGTTGGAGGCCCAGTGCTCTTCTCCGGCAGGTTGTATCTCCTACAATTACTGCAATCAAATAGTAGCAGTTTCCTCTCCCTTCTGCTGGGGATGAGAAGGCAAAGATTGTTGTCCTTCTCAGGGGCACAGCCACCTCCTTCCTGACTGGAAAAAGAAATCTCTGTTCACTTGGAGTGAACCAAATGGGTCATCCTGGGAAGGTCATAGCTGCTCTGATGTACCATTTGCAGGTGTTTATAGCAGATCAAAGAGTAATGTCTTATAAAACCACTGCCAGAGGAGATGGGGCTGGTGGGGACTGCAGAAATGGCAGGTATTCTCTGCTGGTCTCGTGCTAAAAATTCGTTTAATGCTTGATCTAAACTGTGCCACAACTTCTTGAACTTCAAAACGTGCTACAAAGCTCTTGTTTTGGGGGTTGTGGTGGTTTTTTTTGCTTTTCCCAAAGGGTTGAGACAGGGTGAATGACAGGAGGATAGTTTTGTTTACGGGTGTGATGCTAATTTTGTGGCTGGAAAGCTTAGCTGGTTATCAACAGTCTAGATAGTGAAGCTGGCTGCCAGCCTGTCATTACATTTTGATTAGTGTTTTTAAAGACAGCTTAAAAAAAAAGTGCCCAGAGCTGCTATTTATTTATTTACGTTGGGCTTACATTTGTAAAGGAATAAATAACATGCCTTTCCATGAGCTGAGAAAGGGAGCTTATTGCAAGGCACCCGGAGTGAACACTAGTGCAAGACATTTGGACAAAAATTACCTCTCCCCCTGCAAAGTAAAATGAGTATGTTGCTCTGTATGTCTTTGCGTGTGTATGTGTGTAAGAGATTTACAAGGAACCAAAACAAAAGGTTGCCACGTGGCCTTGCCCCTTTGCCTGCCTGCTGCAGCTGGTTGTTGCTGCAGCTTCATTTAAAAATGGCAAGACAGCACGTCCTCTCCCTGTCACACCGGGCAGCTTGTCCCACCCTGCAAGGCAGCCAGCTTCTGATATGGCACTTGAGACTGACCAGATATTTGCAATAAATACCTTGATAGAAGCTTCAAATCCCGCTTTTGGGGTGGGGGCAGTGTTTGCCTTCCCCAGGGCTTCTTGGAGTACCCGTAGGATGTGAACTAGATTTGAACTTGGCTCTTTGTAGATTAATCAGTGCCTATAAACATTCCTTTTCAGATCCCATTATTTATGAGAGAAGATTCCTCCCCCCTCCTCCTTCCTCCCCACCCCTCTCCCAGGCTTCAAATCTTATTGCTGTGCCATCTAGTTTAATTTAACCCACAGCAATTAATGTCCTTGACTGGCAGTGTTTAAACAGCAAACAATTTCATCCTGTAAATGGTAGCTTGCTGTCTGGAATACGAACAGATCTTTAACAATTACATCAGACTATATTTCCCCATGGCAGCTGTAAATAAAACACTTGCTATATTTTGATGCTATGTGTAGCAAAAGCCACCTGTGACATAAATATCATTCACATGGTCGTTTGAGGAATTGACAAAATTGGTTTCTCTAGTGTCTGGTGCTTGGCTTTACGCTCCTGTGCCTGGCATCGCTTCTTCAGCATAGCGTGGTGATGGAGCCTGACTCTGACCCCTTATTGCCAAGGTGTGGGTCATGCCAAGGAAAAGGTGAGCTGCTGGGAAGGGTGGGCACACAGGTGGCACATGCATCCACACCACAGGGAAACTATACATGGGCTGCTGCTTTGCTCGCTTCTTTGGGTCTCTGCCCTGAGAGGATGAGGAGAAGGGTCAGTGTTAGCTCTCTGTCTTTGGTTTCTCAGCAGAGGTCCCCAGTCAGGAGCTAAGAGCATTGTTTCTGCTCAGGGTTTGGTTTTGAGTACCTATCTGGTGTTGCGCTCACTAGCATCACTTGAGTCACAGCAGGAATGGTGCTGTAGCCACCTTCAGATATCATCAGCCACAGCCTGGTTTGAACAAGCAGTTCTATCTACCTTATTGCACCTGTAGCTCCCAAGCTTTTTCCCTCCAGAAATTTCTAGGAATGAATTTTTAAAAATGCATAGTACGTGGCTTGCAAATGTTGATTTTCCAGCTAAAGCAAAGATGGGGAAAAGGCTGATTTAGAAGAATGAGGCCCCAGCGGCCTCAGCAGGCTGAGGGGACTGAGGCGCCCTTACGGAAGGTGCTGTTCTGGGGACAACTGACAGAAGCACCAGTAGCGGTTCCCTGCGTCTCTCAAAGCATAGGATCCAAGTCCCGAGACGGTAAATGCAATTGAGGAATGCTAATTATCAGCCCCGAGCAAATGAACCTATTTACTTCTGGGGCTGCGCTTTCCTCTGAGAAAGCCCTTGAGAAATGCTGGTGCCTTCAGAAGCTTGATCTCAGTGAAAAGTCAAGGCTGAAGCTACCAGGGAGAGGTTGCCTGAAGTTCACGGGTAGGGGATTTTAGGACATGGAGTTTCCATTATCCAGATTAACAGTTAACATTTTCCTACATCAGATTAAAATATATAGGCTCATTTATTATTTATTATCTTACTCTTCTGATATTTCAACTGCTGCCACATCTGATAAGTACCAGCATAGCCTCCCAGGGGGCTTTTATCATAGAAGCAGATGATACCCATGTTGCTGTAGATAGATGGGAAGACAGATAAATAATCTTTCATAGTCTGTCTTTCAGGATGGTGAAACTATGACTGAAATCTCAGGGTAGTCTCCTTCAACAGAAAAAAGTGCATTTTCTATCCTTTGATACCACCTTTTACTACTGCCTGAAACAAAGTAGACATAAAAGGAAAACGTTTTAACACTCTGTAAGGTCTTTAGCATAGTTTTGAACTAACCACGAATCAGAAAGCAGTCACTTTTTTCAAGAAACGCACAGATGAAGTAAAGGTTCTGTTTTGAAGTCATACCATGTGTTTGTAGCATGTTCAAAATACAAAGCCATGCTGCAGAATTATAAAAAGAAAAATGCCCATGTCCTATCAATAGAAGGTTGCTTAAAAACTATTTAGGATACCTTTTCTGTGACACATACAACCAAACATATTTTTACACTCCTTTATTCACCCCTTTGTACGCACGTCTTCACAGAAACCTGCACCCACCCATGCATAGCAATAAAAATGACTGGAAAGCTGTTTCACTTAGGGCACTGAACAGCCAGTAAGTTACAGGGTCTTGTGTACTGCCATTTATTTCTTGACAAATTATCATATTGAATCATAGAGCGGTTTGGGTCGGAACGGACCTTAAAGACCATCTAGTTCCAACCCCCCTGCCATGGGCGGGGACACCTCCCACCAGAGCAGGGTGCTCCAAGCCCCATCCAGCCTGGCCTTGAAATTTCTAGCTTGTTTTTGGGGGGGGTTTTTTGTTTGTTTGGTTTTTTTTAACACACACGTGAAGGGCAGATAAAACACACATGAGAGCAGAGATGGGGCTTTGGCAAATAAACCTCATGTGCTTAGCCTCATTTTTATATGGTTATAAATAATTAACACCGCAGAACAGTGACAACATTGCAAAAACCAGTCAATAGAATTTTCTTTCCCAAAAGGTCAGGTGGATTAAAAAATAAAAAGGGGGAAAAGCAGCATTAAGGCAACACTTCTGGGTTCTTACAAATATATTGATGAGGAAGGGGCTGGTTTTGCATAGCATTTCCATCAGCTCTGCCTAAATTGGGATGTATGCTTGAATTCCAGTGAAACCACCATAGATCTGCATGTTGAACAGTGAAGCATCTAGCTGCAGGGTTTTCCTGGGTAGGGACAGGGTTTGGGCCGTGCCTGTGTCCCTGGGTATGGGTGGAGGGGCTGAGCAGCAAGGCTGTGCTGCTCCAGCCATGCTGCGGTTCTTGCTGTGCCTGCTCTTTATTTTTCCATGGCACAGCCTAAGTCTGCAGAAATGCAATGTACCTCCACTGCCGTGCCACAGCAGGAAGCCACGGTTTTGCCAGTCCTAAAAGCTGCTGAACTTTGAAACCTGGCAGCACGTACCTGGTCGTGGTGCCAGCAGCTCAACAGCTTAATGCCTCTCCACATCGCTGAACACCATCATTCCCGTCCTAATTATGACCTGGTCATTGTACAGAGAAAGAAAGCACAGTCAGACACAGTCCAGTTGTAATCCCTTAGCTGCTGCTCAAATGAGCTGTCCTTGCACAGTTGCCAGATTATGGAAGGCAGGCAAAAACCGGGGAAAATTATCAATCTTTATGCACCCTATAGAAAAATACTGCATATTTAAATTGCCCCCGTGGGATAACTCAGCTCTCTGAAAAAGGATCAGACCCATCACTTTTTGGAAAGTGGACAGGTCAATCTTTTGACGTGCTCCTCTCCTGCTATAACCCACAGGTTTATAAACTCTAGCAATATGCATGGGATGGCACGGGGGGATGGCTGATGCTCGGCTGTCTCGGAGCGTGCTGGTGCAGGAAGGATGCAGCCCAGTACCAGGGCTTTCAGGGACAGCCTGCTGGCATGTTAGCTCCTCAGCGCCTGAGGTTTGGGTGTAGTCACTGAGGGACAACTTAAATGGTGACCTCCATAGCAGTGCTGACCTGACAGGCTTTTACAGCCTCCTCAGAGCAAGCAAAAAGTAAAGCCTTTCTAAGAAAAGTGGAACAGGGCATGATTTTTATACCTGAGAATATCACATCTTATATTTTCTTTGCGAGAGTGAACATTTCTACCCTCCAGAAAGTACTTTCTCTCTCCCAAACTCCCTCAGCTCACATAATAGTTGGCAAAATGGGTTAAGGATCCTAAATTTCTCTGACAGTTAAAATACAAGAACCTGAATAATTTATGCAGCTCCACCCCAAGTTAAGAGGCAAACATCAGCCAGTGCACAGCAGCCACCGAGTTCCTTGAAATACTGCCTCAGCCTTGGGTGTTGGGTTTATTTTATTCAAGAAACACAAAAAGAGAAGAAGAGGCATATAAACAAGCATACCTGAAATCTCTTCTAATTGAAGCTGACATAAACTGAAATAATCATGAATTCCAGCACCTCTGTTAGATGCATTAGTCCTGTGTGTGCCTCAGGTGTTCTGCACACACCCAACTCCTGCTAAAGCGCTTCAGTTCACGCTTCTGTACCAGAAGAATCAAAACCTCAGTTGTACCTTGTAAATTACTTCCTAGTGTGATCTTAAATATTAATCTGCTTCAGGTTATTAATCATCTGCAAGGCAAGAAATCTATTTAGGATATGCAGTAGAATAGGGACTCTCTTCTGTCATCTGTGACAGCGGTGGGTTAACGCGCCTTGCGGTGGTGGCCGTGGGCCCAAGGCGATCATCTCGCTCCGTATCTCGTTTGCACCTCCCTGCCTGCAGCCAGAGCGCTTCTGAAGGTGCTGTGTGTGTTGCCTCAGATGGGATAGCTAGGGGCAGAAACAGGGCCAATGTCAGCATGTAAGGGCGTATTTCAGATTTTGCTTCTAGGGTACAGGGAAAAAACCCATCAGGCTCGCAGCGAGGTGAGCCTCAGCAACCCTTGTGTGAGCCTGCTTTCCCCTTCTGCCTGCTGCAGCAATTTACAAGCCACAGTCATGTCAGACATGGGATACGCTCACATCATATTCTATGTGCAGCATCCCTGGAACTCTTAAAGATTAAAAATGTAGCAAACCATAAATATTTGAAATCCCCTGGAGCTGGCATATGTACTGTCTTTAAGCAGACCTTTTTGATCTGGTATCTGTTTTTTCTGTAACAGCAACATGCTTTTCACAAGGTTCTCTCTTTTCTTTTCTCTTTTTTTTCCCCTCCCCTTTCCCTTCTCTGGCAGCAGAAAGTTTCACGTTGCTCTGGCACAGCAGCAACAGAGCATCACAAATGCCACTGCCCAGCTGCACAGGCGGGAGCTGAGACTGCAGCCTCTCCTGACCCCCTTGTCACCTCTTTCTCCTTTTCTTGTGTGATGATCTGATAGCATGAAGGACTGCTAAGAAGTGGGGTCACCCTCTGCATCTGAGCAGGAACAGGTCTAAAATGGGGAGACTTCTTTTTCTTAAGCACCCAGGAGATGTGGGACCGCATACACTACCTGCAGTGCAAGATAAGGACCAGATTGTGCCTGGCTGAGCTGCTCTGAGCTGCAGGCTGTGGCTCCTGGGCTGCTGGGCTAGTCTGCTCCTAGGTCCTACTGAAGGATATGGGAATCTCCTCCCCTGAACAGCATTTAATCTAAGGAATTCTGGTGGGGGTTGTGGTGGGAGAAGCACTGCTTAGATCTGCCATTCATTGGATTACTGGAGACAAGCGGTACATGTTGCAGTGTTACTCAAAGCACTGTTTGAGCTTATGTTGTTCTTGAACAGCCTGGGAAGATTGGCAAACGTTTCACTGCAGGGTGGACAGACATTTACTTGAATGTTCTCTGACTAACACTGGGAATGTGATCAGGCTATCTCCTATGTTCTCTGCATCTGCTCTAATAAGCACTCCCCTGTCTGTCGAAGAGAAGAGCCAGGAACAGCACCAAAAGAAATTCCCACTTGCGTCCAAATGAGTGTTGCCTGGGGGAAGAAAGAACATATTTCTTCTCTTGACTTATAATGAGAGGGAAGAAACAAATCAGAGTTTTGCAGTGAAGCAACACAATTTTTAGCAACACAGGATTCCTTCAGTTACCCTGTATGACTACATCTGACTTTACCCCAGGGCGTCCCAGCAGTGTCCTCCCACGGTGATTCTCCCTCCGGAATTGAACTCTGCACACTTTGCTCTGCAAGGTGTCTCTCTGGAGCTGGAGATTGGCAGCTGTACTAATCCTCATTAGCAGATTCATTAGCCTCGGATATGGATCACCCTGTAGGGGGAGATAGTGGTTCTCCCTGGTAAAACATCTTATGCGATCAAAGGCAGGGAGTATCTCACCCTCTTTTCCTTACAGTTAAGCTGAGATGCAATTATGTTCTTCCTGAGGCCAGGGAATAGATAGATAATAGTGAGCACTGACTTTCCCCTGATGAACTTCTTTTCTGAGCAGATTTTCAGAAGGATTTCCCCACCCACCTTTGCTTCAGTGATGCCGCAGACAGACCTCTTCAGGGCATAATTCAGGGCATCTCATAGTTTCATGTTTTCTCAGTCTATTGCTATTTTTAGCTTCGTTCCCCAAGAAACTAAGAATTCATAACCATATGCTCCCTCACCTTTGGTCTGTCAGCCCCTCGGTCTTCCTCTAATGGTCTGTGAATTAATTGACCAATTTCACCCATTTTGGACAGAAGAAATTATGTCCCTTTGAGTAGAATAGGCAGTGAGATTTATGTGTTTCTGCTAAATGGGGATTGCCATGAGAGTTACCTGTCCTGGCTCAGCCTAGGTGGCTGGTCAGCACGTGCGCAGGACTGACACAGATGCAACATGGGGGTTTTCTTGCCTTATACAAATGACATGGAAAAGAAATGGAGATGGGCGGAAAACTTCAGGACTGAGATAGGATTATGTGTGAGAGACAATCATGAGTGAGAACTGGGCTTCTTAAGGACAGCAGAGATATAGGACACTGATCCACTGGAGAAGGAGCTTTATTTTGTTCCAAGCTCAGCTGCACTGCTGATGGAGGAAGAAAGGATTTCTGTTGTTAAAAGATGTCCTAAGGATGTTGTTCAATGTCACACTGGGCACCAAAGACACCAGAGGTAGTCCGCATTTAACTCTCCCTTGGAAGAACCTAGCTAGGAGGCAGACCTCCACTTCTCATCATCAGCCAGCTCAGCTCTCTCAGAGACTTACCTAAATTGCATCTCCTATAATTCCCAAACTTTTCTTGCAGACACCTATTGAGCAGGTCTTCAAATACCCCCTGTTTAGCCATGTACAGCTCAGCACTTGCATTGCTAGCAGAGACAGCTCTCATCCGCAGACTAGCAAACTGTGTTGACCCACTCACCAATGAGAAACGAATTTTCTTTCTTGTCTCTCCTTAGAAAGCTAGAGGTTGCCTTCAACTATATCCTCTGTTCAACTTGCACTTTTTTAACCTTCTAATAGCTTTGTAATCAAGATCTAATTTTGGCTCAGGGCTTATTTGAAGTTGCAAACCTCTTTGAGTGTGTTGAGAAGTTGTGGTACTTCAAGGAGACAAGTGTTGCTGTTTCTTTGGCCTTTTGAAGTGCTGCTAATAGAAGAGTTATCTGACTCCATCACACACAGGGAGTTAATTGAAAACCTGGCTGTCTGCTATTGGCCATGACGACAGGCTGAAGAGCATGTCATTCAGCCAGAGCATCCTGAGCCCTCCCCTGCTGCTTCTTACCCCCATCAGTTTTGATTTCCAAGATAGCAATTGGAGGAAAGACAAAATTTTCATGTCCTTGGGCAACAGATACAATATTCATTTTGCATAGTTTTATTATGTGTCTGGAAAACGTATCGCTCCCACATTCATTGTATAACAAAGCTGGCCAGTATTGATGGTGCCTTGCTGTACTATGCACTGGTGATAGTCACTGGGAGCAGTATTGCCAGATGTACTGGCAGAAAACCAACCACTCTCTCCAAGTGGCCAAATGCTCCGACTTGCACACTGCATTGCAGTGTGTTGATGTTTTTGAGTAACCGCAAGATGTTCCACTGTAACAGCATCAGCAGCCGTTGTGTCCCAGGTGACCAGGAGCTGCTTAAATCAGGGCATTGAAATTCTATATTGTGGTTCGTAACAATGAACTTTATCGATCCTGTCTACACTGAGGACCTGATCCAGCAAGGCATCTGAGCACGTACGTTGCTCTGAGGCAGCAAAGTGTGTACTTTCTCTTTGCTTTGCTCCGATTTGAAATGAAAAGTACATTCTCGGTACAAATCTCAGTTATTTGTATAGAAGGGGAATGGCACTCCCCTCAGTGCCAACTGCAGGGACATCGTGTAAGTGCGACACAGCATCGATGTATCCCAAGGGAAGGGACTCGAGCTGGGCACACTGACTCTGGACTGAAACAATTGAGGAGTGCCTGCACAATCTGTTGCAGTGTTTCAGTCAAAGGGAGGTGGGAGTGAGGATGAAGCCAGCCTCCCACTGGTGGGTGATGATATTCAGCCATGGGTGATCATTTCTGATCTTGCAGGGACATGCTGATTGTGCTGGAGGCAACTCCATGGCTGTCCTGATTCAGATTGTTGGTTGTATCCAACAGGCATGATCTTTGCCAGGCTCTGAGCATGATACAGTTGAAAATGGGATTTGCAGTGTCCTGAACCTGTTCCCCACCTCCATATGAAGCAGTGTGGGTCATCAGAACCTCCTGTTAATTTAGTTTCATTTACAGCCCTCTGGGGGGTAGTTGTAGATGATTTTGGAGCACATGATGAGGCAGGAACCTTTTCTGCGAGTGTGAGAAAATACTCAATTTACAGCTGCGTAGGATATTTATAAGGCTGCGTGTAGCTTTTGAGTGTTACTTCAGTGGACATTTTAATTAGGCTAAATCTGTCTGGGAACCTTGTGCTGAGACACTCCTGTCGCTGCAGGTTAGGGTCTCTGCCATTAACTGCAGCTGGGAAAGGAAGAAATACACTGTTAAGAAAACCTGTTCATTTTAGGAAAAGAGTATTTGACAATACCTGAGAGGTGAGGCAGTGGGCAGGCACATCCAAACCTTCCTGCATGTCTAGTGGCACAGCCCAACCTAATGCATTACTGGGCAAGTAGCCTTGTGCTGGCGTTAACTACAGAAGGGGATGTGCTTTGGTGATCTCTAATCTGAAGTGTCACACGACACAGCAACATCTGTAACATTGACAAGTGCATTTTGCTCTGCTTTTATACCAGGCTGCACTTTGAATTGCAATTGTGTTTTATGGGGATCTGTGTGTTGTGTTGTGACCACTCCACGTGTAGGTTTTCGAGCTCTAATTTGAAGCTGTCGCTTTCCCTGGCTCCTATTCCACTCGTTGTCACACCTGCTTTGATGTATTAAGCCATCACTTGTTGTGTGCGTGCTTTTTAATCCTTTTAATTCCTTTGATTGCTGGGTGTTTAAAGACAAAAGGCATAAATAACTGGAACAAAGACTGAAATGTGTGCTCAGAGTGAGTTTTCCTCCTCCTGAAGTTGAGGCTGTTTTGCTTTTACTCACAGAATTATTCCAGTTCACTTAATCACCTTTTTTAAATGGGAGATGCACAAAAGTTGGGATTGTCTTAAGTGAGGTTCAGCAGCTGAGGTGTTCAGGGAACCGGCTAGACTCTTGCCTGCCTTTAAGCTTCTTAATTTACTTGGTAATTAAAAAAATTTCAAAACATTCCCCACGAAAATCAAGTCAGGGTTTTTTTCTTTATATACAAGGGAAAGCTGTTTTTCCTTTGGTGAAGGAAACCAGTCCGGGCAGCTATTGCTTTGAATACTGACTAGAGACACTGTCTCATCCAAATGTCAGACACATTCAAGAGCCAACATTATTTTAATCAGTCACCTCTGCTTCGCTTCCGCTTCCCTCTCAATCACAGCCTCAGCAGGCCCCCGTGATCCCTCGCTGCCTTACCTTCCCTGACTCCCATTCTCTGTGCTCCTTCCCTTTCTCAATCCTTCATCACCTGCCTCAGCAGGTCACCTCTCTCAGACCCTGGCTGCTGATCTGTTCGTATCATCCTGCATCTTTTTCCCAGTCAGGCATACTGGTGTCTATGGGGCATCATAAAGCAGAAGCCTATGAGACACCTGAAACAAGACCATGAAGATATTTGGGATGTTCATGCAGAGTTCATTAGGTTTGTTGTCCCCTTAATCTTTTGTGCGAGACTGTCACTGGTTTCCCTGGGCCCTTTTTGATAACTGCCCAGCCAGGAAAGCAAAGCTGTCTCCTGTTCCTCCCAATGCTCTCCACACTTGTTCAGACTGATGGTACTGAGGGACTCCAGCTGGGGGTGACCATGCTCTGCCACTTGCACTCATAGACATGTACAGAGAGCTTCTGGCCAGCCCAGGCTGGAACAGCATGGCATAATTGAAGTGAATTTGTGATGTGCCGTACAGACTGAGGGGTCTGGGGCCAGAACAGGCTCAAAACTCAGAAGGTGAGTGAAGAGTAGCTTTCTCATCCCAGGGGTCCTGTAGATCAGCAAGATTTACGGTTTGCTGTTAAGAATCTGAAGTCAACGATCATCAGATAATAAGACATTGACAATTAAGTACTTATTGCCCGCATGTGGCTTGGGCTGGTTTTGCCCCTTTTCCCATCTGCAAAGCCCTGGGTCCCCTCAGCAGGGTGACGTACACTGCTGCAGCTCCCTGCATTTCTCTCCTGAAAATCGAAAGGGATTATTTTCCTATGCTTTCGAACATTTCTAATTTTCTTGCCTGCTCCTGGGGCCTTAGCTTTGTTAACATTTTGGAAATGAAGCTGTGCCTCATGAAAAAGCTTTTCACAAAAAAAAAAAGCATTCAAGCAATCAGCTCAGAGAAACCAAAGTGCTCTAACTTCAGAGTAACTATGTTGCCTTGTTCATTTTTTCCATTTAATGACACTGCCTCCCCTGCTCACCTCACACGCTTATTTCAGTAGGAATACTCAAGTGGGAGCTCCAAAATTCAGATTATGGGTTTGTCCCTTTGTGCATTTTGGAGAGAGGTATAAAAGGCTAGGCTGTGAAATTTTAAGACTGCATTTTTGTCTTAAGAATGCACCTTTTACCTCTTGTCTTAATCTCTCAGTAGCTTTACTTAGTGCCCACCTATGAAAAGGATCACAGCAGTAAGGCAAGGGTATTCATTTTCTATCCTGTATTTTAAAATGAGTGTCAGACCATTGTTTAAAGAGGAGCATTTGTGATCCAGGACCCAGGAGAGCTCAGGACTAGCATGGTCTAGGAGATGCTCCCAGTTTCCCACTCCTTCCAGGAGCAGCAATGGCATCCCACTTTTGCATATGACTTTCCTGGACCGCTGTTTGCAATGAATACTGGGATCAGTGGCACCTTTAAGACACTGACAAGGCAGGATATTTCCTTCTTGTGGAACAAAGTCTCTGAGCTGTGCTGGGATCAGACTTCAAATCGGGCCATGAGTCAGCACCTCCTGCCACAAGGCATTTATGAACAGCTGAAACATCAACTCTAGACATCTCCAAGGCAAACATCAGACTGACTCCTGCACATGTACCAACCTGAATCCCTCTGTCTTCTTTTCCTGTCATAAAAATACCAAAGGGATGTAAGAAGACTGTGTAGACGTGCAACAGAAAGTCCTGCCATTCTATTCAGCTGTTGAAACTAGGCTGCAGCCAGACACACTACAACAGCTGCAGCCTAGCTGTGGGGCACTGGCTGCTGGGGTGCGGCAGAAAAACGAGCCTTGTACCTCAGCCCAGCAGCTTAACATTGCCTTGAATCCTCTAAGTGTGCTGGGCACAAATGATGGCGGTCATGAAACGTCATAAACTTTAGACCTTTAGAGAAATAGAACATCAGATTTTTCATTAAAGAGGTATGTTGGGTGCCGCTAGGAGAAGGAAGGAATTTATCAGCCAGGGAGGACAGGCAAAACCCCTTGCTGGAACGTTGTATTAAAAGCAGCAAACATACACACATAAACCAGAAGCTCCCTTAATAAAAGACCATTTATTCCTCAACAGTTGAGTCAGCAATGCTTAACATCTCCTATGAGGGGAGGAGATGGCTGTTTCTTTCAGAAGTCAGAAGGAGCTTGTTTTATTTTTGCAGGGCTGGGCCATGGAACTAAGAATAGTGTTAGGAATGATGTCTTTCTCACTTCTCTAACAGAGCAGTACTCCATTTTTTGATGTAAGCACTTCCACAGCCTTTGCTTTAAACATCACACAGGTTAGAAAGGGTTGTATTTTGTGTGAGGCAACTGAGAAACTTCCATTTCCCACGGGAAAGGTGACAGATACTTTTCTGAAGAGCAATTCATTAGGAGGAAAAGTCATAATTGTTAGTTCCATCCCCAAAGTAATTTCCATCAGTGCCACGCACATCCTCTTACCCCATCTTGTCACGGCACTGTCATGTGGCTTCGCATAGCAAATATTAGGATTGTGTCCAGGAGGTTAAAACTGAAGTCCTTTCACGTGAGACTGCAGCCTAGTCTTCCAGCTGCTCTCACAGTCCTGCTTCTGCAGAAATATCCCAACCATCCCTCCAGTCAAACCTGGTGCGAATAGTGAGAATCAATATTAGTTTTCTAAATTCGCACACAAACACTCTCAAAAACTATTTTTGCAGTTTATTCTTAATGTGAGCTAGGATCCTTTTCAGGTACATGCTCAACCCAGAATGCTTGCTAGAATCTCCCTGATTCTTGTGGTGGTTTTGCTTTTCTCATGCTGATATTTTTCTTCAGGCCAAAAGGTACAAGTAATGCAAGATGTCAACCTTGTTCCTTCAAGGGAGTCAATAGCCTGGGTGCCAGGCACGGAGAGCTGGTCTCTGTATGGTTCTGTAGGTTAAGTTTGACTCTAGGGGTAAATATTTAACATTTTGGGTTTGTTCAGTCATAATTTAATAGGCAAATGACAACACCAGAGGAATAACAACATATTTGATATTAGAAAGAGTTGCTGCACTCTGTTCAGTAAAGACATAAACATTTTTAATTAATAAAGTGTTCTTCAAAAATGCATTATTTACTCATTTGAATAGTAATGAGAAAACAATTTATCTTATTTAATGAACCATTTTAAAATATTTTTGACAGAAAAAGCAACAGCCTGTTCCCTTTGGCATTTTTTTTCTCCTCCTGTTGATACTCAATCGCATATAAAAACAAATACAATAGGATGATGAAACAGCATAAGACTAAGGCTGTAAAGCTCCTTGCAGAATTTAGGCCATGAAGTCAGGTTTAGCCCACCTCAGTATCAACTGCTGTTACAAGCTCTTTATTCCTTATGTATCTGGGGAATGCATTAGTACATCCCAGACCCAGCTCTATCCAAGTGTATTACTGAAGAAATAAGAACAGTTGCCATTGTTGAAATGTCACCTCTTGGTAACCTCAGTTTATTCAGGGAACAAAATGATCTCTAAGTACAAATCTGGCCTGATAGTCTCTGGAGAAATCCCTCCATAAGACTATTTAAAGGTTATCTGAAATTTGGCTGGAAAATAGACTCAAAGCTGTTAACGTGACTCTGTCATTGTACAATTCCAGAAAGTTCAAGCTGTTTCTGAGTTGTCAAGTGCAGAGATTTTGGCCCGCTTAGAGCTATGCCAGAATTGAGAAATGTATTGATCAGGATGAGTAAGAGGAAAAGAATAAAAAAAGGTGAAGCATCCTGAAACTGAAATGCAAAGATCAAGCACAAAAATCTAATCAAAACTTATCAAAGACCTTTTCTGACACTAAAAATATATTAATTAGTGTATGTTAATTCTGCCAAGTGGTTTTTTTACTCTGGGGAGGAAAAGGTTAGATTGTTGCTGAATTTGGACTCATTATTGGTCTTACATGTCTTTTTTTTTTTTTTGACAAAATATGTGTATGTGAAGTGGAACAAAGCTGATCCAGTGAAATGGGGAAAATGCAGATTTTCTTGATGTTTGCAAAATAGTCAGCAGCCAGTCAGTCCCAACTGAGTGTTCAGATGGGTATGAGGAAGCCACGGAGACTATTCCCCTTGTCTGGACAGCTGTGTTGATGTTTTGTTCAGATCTGCCTCGTGCATCTTTCCTTCTCATCTTCTCCATGATAGGCTTGCTCAGCCTGGTCATGCTGGGATGTGTGGGATGGGTCATCTTGGGCAAAGATAAAGGGAAAAACTGGGAAGAAATTGTGAACAGGATGAGGTACGTGAGAAGGGGAGAGCAGAGCAGACCCACATGTGTGAGGCTGGGAGATTCTTGCTTCAACACAGTGACCAGCTAATGAGTGAACGGACCTTTTAAAAGAAGATTACAGAAAAGACAGAGCCAAACTCTTCTCAGAGGTGCACAATAAATGGACAAGAGCTGGTGGATACAAGCTGTGGCAAAGGAATTTCTGACTGTATATAAGGAAAAAAAATGTGATATGAGTTTTTTGAAGAACAGAATCAGAGGCCCAGAAAGGTGTAGCTCTCCATCCTGGGGCTTTCAGGATTTGACTACAAAAGAGCTTCAGCAGCCTGATCTTGCTTTGAAGTTAGCTCTGCAGGCACTTGTACTAGGTGACCTCCAGAAGTCCCTCCCAACCTAGATTATTCTGTAATTCTAAGAAAATGAGGCTTATGTTTTATGAATAGGCACTGTATGATACAGCAAACAAATACAACAAAGGAATGAAAAGTTTTTTGGGTGTTGGTTTTGGGGTTTTTTTTGTTTAAATTAAGCATTTCTTTTCCCTTGCCAAGATTTGGGTACAAGATTTCCTTAGCAACAGCAGAATGTGCTTTTTGGCAGGGAAGGGGTGATGCAAAAGTACTGTTCCAACACAGTGTAGGTGCTTGGACCACCAGCAGGTGCAGTGTGAAAAGACAGATCTCTGAACCCAAAGTTTGGCAGGTTTAAGTTTAGAAAAAAAATAAGAAGAAAAAGAAAAGGAAACCATCTGTACCTTGAGCTCTGCTGAAACAGTATTTGGAGTTAAGCAATGAAAGAAAATTATCTTTGAAACAGTCACCTGAGCTTTTTCTTTTCATTTGAATGTTGCCAAGGACTAAGAATAATGTTATACCAAATGTTCTTGCGAAGATGGAGAAAATAGCTGTGGTCGAGCACCATAAAGCACCTGACCAGCATTTCAAATGTACCTTCTTCCCCTTCCTCCTTTGGTCAGCAGCCTCTAGAAAATGAGAAACAATCGCTTTCGTGTTGGTTTCCCCAGTGGGCAGCCTTGCCTGTAAGCAATTTGTCATTTAGCACAGTTAAATGAGAGATCATGTTTGGGTTTTTTTTCCCCCCGTTACCCAAGCTGTGATCCCGCTGCTGTTGCAGCAGTAAATGTTCTCCCCTCCCTCTCCCCTCCGTACCTGCCAAACACGCACAGAAACACTAGATCCGTCTGGCTGTACGTAATGGTGTGGTGTCCTGCTGTAGTTTACAGCATGAAATAGCCAGGGAATATGATCGAGCCCTGGGAACGGCTCCAACATTGGCTGAGCTGAAGAAAATAATGGGAGACAAGGAAAATGGTGTGAAGCGAAGCCCAGCAGCACTGGTGCTGTGGAGTCCTGTGCTGTCTGTGAGTGTCGCCTCTGGAATAGCCTCCTCCCCGCTGCCGTAGGGCGGGGGTGAATCGCGCCAGCCCCTCTCCCTCAGGAAGGGCTGCACGGTGCTGAGAGTTGGTTGCATAAGAAACGATTAGGCCAGATTTGCAATCGAGGGATGGCTTCTTTGAGCCTCTCAGGAGCAGTAAACAAGCCAAAACAGAGTGAGTAGATGCCCTAAATTTGGGATACTCCCTCCAGTGACGGCTGGGACCAAGAGATAACTGCCCAGCTCTTGCTGATGGCTTTTGTCTGGGATGCTGACTGATAACTATTCTCCCTTGACATGTGGTGCAGGCGAGGTTCTGCATGTGGGTATAAGAGAGCATACCAGGGGCAGTTCCATGTAGCACAGGGGCCTGAATTAGTCTTGGAAATCTGTATACATATCTCTAAACCTGTATGGTCTTATTCTCTTGTGCAAAAGGATTATTGTCACTGTGGAGGTCTACCTGAAGACAGATGTTACAGCTCTTTACCAGCTACTTTAGACAAATCATAAGCCTGTTCTACTTATTTTCCCTTTCTGTCACCATATGCCTGCATATGTACAATAAATAAACAAATAGAAAAAAAGATTATGGCTGTTAGTCAAAAGAAAGCATCAAGGAGGTGAGAACATCTCTCTCTAGAATGACTAGTGCCTGGAAAATGAGCCTTGAGGGGAGAAAAATGAAGGGAAGCCATGGAAATGAACAACAGGAGAGTGCTACAAAACGTTGTTGCTTCTCAGTAGAATTTTACCCATCAGCTTTGACATAAGTACCATATTCCGGCTGTAAAACATAATTAGAGCAGTGAATCAGAAAGGAGCTGTCCATCAGATAGCACAGCGTGTTCTCAGCCAAGGAGAGGGATGTGAAACTCATGCAAATAAGACTGTTCCCCTGCCTCCTCCTTGGGAAACTGGGTGTGACACAATCAGCAAAAAACGTTTGCTGTGAACTGCAAATTTCACGTGCTCCTTGGAGCCAGAATTTGCTGTTGAGCTCTGCACCGAGTCAAGCGAGCTGCCTCCCTCCATCAGCTCCTGCTCTCAGAGCTCCCCTTGCAAAGTGCAAGTGTTCCACAGCGCTGCTCCTCGGCTCTTTTGTGGGAGAAAGCAATGGCCAAACCCAACAGATCTGGATGTGAGCTCAAAGCCTGGATGGTGTTCTCGGATGTGGCAGAGCAAGTCTTCCAGCTCTCTGGTCTGGGTTCTTCAGATGTTTGCCAGGCTTGATCCAATAATCCATCCCTTTCTCAGCTATGTTGGCTCTGTGCACAAAGAACTCACCAGCTGGGTCATTTAAAGGGCCCTTTCAGAAAAAAACAGACTCTCTCTTTTTATTCCTTTAGGGTTTTATTTGTGTATTTTTCATGCAATCAAAGGCATGGGTTTACCCCTGGAGTTCCAGGGTATCCTCAGCCTGGGTGCAGCACATGATCAGCAGTGTCCCTATACTTCCATCTACTGCCTCTTACCATGGCAAGCCCTGAACAGTACCCTCAGATCAGGCTTCTGTTTTCCTACAAGTGCAAAATAAGAAAAGAACTATGACCAGGCAGGCCAACGGTGATCTGTTTGCCAGCAGCTGGCTGTTCAGTCACTCCTCTGAGGGATCTGTGCAACTGTTTTGCAGTGGTTCCAAACATTCGCAACTTTAATAGCACTGGGGCTTGGTATTGGAGACTATCCTTAATTATCATGTCTTCTTCCTTTGGGTGTCCTGTAGCCCCTTCAGATACCATTTGGCTTCACTCTCTTTTGGGGCAGGGAGTACAAACATGTTCCTTCCTCAGGTAGCTTCCCAGTCCAAGAGCTGGTGACCACCTTGGAACCACAATGACAGGACGTGTTGTAGTGCTGTGCCTACTGCTTTTTCTCTTCTGGGGGTGATTTCTTCTTCAGTCATAGCAGGGTTAGTATCAATTTTGCATTTCACAATGCTGTGTCTTAAAAGTTCCCCTGCTATTCTACAGCCTTGTAGTCTGTGTCTATACTATTATGTGCTATAATGTTCTTTAGTTATTTAGTGCTATGCTCCTGATCCTTAGCACTGCCTTCATATTGCATCACGCTCTACTTGTCTGGACCTACCAAATCTGTTCTCCAGGCTGGGAAGTTTCGACACTGGGATACACATGGCTTATGCCCAAACACTGCCCCTACAGCCAATTTGCACACAAATGGTTCAAGTCACATTCTTCTGCAAGCTAAACTTTCATTTGATCCTGGTTATTGGGAACAGAGCAGACCTGACCATAAATCCAAGTGCATTATGCATCCAACTAAACAGACCAAGCCTTATAATGGCTTTTGACTGCTTAACCTTGCATTGATCTTGGAGGCACAGCAGCAACACAAGTAACACAGACAATCAGCTCTGAGTGGGTGGAATTTCACTACTTGCACATTCCCTACAACAAGGACTTTCTCCCTGAGGAGTTTCTGGAATCCAACAAAAAACGCTTATCCTGGTTAATATTTAAAATGAAACACACCCTCCCTGCCAGAATCTGTGGCGAGGAACATCTTCTGCCCAGTGGCCAAGCTCAGAGGGATGTTTGTCCCTGAGGAATCCAACGTGCCTTTCATTCATGCAAGGGAAAATTAATTACATGCTAAACGCAAAATTCACTTTAGAGAAGCGCAGCTGGTAGCAGTGGCCTTTTCAAACGCATTCAGCTCTCCAAAGACAGCTGATTCAGAGCTACACATGCTGGTTGCTATCTTGTACTGTGAGGATCTGTACTGTAACTCAGCTGTAAAGTCTGGTTTTCTCTTAGGTACTTTCAGAGTGTGTGGCCACCACTTAGCTGTGGTGTATAACAAGCGGGACTTGTCTATCAGCTTCATGTCATTTTGGCAGCCCAGAAAGGATCATTTTTTGATATGGAACAGCCAAGGCTCTGCTGACTGGTGATAACCTAGTTGGACTGGGCACTTGTGCAAAACTCTCGCACGCTTCAGCTGTACCTCACCAGACCCTTTGTCTTCAAGTTTCTTGGCTCAGGGATTAAATTTTCTGCTGAAAGTAAATGTCCCCCTTACATAACTGATAGAAAGTCACTGACATTTTGAGATGAAACCAGATATCTGAACATAGGTGTGGCATGTGAGGTGGCCAAGGGCAGCAGAGACTGGCAGATATATCCAGGACCCAGTGGACACCTTCAGACTTTTGAAACCATTAGCCAAATGCCAGGCAGCACATCCTACAGGTGTCTTAACACATTTTGGACATGATTCTTTTGCAGCTGGATCTTTCCCCTTTCAACCTTATGAGCCTTCCCAGGAGATATTGGGGTCCCTGTGAAAGAACTGCTTGACTATCTTCACTAACTTGCTTCACCCAAGAAGGAAAAATGGCAAGGGCAAAGTGGCAGTAGAAGCAATAAATAGTATCAGATCTTTGTGAAAAGCACAAATTTTTGAGTATCTCCAGTTACTATTAACATCAATGTCAACATGAGTTGGTAAGTATCAGAAAGAAGCAAAAAGACCTCTGCCAGACCAAACATATGTCTCAGAGATCCCACTGAAAGTAACAGGAATCACTGCTGGGCTGCAAGTGCCCAGTAACACCTCCCAGAGCCTCTGTCTTTGTCTAAACTGAGCTCATGGTAAAGAACATATTTAAACAAGTAATCTGTCCTGTGCTTTGATCAAGAATCTATCTTTTGCTTATGGTGTCTTCTTTCTTTCTGTGAAGTTAGAGATCCCACATTGCTCTATCTTTCCCAAGTCACTTTTACTCTCTGCTCCCACTCTGTAGCTCACAGTGGCTGACCAGTAGCAATACTGGATTGCTGTTGTGTTGCCCTTTCAGGTTCATTTCATAGCATCAGACTCCTGGACCTCAGTTAACAGCCAGTTGTTAGGGAATGTAATGATGAGTTGCTCTTTCTGCCTTCCTCTTCCATTCTAACAAATGCAGGAAGATTGTCCTAACCAAGTGGAACATCCCTGAGCCTCACCGGGTGAATGAATTGAAGAAATGAGCACATTTCTAGGTTTTAGCATCAAATGTATCATTTTCAGTGTAACGGCATCCCTGCTATTAGCTTAGCAAGAAAAGAAGGACCTGCTGGGAATCACTTTTCCATTTTCATTTTAATCAAGAAATCAGTAAATTAATATTAGTTCTATGAAAGCAGCACAGCCTTTTTGTTTTCCCTGGTGAATATTTATTCAAGCTTTTGAACAAGTTCTCATCATTCACTTCTTACGTTTTCCACAAATTTTGAGGTTTACTGCCAGTGAATTTCAACTAGAGCTTATAGCAGTGTTGCTTGAATGCCGGCTCCTGAAAATCTGGTACAGTAGTCAGAAATGTCCTGATTCGATTTACGTTGGGAAGCAAAGAAACCTCAAATGACTTATCAAAACAGACTAAATTGAAATGAAGAGATGTAATAAAGCAAAATCCAGCCAAAAAGAAAGTTGGAATTCATTCTTCGATTTGCTTTTCAGAAGCCAAACCAAAACATTCAATCGATAGCAAGACATCAAGCACTTTCAAAGAATTCATTCTTCTTTTCTTTTTCCCCTACCAAAATAATTACAGAAAGTCCTTCTCATGCATGCAGCTGTGTCGTTCAGAAACATTTCCATCCTATGATAACAGAGAGTCAACATTCAAAGACACCAAGGTTTTACACAGGCAGAAGCTAGAAAAGAGCAAGAAGGTAAAGCAACTTTTCCAAGGCTGTGCAATAAAGCCAAGAATAACGTGCGGGTCTCCTGAGTGTCAGTGGAGAGTATGAGTCACTGGACAAGTGATGGTCTTTCATTGCAAACACAATTCTCATTGATAATATTGTTCTGCTTGCAGAGCAAAATACTATGTCTCTTCTACTGTCTGTTTTGACTTCTGCAGCTCAGCAGCACTGTTGTACTGAAAAAAACACATGGTTTTCTGAGAACAGCACTGACTTGGAGAAAAATGTCTGCTGAGGGACCTTCCCATAAAAGTACCCCTTTCCCTGTGAAATCCAGTTGTTTAATGTTTTGGTTTGGGGTTTTTTTTTGTTTTGGGTTGTTCTTTTTTTTTTTTTTTGGCTGTGTGTCCAGTAGTAATTATCTTTGCATCTGAAATACTCTTGCTGTGTGGCAATGTCCATGCTGCTCACCACCCAGAGCCTCAGCCAGCATGCTTTCTCTGCTCCGACACCTGTCTCCATCTCAATTTCTGGGATTATTATTTCTTCCTGATTGAGGATTAAACAACAAAAATAAAAATCTCCCTAGAACACAAATGCTTTGGTTGAAACCTGAGTCATTGCATCTTCTCTGCTCACCTGCAAAGAAGAAAAAAGAGGAGGTAAAGGGAGAGAAGCGTTCTTAATGCTTGTGCTATATTAATCGCATATAGTTTACACTGCTCGGGATCAAGTCAGCGCTACCAAATACATCCCCCACCCTGTCCCCCAGCCAGAAGTGCTAAGCTTTTGGCTTAGATGAGGCAGTTTGTGTAGCAAAGGAGTGGCTGCAGCTCCCCTTCCAGCAAGGTAATGAGGATTCAGTGCCATGTTACTGCTTCTTTATTTCGCTTTTTAATTATGACAGCATAAACTGGCTGCTGTGATTGAGCTGAAGAATGGATCTTCCCAACCCTGTGCCCTTTTCCCGCTCCCTGAGTGTCCTGCTTCTCTCTTCCAAGATACATAAGTAACAGGCAATGACAATTCCTAGGAGACCATCCATAAAGCCAAGTCCTTTCTGTGACATAATCTTTGCAGGTGGCTGGTATCAGCCAACGAGTAAATCATGCATGACATACATGTGAGGTCTGATCCATCTCTTTCTTCAAGATATTACAGACCGCATGCTTGCAGGTACATGGAGCACAACACGTGCTGAGAAACACAATTACATAGAACTGAGGCCAGAAAGAGACTGCAGTTGAACGCAGATGTAATAAACTGAACTCTTTGTCCCATTTTTTGTCCATTTGGGCATTCATTAATGTAGATGTAGACTGCTGAAATCTGTGGAGCTGATTAGGTTACCCAGCCAGCCTGTCCAAGGCACCACATCCGCATCAGTGATTTCTCCCCCTCAGAGCAGGAGCATCTTCACTTGCAGGATATTTATGTATATTGGGAACCTGTCTGGGTGATTTTCTAGTCTGTCACAAAAATCTCTACTATTTGTAAATATAATTAATAACTATAATGATCCAGCTGAAGAGAACCAGTCAAGCTCTATCATGGTGAAGGGAGAGGAAAGACAGACACCTGAGAGTGTGGTGAGGTCAGGCAGAACACTGCTGGGGAAAAAGGGCTCTCACAGAAGCTTGAAGACAGGCAGAGTTTTGAAAAGAGCAAGAGGACAGTTCAGATCTTTTGATTTCAGAATTAAAATCGGGAGCACAGGAATTGAACTGGGCTCTCGGCATGCGTTTCACAGTTTGCTGGCAATCTCTGCCTTAGCCTGTGATGTGAAAATGCAGATAGTGAGTGAATCTTGATAATTCCCAACCCACCTAATCAGATTATTTCATCACCTGAATGAAAAGTGACAAGTGGAAGGTAGAACAGGAAGGCTTGAGCTGTCTTGGCCATGGCTCTTTGCCTTTTCCAGAGCTGTGGGAGTGGTGATGGGGATATCCTGGATTGGTAGAGTTTGTGGTGTATCCCAATGGGCAGGGTACTCACCTGGGAGACAGGAAACAACTGTTTTATTCCTAGTTTTTCCTCATTTGCTGGATGACTTTGTGTGATGACAGGTTAGGTTGCCTTGTCTCCAACCTTGAAGATCCTTTGTGCAATGTTAGAAGAAAGAGAGGAGCATAGATGAAACAAGCTTTACCACTGCAGATGCTGAAGCCACAGGATCTTCTGGTCACTGTGACCAGCCAGGCTCTTGCCATCTTGCTCAAGGAGAACAAATTCACTGTAATGCGCTCTAGAGATAGCACCAAGTAACAGTGCTGTCTCCACCACCTCCACCAAATGGCTGGCAACCCTGCCATCAGAGCTGTGTTTGCTCTTTTCCCTTTTTCTTCTTTCCCCTAACTTCTTTCTTCTCCACCCCATCCTTACCTTTGCTTTGCCTTGTTTAAAAAAAAAAAAAGAAAGAAAGAAAAAGAAAGAAAAAGAAAAAAGGTTAAACCAAGGTTGCATCTGTGCGAAAACACCACGAAACAGGAATGAATAAAAAGGCAGCTGAAAGCAGTATCTTAAACACCCAGCAGTGATATGATTTTGCCCAGTTTCTGAGAGGTTAAGGCGACCAAGAATTAAGCTGCCCTTTTCCAGCACTAAGGTCTCATTATTTGCTATCTTTCTTGCTCTTTTCTCTTGCATCACATTTCCTCATCTGGCTGATCTCGTTTTGTTTTTAAGGAAAAAATCTTGGCTCTAAAAACAGGGGCAAGAACACGAGTTTCACAATGCTTTATTCCTTTCCCCATAAATGTTACCTCTAAATCTATCTAACAGATTGACTAAAGGGGTCGTCTTATGCAACTGAAGCTGTTGCTAAAGAAATAGGGAATAAGAGATCTTGTAAAATGAAGGTTTTACATAATTTTCTACACTGCAAAGAGTTTTTGTTGAGATTTCTTCTCTGTTTTGCATATTTAATAAAAGTATTAAATGATTTTTAATTGTGATTGCTTGCCACTAGAGCTTGTCATTGCTTACTAAACCCTAACAAACAAAAAAAGAAAGCCTCTGAAGTTCATTTAGGAATTTTTAGTGTTTTACTGTCTTTAGATATGTTACTATCTTTGATCTTTCGTGCCCATTTATTCCATCATAATTAGCATAGCCTTTTCTTAACAACAAAGTAAAATAAAATAATGATTGTCCCTTTCTACTATTTTTGTTACTATAGAAGTGAAGTACAGGGCTCTGTTTTCATCTTTTACTTTCCAGGGCTTTTGTAGTACAACTATAAAATTAGGTTTTTGTCCCACAAAATAATTCAAGTCCTTCAAAAGTATTTCTGACCCACATTTTTGGAGGAAAAATCACATCTCAACGTGTTTTTTTGAGACAAAATCTGAAAGAAATCTTTTGTTTAGATATTTTTGAAATTTTGTTGCAAGAGTCTGAAACATCTTGTCTTATTCACAGTGATCTATTTTTTACCCTTACTAACTCGCTAGCTAAGTAATGAAAACCAGGGCTTTTTGGCAAAAAATAACAAACCCCTCAAATGAATAAACAAAAAAGCCAAAAAAACTCTCATGTGCAAAAGATCTTCGAAAATATTTTGAACAAAGAAATTCCTCAAAACTAATCCTTTTCCTGATAATTTCCTTTTTTTTCCTTATATAGCTCATTTTTTAAAGGACACAGTAAATGATCTCTAAAAAAAATATTTACTAGCTCTAAATCTAAGTCTAGAGCATACAAAAACTGGGGTGAAGGATGGGCTTTCAGTCTGGTGCCTGCTATAACAAACTCATTTAAAAATAAAAACTAGGAAAAGATGCAAATATGGGCCTCAAATCCAACCTAATTCTTTGCCTGGCAGGGAAATGAACCAGGTGGCTTAATTGGTCTTTCCTGTTTTGACTGTATTTTCTAGCACTGCCTTTGAATTGCCAGGTTGTGGCGGGTGTTTTGTACTCATCTGGGGTGAGAAGTTGCAAGGATTTAATACACCATATGACTGCAGCCTGCAGCACTCCGAGGTGTGCCTTTACTATGGCAACTGAGGGAGCAAATTTGCAGTGAAGCATGTTGTGCCAGTTGTGTGATACTGATGCCACATTTATGTATCACAGTAACTTGCCCGGTATGGTGAGGGATGCTCTGTGTGCTCCTTTGTGAAGAAGGATGGACACCCACCTGCAAAATTCAAAGCCTCTCAGTTTATGTATGTGACTGAAAATCTGAGGAAGGCAGTCCTGCTTTTAGCTCTGGAAAAAACTCTTGGATCTATAATGATGCTTTTACAAAGTTCAGGTACCCTCTCCAGTCTCAGGGTGGACCCTGGGGGCCACCTGCTGATGTTCATGTGCCTGCTGCGCACATGCTTGACTTGTTTTACTTGCAAGAGGCAAATGGCTTGAGTACATACAGCAAATCCAGTACCCTGGGCAGTGTGTGCATGAGTAGAGACCCTTTGACATCTGTGCAGTCAGCCCTGGGCTCCTTGCACGTGCTCTCCAGCGTTCCCGGTGCAGGCTGGTCCCTGCTGCGGTAAGCTTCAGCAGCATGTACCAGACTTTCAATCTCACGCTCTCAGAAACAGACCCATCTTCAAAATCTATAACGCAATTCACAGAGCCAGTTTTTCATCTAGTCTTCCATGTCTGGAATGAGCCAAGATTTTAAGAGTCGCAGTCTGGGTTGGGTTTTGGGGTTTTTTTTTGCCTTTCTGTTTGGTTTGGTTTGGTTTTGTTTTGTTTTTTTCCCATTGCGCTCTCAGACAACTAATGTGAGTCATTGACTGGCTTTTCTGCTTCTCTGCTGATTTGATCGGCTTTGTAAGGCCAAAATGAAGCCAGTCCCTTGTGGAACTATTTGAAGGCCTTTGCTGATTCAATTAACTCTAAACTACATTCTTTGTGGGAGGAAGTTAGTGAAAACTGGCTGGCAGGGAAGGAATTCCGCTCGCTTAAGCCTCAGTTGGCTGTGGCACTGCACTGACCCATTTCACAAATATCCCTGAGAATGGGAGAGTCCAGGAGTGGTGCAGGGTTTACTTCTCAGACCAGTAAGGGTCTGTTTAGCTGTTTGAGGCATAGGACTAGGAGGGACCATTTCAAGTCGAGTCCTGTCCTGTCCATCAGAGGCAGCCATACAGGAGATATCTGTCTGAGAAATATTTGCAGAACCGCTGCTGTACCTGCCATCAAAGAACATGTTCCACTGCCCTGTGCCCCACATCAGTGACCTGGAATGAAAGGTGAAAAAAAACCCCTAAACCCACAGCTAATCTTCACAAGAGAAGGCAGCAGGAGAGACAGAGGATGTCTCTCATGTCCTAGATTTTCCAGTAGTCGTGTGGCTGTTACATCAAACTTCCAGGTGAGCCGATCAGGCAGACCACGCAGCACACCAGAAGGGACAGGAAAGCTTAGCTGACATCAGAGAAAAATTCCACCTAATCTCACACTAGGAAAAATAACCACAACCAAAACTATGTGTCTGGCAAAATAACCAGTCTTTCTCCAGACCAGAGAACAAGCCTCAGTGCCCCCCGTGGAGCTCTGTAGTTGCCTGCACAGAAATACGTGACTGGTCTGGTATGTTACTCAGTTCAGTGGTGGATGAAGAAGCTGAGCAGAGAGGCCTGGATGTCATCATTTGGTCTGCAGAAGGAAAACCTGCATTTCAAACATCCACTCCCTCTCTGGCTGAGGGGAGCTGAGGGGCTCCGCAGCAGCCCTGGCTGGGGCACTGCTTGCCATTTTCATGCTGTTTGCTGAACCGAGGAAATGGGCAGCACAGGGAAATGTTCCCAGATCAGATGACCCGTTTTACTTGAGTTAAATTGAAACAATTTGCATTTCATTTTTAGCTTTGGTTTAACCTTTAAAGGAAAAATCTGTCAGCTTCCAAAATCGGGCCTCAAAAGGTTTTGTTTAAAAGAAAAACAGAAATGAAGCACTAGGAGATTCTCATCTCCTAGATTTCTTCATACCACCTCTCCAGAAAAAGCTGTTTAGGTGCTGACACACTGCTCACAGCATCCTTTTTTGCCCAACTTTGAGCAATATTATTATGAGCATCAAATGCTGAAGTGTCACCTGCCTAGCAATGTAGTGAGCTCCTGTCCCTCCTCTCCAGCTGAACCTGTCACACCTACCAACGCAGGGAGTTCAAAGAAGCATCTCTGTGGTTTAAATAGCTCCCTTCAAGCTGATGCATCCTTTCCTAATCACTGGGAAGCCTTTGCTATCCAAGTTCATTGTCTGTTTTCTTCCCATGTGGTTCTGCCATCAGTCAACTCAGAGAGGTCTGAGTTTCAACCAGAATCTTTCATGAAGGGACGGTAAAAGCACTAGTGGATTAGAAGATGCTGCGCTGTTGTTGCTGTTTTAAATCTGATATCTTTACAAAGGGAAAACATTTCCAGGGATATGTTTGTACTGTTAATGAAGATCTAAGACAAGCGAACAGAAGAAGGAAGGTGGGAGGAAGGTTTTGAAAACACTTGGGGGTGGGGCTGGGAGGGAAGTCAGCATGAAATGGAAGTTAAAATGAGAGTGCAATGATTTTAGAAAAGATGCTAGCTGCTTTCTTCTCTCCTTGCCTTGCCTTTCTTCCCTGATAAACATATGGATGGTAGAACTGAAAAAGATTTAGAGTAGAAATGCTAATGAGGTTTACATGAAGCAGCATCTTGTCTGTTCTTGCAGGAACCTGGATCCCTCCCAAGTTCCCAGGCAGCGGTTTGCTAAGGTACAGCAGGAGCAGCAGGTGCCTCCAGGCTTCACAGGCATGGACCATCCGCTCACGCAGCGAGGCTTTTGCTCTGCCAGGTGGAGTGGATTAGGAGGTAGAAAAATGGGCCTGATCCAAACTTGTGCTCGATGTGCTTTCAATTCTCAATGGCTTAGTGGCCCTTGAGGGTATCTGGCTGCTCACACGTTGTGCTCAGCATCTCATAGAAAAAGGCTAAAGTTGGCTAAAGCTTTGACATTGCTCCATTACTCTGTGCCTTGCCTTTACTTGGACTGTCTGCCACGCAAGCTACGCATCCAAAATGTATGGCAAAGAGGCTTCTTGCTATGTTACTCCACACCTAAAAAATTCTCCTGCATAAATTTCAGTAGAATGATTGTAGCGTCTGAGGATTTTTAATAGTCTGAATGGCATCTTCCTCAAATCTGTGTGCAAGCTCAAATTGCCCTCACTTAGTGTTTAATGTCTAACTGGGGCAGACAGTAGCAAACTAAATCACTCCCTGGAGGTCATTTCACTGACTATAGAGGAGGTTGCAGTTAGAAGCTAGAGTAATTTGGTTGACTTGGATAAATCTGGGCTAATCTTCCCTCACAACCTGCTCTGGGCAACATCCTTTCCAGGATGCCATACACCCCTTCCCAATGGTCCTGTGTCCATGCTTTTGAGTGAAGAGACCAAAACATGGGTGGGGAAGAAATAGGACTCAGCAACCGAAACTTTTTGTTTTAGGGTCTTGAAAGTGGTCACATAAGCCTGACTTCATTCCCCAGGTTGGAAATGTTGTAAGCTGGTATTTGGCACAATGCTCTCTTCTCAGTGACGAAATCTCTCATTAGTTTGGGGTGTGGGATGTGAGGGGGATGGCTGTTGTCAAAATGAAACGTTATGAAACAGGTAGATCTCAGGATGAGCGCTTAAAACCTTCATGTAACTTCTTGGCATTTCTTCTTAACTCTCAGAAGGACCAGATTTAATGATACACCTATCCATTGTGTGCTTGACCTCATGTCTGGTCTCCCCAGGATGGCTCAAAAAAATCAATGATAAGATTTTAATCAGCTGTAATAAGTTCATGGAAGAGAATCATTTACCAGGGCCCCTCTGTTGTATGCATTTGCACCATGGTTCCAATTGATTATTTGTGCCAATTATTAACTATGAATCAGGATTGGAGGGAAAATAATCTGTGCTTGGTCGACTTCATTCTGTCTGAGATTTTCAGATAACATCAGCAGCCCCCTCTGCCCCTTAGCCTTCTACTGCACCATTTAATTGCTGTGTTTCCCTCCTAAATTATCTGTGATTAATTTTTTTCTCTACTTTTCATAAAGTAAAGCAAAACCATGCAGTGGTTGGAGGAAACAAAAGGTCTCTTATTAATTATGACTCCAAGCAACTTCAACCCGGACTTGGGGGCTAGAAAGTACCTTGGATGATTTGTGCATCGGCTTTCATACGCTTCTGAAGTAAACAATTTGAAAACGAAAGTGAAAAATACCCCATGATGTTAAACCTAGAACTGGCTCCTGCAAATCTTTTGCCTGTAAGAATCTCTGGGACCTAGCAGCAGACTATGTCCTGTGCAGGTCTCCTAAAAAGCCATAGTTTAGGGAGAAGATAATAATAACAAATGATGCTAATAATAAGCCTTAGCTCTGCTGTTCCTGGGAGTATTTGGGAGGCAGCAAAGCATGCTCAGCCCATGGAAAAATTACTGATACTCTGTGAGGTGAAAGTCATACATTAATCTCGGTCCTCCTAAAGTTGTTATGGCAAATGTGAAAAAGGGGCTTTTGTGTGTTGCCACCCTGCAGAAGGAACTCACCTTTTGCTGAAATGAAAAAAAGTACTGCTTGGGCAAGGGATTAGGCCACTGTCAATTTTCCTAGGCTGATAGCACTGCTGAAACAAACAAAAAAAAATACTTCTCATACCCCTGCAGTTTCCTACTTCCTTGCGGTTTCCTGCAGTTTCTTGCTTTAGAGCTTTCTCTAGCAGTCCCACCACAGGCAAGGTTTCTCCTTCCCCTCACTCCTCTGGTCGTTTAGCTAAACACTCTTCACCAAATGACAAGCAGACTGTGAGAAAAGGGAGGCTGGACCTTACAGTTTCTTGGTAAGCTGAGTATTTCCAGCTAGCTCAAAAATAAGAGTTACTGTGCCAGACTCCAGACGCTGATGATGCTTAGAAACACAGGTTATACCTCTGAGAGCTTCCAAGCACCAACAGTGACATGACCATCTGGAGCCACAAGCGACGATGGTGATTCCAGATCAGCAGAGAAAGCTCTTGATGTACGTGCACAGCCGAAGACATTGTGAAAGCCCATCACAACCATTTCCATGGCAACTGGCTTTGATGGACTGCAGGGCAGTAAGAAACCAAAGAATAAGTTGACTTAGGGCAGGGGAAGAAAAACTATGGTTATAAATATCGTGTAAGTGCATGCGGGTCATTTATCTGTGCTGGGTGTGTGTGTGGAGGTATTCACACATATAAGGGTAATAAGGTGGAACTTAACAAAGCCATTGCCCAGGATACTTGTCTCGGTCAGGACCCAGCTTTCTCCTGCTGCCAAGCATGTGGAGTTTCATTTTCATTGGTGGCTGCTGCTTCACTGCTCCTATCACTTTAGGAAAACAAACAATAAAAATCCATAAAAAAAGACTGTATGCCAGAGGTTTCCCACCTTAGCATGGCCTTGGAGTCTTCTGTGAATATTGGACCTTGGGAGATCAACAGGACAATTCTCCATAGTGATGAGCTTTGGAGAGTACAGATCAGGGATGCACTGTCAATGGGCTTGTGAAAAAACAAGCCCCAAATAAAACATCTTTGTGAATCTGTGGCAAAACCTATGTACTAGCAGTGCATATCCATGCAAAGTAAGCGGGTCAGGTGCTGGGAGAGGGTTGTACTGATTTATTTTCCTGTGAACGTCACATTCAAGAGGGAGAAGCAGTGCCACATGGCACACAAGCATGGATTAAGAACAGCTTCTATTCTGTTCCTGAAAACAGCTCTTGGTGTACTGGTGATTTAAGGCTAATTGGAGAGGGCTTGTAGTGGTCCCATTAGAGGCAGAGAAATGATTCAGTCACTCCTGCTGAGCAGAGTCAAATGCTTCCAGCTTTTGGGTTACGCTCCAAGAGACAGGATGCTTGGCCAGGATTAGTAGTTGTAGTGTGAGCATCAGGGAGCAAAGACAAACAGGGAAGCTTATTCCTCAAAGAAAGTAAGTTTCTCACATGCAGCTTTTTGAAAAACAGCTGTTCAGGATGGAGCAGAGCCCAGACAAGCTTTGTTCTTGCCTTGTCTTCTCCATCAAGATCAGCCTAAACCCCAAAGCTCCAGCATGAACACGCTGAGCCCTGTGCCGCAGTGAGCCGAATCTGGATGCATGCACAGACTTGGAGGCTTAGACTTATTCTCTGGTGTGAAGGAAGAGGTGCTCTTGTAACTAATAATTCAGAAATGAAAAAGTGGGTCAGAGCCACAGAGCCTGTGAACCCATACAGCACCTTGAACACCTGGTTTTCATCAGACAGGACCTATGCTACCAACACGGGCTTGTTGGAGGCTCTTTCTGTCGGGGCTCATTAGCACCACTAAATCATAACATCATAGCCACTGCCCTGCCGCTCGCCTTCTCATGCGGTCGCCTCTGGCTCAGGGTTTATCATTCCCATCCCCACTCCTTTCTGTTTGGCATTCTGGAGTTATTTATTTATATCAGGAGAGACAATTGCAGTGTTTCACGGGTGGTCGCAGTGGAATGCTAAACAGGCAGGACCGGGTCCCGCAGGTACGGCAGGATGTGGAGTTGATTTGGCCGTTTCTATGTGACTAATATTAAATATCACCATATGGAGCTGAAGTCTTCCCCAGGAGTTTATCACTAATTCATCTAAGGGTGACTTTTGTTGTCAGTGTTAAAGTAACACTGGGCTTTTTCTTTTTTCTGTGTTGCTACACTTTTTTTTTTTTTCTTTTTTCCCCAGTTTCTGTGAACTACTCAAGGCAAACAGAAATATTAATTAAACTCTTAAAAAAATAATGTCTGCAGAAAGGTTATTCTTGCACCTAGGTGTGTGAATGGAAAGCGTGTAATTTGGTCACAGGGGGAAAAATAGCTCACTTCCCACCCTTCTCTTGTGAAATCAGTTGCTTAGCTATGAGCCCTTCTTAACAGAGATGGAGAATTTATTCCATGTAAACAGTATCATCTATCAACGGATTTTTTTTTTTTTTTTTTCCTGTTTGCAATAGTGTTTCATGAGTTTATAATTGCCAGCTGGACTATTTAGCTGGCAGTTTTATGGGAATCAATTCAAGCCTTCAACACATGGTGAAAGTTGTTCGCCTTGACCCATCACTTCTTATAAACAATTACTGGATTCCCAAAGTTGTGTACACACACTTCAGCTCCCTCATCAAATGAATGGCATGCCTGACCAGTTATAATTAAGCAGATCTCTTTCTCAAGTCAGGATCCCCAGGGGAGCAGGGAAATAAAGGCTACCCTCCCTGCTCTTCCCAATGAGCTCCTTATCTTGCTCCTTCCTCAAACCAACCACTTTTAGTCCTATTTATTTCCACAATCCCATTGTGCTGGAGACTGTGAAAACACAGAAGCAGATCTGAGCCTTGACTGCTTACAGCCAAAGCCTGTCTCTAATGCATCACATCAGCCTTTCAATCAGGAGGTGCCTCCTGCCTGAAAACTTGCAGATCCTTCTGCTTTCTCTGTTGCCCTCCCAGAGACATTTTTGTTTTCTGTTGCCCAGCCCAGAATATCTTCTTCCCTTTTGCCCATTCCCAAGGTTTTTCTCCGCTGTGGGAAATACTCTTGCCAAAGTACCCTCCCTCTTTAAGGAAATCCCTCTCTGAGCATTGGAGCAGCAGCTCAGGGTCAGGAATTACAGCCAGGGCAAGCGGCTCCACTCGATGCTTGTTCCTCTCAATTGCTGCATAGCGTGAGAGTGATGAGGGGAAGATTGATGTAGTGGCAAGCACAGTTCAGGTTGCACGCCGCTTGCTCCCTGAGAGCCCATTAAAGGGAAGATTTAGATGCAGCAGTAGTAGTTGGGATGAGTGGAGAGTTAATTCCACGTGGAGGACAATTAACAGTTCCTAGTGAAGCAGAACCTTCTGCATGGTGCACGCTGTCATGCACGGTGTTTCTTTCCCTGCCCTTCGGAGGCTTTTACTTCACCTGAACCACCTTCTCCCTCGCTGCCTTCAGCTAAACAAGGAGGTAAATGTCAGTCAAGGAAACACGCCTGATGCCGTGCAGCCTGGTACATCCGAGTGCCTGCTCCAGCCCTGCATGCAAGGTTGCTAATGCTTTGCACTGAATAAAAGCAGGTTATTTTTAGGTGGGCATTGCTTGTCCACTGTCTAGCCATATGTAGAGAGAAAGTACGAGAGGAAATGGATTCAATGGGCCACGGCAAAAAAAAAAAAAAAAAAAAAAAAGGACACTATAACATACAGCAGCCTAAAGCAGATCCTCCTTTAGCTGTGTTCTTTTTCACCATCATGGACAAAGCTCTTTTGCTCCAGTGCTCAGATGTCACACGAAGAAGCACTGAGCCATCCCAGCCTGGCCACTGTCATGCCATGAAATAAGAAGGTGGTTACACTTAGCAGATACTCAATATCATCACCTTCTAAGTGTTGGTCTTTAAAGACTCATTCAATTATGTTTCACACATTCTCACCCCAGTATAAGCACTGCAGACAGAGTTGAGATCCCTTATCACCTTTACTTTTCGTACTTGAATGTAAAATTCTTTTATTTTTTTTTCTTTTCAGTGTAATAAATCTGAACCAGGTTTTGCAAGATTTGGTTTGGGGGCTAATTGCAGTCTCTTTCAAAAAGTTTTCACCTGTACATTACACACATGATGCAATTTAAACTCCACTTTAACTTCATTTTTGTCTAGGAAAGCTTTTCAATTTCTTCTCTGTTTTCCCTTAACTATCAGAAATGTCATACAAGACTGGGAAAGAAACCCAAGGAGACTGTTATTAGATAATAGTGCTACAGATTAGCAGTCATATAGAATCCGCCTTAAATTGTATTTTTTTAAATTCATTTTAAGGGCAGATTTTCATATTGAATTTCAGTCTTTGTAAGTCTACACATATACTACCGAAACTAAAACCCTCTTTTAATATATCACATTGTAAGAACTTGCTTGATTTAGTCGTCTTTCATGGGCACAACTAGTCCATAGACTTTGCAGGTTGCAAACCACTGCTCTGAGATAGCAGTCAGAAAAAAACCAACAACTGGCGCTTACTGCCTGATTTGTGTTGGCAGAGCTGCCAAAACATACCAGTGTCCCAACATTCACACTTTCCCCATTTGCTCCGAACTAGATTTCCCTTGGTTGTGGACCGGAAGAATGTTGGTAATCTCCATAAAATTACACGCGCTTAGACACAGTCATTAACTTAATTTATTTAAATATAACCATGCTGCAAGTTCTTGATTTACGTGAGTTGGTATTTCCACTCTTCTCAAACCTTTTGGAACAAAGAAGAAATTGTCTTAGATGCTACTCTTTTTTGAAGGGACTGAATTTATGATTAATTTTATTTCATAAACAAATTAATGAATTTACTTGTACATCTTCAGAAACTTCACTGTACACTCAAAGAGTAAGAGTTATAATTTTAAGCATGGAAAGTTGCATCCTTTGTATGTCTTTAAGAAATTAAATCCTGCTTAGGCACAGAGTGATGGGCTTTTGCTTTTTGCCCAGGAATATGATAACATGACTGAAAAAGTCTGAACTTCCATGGCATAATGAATTTCTTCCCCTTAGCCAGCTTCTTGGTTACTACTTGACATCTGTGATAACCTATTTTCAGGTATGTGATCCCACTTTTTGTACTGAGCAATATTTTGGACACGTCTAACTACACACTAGCTGGCCCAATAGCTACATAATCCTCCCACTGGTACTCTCATCTCCAAAAACCTCTAACTCCTATACCACTGTTTTGCAATGTTCATCTCTTTTCAACTTGAAGATATGCTTTGGCTAGTGCATACTCATGGATGGTGCACTCATGGGAGTATATTTCTATAAAATTTAATGTTACAGGATTTATGTCTTTCTGTTGCGATTTACCTCATCTTCTAAGATGCTTTATTATAAACAGTCGTAATTATGATTAATGCTAAAGCAGCAAATGAATTCCAAAAAGTCTGGAAATTAAACTGTCAGCCACCAGTTTGTTCAAACATTACCCAAACCACGCTTGCCATAAGATGTCCAATAGCAGTTCTGCACAGAAGAGACATTGCCTTATTTCACTGACATTTAGGTTATTCTTGAGACCATTTTTTTCTCTCCTTGTGACAAAGGTTAATATTCAGCTGAAATGTTCTGTTGCTTAGGAACCATCTCGTAATGCTGAATTCATTAATGCTTTTTCCAGTTTGCTCCCAGGAACCTTGTTAGATAGCGTTTCCCACTTTTATCCTAATTAACAGGTACCTAGCAAAAAAATGAAAATAAAACGTACTTCAGTAGAGAGCATTTCTGCTTATCCTTTGCCAGTCTTTTCCCTTCAGCCTGTAAAGGAACCGTAGTATTTCTGACATCAAGCTTCTAATTCTTTTTCACTAAATTACAACGTCTTTTGAGCAAAGAAAATATAATTCTCAGACCAGTCCTGACTTTGCTGACTGCCAAGATGACTGGGTGGGCTCTTCCCCCAGGCACTGGGTAAGTTCAGCAGCTGATTTCAATCCAGGCTGGTGCTTCGCCCAGTGTCCAGGGTTTTTTTGCCAGTGCTGCACAAAGTGACTGGGATGGCAGGCTGGGGCTTGTGCCACTGGGCGTGACACAGAGATGTGCCACAAAGGCTGAGCAGTGGCAGGCACAGAGCTCGCAGGCTGTAGAAATCCAGCACTTGTCCATGGTTCATACCCATGGGAGAAGAGGCATGTCTGAAAGTTGGCCAGATGGTCCCATCCGCTCTTCTGCTTAGCAGAGCTCCTCCTAAACACCTCTGAAGTTATCCATAAGGGACTCATCTCCTGCCACATAGACATCTTTTAGCTGTGTCACACTGCAGGGTGCTTGCCACGAGGTTCCAGTTTTCCTCTTCTTATGGGTGCCAGAAAGCCAAAGGGGAGCATGGTCAGGTGCTTGTGTTAAGAAATTGGGAATTCTTGAACTGAGCAGCAATCTCAATTGCACCAATAGCTAAAGCAGGACAAGCCTGATACCATTAAACCGTCTGCATACTGTAAGCAAAGAACGAGAGCTCTGAAGTCTGTGATGATGTGGAGGTGTCCTGGTTTCAGCTGGGATGGAGTTAACTTTCTTCTTAGTAGCTAGTACAGTGCTGTGTTTTGGCTATGATGTGA
>JAVJGI010000063.1:11240229-11265217 GCA_035590275.1 Ibycter americanus
ATTGTTCTTATCTCAACCCTTGACTTTTACATTCTTTTCCGATCCTCCTCCCCACCCCTCTGGGTGAGGGGGAGTGAACAGGTGCCTGCATGGTGCTTGGTTGCCGTCCAGGGTTAAACCAGCACATCTTTCCGGGGTTAAACCACGACAGGAGGCTCTGCTTTCAATAGGCTTATTTAAGCATTGCTGATCAAGATTTTTTTTTTATTATTTTTTTTTTGCCTGTGCTGACACTGCAGCAGTATTTGCCCCAGTGGTATACTGAAATTCAATGGCTGGGAAAGGACAAACTGCGAATCTCCTTGATTTTTTTCCCCCATCCTTTTACTTCTGAAGCAAGACTCTTTTCTGATTCAAAAAAGGGGGCGGAGGGGAGTGTGGTTAACTTAAAATATACATGGTGATTGCTGCTGCTCCTCCCACTCCCATTCCGCATGCAGAGTGCAGAAATGCCAAGGCAAAGGTGTCTCCATGGTGTTTACCACTCAGACCTCTACAGTCAATATCCCGCCCTGGTAATAGCAAAGGGCACGTTAGCATGTGATTTTCAGCCAAGATCTGCAGACTCAAAAGTGCTGAGAATATTAGCCAAGGATCTGAGTAAAGAACTGAATTCCTGGATGCTTGTGCAAGCCTCTCATGTTCCCAAGATACCAGTGTCTCCACTGATGATAAAGAGCCTTGCTTTTTCCGTGTTGAGTGTTCAGGCAGAACTGCTGATGTCACAAACATTTTATTTATTGCCAGCCCTGATTAGGTTTACCAATATTTAGCAGCCAGACAGGGAGTTAAGTGGTCAGATCCTATTAAAAATTTGTCTTTGATGTTGCCCTATTAATTGCTTTATTCTGCTTTAAGAAGCTGATTCAAATTCTTTTAAAATTCTGTTAAATAAGGAAGATGGTATGCTGCCTGGTTTGTAAAAGCTGACAGCAATGTTCAGGCAACATAAAAAATTCAAAGAAGTTATTTATGTCCCAAACCAAACTAGAGCAAATTTTGGCAAATCATTCACCTTAGTTATTTTAATGGCAATCTGAATAAAACAGTAACACTGTAATGGCATCAGAAAGTTTTTTTCTGATAGGGTTGAATTTCTGCATGAAATGATTTGGGGTTTTTTGGTGGGGTTTTTTGTTGTTTCTTAAAGAGTAAATACAGTTTGGTCAATTTAGTCCAGACATTTCATTAATGTTGGTCAATTCAATCAGTCATTTTAACTCAAGAAAGTGAAGTTTTTGGAGGAGAAAAAAAAAAAAAAAAGCAAGAGTATTTTGGGGTATATCTCAAAAAAAATGTCAAAAGCTGAAAGAAACTTTGTTTTTAGTTCACCATAAATCTTGCAATTGAACCACTGTGATTTGCAAGTCTACCTTTTGTTTGTTGAGAATGTTTTTTAAATATATACTTGGGATTACCCTGAAATCAATGTCTTTTCAGATCATCCAGCACTGGAAAAAATAATCACTTACGCATGCACCTCTGCTCATGAGGCAGTCTGTCTCTGACAGCACACTTTCACAGATTCTAGAACTTCAGATTGCTCAGTAGGATTCAGAGAGATGTCCAGACAGATGGATCTTTACCAGTACTTTTTGAGGTTCGCTATCAGTAACATTTATCCCTAGATTTTCTTTTCACTGCGTTAGCATGCTCAAGGCTATGATTGGTAAAATCACACACACACCCCAGAAAAAAGCTGACAGGTGAGATATGTCTAATATTTTGCTTTGTGCCTCTTTCCATGTCCCCAGAACATGGTTTGCAAATGAGAGAGAGAGGAAAGACAGGAGGATGTAGCAGCTGTATGAATTTGTATCTGCTCAAAAGACCACTTACATCCCCAGTTTCAAAAAATGGCCAGCGGGTAAGATGATGGGTAAGCCTGTTCTAATTTTGCTTGGATGGCAGAAGACAGCTCAGATCTATCAGACACCAGGCTCTCAAGACAGCCTCAGTCTCCTTGCAACCAGAATGTAAAACACGCTCTGTCCTTATGCTGCTTTTCTCGTCTAAAGGAAATGAGAAGATGGAAAAAAGTGTGAAAGTAAAGATGGACAGAAAGAATGAGAGCAAATCCACTCCTTGGCATGGAGGGAGGGGGTAGGAGCACGTCTGACAAAGCCGTCTCTAGTGGATGGAGGTTAGAAATCACTGGCACGGAGCTACTTCCATGTGTGACTCGTATTAAAAGTCATCATTAAATGAAGTGTGGCTGACTTGTGTGGTTCACGTGGACAGTCACTGTTTAGGTGAAGTGGAAGATGGAACCTGAGGGATTAATTGCCAGTTTTTTCAAGGGCCCTCCCTGATTCTCCAACTTGCTGAAGATATTTCCGAGTGAGCAGCACTGGGAGCCTCATGAGAAAGGCTGGTCCTGTGAGTTGGCCAGGCCTGTTTTGCAGAACAGCTGAACACCGGCTGAGCGTTTGTACAGGGAAGGAAGATAGTCTACAGGGAAAGAAACTGATTTTGTGGCTTAAGTGTTGCAATAGGCCCCGGGAGATGCAGATTTAAGATCAATTTCTATTGCAGGCTCACTAAAGAGGTGTGAGTTAGTTGCTTGCCTCAGCTGCCTATCTGTAACACTGGAAGAATAATACTTCCTATTACTCCTTTCCTGTCTTATTCAGATCATATTCCCTCCTGGGGAGGAAATATATCTCAGTTGGTAGTGATATAATGCTGAAACCAAGGAGCCCCAGCCACAAGTGATGCCTCTACATGTTCGTATTATTGCATTCCTCTATGTCAACCTCTACTTCATTCACATCACCCTTGCCAGTATGAGGGGCTCACAGTGCCTGGGACAGAGCTAGCAAAGTCAGGAGATGGCCCATTTTGGATCCCATCTCTCCTTTGTCTTTTCAGGGTTGTCACCTGATTTACCTCTGCATCCTGGTGGGAACCTGTCTGGAAATAAATCCGTAGGACAGTCTGCTGGTCTGATGAAAGGTATATAAAAAATAATTGTTGCCAGGTTGCTACCTTTGAGGTTCTACTCCTTTTCCTGAGATTGTAATAAACAAGTCTGAATTATTTGTCATACAATGTCAGGCTTCTTTTTTAACGGAATATGTCAGAAAAAAGAAAGTCACACTTTTCTTCACTGTGCCAAGATCAGTGTTCCGTTGCTCAGATGATTACCTACGACCATTTGTAATTACTCCTGGTACACAACTTCATGCAGCCCCAGTGTCATGCCAAGATAATGGACATCAATGCTGAAGGGTTCTGAGGTCCTGTGGAAAAGTTGGAGACGATCCCTCCTGAGGAGGGGATGCACATCGTGCTCCTCAGGTGACTGAACTCCTCCACACCCACCCCAAAGAGAGAATTGTGCTCTCCCCTGCACAGATAACTAATAGGTTCTTCCTGACTTTTATTTCATAAATAAAAACACAAGCCCATACAAAGTCTCCCTGAAAAAGTGAGCAGTGCTTCATTTGGCATCGCTGGCAGGTATTTGGATTGCTGCAGCAGCACAGCTCCAGCCAAGAGACTATGGACTGATTCATGCCTGTGCCTCTATTTATGGCATTGGGGGATCTGCTGACCCAGCTAACATATGAGCTGCAGAGCTCAGGAAACAGCCTTACACCTTCTAGGCACAAGCTGTTGTAGGCAAGAGCAAAAAGGAGTGACAGAAGATCCAAGGAACCCCAGAGGTGCCGTGTTTGGATGGGCCCCTTTTCCCCCTGTACAATCAATCCTCAGGTTCTTGCTTGCTCTGATATCTGCGCTAAGGAGGAAGACACAGCTGGAAGAGAGACTACAGAGCCAGAACTGGGTCTAGGGCACAGAGGAAAGCCGCCTCCCTGCAATGCAAATGCTTGGTTTCTGACAACATTGCACAGGGCACAGAGCTCATGGCCTCACTAACCCATAGCAAGCAAGTCCTTCAGCCAATTCCCATCTTGGGCTCCTTATCAATCCTGCTGCTCACTCACCTTCTCCCCCTCCAGCCCAGGTAGGTCTTGCCCTGGCTGGAGGGATGGTTTCTCCAACAGCAGACATATGGCCAGGCAGATCCGTAATTGATCAGAGACAGATAGAAGGTGACTGGCAACCTGCTCTGAAAAACAAATTAGAGAAGCACAATCAACAAGTGTTTGCTGGAGCTGCTACGTAATGAGGGGACTGAATGCACGCAGCACGCGCAACACCTGTCTGTGAGCTGCTGCACAGACCCGTCCAGCCACCTGCAGATGTGGCACTCACCAGATAGAAACGAAAGCGGTTTGCAGTGTTTTCACAACCCAGTGACCTGAGCCCTGTGCTAAACCTGAAGCTTGTTGCATTTCATATATTTTGAAGCCTAGCAGCAGATTTGACCAGAAAACTGGTTTTCTTGTTTAAATCAGACATGCAATTCACTACTGTTACAGAAGAGTCATATTTTCAGGTCCTGACAGAGCCCCTTACTTTGCCATTGACTCTCTCTGCTAACAGTGACATTCAGGGAAGGGCTGTGGCTGTACTGCTGAGGGTTGGGGACCCAGGCAGAATGGGGTTAGGGAAATTGCTTGTTTTCTTCAAAGTCCTGCCTATGTATTTTGGAGCTGCTGGTGTGCAAGCTGTGGTACTGGAGCACAGTCATTGCTGAGCGAGGCAGTGTGAATTGTCCCATGCCAGGCTCCAAGCTCCACCTCGGAATACCCCGGCTCTGGTCCCTCTCTGATGAGAATGGCTGGTTTGTGTCTGGTGTTCATGGCCCTGTGGTGACAGGTGAAACAAGCGGAAGATGTAGTATGCACACTGTGCTTTGTACACACGAGTGATTCATTTGGCCACCCACAGCTCAGAACAATAACCGTGTCCCAAACACAGCAATCAAAATATGGGTTATCAAAAAATTAGGCAACCAGAATTGCATTGTGGGAACAAATACATCAATAAAGGGAGCATTTGGATTCAGAGCTTCTGTTCCATAGTACGAATACCTATGGAAAGAAATTTTTTTCATAAATAGGGTGAGGAATTTTTCATTACTGATTGATTCATTTTTGTTCTTCCATTAGAGAAAATGTAAAGGCACACTCACACACAGACCCACACACTGGGTCTGTCACACACGCTTCCTTGCATTTCCATTAGCAGCTCCTAACCAGTTCTCTTTGTGCCACTTGCACAGCATATTGCCTCACCCAGACCCATGTGGTAAGTCCTTGTGATTAAATATTCCCCAGGCTTTCCATTTATACCTTGTGCTGTAGATCTGCTGGACATTAGTGTGTGTATACAGACATATATATTCGATTTATGGAAACTATAATGACCTTCAACGAGATAATCTCACCTGTCTCCAGAGTGTTAATCTTCATTTCCCACAGCCACTTTCTCTTAAATCTGACTAAAGGCTATTGGGTCTGGCAGGAGAACAACAGTAGCCTTCTCCTGCTCTGAGATAACGAGAGAGGAGCCCAGAAAGTGAGAACGATGCTGACAAGCTAAAGAACCCTGTATAAATTACACCGCCGTTGTCCAGATTTCATGGAAGCTAATCCTATTTGCATTTTGCTCTGTGTTTCTCAGTCGCCAGGTTCCTGCTGTAATTACACCTGGACCCTTTTCTTTCTTCAGCTGCTTTTTTAGCATTCAGGTCCAAGGTCATGCTGCAGAGCTGCAGGTTAGCCAAGCAGTGACTTGGGATTTTAAGTGCAACAGGTCTCATGTTTTTCTGCACATGAGTGCACTGGAACTATTATTTGAATGGATTTGCAAGCAATACAATGTCATGGCTGAGTGTTCTGATAAGACTGAAAGGAAACATTTTCAGAAGATTTTGGTTCATGAAAATAAAAATGAAATGTTTTAACTTGTTGTCCTGTTTCATGATTAAAACAACCAGAGAAATCTTGTCCTTCCCCACAAGATGGAAGTTCCATTTTCTGACGAGCCAAGGGAATAATTGCCCGTTCCCAGAATGCTGGGTGGACATGAGCAGTACTGCTGGCACACTGCAGCCCTGTGCCTTTCTGAGATGAACACACGGTCATTAAAGCACAGATCAGGGCACCCGTAGTCTGTTCCCAGATGCACTCCTGGCTTATAAATCCCTTCTGCACCTTAGTGACACCAGATGGACAGTGCCTTGGCAAAAGCTTGTCTTAGGGTAATAACAGTCTTGACATATTTATGGCATAATGTGTGTAACATGTTTTTAATTCCTGGCTGGAAAGGTGCTATTTAAGCACATTAATGTGTGCATATTTTTATATATGTTAAGTAGGGGGCCAGTAAAAGGGAATCTCATTGATCCCAGAAATAATTTATCATCATGAGTAAGAGAACCCAAGAGGTTCTTGTGTTAGAACTGTTGATTATAAAATAAACAGCACTTTTTATTGAGTAGCCTTGCCTGTTCCCCAGTGTCTGAAGACACATTACTTACACCGCTCCAAGCTCACCATGAAGCCAGTCAGTCAGCAGTGTAAATCTTTCTTCTCCTCAGGTCATCACAGAACACTTCAGCTGTATATTTTTTTTTCTTCTGTTTCCTTTGCATTGTTTATAAACCTGCCAACATCTGAAGAAGGTACTTGCGTTTGTCCCAGAGGTCACGTATTACACAACTCATTTGCTGGTTCAGTTACAGACACCATAAGCTGCCTTGCCTTCAGTTTGCGTGCTGGAATCACTTTCCTTTCGTAATTGAACCAGGCTCGTCCCCACATGTGCAGTGAGACTTGTTAGGCACTGTATCTTTGTCTGATCATGCTCAAGTGTTACAGAAACAAATTGAGATATCTGGAAAAGTAGTTTGGGTCGTAAGGAACTGGCTAGAACCCAGGATGCCATTTTGTTCTGGGATTTTCACACCCAGCAAGTGTCCCAGGGGTGATGTTCAGTAGAAAAAAGGGAGCTTGGGAACACCTTCTTTGTCTCTCACAAAAATTGGTGTGGACAAAATGAGATAATGGACCGTGCTGAGTTTCCTAAAGAGGAAAGAGGTGATTTAAAAAACAAAAAAAAAAAAGAAAGAAAATCCCCCATAGAGCTTCTGAATCAGAGCAGGGGGCGCAGCCATTGAAGCATTGAAGCATTTAGTTGTGGTTAGTCTCTTCAGCCTGGTGCACAGCAATGCACGTGGGGACGACTGTCATGAAACACCAGAATGAGTTGCTGATGGATACAGGATGAAAAACCCAGAGTGGATAAGGAGCTTAACACAAACGTGGGAAGGGTTTCTGGCCTTTATGCTACCTCAGGGACAAGTGTTAAACCTAAGGAGGACTGAGAAAAGAAAAGAGAAAAGAGGGAAGGTGGTGTACAACAGCTTCAAAGTGCAAGAAAAGATGAGACTGGCCCTTTCTCAAGAGCTTAGAAGCAAAATTGGCTTCCTGGAGAGAGAACATAAGAAATCTGGCAACCTAAATATATTTAAAGGGCTTACAGCTCCCCAGGGAAAATTTTGAGGCTATTGAAGTGGAAAAAACCCATTTGCTAAGATTAAACAGGCTTTTTTCCCCAGAAAAAAAAATAAAAATAAAAAACTGACAAAGCAGACAAATGTTTGGCAGGAGACCCAGAAAAGAAGAAAAGAAAAAACTCCAACAAACCACAACCTGGCAATAACAACAACATGATGTGGGAAATCTGGGTAGGGGAGAGGTCCAGCCCACTTCTCCTTTGTCTTCCACAAAGGCTGTAATGGGAAAGTGGGATATTAGTCCATGTAGAATTTCCTAAAGAGCCAACTTTGCAAAAAAGAAAAAAAAATATCTTGAAAAGCCAGAATAGAGCCTTTCCAAGCAGAAATTTAATAATTTAAGGTCAATGAGAACCCTTGCAGTGTTAATGTTGAACAGGCCTAAATACCTGGTGTGTGATAAGGAATGACGATTGCTGCTTGACCTTGGGCTTGAGCCTAATGTCGAGAACAAACATGGTCACAGTGAGCAGCTCATGTGATGAAATGGCAGGTGCTGAATGATTTTGGCTAATTTGGTTGCTCATTTTGAAGAAATTAGATGTGACAATGTCAGTGTGAAACAGTGCCCGTTCAGGGCCTCTATCCCTCCATCGCTGAAGCAAGCGACATGCCATTGAGATGTACCTATTCATCTTGGTTTCTCATCATCTCCAACCTTACTGCCCACAGAAAGCTGGACAACACGTGTGGCATCTCGTCTCTTCCCGTAGAAGCAAGTTGTTGACCTGGGATTGGAGCTTTGCCCCAGGGAGGAGCGGAATCAAGGAGGGAGCAAAGTCCCTATTGAAACTGTCCATAAATCTTGGCGAGATTTGTGAAGTGGATGGCAGGTCATGCAGAACACGTATGCACTTAAAGTGCAGTAAAGGTGAAAACCCTCCAATCATGTCAGTACAATTATACTCCAGAATCCAAAGGAATAATCAGGCTTATGGGAGAAATGCCTTTCCATTTCCACGGCCACCTAGGTGTGAAGGGCCCTAGCAGAAGGGCAGTATTAACCTGCCTTGTTAATACTGTGAGCTGAGATGTCAAGCTTATCAGCCCTTCCCTCCCACAAGTATGCAAGATGGATGTAGGTTCTCAGTGAGTATATTCCCCTAAGATCAATGACCTGGTTAAGGCTAATTATCACACACTCTCACTCTAAATTAAAAAGGACCTTAGTAACTGAAAGCCCTGTATGATTAAGTGGCTCCAAAGATTAACTGTGATAAGAGTGGTATGGTGCTTCCAGGTTTCCTCAGCGCTACATATTTGTCACTCTCTGGACCCACCGCATGGACCTTGGAGCTCTGTTTCAAAAGGTCTGCAAAGTGAATTAGTGGTCATTTATCAGTTGGGAGTGGACAAACCAAAGAATTCTTTTGAACACCAGCTTTGTCTGAGCAACAGAAGTTTGATGCCTGGAGTGTTAGCTGAGCTAGTGACCCTGGTGCACTTCCATCAACATCCACCTTGTGCCTATTGCCCAGGCTGTCACCCGTGAGCTGATCCCAGGGCAGCCTTTAGGAGATTTTCCCCCAGACCCTGACTTTACGGGAATGCTGAAGGCACAGATGGCTCCTGGTTTATACACTGAGCAGGTGCAGAATGCAGCACCAGCGAGACACCCCACTGCCTGCCTTTGTGCTTTGGTCCTGGCTTATACAGGAGGTTTCCTGTAGAGGCAGCAGCTTCCCACCCCTACAGCTGCTCCTATGCAAGGGTTGAAAGGAAGCAACCTAGGAGAAACCAGGCTGACAGCTATTGGAAATTATTTCTGTACAGTCCCTAAAACAGGGAAGATAATAGCCTAAGAACAACCCTCCAGTCTCAGAGCGAACATCCAGCTGGAGCAGAATAGTCTCTCTGTCCATGGCTAGTAGTGGGTGCTTAGAAATGAATATAAGAAAGAGAAAAAGCAGAGAAAGAAAATTCCCTGCCAACACCCCTCCTCATTTTTTCAGTAATCTGCAGTTTAAAGAGTCCCAGATTGGAGCTTGGATCCACTTCACTGTGTTTAATAAGCCCTTGATGTACTTTTCTTCCATGAATTTGTCTAATTGCTTTTTGAACCCATTTATACTTTGGGCAATGAGCTCTACTGTTTGATTATGCTTTGTGTGTAGAAAAGGACTTCCTTTTGTTTGTTTAAGTCTATGGCCTGATCAGTTTATTTCGTGCCACTTATTTCTGCCTTACAAGAAACAGTGAATAATTGTTTGCAGTCACTTCCTCCACTCTATTTATGATTTTATATAACCATACATACACCCCTCGCTCATTTATTTTCCATTTTGATGAACCCTAGCCTTTTGATTTCTGCACACAGGACCTGCTCCATACCCATCGGGCTGTACTTGCCAGCCATCTCTGTGCTCCTTCTATTTCTACAGAAATGTTGTCTAAGATGGCACACCCAGATCAATCAGGATGTAAGCCATTTGAACAGCATAATGACACTTTTTCTTTTGCACTCTAGATCTTTCCTAATTACTACTAACATACTCTGTGTGCCTCCTTGACCTCTGCTGAACGTTGAACTGACTTTTTCAGAGAAATTTATAGTGATTCCAAGGTAACTCCAGAGAGACACTAGCTAATTTGGAACCCATTTCTATGTATTTACAATTGAAATTGATTTTCCTCATGTGCATCACTTTACATTTATCAGCACAGAATATCTTCTGGTCTGGAAGGGCTGTTACCATTCACTTTGTAAAAAAGTGTTCTGAAAGTTTTTCTACTCGCGTTTCAAATAGAAAATGCTTCAGATTCATTTCTCTTAAACTACTGACCTCCTCCCTGGTGAACTCCGATAAAAGAATTTATTAGGCTTTTCCACTGTAGCCTTTTCTTCCTTGAGCACCCATTACACCCTAATCATGAACTGCCAGTGTAAAATATCTGACAAGTTTCTTGTTTCTGATGCGCTTGAGTTGTTAGTTCAATTGCCTTTTAAGAGTTGTTTCTGAAAATCCTTTTTGCCCTGCCATATGACAAATTTCACATTGAACTTGGCCAAGTTTGTTCTTTTTTGTTTTCTTCTTTTTGGCCCATTCACTGCTCTTCAGTGGATGTCTTCTACTTCAAGTATTTTTTTAAATCTGCAGCTGAAGCAAACAGCCCTTTTCCCTGTACTTGTTCCTTCTGCAATTTTTGATGCTATAAATTTTAGTGAGCATCTAATATGATCTTTTCAATAATTTTCATGCCACAAGAAAAGTTTTTACCCTCTTAGCTGTTGATTTTCTGCCTCATTTTTTATGAAGTTGGCTTTCCTCAAGATAAATGCTAATGCCACTGAAGTGAAGGTTTTGTTTATTTGTTTCTCAGTCCTACAAGACTGTTGAATTGAATTAGATTGTGTTCGTTATTACAGACTGATTCTTGAATAGCTGTCTCTCAAATCCAGTCCTGGGCAGAACTGGATGAGGAGTTGTTTCTCCTCCTGCAGGATCTCAGAACTGTGTATCCAGACTTTCTGTATTCATCGGGCTCCTGCATTAACAGGACTGCAGAGCTATGCCTAGCTGGGACATGGTTTCTTTTCAGGATAAAACAGCTCAAATGTTAAATAACTGGGTTAGCATATAGGCAGTCTGAGATCTTCCTTGGGGTGTTTTGGTTTGTTTTTTTTGTTCTGCACTTTCGCTTATTTGTTTATTAAGACTAGGTTTCCAGAAGAAGATGCATATATTGCATATCTCCGTGCTGTGTTCTTGCCACCGCTCACATGGAGAGGATGGATTCTCAGTGTGTTGATGCCCAGTTTTTTTCCAAAATTAGATGTAGCAGCATTTCTTAAGACACTCGAAAAATCGCCGACCACTTCTGAGTGTCTGTAGTTACATTGTCCATGTCTTTTCTTTCTGCTTTCCTCAAGAACTTCCCACAATTCTGGCACTCTATAGAGAGTATTTTTTAAATCCTCAAATGTACGAGGCTTGTGTCGTCTATACCGGTGTTCCCTAAAAGTTGGCTCTACTATGTGATGCAACAAATATTGCTTAGAACATCCAAGACTATAAATCACCAGGAGAATAGCCTGAACCCAGTAGCAAATTATCACAGGCAAACTTATAAATCTGTAAAGACTTACATATTGTACTTGAGCTCAAATTCAAACCTTTAATATGTGGGCCCTGTACATGGCATCAGCTGGAAAGCAGAACCTTTCTCTGTAACCCTTTAATAAATAATTCCTTTATTTTTAGTAGCAGCTTTAACTGCCAACAGTTATCTGTCATGCCTGGCCCGTCTGGTCTTCTTCACTGTCATACCAGAGCGCTCATATTAAATAATATACTGGCATCATGTTTTTGTAAGAGGATTTTGATAAGAAATAAAGGGAGAGTCTGATAGCACTGCCATGAAACTCCTATAAGGAGAGCTGCGTTTACCCACTATGTACCAGAATTAGCTCTGCCAGCGTGTTTCCAAGAACAGCTCCTATTTGTGGCGACGGCAGCCCTACATCCCTGTAGCATTCAGCAACAGCCCCTTCTCTCTGCACGGTAGCACTATCTGCTATTCAGGTGGTGAGTCCTCACGCGGGCACCCGGCAGCACTGTCCGCCGGTGTATTCCTGCTATCTCCTTCTCTGCAGAGTGCCGGGCAAGAAAAATGGTGGGATATTTCATGCCATTGACAAATGGTGCCAGGATTCAGCTGGCTGAGCTCATTTCCACTCTAGCCTTGAGCAGGTTTGAACCTCTGTCTCCGGTATGGAGAGTTTTAGCATATCTGCTGCCCTTTGCTACCTGCTCCAAGGTCAGACCTACTAAAGAAAGGATCTGCATTAATTGTCATGGGAAAAAAGGGGATTTCAAGGTAACTGTCAAGAAATGAAAAGGCTGCATACACAAAGCAAATAAATTAGACTACTTTCAACTACCCACTTAATGTCTCTCTACTGCCCTTGTGCCAGGGAAGGGTTCCTGGGCTGTGCCTTACCCATCCCTGGACTCTGAAAGGCCAGGGGGAGTGGCATACAGAAGCACACAAAACCATAATGGTTTTCAATGTTCTCTTTCCAAGTGGAATTTTATGATCAGGGCGCAGGGCGATCTGCAAGGCAAGTTGGCAGAGGTTCTGGGCCAAAAATAATTTGGCATGGCTGCCCCAGAAATACTGGAACCAGAGACATAAAACCACTCTGCATGCAGGTTGAAAACTAAGCAGAATGTTTGTTATTCTGTCTTAGTCGGGCGAGATGCTGGGATAATAAGAGGTGGGAAAGCATTGTTTCTGCTATTGATACAGCATGATTACTTTTTCTTAGAATGTTTTTCTTTAGGAAAGATGTATAAAATTGACAAAGGCAATCTATGCATTCCCAGCAAAGGTCTGCAAAATTACGGGCTGCGATCTAGAAGGTGGCGTAGCAGAAATGCAGTGGGATCAGCTCTAGCAGTGACATATAATTTCCCACCAGCTGAATTCTGCTGGTAGTGAGTGAGTAGGACAGGAGGAGGGATGCGCTGCCTAGGGGGAGAGAGCTGCTATTTATGCACAAATACATTAATAATCAACAATGATGAGAAATGAAACAGAAAACTCACATGGCAGTTTAATAGGATTTTGGTAACATCTGATGTACTTATGAAGTTTTGCATGAATCTGACAAGGACTCCAACAAATTCCTTTTCCTGTTTTAATGGAGGTTAAACAGATTTAAGCAAATCTTAGGGCAGATTTATTAAATATTATGTAGATTTTTACAAACCCACTGGAGATTCAAAAACAGTTATTTTTGAGTTAGCAAATCTTTCCTTGTGCTTGTTAGAGATCTTGGTAGATTAAACAAGGAGCCAGGTCTAGCAAATGTTGAAATTTAATATTTAGAGTCAGACTGAATAAACCATGGGTGGATTTTGCAATGACGTGTTCAAGATTTAACAAATATTGTCTCATCTCAAGAAAATAAATGTTAAATAAGGATGAAGCTAATAAGGTTCAGCAAGACAAGAGCTCCATTTACAAATCTTTTATGTATTTAATAAATACATTTATTAAATGAAGTGCAGTGCTCATTGGAGATCGTATCGATGTAAGAAATTCATCCCCAGTACAACTTAGTCAGACTAATTCCCCATTTATTAAATGTTCTTGAGATTTAGAGAGTCCACATCAAGCTTAATGTGCATCTGGGAGGCTTTGTAAAGCATTTGTAAGAAATGGCAGCCAGTGGCAGCCTTCAGGTTAGGAAGTATCTTTATCTTTTTTACTGATGCACCACCCCAGGAAAGGGACATCTGAAGGAAGGAAGAGTCATTTTGAAATGAAAGTGTTTTTAGTATTAATTTTGTGTGGAAGAGAAGCTTCTGGAGAAGCTGCATGGGAGAAAGGGAAGCTCATATCCAGAAGCAGGAGGACAATGAACTGGAGCTGTGGTAGCTGTGAGATTATATGGACTTGACACACTGGGACAGACACCAGCAAGTATCTGGGACACTGAATATTCAGCATTTTTAGTATCAGGGAAAAGATATGTCCTACAGATTGCAGCGGACTGACCCCTTAGCCATAGTGCAGGTGGAATAGCAGGGCAAACATCTGTTAGTCATTTGTTTTTCTCTTGCTTCACCTGCGATTTCTATTTCTGGCCCACTCAGTTCTTGGCTGCCTTGCTGAGACCAACAGAGAGGTGATGAGCTATTCTGGCCATTTTACTTGTGGACGTCCATCCCCTGGGAGCTGGAGTGAGGCTCTCATGTCATGCCTGAGGCCCCAGGGGAGCTGATAGATGGTATCAGGGCTCAGCTGCTGCTGCTCTGCTATGTACTGCTCCCTGGAGGACATGCATAAATTAGAGCTACATTCCCACTGATGACCCCAAGAGTGGCTTGGTGTCTCAAAATTCACAATGACCGATGTCACCATGCTCTGCTCGATGGCATTGCAGCAGCACGCTCACTGTTCCCAGAGCACTAACACTTCCATGGTGCTTTCGAAGCTTGTCTACATGAGCACACATATTTGTGGTGTGATTTGATAAGCCTGGGACAAATGTATTTGACCTATTTTCACATCTAGCAAATGTCCTTTGGAGTAAAATTTTTAGTGATGATGTTTGTGAAGTGGAAATCTTGAATTCCGCTTGGCATAGGTAGTTCAAAAGATAGTGTAAATTAAATGCGGAACAGAATAAAACCACATCATTTGCAGTCAGCAACCTGCACTGGGACATTCCAGGTTTCTAGAAGGCTAGAGGGGATGACTTCATAGCTTGACAGCGGCATCATCCTTTTTACAAATGGCTTAAATGGACCGGCAATGTAAGTCCATTTCACCTGGGTTCCCCTTGCCTGTGCCCGTACCAAGTCTCAGCACGCACACCGCTGGTCTCACCGCTTCCCAGCCTTGCAGTGTCCATCCCGCAGAGGAGGTGCTGTGCCTGACTGTTTCACAAGAGGGTGTTTTTGGCAGAGCCTGTGGAATCCTTGCTGCCTGCAGCCCATCTTGAGAGAGTCTCCACCATCTCTCATAGAGGGGGACAAAGCCAGGAGACCTCAGTAAAGCAGGGGGAGTCCAGCAGGAACACACACTCCATACAAACAGGACTGCTGTTTCAGAGCAGATCAGCTAAAGAGATTTCCCAACAGCAGAAAATATATCTCTCAGAGGAGATAATAATCATAATTGAAATCAGAAAACCCTCAAGTATCTTTGTGCATACAGTAATAACACAACATTTAGAATCACAGTGGGATTAATAATGGGGGAGCACCGTTCTGCCACTGGTGGGCTGTTTTGTTCAGGGGGGGACCGGGGGGTGAGTTGTGCTGCTGTTGCAGCAGCCCTCAGGGATGGCTCCTGCCAGGCTTCACTCCCAGACCCTTGTTGGGGGTGAAGGTGGGGTGGCAACTGGTTTGCCATTCAGTGGAAGAATGACTAGAGATCATGCCACAACCCCTGGCATGATGGAAACAAAGCTATTTAGCATTCTGTCACTCCACACGGGAAGAAAAAGCATAAGAAATCTGAGCTGGGATTCAGCTCACACTAACCTTTGCAGGGACAATTATAAAATGCAGATATTATGGACACTTCCTTAACTCAGCAAATCTATCCATTATCTGCCTCTTGTTCTTTTATCAAGCATCTATTTAAGGAGAAAATTCTTCTCTATTTCTTTTTTTCTTTTCCCTCCCAAACTCATTGATGTTAATACAAGTTGTCCATCAGGTTCCTCATCAGGTTCCACCATGGCAAAGTAAGCTGACTCCTAAATGTCTACTGTGTCACATCCGATAACTACGATGACACTGCTGGGCATCTCCTTGTTTTGAGCAGCTTTTTACAGCATGAGGGTTTGTGGCAGGTGAGGACTTCTCATTTTACAGCAGGAGCAGAGAGAAACCCACACATTTTGCCAGAGCAACTCCCACGTGTTGGCAGGGAGCCACCGACTAGATTAATCCATACCCATTCAACGAGCAAGCAAGAAGTGCTAAAGAAACAACCATTGCTCAAGACGGTCACTTTTATTTCTAAACCAGCCTTGCCCTGGATTTACATCAGCTCTGACTACAGCATCACCTGCTGTGGATCCCTTCGCTCTTGGCCAAAGTCCAAGGGAAGCTCAGTCCTGTCCAGTTCAGAGCCTGAGACAGTGAAAAAAAGCTCAGGTTACCAAGATGCCAAGCAAATATTAAAAACCAGGCAAAAGCCCTGAATACCAGGGGAAAAAAAAGACAAGTATACAGTTGGAAATTGGAAAAAAAGCCCCTCCTCCCAAACCCAGACAGCTGGGGTTTTTGCTTGCTGTTAAACCTGCTTCATTCGTCACAGTGCGGACAAACTTGACACGGCGACCCTTCTGCTAGAAAAGCTGGGATTCCCTTTACCAAGCCGGAGGAGCCAGCTCTTCCAGGTTTTTCAGGGAGATGGCTATGCCAGGCGGTTACGCAGCAGGTGTCAGCAGTGACGCATAAAAGCAGACAAGCGTGTCTCAGTATTCCCAGCCTGCCGGCCCCTCTCTCTCTGCCATTTACATGATGTGTGAATTATCAGAGTATTTTGCTGCCTTCAACAGCATTTTGAAAATAGATCACCCGAAATTAAGGTCACTTTTCTCCCTTTCTGATTAGCCTTGGGCTGCTACTGTATCTCAGGGGTGGGAAATAAAATTTAAATGAGGTTCAACAATTATTAGGAAATTTTCTTTAAGATGCTGTTACGTTCTTGCTTCTAAGATCTATTTCCTTGCAGCAATCACTTTTAAGAGTCTCTATTTAATTCAGGTGACAGGTCCAGTGGAGTGAGACATGGGTAAATCTGAGGCTTAAAGTTAGAATAAAAGAGAAATCGAATGGAATTGGGTTTTACACTCCACCTTCCACACTGGGCGCATTGTTATTCACATTTATCACCATCTATAAAAGATGCAAGAAGAAGAGTAAAAAAGCAGGAAATGAAATGCCAAAAAAATAACTGTCTTTAAATGATGAGCAGCCGAAGAAAGCCAGAGAATTCAGACTAAAAAGGACACCCTGAGATAAGGCCCTGAATGCTGGATTTATTAAAGGGAGAGAGGAGCTGGAAGACATAGTGTGATGTGGGAATTTACGAAATTGTTCACAGTGAGAACTCAGCTAATTCCTAGCTCACTTAATCTGCAGACCCAATTATCTTCATCCCGTCAAAAAGTCCTCCACAACAAGCAAAAAAAACCCAGAAAACAACCCACCGTAACATTTCCTTCCCATTTTTTGCCAGTGTTTAATAGCAGAGTGCTCTGCTGAGATTTCCCAGCACTAAGAATCTATTACTTTTAACTCAATATGCCACAGTACTTTTATGAGTATGCTAACTAGCACTGTAAATAATTGAAAATAAGTGATACTTGTTAAAATAAATGAACAAAGTGTATTATGTAATGCAGTATCTTTGATTTTTTTATTGTGTTTGATTGCTAATTTGCAAAATTCTGCACTTCCAAATACATCTCTTAGTCATTAGTGGAACTTGTTCTGATCTGCTTCATGAATAGAAATGACTGCACGGTTTCGGTATCAATAAAATAGGGGATTGCATGGCTATGGAATATGTCAGTTAAAGAAGAGGAAAGGACAGGAGTTGCTGTTGTTATGTAGTTTAGAAATTTATCTCGCTTTTTCCTCATCCTCCTGAAACAGGAATGCTTTGCAAGATACAGCAACAGGAGAAAGGTGGGTTTGCAAAAACTTAGTCAGAGATATTTCTTCTGCATGGGGCACAAATTTGGTTTAAACTCTAATCTCTCTGCTTTTATTTTTGGTGGTGGGGCTGGAATGGAAGAACAATACCCTCAGTTCAATTTTTCTGAAGAAAGGAGATTTTTGAAAGAAGTAACATGCTGAGCCGTTCCACCCCTGTGTCAGTGAACACCATCACTGTAACAGAGACACCAGGGTGACTGCCTTCAGCCTGGCCTCATGATCCATGCTGGCCAAGAGATAACAAACAATATCAAGCCAAGCAAAGTATACCAGAAACCAGTTTATGGCTGCAGCAGCAGCCACCCCTCAGCCTGAGAACCCCTGGGATCCTGCCCCAGCAGAGCGCTGCACAAGCAGGCACCACGCTGCAATCGGCAGCTCCTTGCTGGGGTAAAGGGTCTGTATATGCTGACTCAGTTCTACCAGGGTCCTTTTTTGTGTGCCTGCATTTACATCCAATGTCCATTGCTGCTCACGTTGCATATGCTCATGTCTTCTGTTTCAAAACCTGCTCGTTATTTTAGAGCCTTATCCAGTACTGCTGATATCAAACAGGAAGGTTTTCTCTCCTGTACGATTACAGACATCACATTTGGAAGAGACTTCAGCAGAGCAGCAGATCCATCCCATTGCCCCAGGGCAAGATGAACTCTCCTCATGTCATCCCTGACAGATGTCTGTCCCATTTAAAGACTACCAGGGACAGGAACTCTACTGTATTCCTGGTGCTCTGCTCTCTTCATCACTTGAAAGCTTTTCCTGATATCTGTTCTGAGTCTTTCCTGTTGCAATTGATTCCTATTTCTACTTACCCTACTAACTCTGAAAGCGGAGAACAGATTATAGCCTTCCTAAGTGCCTTTTTAATGTTATTCAAAACTTAAGTTCCCCACTGAATTTTCTCTTCTCTCCACTGAACCAACCCAGGCTGTTCAGTCTTTGCTTGCAGGTCATGTTCCAGAGATTTTTGATCTTCCTGCTTTCCTTTGGTCTCTCTCCAGTCACTCTGCCCATCCCTTGAAGTGTGCATTAAAACCTTACACCAATTGCCTAGGAAAGCCTCCAATACACCAGGTTTTGTTGCTGCTTAAAAGAGAGCAAAGTCATATCTCGTAGCCTAAGATTTCTATTCCAGGCTTCCACATTTCAAGCAAGCAGGTACAGTGAAACAGTCTCTACAGCACTCAGCCTGGTCACCTGCAATTGCTCACTTTAGCCAGAATAGAAGTTGGCTACACTCAGTCAAGCCCAACCAGCTCGAGCAGATGATGTTATTAAGGACTCCAAGATTTGACCCTATGTCCTAGATCGTGTGAGTGACCTCAAGATGTACCAGAAAACAGTCCATTAGCTAAACTGCCTCATCTGCGTTTTTTAATAAAGGACTGTTTCAAAGAGAAAGAACTCTAGCATTGTGTCAAATATTTTTTTCCCTGTATATGAATTTCTATGAGCCGTACGGAAAGGAAGAGGGGGAGGGCACCGAATTTCCATATAAAGCCTCTTTGCTGTGATAACAAGGATTCAAAATTCCCTTTGCAGGCAGAATCTAAAAGGTTAAATGTGCCAGTGGAGCTGCAACTGTCACCCCCCCCCAGTTTCCCCCCAAAACAGCTCATTTTTTTGACAAAGCCAATTATCTGAAAATGACAGGAAATGATTAGTCATGTTAATTAAAAATAATTTTCTTTCCCACTCCTAAAAAGGTCAGATCGTCAGCTGTATGGAAAATTGAGCCTTCATGCACTTTCATTTGATTTCCCATTCAAAGTCTAATTAGTTACAATTTGTTGTTAAAAGAGATCTTCTTTTTTTTTTTTTTTGATAAAGACCACATTTTTTGTCCTCTCCCTAGTCATTATGAGGCTGATATTATTGTACTATATGTGTATACGATTTCATTGTGGCTAGCCCAGAAAATAATGAACAAAAGCTCACCCAGAGAGGTGTATTTGAGACTGTTTCTGTGCCTCTGTGGTGTCCTCCAGCCTGAGAGGGTTCTCCAGCTGGATCTGCAACTGGGAGAAATCAGGCAGGCCCTCTGGGACACTCGGCAGCTTGTCCCTGTTGTGAACTTCTGGAAAAGTCAAAAGATAAAGATGATACTGCAAAACAGAGGTCATCCTGCAGGAAACCAAATGGGGAGAGCAATATCTGGGTGGGGGAAAATGGTTCTTGTCCTAGTCCTGACTTGGTTTTCCATGTGTCACCTTTGGTGAAGAATAAGCAGTACTGGGTAGAGTTCAGCCAGTTTTTGAGGTTATTGCCCGGCAGCTGCCTGTTTCCTTGAGTCAATGCTTCCAGCCCCTCCTGTTATTTCTCAGTGTCTTGTCTGGGTGACAAGAGCCACGTGGCTCCAACAGGCTTTTGCTAGCACATTTGCTCGGTCAGGAGGAGTCAAAGTGCATCATCCACAGGCAACTTCCTCATCATTAGATTTTCTTATTCCTCCAGCACTAACGATCTCACTGGCAAACACCAGTGCTGGTTATTTTAACTGAGTGGTGCAGAGGATGCAGCCCTCAGGCAAGGCAAATTGGCAGTCCCATCCCCATCCCAACTGGCTGATCATTACTGGCCACTGTTGCTGTGCCTGAGGACATTAGCCCAGGAGCCCCATGCCTCATCATGCTACAACTGTACAGGCCTATAAAAACAGCCTTATATTATGGGCACAGAGGGGAAAGACAGGGTGGAACTGGTGAATGAGTAGGGAAGGAGAGAAAGTGCAAAGTCTTGTGGTCATCTCTAACCAACAAGAACTTGAACACCACAAGGCACTTGCACCAAAGGCCTCACAGTCAGAGCGTTTCCTAACTATGCTTCCTTCCAAAAAAAAAGTTTGGAAATACCGTTAGGGCTACACCTGCTGTTGCGTTTCAAGGCTTCTGAATGCAGAGCCCAGTCAAGGGACCAACTGGATAAAGCAGCAGCCGAGAATGGTGGAAAAAGTTCATTTTATTTTCTCGGGTAGAAGGGACAGGGAATTTCCTGGGCTGGCTGACCAGCTCTGCCATTTGCCCATTCAGCCTGTAACCGTACTCACCCCACACTGGCTAACTGGTGGCTCCAGCTCCTGCATGCAAGGCACACGACCTGGCTGCTCCCAACTGTTCTGGGATAAAGAGATGTGTCCAGTGAAAAAATGCATGTTCTTCTGTCTTCCATGGACAGTTTTCTTTAGATATTTCTTGCTTTTTTCCCCCTCCCCATTCCTTTCAAGAAAATAAATCACATGACTGGTGACATACATGGAAAATAACACTGAAAAATCAGCACTCACTATTTGTTTTTGTACAAACTCTACACAGAGAGACAATGCTGATAGGAGTGAACATTTACAACATTCAGCTGTAAAATATTGAGGCACTCTCTAGTCTCATAGGGACTACCCGACAGGCTGTGAGTGATAAATACCATTTTGGGAAACTCCTCAACAGGAGAATTGATTTATTTAAAGATTTCCAGTCTCAGCTTGTCTCATACTGGAATCAGTGCTCTGTCCCTTTCCAGTCGCCTTGAGGTGGCTTACTTTCAAAGAAAATTGCTTTTCCTTTTAATGAGAATTTGTGCTTCTACATCTCCTCCCACCTCCTGTGGGTGCGGCAAACCTGGGGAACAAATAGGAGTGTTATTACTGAAAATAACAGCTTAGAAGAGTTTCAGACTAACTCCCAGTGTCTTAATAGAGCCCGTCAACATGGAAAGACCATTGAGTAGCACAAGTCAAATGCGAAACCACTTAGCAGCGCAGCAGTGTGGGAGATTAAAATGCCTCTTTGCAGAATATAAAGGTCAGTGAGGCAGTAAACTCCTTAAAGGGGAAGACAATACATTTCATGCATGAAGGACCAAGCCTGGAAAGATATGTGTCAGCCATGTGTGTCAATAATCCGTTCTAAAGGAAAATATATTTATAGATACTATTTGGGGACTTAATGGCATGCGAAGGCAAGCAGCCTCTGGCCAGCCACCGGCTCCCCAGCTGGGAAGAAAACCCTCAGAGGCAGAGAGCTATGCCTGTTTTTCTGTGTCCTGCTATAAACCCACTGCTGACACCTGAGAGAGCAGCTCCTGCCGTGAGACACCAACCCATCCTGCCCCACTTCCATCTCCACTGCTCTCAGCCATCCAGGCTTGGCCACCTAATGGGATTGCTCATCGAACGGGCACATAACCATGCGTGTATGCTCTAACATCCATCCTAAAGACTTTTAAATTGCACTTGTCCACCAGATATTTGAATAAATCTGTGCAGCCAGCAAGTGGCAACGGCCTCGTCACGCTGTATGAGTCCACCTTGCTTAGCTAATTGGAGTGCTGTCGAGCTCGCCTCAGTCCAAAGACCTCCCTCTCCTGCACATTGGTGCTACCTTTATATTCTTTCCAACTGGCAAAAAGCGAAACAGGAGCATTAAGGAGTTAGTTTTGGTGTCGCACCAGGCAGTGGTAGCATGTGAGCAAGTTCACCAAGGAGCTGAGGAATGGGCTGAGTGCACCTAGTGTACTCACAAACAGAAACGTGGAGGCAAAGAAGGGTGGAGAGTATTTTGTAGAGGTAAATTTTCTGTGACCCTGTGATCCAAAACGACATTACTAGTGAACGTAGAAAGTTGTAGCAGAATCTATCCTTCTGCCTCTGTTTTCCAGCTCCACTTCCTCTGCATATTATTGATGATAACAATAACAATAATAATACCCAGCTCTTAAAGCTTTTCCAGAAAAAGCTGATGTCTCTAAGCCTGCTGCCAGCAGGGGATATGGAACAGCTTGCTATGAGAAAATGCTGATTCTGAAAACCTGAGTGTTTCAGGGGACAGTATCAATTTCATCTGACTTTTATTTAACATTCTGCTTGGGTAAGGTTGAAGTAGTTTGTTTCAGCCTCATCATGTTGGGTCTCATATGAATTATATTATACACCAACAAACATTGCAATGAGGCAATTTTCAAAAGCAGTTTGGGGAGGGGAAACTTCATTTAATGAGAAATTTAAAAATGTCAGGGTCCTTTTTCAGAATTTGCTCAGTTTTTTCTGAAATTTCTCTGGGATGGAAAGAACAGAAACTGCAATGTTTGGGGAGCACTAGATGGAAGCCACCAGCTTGATAAAGACAGTGATTCTGAGAGTGAACTAGCCTATTTTGAAGGCCACAAGGAAAAAAAAAAGAAAAAAAAAGGAGGCTGAAGCTCCTGAGAAATGCAGGGATCAGCTTTCCTGAAGACAGCTATGTCTGTGATTGTGATTTTCACCATCTTTTTCAAGAACAACACAGCCTTTTGGAAGTGGCTCAAGGTCTCTCAGCAGATTGGGCAGGACTGAGCACTGCCATCCCATGGACAGAGCACTGGAATATCAGAAGGATCCCAGAGGAGGCAGCGTGCTCAGAAACGATGCCCAGAGCAGGGCTTGGGATCTCTCCCAGCATCGGAGGCACAGTCATCCAAGCTTCCTGGAGCTGTGCAGTTGGGAAAGGCACTTTGCTGCCTGAAAAATGCTATGCCAACACCTAGCATCATCCCTGAAGGTACTGCCATCAGGACACTATTACCAGCTCAATACATGCAGGCTGACATCTACACCACTGGCCTGCTCTGCATCCCTTAACAAATCGTTACATCTCTGCCTTCTAACCACCTTCCTCTGGTTTTGTCCAATTTAGTTCTCCCTGAGGGCAAGAACTCCAGGTGGCTTTTTAGTGTCTAACACAACCTTGGTTAGCACTTCTAGGCAGGAATGTGTTACAGATAATAAACTTTAGCGCTTGGATGATGAAAATAGCCTGGAGTCTTCATTCAACATTGCAGTCAACATGAGCATATATGAGATCAGATCTTGCTTTAGCTTGATCTTTGCAGTGGGTTTTGTGGCACTAGGAACTCAATGAAAACCATAAAACTAAGACATGAAATGCACTGCCTGCCTCCATCCAGTCTTTGATTTGGATGTGAAACCACATGGAGACTGCACACTCATTGTAAATACATTAAGGAGGCAAAACAGAAAACATCTCGAGGAAATGGTAAATGGGGAAAAGGCTTCTGAATTTTTTAATAACGCATGCTCTGTTTGAAGGATTTGCTGAGGATCTTGTTTATAATCCTGCTGCAAATAAAGTACTCCGAAATAAAAGCTGTTTGGTCCTTTCAAGCTAACAGCCCTTTGTTCGCAGCACATGAGTGGAACAATTTTAAAATAGTGACTTAATTTCTTTTTTCTCTTGAAAGATGCTTTTTTGCAGTCAGAGGCTTGTTCTTTATTTTCCCAGTCTGCACTCTGATTCATTAGTACTAGTTGCATCCAACTTGTAGAGGTTTATTTGTTCAGCTAGAAATGGGACATTAACATTTTAAGAGAATGATGCATAGCTTTTAGAGATAATATTCTCTCTCGCTATTCTGCTGATGCTCTCCTAGAAAGTGCAGAATGCCACATTCTTTCCCTCCAAAATGATGAGTTTATTATAAACAGTTTATCACTTGGGGCATAATTTTCTATTTTTTCCTTCTTTTCCCCCACTTTTTTTCTAATAAAAACACAACATTTTCTGCATGCATTTACTGGGCTGAAAAGTTGGAGACTGATAGTATTATTCAGACTCAAGAAAAAGGCAGGCAGATCATGAGCCCTATCATCCATCCCACCCCTGGAGCGTTGCTGAAGGCAAGCCAGGGTCTCTTGCTACTCCTGCCTGTGCACGTTGACCATGGTCAGGAGCAGTCACTTATGGCCAGGTCTGATATCCCATACGTGTGTCAGCAGTCACTGTGGCTCCAGAACACCTGAGTAGGAGTTCAGCATCTAAATCACTCTGAGATACTGTCCCACTGAGGGAAGAGCGGAGTCCTGCAGTGTGTGCAAAACACTGCACTGTATTAAGGCTGTAAAATCAAGTGCTTATAAATTAAGCCATGCCATAATTACAAGTTCCTACACAGTCTGGAACTACAAGCGTTACGACAGTCCACGTGCTTCATGTTGTCTCTTTTGCAGTTTGTAACTTGGCTAAAAGAGGGTAGGTGAGATACAGGCAAAACCTTATGCTTCTGATGCAGGATGATCTCCTCACCAGCAGACTACATTCCTGCCTCTGTTGCAGAGTATGTGGACTGTAGAATTTTCCCGTAAAACTGCTGCTAGAATTTCTTAACATCAGTAAAGCAAAAGAATTCTACCACTTCAGATACTAATAAATAACTGAACGATGTGAAAAGTAAAAGTTAAAAAAACCCAACAACCCACAACGAAAAAAGCAAGCTCATCTGGCATAAAATCAGGTGTAGAGGACCTGTAGAGGGTTAATTAACATTGATAATATACAGTTGTGGGCTTGCTTCAGGGGCAGTGGGTTGGCTGATGTGGATA
>JAVJGI010000063.1:11274621-11313640 GCA_035590275.1 Ibycter americanus
GCATGCTATAAGAGGAGCTGAGCAGACTGCTGATGAAGGTTCAGCGTAGCTGGACAGCTCTGGGTGTTCTTTCAGGGCGCAGTGACATGTCAGAGTTACTGGTCATAAGGTCGAACCCTGTGCTCTGTGTAGCACCCAAATGCAATACATCTGAGGGGGGTCAGACGCTGAGGTGAGGCCAGCAGATCCCCTTTTTGTCACAAGCTTTTCCACTGATGTGCCTGTGCAATTTCACAGCTCTATGTCTATAGGTGTATCTCTTCCCACAATCCCACCTTGGCTATTTAGTCTAGGGTAGCTGGCCCTCTCATTACTAGTAACACACACCTACATTCACAAGATGTGATGACTTCTCTAAAAGATGACATATACTTTCCTCATCACTGGAGCTTTTTCATTGTGACAGAAAAATAACAGCAAGCGGGTGAGGAGCTGATACCATTTATTTGGATCTGCAATGGTTCTGCAGTGATAGATCTGATTTATCTTCCTTGGGAGACTGGGAGGCGAGGACCAGAATCTGATGCAAGAAGCCCTTGCTGATGCAAGCGATGCAAAACTGATGCAAGGATCCATCAGCAAGCGGAGAATCTGGGACATCATGGCTGATTGTCATGGTGCAATTTCCAGACTCCTCCGAGCTTGTCTTCATTCTTTCTTTGAGTGTAAAGTGCTGTGTGATGTATCTGTCTGGAGACTGTGCAAGGCAAATGGGGGGAAGCATGCAAATATAAATTATAAGCACTAGTAGGAAAGGAAAAAGGCACTTGCTAAAGATGTCCAGACACCACAAAGAGCAATTAGCCAGGTCTAAAATTCTGTCGGCAAGTATACACGGCAGGAAACACAAACATAAGGAGAGCAAGAGCCACCAGGCTTCACTTGGCTCCTGCCACTTCATCAGGGCTAATTAGAGTGTTCTTCCGTGAGTCCTTAAAGAAATCGACTATGACAGCAAACAATTTCAAGTGAGATGCACTAGTCTAAAGTGGGGGAGAAAGAAGCAACAGGAAGGTAGAAATCCGCATTGTCAATTCCCACCCCGATATGCTCAGCAGCGAACATTCAAAGCTGAGTGAAGCAAGGCCAAAGACAAGGCAAATGGATGCTCCCGAGTTAAGTCGTGTTGCCGTACTACTTGCCACAGCTGGTGCAGAAAAGTCTCAACTGTCTGCAAGGTCCTAGCCGTGCTCATGTCACTGCCTACATGCTGGAGTTTTACAGCCGCGTGATGCAATCACGAATTGTATTTGCCACATGTTCCTCAGCACATCTAGATGTAAGAAGATGCATTTACACATGCATTGTGGCCAGGCAAGCAGAGTGGAAGTAAAGCTTTTAAGCAAGCGTGTGCACATCTGTACAGGCATTGAAGGTGGAGGCTTCTCCAGTCATTTTCAATGCCCTGTCCATCTTTCCATCTTTTCCATAATGGCATTACCCTGTCTCCTAGCACTCTGGGAGAAGGATCACAGGGCACCGGTGATTTGAAAGCTACAGTTGCGCTCATGTCATGAAATACGATATGCAATTCCAGGTGCATGAAAGAGGCAAATGAGGTTTGCACAGACTGTCCTACACTTTCTGAAGTTTCCACTTTGCAGCCAAAAAATGCAAATATGCATATGTATAATATAGATACATCCAAACTAAAGTCACATCTTGGGCCAAAATCAGGTTGGCAGCTTCCCTTTGAACAGTTTTATGGATCATTAAGTACCCCACAGGAGGCTGACTACACTAACTACATTTTATTGATAGTCAAGAGTTTCTAGCCTGAAACAAAACAATTATTCATGTTAACTAGAGGCTGGAATAACCTGACCCAGACCAGTGTCCCCTCGCACTCAAAATCCAGTGTCAGATTTATTTCTTGATGTATTTTTCTGTTCACCCAGGATTAAAATAACCTGGTGGATGCTTTCTTTAAACAGATTAGCACAACTGTTTTCCTGGGAAGGTCTTTGGCAGGCAAATAGACAGGATTTTTCACGTGCTCCAACAAAATGTCAGCATATTCATATAAGCAATACATATTCCTCTAATAAAATCAATGAAAATGAGCTTATCTTATCAGCAGAACCAGCCTTCACAGTCCTGTGTGTCACACTTTCACATGAAGTTCTATGTTCAGGGGCAAGGGGGATGGTGTATGGTATTTCTGTTTACTGCCTTCCATCTCAGATAACTAATACACCAGTGAAATTTTGGCGATTCAGTGCTACAAATTCCCAAGAAGCCCTTTAACTATGGCAAATGCAAATGTGAGCTAGTGCACATAAAAAGTGTTAATTCACTCAGTACTTAGCTCATCACTGAACACTTCACCATCTCCCACAAGACCCACCTCCCTCAGGCTGCTGAGCAATCCTATTCATCCCTAGTCCACAGGTAATGTACAATATGATGAAGAATCAGTGGTTTTCCAAAGACCCCAATATCTTCAGTCAGTACAAGCTTCCCAAAAACCTCCAGTCTTTTAGATGGTGCAACAAACTGGAAAATCTGCCTTTAAGTGCTGCAGTGGGAGCTTAAGCAACTCTGAATGTGGTTCTCATATGCAGGACCTCTCACAGTCCTGCGAGACTTGACCAGTATTGCACAGAAAAGCAAGGTAGCTGCACATCGAAGGAGACAGCTGAACCTGGGTCTGCCAAAATCATGACCTGCTCATCGGACCAGCAGATGACCAAACAATTTTAATGCTCACTGCAGTAGCAGCTCATTTTAAAAACCTGGTCTTGTCATTCAGCCAATGTTAATCTGCTACCACCAAAATGTAAAATAGTAATCCAGCTCCCAAAATTCTCTTATTACCTGCAGTTTGTTGTTCCAGTGGAATATATATGGGATTTATTACACCACTACCACTACCACATTCCTCACTAACGCAGGGCAAAATCAGAAAAAATTTTGGACAGGTAAGTTAAATGTACACAAAGCTCCTCTCAACTCAGCTGAATCTGAATATTTTTCTGTTGGTATGGAAGTCTTCATGTAAAGAAGCTAAATCTGGGAACCTTGTGAAGTGATACATCAGTTATGAAATGGGAACCTCCATTACAGGCTGTCTACTTAATTATTTGACAAGTTAATTAATCTCCTAAGCAACTGTAGAACTGCTGTTTCCTTTGTAAGTGATGGAAACAAACTTTGGCAGATCCCATAGGTCTTGACACTATAGTGTCAATAAGACTCTAGAAAGTTATGTATAATAGACACTAAGTGAGGTCAAACTGCCTCCATAGGGGTAACTGGAGTTGCTTATTGCCTGAAGGTGTTTATGCTGCTAATTATTTTGCTGCAGCTAATTATGGTTTACCTGTTTAGTTACAGCTAAGTTTTCAAGCGATGCCTTTATAGCCTTCAGAAAGATATTGAATCATGCTAGGAAAGGACAGAGCCTCCTGCCTCGTTAGAACAATGGCATCGTCTGCCTCTCCTCAACAGACAACACAATTACAGCTGACACAATAATTGATGCTGAAGTTTTCCAGTGAGAAAGATGGACATACATTATTATCCCATCAATCTTGTTCCACATGGTGTCTTGTATCTCTGGTTTTTCCTACTGTGGCGGCAAATTGACTGAGGCACGCTGAAGAGTCTGTTTGTGTTCCCAAGGGTACCCCATGATGGAGTAAGGGCATCTTACAGGGCACAAGGAAAAAGGTGAGCCCAGAGAAAAGATCACTCAGTGTGCATTGAAGACAAACTTACTTCCACCACCTTCTTTATCTGCTTATTTCTCCAATACATAGTATTAATTTCAAAGGAAACATAAGAAGGTCCAACATCTACTTACTACATGTGCATTGCATTACACTGAGCAACTGTCTGACCATTAACAGCAACTGTCCCTCGTTCATACCCAATTCTATCTGAGTTTAAACACAGACACCGATAGGATGTCTGCCAGGTCTGTAAGTACATGGAAACCCCAATGTGAATGAGTCATGTATCTATTTGACAACTTTCCAGACATCTAATCTAAGTTTCAGTTTTGCCCAATTTATAATAGCATTTGGCACTTGTTTATGTGTATTTACTACCTTTCATGTGCTTCATAATCTTTACATCCAAATCATGGAGTTGAGCTTAGTCCAAACTCTGTATCTACTGTTTTCCATCTCTTGTGGAAAACAATTTCTGTTCATGTCTGAAAGATGCCTGATTTCTACCTGTCCACTATTTTTCCCAGTAGCTGAGCAGAAAATTATTTTCTTCAGTAATGCAATAATACTATTAGTCTACAAATATAATAGCATACTCTGTTTAAAAAAAAAAATAAAGCCGCTAAAATACAGTGTTTGGCACAGCTGCATTATTCCTGTAATGAATAATCACTAAAGATGTTATTGTGGATGCAGTTACCATGCGGCAATGTGAATAAAATGCTTTTGATGGAAAATTGTACTTCAAGAAAATGTATGCAATAGTACAAATGTATTACTGCCCATTAATATGTATTAATTCAATGAAAAATGCCTGACTGAGCTGGTTTACATAGATTAGGATGGCAGGCAGTGAAAGAAAACACTTGGACTTGGTTAAATGGGCTGTGAAGATAGGAGGAACTCTAATCCGAAGTGTAGAAGCAAACCACTGGGATAGGCTGTCCAGTTATGCCGATATGGTTTGTTCCTTCTCTCATTCATATCAGTGGTTTTATTATGATGAAGAATCAGCATTCAGCGCTCCTGGTGCATTAGCTCTACTCAGTCCTCTTGAATCTCTACAAGTTTTTTATTTAAAAATAATAAAAACAAGACAATTCTTCCCAAGGTAGCTACTTAGCAGGAATCATCTCATTTGCTTTAGTGTCTTCAGGATGCAGAATGTGAACTCTTGACATGCTTGTCATTGTCAAGACAAGCTTATCTGTGCCTAAAATACTCAAGTAATTCAGTCATTACTTTCACTTTGTGCACAACATGCAGGGTTTGTTCCAACTCTCCAGACTGCACCAAGTAGGGTATCCCCATAGCCTTGAGGGGGAACTTTCATTGAGACACATCAGTGTTTCGAATTATTCCAAAAGCATCCTTCTGTCCGGGCATGGTTAGTTACACACAGAAAAACCAACAATTTCACTCTCCCTTCTGGCTAACAATCTTGTTATGAGACAAACTGTTATGGTAGTCATATGCTCAGAGTAAGATGTAGCTTTTCCTGAGTTTATTTAAAAAACACACAGCACAATTCATAAAATAATCCATCACTTGGTGGCTCTCTCAGCCCCACTGCCTGCACAAAGTCCTGCTTTTGGTGTGGGGCTGGCTGACACCCTCACTCCCCTCTGTCTGTGCAAGAGGGGAGATAATGTTGGAGAAGGTTTAGGTGAGGAAAGGTGGAATACTGACTCCAGAGGTAGCCTTTCTTGGAGGACAAGGTGGCCTAGTGTGGATCAAGTCACCAGGGATGGTGTATGAGGAAGGAAGAAGAACCAAAAGAATTGGGGGGTCTCTGGACTCAGGATTACGGGAATATCAACAAACAACAGATGCTTGAAGGCAAAATATGCACGTGATGGGGTCTGAGGACACAGAGATGTATCCTGCAGTGTACACAGATTTTTTCATTCTGCTCAGTGTCAGGGTTCAGGTTATTTACTACTAGGAATGACCCTTGGAGATTTTTAATAACAAAGCAAGAAACATCCCAAGCAAAACCAAAACTCTTCTGTGAAACGCCCATGCTCAAAGCAGGATCAGATCAGGATTGGGCAAGAACCTAGAAGCAAAACTCTAGTGCACCAGTTCTTTAAGGGACAAGTTACAGCAGCTCTAAGGCTTAGTTTAGAGATCTCTGTTTACAGTGATAATAATATTTGTCCCAAGAGACACCTATTGTTCTTCCATGCTCTGGATAAAGCTTTGGGATGGGAGATGTGTTGTTGACCTACAGACTGGGGCTGAGCACGTTGAAGCTGGCCTGCTATTCTCATGTAATACTTGTGATGTTCCAGCAACTTTAGTGGAGTCCCTTTTTCCAAAAGAAGAGGATTTTTATCAGTTTGAGGCCAGAGTCAGCCTTTGTGAAAGCAGTAAGAAGAGGTCTATCTCTTGTATGAATGATAGCTACTAATTCTGCACAGACAAGGCAGATGAAGTTAAAAAATATGAAACAGCTCTGCCTTGGAACAGCACCATGTGGGACCTTCATTTAACCCATTTTGTATGTGAAGTCCTCCAGATACGACTAGTTAAAGAACTGATAATTCAGCAGCCTTTATTTGCATAAACCAACTTAAATTTGACACTCAGAACTTGTTCCACAGCACTTTCATATTGGGGCACCAGGATATAAGCATGCCTGAAAGACAGAAAGACAAGGAGGAGGAACTTATGTTTAGAAAAAGATCTTTATATATGACCTTACTAGGACACAAAGGTTATCCAAACCAGTGAAAAATTATATTATAAATTACTACAAAAGATGTACTATCTTCTTAGCTCAAACAGCCTCATAAATTGTATGTCTAATCCTCAGTCTTGCCGGCATCCTCATCCAATTTCATCTGCCTTGCATAAAACTTAGTAACCTCTCAATAAACACAGCTGACAAACATGAGAGCAAAGAGTAGGCTCCCTGTAATACCTTAAATCCCTTCCCCCCGATAAAATCTGATGGGATCTTTAATGACCACTTCTTATCCAGGAGTTTTTGAAATGATGGAACTTGGATCATTCTTTCCACCGATGTTTTTATGCACATTGCTCCCAGGGCCTTAGTGACATTCTAATAAGTGTATTGAATGTTGAGCTATTAAAGGGATTTTTTATATTATTTATGAGAATGGATTGATTTGTCTCCTATGTGAGGGAATATATGTAAAATTGAGTTTTGTTGTGGTTGTTTCTTTGCTCAATGTCTCTGATATGATCATGGCTTCATAACAATTTCAATATATTATTGCCAGAGGTACTATAAAATAAGGAGACATTATCCTTCATGTCATAATTCTTTCTCTGCTGAATAAACTCAAAAACTTTCTTTTGTTTGTTTGTTTATTGACCCTCACTTTGGAACATAGTAAATTAAGTGAATGCTGTTAAACAAGAGGCCAAATTACCTTGTAGTTTCACTAAAATGGACTTCAATTAGCTACGTTTCTATGACTGTGCTAGGATGCTATTCATAGGCAGGTTATGACATTGTCAACAATCACTGAAACTTAAGTCCTGTTATCATCTCGAGCTAAAAAATACAGGTTTCTTGTGCATATGCCTTGTTCCCTGTATAATGGGAGCTTCTGCCAATATGGTCAGAAATAGCACTGACATGAAACACCTGCAAGTTACATTGGTGTTGTAAAGCAGATCAGTCTCAAAATAAGTGTAGGAAATGGAAGGAAGGAAAAAAAAAAAGCAGTAAATACAGGGTCTTTGGGATGTCTTAATTTCTGCCATCTCACTGTTCCAGCTGTGCAGAAAGGGAGATTTGTGACCCAGTGTCTGACATGCCCTCAAAGTCTGGCATGCCAGAGGCTGTTGTGGTCAAAATTAGATACTTATGGACACACCAGAAGATTGTTTCCTTCTGCTGTTACTTCACTGTAGAAAATAAAAACAGGGAATTGTCATGCACTATCTCTTTCAGTAAGAGAATGACAGGTTATCAAATAAATTTAAGTGATGGCAAGTTCAAAAAATACATCAGAAAATTTGTCTGCACACAGTGTGGTTTTGAACCCCTTGTCATGGAATGTTGTGGATGCTAATTTTTTGTATGGGTTTAAAAAATGGCTCGATAAATATGGAGAGAAAATTATGTAAGGGATTATAAATATCAGGATATCACCTCTAGTGCAGGAAGTCCCTCATCTGTAGGCTGTCTTTCAGAATGAAAGGTCCCTCTGACACTGTTCACAGCCAATTTGCTGCTAATGGTCAAGCTTAAAGAGCAATTGATAAAAATAACATCTCAGCTAATCTTTAAATGACTTCTAAGTTCCTAGTAGCAGGGACTGTGAGTAAAGAAGTTTACGCCTTCCCTGATGAAAGGCTGAGGTTGCTCCAAAATGCAGCTGTGTTGACATTACGGTGATGTCTTGATCTGTTGATGCATGCAGCAGGGACAGAGCCCCTCAGCGCTGTGCAGTGTGTAATCCCTGTCACAGTCGTGCTGTTTGTAAACTCGCAGCAGACCATGCTGCTTTAACTCTACTTGGGTTTACTCTATTTTTGCATTTACACTGCTTGCTCTGCACTATCCTCATGTCTACTAAATGGATTCCCAGTCCAGGGTGTTGAATTGGTGTTTTATGGATTAGTACAGAGGGTGAATTCTCAGTGTCTACTCTATATAGTCATCCCTATTTATCTTGCTGATGCCAACCTCACCTCTTTGTCCCCTACCGCTCAAAAAAGATGCCCTTTAAAGTTTTATCCTATTCTGAAATATTTTGTTGCAATTCAAAGATTACTCCCGTCTTGCCTTTTTTAATTTTATTCAACTAATAGCTAAACAGCTGCAGCAGCATGCAACTTCAGAGCACCCTGCTGCTGTTCTCAAAAACGAAACAATCTGTACTTAAACCAATTTGCTTGTAAACCCCTGCTTTCCTGCCTCCAGACTGCTAAACTGTTCATGCCCATCATGTCAATCTGTTTTTCCAATGCAGAGATCACTCTATCAGTGCCAACTAACCCAGTACAAACTAAGCCTGCAGGCTTTGCCTAGGGAAGAAAAAATAATGTCTCTGACCTCATCACCTAACTACATTTTATAGGAGCAATATAATTTAGATTGACCACTGAGGTCTGGATGAAAGGCAAGGTCATTTTAAAAGGTGAATAATATGTCCCTGTCATTGGGGTGCAGGATTTACCTCTGGAATCCATATTAAAGGGAATCTCACAGCTATCAGGGAGTTGTGAATATTGTATTTCAATCTGAGCTCAATGCACCTAACTGCAATGCAAAAATATGTGCTAGAAATCAACTTGAACTGTTAAGATATGAGACACTGAGAATGAACACAAATAATTCTAAGCCAAGGCACCAGCAGGGGACTGATAGAACGTATAACCAGGAGACTGGCTGTTTGTTTCCTTATTCATACTGTTTTACGATTTCATTTCTCTGTGCTGATTAAAAAGGGACTAAAAAACAGTGTTGGAGACTGAATATTTTGGGCATGTGCTGCTCAAGTCTCCCTAAAACAGCTCTGCCACAGTCAATCCCTTTCCATCTTTAAATTAGCAGGCTTTCTTAAAAACCATTTCTCCTAACTGGCGTTCAGTATTCTGGTGGAATGAGATCATCTTCTGAAATCTAAGCTAAACAAGTTTGTTAATATCTTTTACCAACAGTTATCTTCTCGTCCTTTAGGTTAAAGTGCTTTTGCTCTCTTCTGATGTTTACAGCACTACATAGTTACCTCAGTCTTCAAAATTTTAGGCTGTACAAGCCAAGTCTTCCTAGCTCTTCTGGTAGGACTACTTCTCCATTCTCTCGGTCACATTGTCCTGTTCCACAACTGCTCCACTTCGAGTCCACCCTTCTTGACTGTTAGACCCCAGGTCAGGAGATCTGATTTTGCACAATAGCATCAACACTTTTCTATTTCAAGAACTATAACAACTGCTATACTTAAACCCCACACTGACTTTTTAATGGTGACATCATATTGGTGGCTCAGAGATACCTTGTCATCAACTGTTACACCTGTGTTTTTCTCCTTTTATGTCATTGTCAACTGACAGATCCACAGATCATAGTAAAAAATATTGCTACTGTAACCTAAATACATGATCTAGCGGTCTATACTAGTAGATCCCACCCTGTTTCTGTTATTGCAGCTTTCAAAATAATCTAACTCTTCTTAAAATATTCTAACACTTCTTCCCATTTACAATGTTTTCCAGATATCCACAGGTACAAATGTAATACAGACTTTTTATACACCGAGTATTCATGGATGAGACTCCAGGAAGCCCCTTTAGGACTGCCATTTCTACCCTTCTTTCCAGCTGATGCTTCTCCCTCTAAAAAAACCTATTGCTGTTTCCCCTTCGGCTGTTTCCCCTTCAGCTGTTTCCTTGTTTGCCTTACAGTTCCTGTGCTAAACCCCATATTCACCAACAAAACTAATAATTTCTCATGCAGCACCATATCGAATGCTTTGCTGAAATCCAGATAGATTAGATCTACTGCATTTCCTTTGTCTAGAAAATCAATTATTTTATCAAAGAAGGATATCGAATTAGTCTGGCACTCTCTGTGTCTTTGGTAAATCTATCTAAATTTTATCCTGTTTTACATTTACTTCCATGTCTCCAATTATTCCCTCCTTAAGAATTTAGTCTAAAGCCTTTGTGTAGTCATCTCTATTTGTGATCCAAGTGGCTCTGACCTTGGTTTGCAGGGACCCTACACAATGTAGTTCATTGTTCGGATTCAAGATTTAGATGCAAATGCCTGTACAGTATCATGATGTGCACTCAGAAGTATCTGTGCACGGGGAGTGCAACAGGAGAACTAGAGCAATGAAGAGCTAAAGCCATCAGGCATTCAGGAAGATGTAAGGAAAGCATCATAAATTCTTGCCCTATTTTTAAGCTCTTTTTTAGACCCCTGCCAAGGTAGCTGCCCCTGTGCAGCTATTTTTTCTGATGAGGATGTTCTGAGTCTACTGCTTCCACCGGTGTACATTGCACTAACAGAAAAGGGTCTCAGAGGGTGAAGGTTCTGGCACAAATCAGCATCTGCAAATCTACTGAGACAGACTGAATTACGTCCTTTCATCTGTTCTGATTTTGGTGTCCTATCCAAGTCTCAAAGGGAAATCCAGGTGTTACAAAAGCATCTTCTGCATCATTGTTTGATATTTTGCTCACCATTTCACATCCTTCAGAAAAACAGAACCAGTAATTGGTTTTTCTGGGGGAACACCTCAGAGATAAATATTGTTCTTCTCTTTTTCTCTTCTCGCTTTCTCCTGTCCTATGAATTATACTATCTTCGTACACTGAAGCTACTATAAATGAAAGGCTGTCAGTGCTGCCATTATAAGCCTCATTTTTAAACACTTTATCATTCAAAGGCAAAGATTCATTTTCTCTCCTCGCCACATCTGATGCTGGGTGAAAAAGGTCAGGCACAGGCTACTGTCTAAAATACAGTTCCTCCAAATTTTTAAACACAACCATAAGCGTTGTTGAGCAGAGATGAGCTAGCAAGACTCCAATATAAAGAGACACCAGCATTTCACCCTATGAAGCCAGGTGCACTGCTGGAGTGGAAACCTCAGTCTAAAATAATGAATATTGTAATTATCCTTTATCCTGCACTCTCAACTGGATTCCCACAGTCAGGCTCCTTCAAAGTTTGGGAGATACGTGAACCAGATCTGGTTTTGTAATCTGTACTCGCAGAAAAAAAAAAAAAACCCTCAACCAACCAAATCTCAGTTTTTTCTAAAGCAGGCAGAAATAGCAGAATTTCCAGGAATCACAGAAAGACAAAGACCAGAACAGAGTGTCAATAACTCCACATAAATTTAAACCTCTGCATAAGTTTTGGCATTCTATTGGGATGTACAGGCAAGAGAAAGAAATTTGACCTGCATCGTAGATGAATGGTCTGTTGGTAGAAGAGTAAATGTAGGATAGTCCAATGGCAGTTAACCTCCCTGTGTCCGGATTTCTCATCCGTAAAATGATAATAATGATACTTGCCTTTGTGAAGTACTTTGATATCTGTGGTTGAAAAGTGAGGTATAAAAGCAGACATTGTTATTTCAAAGGGACAGAGAATAGCAGGTGTCATAGATCTGGAATTACTCAATAGACAAATATTGCAGGGAGAACAGTGAGAGTCAGCAATAACCTATAGTTTGTTGTAGCTTTAATAATGTCACCTGTTCAAGTGCAGTGTTTCAGGTAATTCTTCCATTGCTCCCTTATCAGGTAGGGGATGAGGAACAATTTATTTTGCTGGGAGGACATAACTGGAGCCAAACAAAATGACCTGGTGTGGAACAATTAGAAAATTCACTTTTTGTATGCAGTTTTCCTAGAGAAATTCCCAAACACTCCTGTTCACGTGAAGGATTTACCAATTTTCTCAGCCATCAATGACTTTCTGTAACACGAACACAAGTTGCCCTTTGGGGGAAACACTTTTCCTTCTCCAAAAAATCTACATATTTCCTGTTGAGGATGGCAACTTTCATGTGATTCCTCATAAGGCTGAATGCTTGTACCCATATCTTTCTCTCACACTTCACTCTCAGCCTGTCCCAGCATACAGTCTTGGGGGAGCCACAGCCCCATCCTTGCTGAACCCCTGCTGCTGCCAGGGGTCATGCCTGACCTTGCACAGTGCCTCCTTTCATCTTCTCCTGTACTCCATCCCAATGCTTACTGGAGGAAATCAGCGTGAAATAAAGCTAAGCAGATTAATATCCACCATGAAGGGATGTGGGGAATATGCAGTCATACAACCTGGGTGCTTGGCAGCTCCATGTGCAACAGGAGAGGAAAATCAAAGCTAAAAATGCATTCATCGGAGGAACAGCAGCTCGGGACCTTTGATCTGTCTATACGGAGTATGCCTGGAAAAAAATCAGGGGGGATTCTTGTCCAAACAGTGGCCACAGCTCACACCAGCACAAACCCCGAGCAAAAAAACATCACTCATGCATCCGCTGAGCAAAGCTCATGGAAGCTGCCAGGCTGATGGCCCCATGTACAAACACACCTCCCTGCAGACTGCATGGGGGAGGAAAAGTCAGTGCAATGTATTCAGTGCAATGACGTAAGTCCAGAATAACTTCACCAGTGGTAACATGCAGTCCTCTTTATACCCCTGACCTCATGGCTCAAAAAATATTTCAGATATTTAGGCAACTAAAACTAGACAGATTCCAACCTCTGAAGTGAAGCTCTCAAGTTCATCCACAAGGAGATAAATTATCTTCTCTATCAAATGCATTCAGAAAGGCCTAGAGGAAAGAGTTTAGCAACCTTGCTTTGCCACAGGTTGCTCTCCAGAGCAGAAAGGAGAAACCCAGGAACAACAGTGGGAAGGCAGAGAAGGAGCATGCAGACAGGCACACCCCTCGCCTGCCCGAGGTGAGCTGCCATCTCCGCCAGTCGCCTGCTGTCCTGCCGACCGCAATGCAGGGCTCCAGCTGGCAAATTGCCACCTAATGCGTGCACAATCACGGGCATTTCAAGCTGCTTTCGAAATCCCCGTCTGGATAATGATGGAGCAGGTGTGTCAGGCCAGGCAGCCCAGCTGAGCTAAGTACACGTCTGAAGAATGGTGTTGAGGGTGATGAGGCAGCTGAGAAAAGCAGTTCTGCTGGTGTTGCTCAATCGCCTGCAGATCGGACAGCTCACATCAGGCAGTGGCTTCTTCCCTCCATGTGCTCTCAAATCCTAACCCAGGCAAGGCAATGTGAGGTGTCCATGGTATTGCATGAGTTAGAGAATACTGAGAGCTTGGCTTCTTTCTGTGTACGCCCACAGGTCAGTTGAAGTCTCCATCTCCAGTCTTTTCTTGGCCATACCCACCGCCAGTGTGTTACCCACCCAGAAAAGGGCTGGCTGCTGACCGATGACCAGTGGTACTCCCTCCACCCTGCAGACTGGAAGATCAACATTTGCCATGCCTTTTTAACTCATTCCCTGTCCTCCTCTGCAAAACCCATGTGGCTCTTCCATTCGCACAATTGTACTGGTCTGGGAAACCGATGTTTCCCCCCACCTCCTTCTTTCCCTTATATTTTGGATAAGGAAGAAAGAAATGCTTGGGATAAAATACAAAACATTCCCGTAAAATTTGTATCACTTCCTTCAGCCTTTCTCCCCAGAATGAAACTAAATATAGCAAAGGCCAGTCTGCTGGTTGGAACAAATACAAATAAAGGAAGGTATGATAAATCAAGCCCAGGTTGCTCTCATACTGCAGTTTGAATGAGGTGACTGTCTTCTGTCTATGATGGCACTAGCAGGACATTTTTATGTTCCAAATTACAAGGGATTCGTGATCATTGAACAGAGACGTTATTGTAAAGCCTAGGGGTGACTTGCTGAAACTTTAGCTAAAACAGCTCTGCACTGTGTCCAAGAAACAGCTGCCTGATCTCTTGCATTTGTAGAATCATTTTTAAATCAGCAAGACATTCTGGGATTATTTTGTTCCAGTGGGCAATGCAGATTTGGTAACAGCAACTTTTTGTGAATTTATATTTGCTTCACTGAATCCTTCTCAGAAGCTGGAGGGGGAATTTAGAAACTTCATTTTGACATTGAATTTGTTATTCGAATCTAAACGTTTCATTTTGCCACTTTCAAACAAAATATTTTTCTTTCCTTTGTGAATTTAGTTTGGTTAGAAATTGCCTTCCATTTTATTTTGAAAGGTGTGCTCAAAACCCAGCTGTTACCTCTTATGAAGGGACAAAAGAAATGTTTTGCTCAAACCAAGATGCTTTTTTCCTTTTACTTTTAGCTTGAAAATAACTGGTCAAAAACAACACAGAAAAGAAGCATTCTTGCTAGTGAACCGAAAATTCAATTACCTGAAAAGCTCTTATTCTCATTTCAGTATAAGGTCTTGTCTGCAGAGGGAGGTGAGTGTGCAGCACACTCCAGTACACATTTATAACCCAACCTGTTGCATAATACCTTCCCCATATGGATGCCCTCCATTGAGGACAAACTTAGACCATGAGAAGATAAGTTTTCCTGATCAAAGGCAGAATGAAGCTTAAATTCAACCCACTTTCCTTAGCTTACCTAAGGGCTGAATTGCCATCTGGACATGATTGTTTCTCTTCACTGGGTACCCAGGGATTCTGGGCTAACCTTATACCAACTCAGACACCTTGGTGAAGAAGCTGGAAAGGAGGAATCCCTTCCTTTGGTGCCCATGAAAAATGTCTTCCCAGGACTGGCTGACTACATAAATACACTTTGGCCTAATTGTTCAAGCATCAGTGACCCTTAAAACCCCCCCAAAATCAGGAGATTTTTGCACAACACCCTTCCTATGAGGCAGGCTGCCTCAGGAAGGCTATGGAATAGTTTCTCATGAGCTCCTCCAAAGGCTATTCTGTGGGCCCAAATAATGATCCTAGACTTGCCATTGGGGTCTGAGTAACACCTTCTGCTGTAGGAAAAATGTAATACTGCACTTCAGAATTTAAGAGTCCCAGAAAATGAGGGGTTTTAAAATTTCTTAATCCATTTCATAGATCAAACAATTCCTGTTTGTGCTTGAAACTTTCCTGACTCACATCCTTTCATGCTCTACCTTGTCCATGGGAGGAAACCTTAGATCCATCAGCTCCTGTCAGCCAGAATGTAGTCTGACAGTGACGACAAAACCTCCCTGGGGAGGCTGTGAGTGCAAGCAGCTGCTAGAGCTGCACAAATGGGACTGTGCGGCAGTCCACAGATCTGGCTTGCATACTGTCAACATTATCACCCTCTAAAACGCACAAGCGATGTGCTTTTGCTGCCCAGATTGATGCACCACTACTGCCTCCCTCCAGCAGAGCTCAGTGCGTAGAGGAATGTGGGGAGGCAAATGTAGAACTGGTCTCCTCCTTGTTCCTCGCCCTATCCAGATCCTGTTTTCCCATCAGCAGCAGGGTCTGCAGGAGGCAAAGCTGGAAGTTGTCTTCTGTGGGGTGTTACGCTGCTGCATCATCCCCATCAGGCTCAGATGTCAGCAAGGCGCAAGGGATGGCATTTTTGCTGCTGTGGTTGGAGTGTGACTTCTGTTTCTCCAGTAGCTCAATCTGCTTTATCCGAGGAAATCACAGCAAGTGCATTGTGCCAAGTCCTGATCCCACTGAAGTCAGTGACACAGCTCCAGTCAACCTCAGTGGGACCAGGATTTAAGTAGCACCATGTAATTCCTATAGGCTTCTTGTGTAGTTTATGAAACATATGTGCTCTCTCTCTCTGCATGCTTATTTGACTTTCACACTCTTGATGGAAATGTGTCTTTATAAATTTACAAATAGCGCAGCAGCTGTGTGTTTATATAACCTCATTTGAGGGCCACATGTATTCTCACCCTTGCGCTATTAATATTTATGTTGTCACAACCACATACACACAAATACCTCACACAGATACACATGCATGCTGTGGAACAATAAGGAAAACAGATTCAAAATCCTCCTGAGTTGGTCATGCCTTTAAAAAAATCCATGGAAAAGCAGATTTATGTTCTTGAGAGACATTATGAAGGAACTTCTCACTAGATCATGGTAACTTTGTGCAAACTTCTATGCTTTTGCACCCTTAGTTTCTGCATAGCGACACCTTTCCCTGATTTGAAGTGACCTGAGTCCAAAATGTTTTGCAGAGCAAAGTCAGATATTTCAGCCAGTCAGGAGACAGACAATTTATAGGGCAGCCAGGACTTCAAGCACTGCAAACTATTGATGGCAGGGCAAGCAACTCCAGCTGCTACTGCAGCTTCCCAGCCGATGTAATGACCGTTGTTCAGAAGGCCACAATGCAGCTGGGTAACAGCTCTTGATGAAAATTACTTTTTTTTAGGCAAAAATGCAGAATCAGGCTGCTTTAGTCAATCTGCAAATTACTCAATCTGCTTCAAATGCAAACAGGAAAAAAAACCTGCAAAACATACAGCTTAGATGTTCTATTTTGACAACTCAGATGAAACATTTTGATTTCCTCATGCTGAAAAGCTTAGCGTTCTTGAATTTCCCTCCATTTAATTCTGTCTGTTCCAAAAGGATGAAAACTATTTGTCCTATCCTAAATATTAATTATTTTTTAACTTTCTGCTTTGCTAGAGAAAGTGGTTTAAACGATCATTTAATGTTGGCCAAGTGCAATTTCTTCTTTTCCTTCCCTCCACACTGATTTTCCAGCTCAGTCAGTGAACTAGTTCCCTGTAAGGAGCCCAGTCCAGCCTTTTCTTCCAAGGTCCTGAGACCAAAGAGCAAACATGTGGAGGTGTGAGTAGGACAGACTTTGTGCACCCATTTGCACAGTATGCACGAGGCAGAGACCAAGCAGCCTTGCTAAATCTCCTCCTTTCCTTTTACAAGGAAACTTTGCTGTGAGACCACATGGCTGTTCTGATGCCAGCAAGTTCCCTGCAGATGGAGAGAGCAAATAAAAATGTGCATATTTACATTATACATGCAGATTAGATAGTGTGCATTCCTCACAGCCTGTCCCTGAAACACCCTCCAAAAGGAGTGTGGGGGAGAATGCAAAGAAGTTTAGTCCAACTCTGTTCTCTTATTGTCTCACTCCCACACTCCTGCTCTTAAATATGTACCCCTGGCTGATTAACCCTTTCTAGTGACCTGCATCACGGATAAAACTCTTAGTTCCTGGCAATCTCTACCTTAGTGAAAAAGTGGAAATATCTGCTTTCAGAGTACTCTAAATTCAAAAGCCAGCAGAAGTATCTTCAGGATGGCAGTGGTAATGATGGGGAAATGAATTACTGCATTTCTTCACCTTTGCATTACCTGGTGAAAGAAGAGAGCCAGGGAGTGTGTACTTGTGTGTGAGCATAAGGAGTTACCCTGAAGTGGAGTCAAAGCATTAAAATGGTGAACTTAAGCCCTGTTGTATTTGCAAAGAGCTTTTGCAACCAGGCTAACTTTCACAGACCATCTCATTTCTGAAGCTCTCTTTCCAACATCCCTCCTCAGCACCCACAAGCCTGCTCCCTCTCAAAGTCGGATTCAGCCTCTCCTTGGTCACCTTTCCCCACCTCTCCCCATCCCTCCTTCAGCCTCACCTCCCTGTGCCATTGTGGGGAGCTCCTAATGCCCTCCTGAGCACAAGCGTCCCTTCCCATGGAAGTCCTACTGTGAGCTCTGTTTTGGGAGAAGTGGATTCATGGGGGGAGTAAAGAGCAAGCCTGTGATGGGCCACGCAAAGTCTGCTCCTGAAGAAGGTCAAACATAGCTTCTTTGAAAGCAGTAGGAGTACAAATGGGAGAGCAGTATCAGACCCATCTCTCCCCATTCTACACTGGATGATCTTTAGACTCAAAGCTCTCCCCTTCTGGTGAGCCAGGTCCTGGATACCTGTCTGTGGACTGGGCTATTCAGCTCCATCTGCAGTGAGACCACCAAGGCAAGAGCTTTGGCTCATGGTAAAACCATCAGCTTGCTTCAGGTGTCCCCTTCCTAAAAGGCCTGGAGCTAGACACCTGCACATACAAAAAAAATCTGCAAGGAAAGAAGTCTGGGATCATGCTTCACTGACAGAGCCAGGGTAGTGAGAGCCTGTGGGCAGTCAAGAGACCTTTCCCTGGGCCATGAGGAATCACCCTGCTGAGCACACATGTTCCCACACTCATCCCTATCTCCTCTCTCACACTGCAGCACTCATGTCTGCCCTCCCAAATGAGGTTCCTCAGGGTGCTTGTTCTTCTGGCTCTTCATCGAGCAACACACTCATTCACACATGCTCCCCTCACCCTCCCACGCAGCTCAGCATCACAGCTCAATTAGAAAGCTACGCCCCATTTCTCTCCAGAAAATCCTTGCCGGGCTCTGCCAGCTGCCACCTCACTGACAGATGTTCTGCTTAGGCACACTCTATCATTTTTACATAGTGGCAGCCTGGTTAAGTATTTCACGCCTCGTGTTAAACTTCTAGTACTCCCAGTCGGAAGGAATGGCATAGCCAAGTCCAGCCTAGTCCGTGCATGACTCTGGAGCACTGATCCTTGCACTCTTTGTGGTCTTCTCTGCAAGTGGGTCACAATGCTGCAGTTGGGAAGAAGCTTTCCTTTGAAGTGAGGTTGATCCCAGCCTTTGAGCTGCAAGGAAAACTGCACGCATAGTACCCACAGCAGGAAAGAGCTTGGATGAATGTAAGATATGGAAGAATTCATGGCATGTCCCAGGCAGACAAAGAAATCATACTCTTTAATATATTTTTAAAGGTACACTTTCCAATTTATATCCATAAGGTATCAATGCCTTTGACTTTTTGCATATAGAGAAATCAACAGGAAAGCAAGAGGTTATTAAGCATTGCAGAGTGGGATAGGCGAGGTGAATGGCAAAACCCCAAGTGGTGGATTCGGGGATGGAGTACAAAGGGTGGTGGGATTTCTTGGGGTACTGTGGGTTTTAGGGATTATGAAAAGTAAGTCTTTAGGTGTTGTGGTGTAAGAAACCTTCTCAACTCTTTCTCACAGATTTTATAATATCCTTACTGCTGTGACAGCAGTGATAGCAGAGCAAATGAAATATGGCTTAAAATCATAAAGAAGCTAAAACAATTTCCCTGTTTCATGTTGCACATTTTCAGTCTCTTCTTCAAAGACCTTGCACATAGCAATTTTTTTTCTGTTCTAAATTGGCTTTCACACCACTTTCACCAGCATTATAGCTGGGTGCTTCCAGTATTACACCAAGGAATGTGATTAATATCTCTTACAGGTAGTTTGTGATGGTTCTTCTTTCTCAGGAAGAATATTACAGGCTGGACCAATGCAGCTGTTTCTGACACTGATGAGCTCATATGGTTGTGTGAGATTAAAGCTGTAGCTAAAAAAAAATATTAAATAAATTAAAAAGTGCCTGTTTAAGGTCCCAAATCAACCCCTAAATATATATGGAGACTTAAACTTAGGAAATTCTTTTGCATTTTTAAAGCAGCTGTTTGAACATCCAGCCCTCATTCACTTAGCATATATAACATTGCCCATTCAGAGCCTTGGAGCCCAGTTTACTATAGTGTTACATCAATTTTACTTTCAGGTGTTGTAATTCTCTGGTAGGTCAATGCCAATCCTGTCGTGTTCCTTTAAGGTGCAGTGTATCAGTTCACAGAATAGCAGATGAAGACTTAAACAATTAGTCCATTGCATATCCTAGAGCATAGGAAAATGCAATGATGACCCAAGATTTTACTGCAGAAAGGGAACCCCCGATGCACTGCATGAATGGGGCTGCCCGATCACCACATTTACAGCATCTTCAATGCAGGTCTGGAGTCATTTTGTTTAAAACTGTAGGAAAATAGTAAAGTCAATGTGGCACGAAGTACCACACAAGTGTTATGAATAAAAGCTTCCAAGAGTACTAAAGTGCCATTGATTACCTTTGAGAGGATCTTTAAGATCTCAAGTCCAAGATAAAGAACTTACACATACACTGTAATGTTAAACCATCATCTCTACGTTTCTAGTAATCACCTTTTCTCCAGTAGATGAATCCAGCCATTTGCATCCTGTCAGGGGGTTCTCACTAAAGATACACAAGGAAATCACAGCAAGTCACTTTACTGCTGAGTTCAACAGTATTATGCCCTTCAAAAGCCACCAGTGGTCACCTCTGCTCTGGCAGCTAAGATTTTAAGAGGGATTAACATGCTTATTCTTGATGATGGCTTAATATCTTGCATATCTGGAAAGCCAGTCAGAATTCAGAGGTGGCAACAAGACAACAAGATGCTTCACTACATTTCTTTATATTTTTGTTGTACCTCATACCATGGCTTATTTTATAGAATGAGAATCTAATAAACTAAGATAATATACTTTTGAGGAATGGACAGGAGGAGAAAATTACATGTTTGGTTGATAATGATAAGATTGCCATATGAAGCATTTGAATAGATACTGACTGTTATTTTGAGGAGGCATTTAGAACAATGCAGGATGAGCATGGCATGGGTGAAGTGGATTTAAAACTGACAGAGTGCAAAATGCAGTGGGGAATGAAAAGGGAAATCGCTTAGAGTAATTTCCATGTGTTAGCTCCAAGACTGGTATTTCTTTTTCTCTCTCAGGAAGCAGTGACACCCAGAAACACATGTCCATGGGTGATTTCAGGCTGGAACATGTGTTCAGCGTCTTCTAAGGTAACGGGTTGAAGACAAAGAGAAAGGAGAGTAGGAAGAGCAAGCTGGTATTAACTACAGGCAGGTATCCACACTGGAAAGCTATGCCATGTGCTGGTCTTCACAGTTCAAGCAAGCTGTTGGCAAATGAAAGGCGCTTTCAGAAAAAAAAAAAACAAAACAACAACCACCAGTAATTCTTTCAAAGACAAGAAATCTCCAAAGTCCAAAGATTCAAATTTCTGCCCAGGTACCAAAGACCAGCTGATGGGCTTACTTAGCTACAATCTGGAAACTCTGACACGAGGAACATGGAGCAGTAAGCTCAGCCTGGAAGACAGAAACAGCTAATTAAGTGGCTTGAAGTAAGAGCTAGACAGTGTGTTTTGGTGCACGTAGCATAAAGAATCTTTCCATTATTACTGCCTATCTCATCCTTCTTCACTAGTACCTTTGTTGCTGTTTCAATCCTTGAGCAATTTCTCTCATTTGCTTTTGACACTTTGGGCTTGTCTTAAGCCCACTGAGTGATGACTTTCCCTGAGTTGCTTTTCAGGGAGGTAGAGTGAGAGGGAATGACAGCAAGGCATGTTCTGGGAGCACCATCCACTGACTATAAGACACATGAGCATTTTTAGGGTCAGACTACTTTCCAAGGAAGGAAGCTAGCACCAAAGCCCCACTCTCTCCACCTGTGTGGCCAGTACCTCTCTGCTGTTAAGACGTAGGCTGCATGCACTGGGACAGGGAGCAGCTTGTATTTGCAGGGACCTCCAAGAAGAACAGCCTGGAAACGTCAGAACTTCTTTCCTTTACAGGCCCGCTCTTGGGAAGCGCGGGAAGACACTCAGTCCGGCCAACAGACTGCGGTAAGGAGGGTGCTGTCATGCAGAAAATCTTGGCAGAAGACTTAGACTGCTGAACCCTCTCCCAGCACTACACAACCAACCCAGCCAAGCGAGCGACAGCTACTAACAGGCCATCTCCCAGCCTGGCCCAGATCCGACGCACTGTCTGAGCCAATGCTTGCTATTGCTGTGTTGCTTTACCTAGACGGAGCTGGACAGGTGGCATTGGCAAGAAACCAGAAAAAAGCAGTTCATTCCTGGGGAGCAGTCTTCCATCCAAGATGGCACGTGATAGGAGATGTGCTGTGTATTGGCAGCAAGATCAGATGTGCCTTACAACAGTTTCTCAAGCTTTGGAACTAGTTCAGGCTTGAAATTCAGAGGAATTTGGTTAACTTGTTCTGTTTTGTCTGAATAGCACTTTTTTTTTTCCCATGTGGCTTCTGGCTTCAGCTCCTGTTGGGAGTGCTGAAATTCCATCACAAAAGCTGCATCATCACTTAGCTTTTTATTATAGAATTTCAGCACTACATGACTGCTAGTGAATCTACAGCCATGCTGGAAATGGGAAGGAACAACCAACAGCTCTTTAGATAATGCAAAAAGACCGTGTCTTTCTGCCAACAGCCACCCCCATTTGCATTTTCCTTCTCCTCCAGCAACTGATGTTACCACAAGATGGGATTAACTGGAGGTGCCCTTTACCTTCAGGAAGATTATTTGCGGTGGGAGGTATTTTTCAGACTGAGTGACAGTGACAGCACTGTGGTGGGAGGGAGAGAGATCCCTTGAGGGGTCTCTAATACCCCTCCTTGCATTTGCCGTTCCTTAGTAATCTCTCCTCTGCAGGCTTGTCCTACCCAACCTTGCCTGGCTAGTAATTGCTAAAGGAATCAAAATACAAGGTATGGCAGCTGCAGGCATCCAGTGGAAAAAAAAAAACACCTGCATGCACACGCACCAGTCTGAAAGAGAGAGAGAAGGAGAGAAAGCACATTAAAGAAAAGACAACATTTGCAGCAGGCTGGTGTGTCCTTGACCGAAGGAGACATCAAAGACAGCTTCAGTGATTTACTCTTTGACAGGCTGGCATCTCAGTGATTCACGGAGCTAATCAATTAGGTGATACATTCCCCCTCCCTGCCACCCCTTTAGTTTTAACAGCTTCTTGCCAAGAATGAAAATGTTCCAGAACTGAATGGGTACTGACATCCAGACCAGGTTGCAAAAGCTGACAAATACCATCCTGGTGGGTCTGAAAGGGGGTCACAACACTGCTAAAGGGGATCTGCCACAGGGGTAAGGGCAGTTTAGCCCCATTGACAGTGGATTCCACGTATTCCTGGGTCATACAACACAGCTGACATCACACGGTTGCACAGCCCCTCCATTTAGCTGGGCGTAGGCCTATCCCTGCCTCACCCCTTCTATGCCACATGCCAGCTTTACAAGCTGCCCAGCACCTCAGTCCTTCAGCCATGTGCACAGAGCCTTGGCCTTCAGAAGCGCACTTCCCTCCTAACATACATATGTACTCCTACAAGCAGCAATAGTGATCCTTTCTTAGACCCAAAGCGGATCTTCATAATTCCTCCCTGCTACATTCAGGTGCTCAGACATACACATGCACACAAATAAAAGATGCACACAAAAAAATAGAGGCACTTCAGGCACTCACATGCATACATATACATCCCTTGAGTATGTATATATTGATGTTCAGTTGCCTGATCCACACTTTATGTATTTTACACATGCAAGCACTCACCCTTATTTCACACTCTTTGTGGCACATATGCACCAACTTTCTGCCAGTGGCTGCTCTGATGACTGTTAATGGAGAAAAAATTAGTAAAAAGCAGCATTCTTATTCTCTGCTTCCCCTAACTCATTCCAGGTGGGATGCAGGAAAACAAACCATGGTTTTACTTCCCAAACCAACAGCATCTGCAATAACAAAACCCTTCAGAACTGCTCAGTTTTGAATCCTTGACATCTAATGATCAAAAGTAAAACACAGCAATCCTGCATTTTCCAAAGGCTGCATCAGGGGACAGCACACTCCTCTTCATGTGAAAACATCATGTTGGCTGTCCTATTGCAAAATGAGAGACACCGTCACAGCAGAGCAATTCTTAGTGAGGAGCGAGTCCCGGGAGGCACAGAGGCTGGGAAATACACCACAACAGGCTTCTGGGACTGAGAGCTGCAGCTGGCCAAGCACTGCAGAAAGCAGCCTGCATTTAATGTTCATGCTTCCTCTCTCCTAATGAGAAGCCACAGAAATCTGGTCACAGTTTAGTACAGTCAGGGAGATGAGAGCAGTTTTGGGGGTTCAGGGAGTAAACCCCTCCACACATGGGATTTTCTGAAGCCCATGGTGATCCCAGGACAGAAATCTTCTCAGGGACACACGTGGGACTAAATCATTTTGACTCATAGCCAGTCTGAATGAGCCAGTCAGTGCTGGGATGCTGAGCCAGCCATATCATTATTTGCAGTGTTTAAAATTTCATTGAAGATAATATCAGAAGTCTCTAGTCTTTACGGCTGCAAGACTTATATTCTGAATGTGGCCATTATAGTACTCCGCATATGAATATGCTTATGCACAGCTCAAAGAAGCAGGCATGAGTCTGAGCAGGTACAAAGCACAAGCAGAAAATAATGGTGCTGCCCTGGTGTAAATCCAGGTTCGGAAAAGAGCCCTCAGTAACTCCTGAAAGAAAGGGTTTTTTCCCCTACTTGTCTCAAGACCCATGATCTGTCCTGGTACTTGACAGGAACGATTGCAAGGTAATTTTCACTACTGATCTTTCTAGGAGAAACAGGATGCTAACAAAGATGAAAGGGCAGTGTTGTGCACCTGCAGAGCACCATCAGACAGAGATTTGTTGAGAAGGTGGGAACTCACATGGGTTTTACCCCTGCTTCTTAGCATCGTGAGACATAATGTAGCTGCATGGTGAGGAAATCCTCCCCTCTGGGTTCAGACTGGAGATCTCTCACTCTGGCACACTGGGTTCAGAGAATGCAGGCAAAAAGAATGACAGTTTTACCCCATTCTCTCCCCCTCATAGCACAGACTGTCTTGAGCATCCTGGGGCACACCCAGCTGAGCTCTGGCTCTTGGCTCCCTCTTGCTGCTTGGAAGAGTCTCCTGCGAAAACAGAGACGTTGTTGAATATTCTCTGATTTGATCTGGATGAAATCTCTCATCAGATCCTGCTGCTCTTCATGGCAAAATACCCACAGGCAACAGAGTCCAATTTTTACCCGTTCAGCTTCAGGCATAAATTTGCTGTTTTCAAAGTGGAGACAGCATCAGATGGCAGAGCGAAGGGAAAAAAAAAAGTCCTTCACCAGCTGTGAAAACTGCCCTTTTAATTTTCATGAAAAGATATGAGACAAGAACAAAAGAAATGTTCTGCTGGCTGTTTCATTCCTCACTGGTGTTGTCGACAGTGAGCATTTCCTCTCACCATTCAACTCTTAGATGTCATTAGCTGCTGGATCTCTTTTTAGCTTACCTCCTTTCCTCTTGGAGAATTAAGTCCTTTTAGATGTCGCCTCTTGAATTCACATTCGATTTTGAGGCCAAGTTTTATCTGTTCTGCCTGTGACATAAAAATGGTTGTTTCCTCTTCTCCTAGCCAGGTTTCTCTGTTGAGGTAAATCCTCTACCTGTTTCGGTTACTCCACTTTGAGGTCTTGCTTCAGATGTTAGTCTTTCTGCTTTATGTCTACACTGTATCTCATTAAAACTGTGCACCAGTCCAGATTTCTCCTCATTACAACAGGCAGAGCGTATGGGAACACAGTTATAATGAGGGCAAAGAGTATGGCTTAAAAACAACTTCTAATAGCTCATTATCAAAAAAAAAAAAAAAAAAAAAAAGACAAATCAGGCACTGTTGTGGTTTCCTCGTTCCTTTTAAAGATCTGAAAGCCATCTCCTTCCCAGCCCATGGAAGTTAGCAATGTTTAATCTTCAAACTCAAGGCAAAGCTGTCGTCTTCACTGAGGACTGTCTCACAGCCTTAGAGGTGTCCTGGACTCTATGTCCTGTGATAATATCTGCAGATGTTCATGTTCAACCACTTGATGTGGTTGTGCAGTGCTCATTTATCACCTTCTCAGTGCTTCTACTACACATGGGAAACAGCAAGCGGAGCAGCACTATGCACTGGCAATCCAACTGCTGATGCTGTTTCCTCCTCTACATCAAGGTGGATCCAGTCCTGCCTGATGTTGTCTTTCTGTTGTTTTGCTTCTACTCACTCATAGTTGCTTAGGTTTGCATATCAGCCTGACCCAGATTTGGAGTACAGGTACATTTCCAAATATTTCCCAGAATCTTGGGATCCTAGTCCGGCCTGGTGCTATATTGTACGCATGGAGAATGTCAGAGTTCTCATTTTTTTATGCAAATAGACAAAATCAAAGGGAGGTGTTCAAGATTGCAAATAAGCTTTAAAAGACCCCACCTTGTATTTTGTCTTCTTCCCCTTCTGGGTAACATCCAGAAAGAACTGCTATGTACTTGGAAGTGTTACCAAGAGCTACCAGTTCTTTCAACTGTAAAGGAGCAGAGCTAAAATCTACGCTTTACCCTGCCCTTACTCAGCATGGTGGCTAAGCACTATGTAAAAGCTGTGACAACCAAGCAAGGGCCTTAGAATTTATGTGCTCATATTGTTACATTGCCAGGACATCTCTTGGGATGAAGCAGTTTACATTGTAAAATATCAGTGCACTAAAGAGCTGAGGAGGAGCTTCATTGCACTGACAGCCTGGCTCACATATTCTTATTAGCTAATTACGGTACCTGTCAGAGAAAAAGACTATCATTGGTGATATTTAATGCTGAACTTTTGGCTCCATTCAGTGCAGGCTCAAAACGTAATATTTTGATAGTCTTACAAGATGCTCTGTCTCCTATTAAGAGACAGCTGACAAAAAGGTCCCTCTTCTGAATGGATGATGTCTGGCCTTCAGCGCAGTGAAGAGTGATGATGCCACAACTAGAGTGCGCTCCGTCTTCTGGAAGAGCGTGGCTGGAGTCATCTAGCAGTCTCAAACTCCTGCACTGCAGATGCAGGTCAGTTAGGGATCTGCTTGTTTTGGGGTTCTGCCCGTGGCTGACAGTGCTGCCCAGTTGAGATAGGAAGGTATCATCTCCCCTGGAGGAATGTGCTCCCCAGAAGTAGGAACACAACTATATTTGAAAGCATTTTATTTTTAGCTTATCATTCATAATTTCGCTTGTGTACGTCACAGTGACTCATGCTTTGTTCCTCCTTCCTCAAGCAGGTGCTGGCAGACACATGATTCTTTGTTTAATGCATGGTCTCTCTATTTGAGGGCTTGTTGTTGCAGCGTGACTTGACAGTAACAAGGGCTTCTCAACCAAACACTATTAGCTGTGAAATTTTGGATATATGTCTTTTTTTTCCCCCCTAAGAAATATGTTTTTGGTAAAATGCAGACGTGGTAAATGCATATGCATTGGTCATATCCGTCTGAAACAGAAAAGGCTTCCAAATGGAAAAGGAGCTATTAACACAATGGAGAAGAGACTGTCCCATGCATCAAATCATGTTCCTCACATCACTGCCAACCCCTTAGCAGATGTTCAGTCCAGATGATTCCCCAGAACATCTGTGCCATATCCTCTACCTGCTGCAAGCCACAAAACACCTCCCTGCAAGACCTCGCAATAAACTTCAGACCCTGTGTAGAAAAGGCAAAACCTGCAAAACTGCAGTGTATTACAGAGAAAAATGGGAGACATCAAAGGCAAAGAAAGGAGCAAACAGTTCCTAATAGTTACCTCATGCTTTCCACATGCACTGGTACTGACTTTTCCTAATGTAAAGCCATGGCACTGTGCTAACAACTAACATTTTTTGTTACCCTGCAGTTCACAGCTCACCTAAGCTTTCTCTGATCCCTCCAGTGAGCCATTAGTGCACCAACTGTTGTGAGGTTGTTTTAGCAACAGTTTGAAAAGTGATTTTTTATGAGCTGTTTATTACCTTCTCAGATTTATTATGTTCCATTCAGACCGATTATGTGAAATAAAAAAAAACCCACCCAACTCTAACAAGAACATGAACTAAAACAAAACAAAACAAAACAAAAAAAGTTATTCTTTATTCCTTTTTTTCCCCCCCTACACTTTTGGAATAAATGTCAGAATGAATTTAAGTCAACACTGTTAAAGGCAATCATTGGTTTTGAGATTTTCAAACCTTGAGTATCTAAATGAGGGTTCTTGTGAGTGAATTTAGTTACAGGAGGAGATTTGTGGATCCATTCCCAGTGATTGCAAGGTGATTATCTGCTTCTTCCTCTTTTAGGTAGCTGGTTGGACAGGTACAAGAGGATATACCTTACAGAGCAAAACATATTCAAACTTACAAACATTTTCAGAGCCTGATGGTGCTGATAGGAACCTCTTCACAGTCCAGACCTGAAGGACCACCAGGTGTTGCACCAAGCAGAAGTTGCGGGAAGGATTTCCTCTCCAAGAATATGGGGCTACACAAAATAACGTCAAACCAGTCAGAAGCATCTCAGCTAGATGGCAAAGGGAAGTTCTTCTGCCAAGAGCACTAACCTCTGTGGTTGCACTTTGGATAAAAGCTGGTCTGTTGACAAATTAGGGTTTTCTCCCCATTTACCCTGCATTTTCCTTTAATGGTCCCAGCTGGAGACCAAAGCCACAAATTTCAGTCAATTACCAGTTTTTGTCATGCTTTGGAAGTGATTGTTCAAGCAACTACATCTGCAAAGTAGGTACCTGGCCAGCCAGTCCCCCAGCATGGCTGCAACAAGTCCAGCACCCCTCCATCCCAGCCTCAGCAACCAGGAAGTTACACTACTCCCCTTGATGCCAGTGGGAGCCGGTCTACTGATTGTAAAAAAAGCTCTGGGAATTGCAAGATGAGGCCCTAGAAAATCCAGTGAGACTGAAAGCTGGACACCTGGCTGAACATTTTCACTTTCCCCTGACAGTTAATGAGATGAAAGCCCAGGAGGATTCTTTGACAATTACAGCATATGATGAGAATGTGATTCCTGTGCAGCAATGAACAGAGCTCAGACAAGCAGCCTCCTGCAAAGAGGAGTTAGTGAGTCCTCATAGGAGTAAACATATCCCCTGGTTCTGTGTGAGGCACCGACGTGTCCCTGACGCATCACTCCTTGTAGGTTTTTTTTTCTTCTTTTTTTCTGGTCTGTCCATTGACTGAAGAGGCCACAGAGACTGAACTCTCTTTCAGCCCTAAAAAATGGATTATCTCAGGTCTAGCTGAAGCATCAAGATAGAAATAAAGATCTTCAGCTTCCACAGTAATTAATACCCATCCATCAGCTTTAAAATCACCTGTGTATAATAAATGCAGGAAGCTAAACATCTTGCTGCTGAGCTTCCGCTAGTTGTCATCCAGGCAAGACAATTTATGACACCTTTGCTGAGCATCCTGTCGAGGGCTCATTCATGTAGTTCCTCTAAAGGCCAGATGCAGCCTTGAGAACATGAGAATTCAGAGATTTGCCCTGCTGCCTTGTTACCCTGCGTGATCGTTTCTGTTAAGTGTTCTTGTTTAATCATTTCCCTGCACAAAGCTCAGGGTTCTCTTGTGTTTGTCTGTGTCATATTAATAAGGGTCCATTTGGGAGGACGCTGGGGGTGGAAATGATTTGACTGAGGTTAAGTAACAATTGTACAAAATTGTTTTGACATTATGTTAATATCTGCTCTTGTATTATCCCCAATTTAAAGTTAATCATGAAAATTACCATTGCAGTTCCCAAAATCTAATGAAATAAGATTTGTTGAGGTGTGAATAATACAGAAATTGAGAAGCGCACAGTCACTATAAAAAAAAATGGAATAAACTGCTAGTTTTAACTCTCTGAGTGCTCATATAAACTGAGGTGAGTTCACAAATTATATCAGACCTTTAACACTTTGAAATCCTGCCAGTGACTGAGCAAAGTCTGGAAAAAAGTGCCCTGCTCATATGCCTGCATGTGCACACAGGGCTCAGCGCAGCAGGATCGTGGTCCGTGTCCCAGCTGCCAGGGCATGGCCAGACATCTCAAGGTAATAAATATGAATTGGTGCTTTAATGTGGGTTTGATCACGACTTGTCTGTGCCAGGATGAACATATATAATTTGGGAAAATAAAGACAGACCACTGCTATCACAAAAAAATAATTTGAAAAGAGTGATTGCCATAAATTCAAATCAAAAAGCTGTGGGGAAATGCTAGCACAAGGAATGAAAAGAGATGGAAGAGTCTGTTTGCCTCTTGTATTACCCCAGAATGAATATGAAGAAAATGGAGGAGGAAACATCAGTGTTACATTCAACCCAACAGCCTGGTCCACAGCTCACTGCCAGCTGATTAAAAAAAAAAGAAATAAAGAATTTATTTTTTTTTTTCCCCAAAAAATCACCTAAATCCTTTCCCACATGGAAGCTTGATGCAGGAAGAATTCAAAGCAAATGATGCGCTGTTGGGAAGAGGATTTTAATAGCTGTTTCTGTAGAGCCTGGGAAATGGGAAATGATGGTGGATTTGAACCATTGCTTCAACCATGAGAAAATATATAGTAGTTAGGCTTGGGAAAGGCCATCCAAACAGCACACCTAAAGGCTTGTTGCCTTGGATATGTGAGTGGAGTATAGCAGGAAGGGTGTGAGAGCTGCTGGGCTATAGGCTTGGCTAAGAAGGAAGTCAGAGACACAGCTGTGATGAGTGTTGGGTGGCTCAGGGTGAGTTTGCAGGGAGAGTGATGCTCTCTGCTTCATCTGTGCCATTTCAGGTCTGGGAAGCACACACAGAAAGTAGGAAACAAGCAACATGTGGCTGTGGCAATGCTGCACGGAGCAAAGCACATGGATCCAGCTGCCCCACCTAAAAAAAGAAGAGAAAGAGAAATGAAAAGGACAAAAGAAAGAAAGGAGGAGAAACCAAACCCAGAAAATTGCAGCAGCTTTCCTTTGGAGTTGCCCTAGGCATAACTACAGGTTCCCATGAATTACAGAGCTAATAACATATTCTTATGTCCAGACTGAAGTACAAAAAAGACAAAGAATAACTCACTTAAGGTGCTTATAAAATCAGTACTAGAAAGCAGCCATAGATGATCCATTTTTTGATCCTCACTTCACAGTCCAAACTGGTTGACTTACTGGGTGAGGCAGTAAGGATCACATTTTTGATAGAAAATTCCAATTTTCATGTGCAAAATGAAACACGCTGCATTTGCATCTAGTTTTCCTGAGGCTGGGTGTGCAGAGATACAGTCCGTCACAACCTAACCTGTTCCAGCACAGTAATTGCAGCCAGTTTTGTGGATAACAATTGCAATTTCAATGCCGAAACAAGCTTGAAAGAGGCTGAAGACCTGATCCTCTGTATGCCTCAAAAAGCTACAGAATAGCTGCATTGTTGGCTTTAATAAATTCCCCATGGAGATTTCATATCCCCTCTAAAGTGGTTCCTCAAAATCTTGTTTTCAGCTGCTTCAGCTACCAATATCTGTAAAATGACCCTTGTTGTTCTGGCCACTTTGGTGTTGGGTCTTTTGGTGTGACATCCAAATGAGGATGTTTTGATTCACAAAGGTGAAGAATTAAAGATACTTGAATATCACTTTCAGTGATTTTTTTATAGTACAATGAAGCCAAATATCTATCAGGACAAAACTGATAGCAGCTCACAGAAATAAGACAAAATGTCCCAGGCATAACATGTGTGGACTCTAGCTGTATTTCAGAAACAAAACTAATAGACTGAATTATTCCATAAGTTATTGGAGTTTGAAATAAATCCATTGTTACAATGGTTAGGAAGGAGGTAAGTTTTAGAAGTAAAACAGGGATCCTTCCTTCCTGAACTTTCAAGCCCAGACTCAAAAATCTGTGGCCTTTGTAGACTTTGTCTAATCTCTCTTGCCTTATAAGTACCATGAGAAAATTGAGATAGGGAACATGACTTCTGGTTAAAAATGGCATTAATGCCAAGCTATGTGTGACAATGTCACCCTCTTGTAGCCAAGAAAATAACTGCAAATGTAAGCTTTGTAGTAGCACAACCACCTGTGGTCACATCAGACTGCCTGCAGTCAGTCCAGATCTTGGAAGCCAATTAATCCCAGGCTGGGCTAATACTGGACTGCGAGTGCAAGAGGGGATTGCAGGCTCCAAAGACACAAGCTGTGTTCACAAATACAAAGTAAATATTAAACTACAAACCAATTTAAAAATAAAAATAAAAATCTTTGGATGCCATTGCCGTCACTGCTCTGGCAATAAACAGGGATCAGAAGGAAAGAACCCCATAGTGCTTAGTAAATATTGTAAATTAGCTGAAGGACTGGATATGTTAGAGGGAGCAGCTTCAGCATAAAGGTCAAAACTGTTCTGGTGACCTTAACCCAAACATGAGACCACAAACAGACATCAGGAATAGTCTAGTAGATTTATTATTTAAACTGCCCTCATTTTCTGTGTCACACCAGAACTATCTCAATGCAACAAAATACGTTTCATGGGCTGATACCTAAGTTCGCTGGGGAAGAGCTAGGCTCTTCCAAACTGAACTACTAGTCTAGTTAAATCTTTCTATTGCATGATCTCTTGGAATAATTTCCATTTCTAATACAGTTTTGTTAACATAGAGTTTTCCAAACCCGTCCAAATCCAAATGCTCACTGGTTCTTAGCAATTGCTAATTAGACAAAATTTAATATCTTGGGAACCCTTTGCTTTACCCTTGCCATGACAAGTTTGCTTTTAATTGTAGAAGTCTTTGTAGACAGACTGGTGATGCTCTCCTGGGCTCTGTTCTCTCTTTTCTACTCTTTCCTGGGCCCTCCTTGAAGTTGGTTGTGTTTTGTCTGCAGGATCAAGGTCCTTCTGAATCTGCAATCATAAGGCATTGAGCACCTTAAACCCATGTGAACACACCAGCCAGGGGAATGTACAGGTTCAGCCCCTACACAACGAGCCAGAGATGTTGTGGCAGAGACGGGCAAGTTGTATGGAAGAAGGGAGCTTGGAAACATTGTTAGTTTTAAGGTGAGTCCTGCTTTGTGTTGTTGGCCTAGTACTCTGCTCAGGGACAAAACCAGATTATTCCTGATATAAATCTACAATCAACAGTGAAAGACTCTTCATGTTGAATTTATTAATCCATTTTCACTTGGTCGTTCTGCTCCAGGCTTTCTAAACAAGAGAGCTGTGTTTCTTGGCTGGCTGTGAGAGAGAGACTTCAGGAAACTGGACTACAACAAGGTTCTGCAATTAGACAATTTCTTGGTAGCATAATGCAGGTGCCAAGATGACCTCAGAGGCCTTTCTTGCTGTTGTAGAAACATATTGGACAAGTTTTCTGAGCAGCTGTGCATTAGTGTTCTGTATTGAATGGGCTGACTATAAATTACAGCGGCTATCCTAAGATCTTCCCATCACTTTGGATTTCTTCATGGCAACTTTCTTTCTTTCCTTCTTTCCCTTGCATCCAAAGGCTGCTTTGCAAATACATGCCATCTGGTGGGAAAGCAGATGGGGGGATAAGAAAAGTTATGGTTTATGGATTCATACAAAGATTGCTCTGTCCTTTTTCCCCCCAAAAAAGTACTTGCCTCATATTTCTTTTCAGGAAAAGAAGTTTCAGGCTAGCAGTGCAGGACTCATAGCCATGGAAAAGATGGAGGTGTGTGTACACCACAGCATCTGAAGAGAGGGATTTTTTGATTTTTTTTTTCAGAGCTCATGATACAGGTGGATTTTTATTATTGTTGTTTTGCTGCACCTTAGGCTTTTTATTTATATTCCGGTTAATCCCTCCCACCTGTACTGTCTGCCTTTACACAGCAGCAAGTTCAAGATATGGTGCATTTCTGCTTGCTGGAGTGAAGAGCTCATGGAAGAAATTTGGGGGGAAAGGGCTAATCACAGTCCTCTTGGCTGCCGGGGAGAGGGCACACAGCTGCTCAGCTGAGTGCAGGGACTTCCAGACTAGCAAAGTGGCCCAGCTGCTGGGCATCAGTTCATCACTCACCTCAATTTCCTCTGAACACTGAGAAGACCCATGCAGGAGGACCTGTGCTTTAGAGTTGCTGGGGTCAGGAGAAGGGGCTTTGTTAACTGGTGACTTTTGGTATCTTGCCCCCATGAACTCTAGCTGGCTTTAGCTGGAAGATGTGTTGCTGGCTTTGATCCTCTTTAAAAAAATGTTTCTTCTATGTTGTCTGTGATGTTTTCCTTTCTCTTTAGTGTTATTTTGGGGGGAAGTTATGCTTGAGAGCTGTTGGTCTGGTGTGGGCAACTAGCAAAAGCTATGCTCTGTTTAGATATGTTTATTTTTCCATTTGCTTTCTGGAGATAGCTGGAGTGTCCATGTTCTCTTAACCAAGATGTGATTTTTTTTTTTTATTTTTCCACTGAGAAGCAGATTCTCTTTGACATGGAGGAAAAGGAGCACAAAATACTTTTCAGCTGTGTTGTTGTACCCATGTCCTGTAGTCAATGGGTCTTACCCACGCTTGCAGTGTGTCTCCCAAAAATTTCTGAGTGGTATGATGAATTTTTTTGCAAGAATTTATGGCTTTATTTGCTCTCTTAACTACCTGTTATGAACTCTTAGAAGTTGTCTGTGGATCCCAGGAGTCCTTAAGCAGCATATTGAAAACATGGTTTGCAACTGTTTGTGAGCTAAGCTCAGAACTGAAGTATTTTGGCTGACTTCTGAGCTTTGTCTCTTTCTCTTTTTTTCCATTCTCCCCAATTTGTGTATCCATCTCAAGGGACCTGGAGACTCCCAGTCTAATTTTAAGCAGCTAAACTGAATTGAATGCTTTTACAATGGTGTCACAAGCTTTTTGGAGCCTGAAACACAGCAGGAGGTTTAGGCTAATACAAACCAAAAGCACATTTCCTAACCTGGCCTTCATGCTTAATGCATGCAAAAGAGCTGTTAGGATGAGGTCAGTGGCACATAGCACCTCTGAGTTGGCTGAGATGCAAGGGCATGAAAGCAGCCACTAGGGACATGCATGGAGTGGGGCTCTTCAAGCAGAAAAAACATCAAAAAGCCAAATTGCTCGAGCTGGGACTGATGATGAACCAGTATATTTTAGAGCTGCTGTATATCTGTTATGTGTGTTCTGCTCTAAAACTGGCATACTGCATAGATGGTAGGAGTAGCTTGTTCACAGTTCAGGGGAAAATACACAACAATACCAAATGTTAAGAGGCTTTTTAGACCAGTGGAGAAAGGAATGTAACAAGATCCAATATCTGTGTTTGTCTAACATTGATTTCCAATTGGGAAATGAGGTGGATGTTTTTAACAATGGGATGATGAACCCCTGGAGCGGTTGCCTAAGGGATGCAGTAAGCTCTCTGTTACTTAAATCCAATATGTCAAGTTCAGATCACTTTTCTGAAGGAGGCAATCCAGCTCAACTAGAACTTCCTGAGCTCAGTAAAGGACCACCAGGTGAATTTTTACATCCACAGGTAAGTGGGAGGTCAGATTAGATGATCATAATAGTCTTTTTTTACCTTCAGAGTTGAAATTCTTTATAAAAGTGAAATCAAAAAGATGAGAAAGGTCTTAAAGCCAAATATTGCCTGCCAAACCCAATTATCAGGACTACAGTTCAAAGTGATCTGTGCCCTTGCTGGGCCAGAAGCATTTGACCACTGATTATAGCAAAGGATGTAAGTGCTAGGAGAAGCAAGAGGGATGCGAGAAAAGGGTTTCCAACGTCAGGAAACCTGCACTTTCTCCACATAAAGACTGGAGAGAAATGTGAATTGCCTTTAGGCTAAGCTAATGTCTGTATTTCAGAAAAGGACCTCCCAGAAGGGCGCAGGACCCAATGTGTTCACAGTGTCGCTGCAGGGAACAGAAGAAGCAGAAGCTGCAAGAAAGCCACAAGGCTGCTCTGAGCATGAGTGGGGATGAAATGAGAGATGGGCAACTAGTGCCAAAATTATGATGTGCCTCAAAGACCCTGCTTCCTCTCCTACCACAGCAGCCATTGGGCAGGTAGGCACAAAACAGGTATCCTCACACCTTCAGTGTTTCCCTGCAATCCCTTGTAAGTCAGCGAGAAGAGCCCTTGCTTTGCAGTGCAGAAAGGAGGGAGCTGGCAGCTCCATTAATGAGCATTTGCAGCCAAGCCTGTCTTGTATCCGATGCACTGCATGCATACAGGTTATGAATAATTTCTTCCCTAAGAAATGAGCCCAGGTTAAAAATAGCCTCTGCATTTAGCTGCTTGCTGCCTCCTTCCTGCTTGCTGGGGCCGGAGATCCGTTGAAGTGCTGGCAGTCATTTTTAATGTGGAAATGTTTAGAAGCCAAACTGTCTGGCACCTCTTGCCAATGTGGGGAGCTCTGAGAACAGTTGTAGGGCAGACAGTGGAGTCTGGTTTTCTCCTTACCCTGGCCTGGAAGGGGATGGTAAGAAGTTCACTCTGGAGACAGCTTCTCCATTGTCCCATTCCAGCCAGCCTTGACCCTCTGCTGAGGTTGCTAAGAAAGGGCTAGTTAACACTGAGTGGTTTTGCAATGTGGTACCTGGGGTTGGATTAAGATATATTTTAAAGCTGCTACACAGACAAATTGAGCTTGATACTCTGCCTAGTATAGGGGACAACCCTCTGTGTGTAACACCAGCTCCCTGTTACTGTCTATGGTGAACTTGTAAAACAAGGCATGTGTTTGGAGGGCATATGGTAACACTTTCATTTGTCTATCCCTGTTCCTCTTCTGCGGGATTATATCTGTAAGGTGTGTACAAAGCTGGAAGGGTTGCAAGTTTAGGACCTAAATTATGCTGATACTTTCTCATTAATCCTCAGCTCAGGGCTTGCAGGAGTTTGCCATCATATGAGAAGTAAGAGCACAGAAAGCTGGTAACACATGAGGATTCCCTTTATCACCTGCTGACCTGAAGGACTGAGTAATAGCCTACAATGGTACTGTAAATAATGATATGTTCTTGCAGTTTGCAATGAAATAATCAGGATTAAGCCCAAAGGCATGATTAAAACTACGCAGCTCACACTGTGGTGAAAAGGATAAAAACAATCAGGTATTTACTTACTGAACTGTTAATGCAGTGGGTTTTACTCTGACTAATCAAAGCTCTTGGGGTGGGCAGGATTTAGCAGATCTTGCCTGAAGAAGAGGTAGAGACTTCTGGTCTCTGTGCTTAGGAGAGAAGGATGTGGGAATGCAGGAATATGAAATGTCTCCTGGCACCTCAGATATCAGAAACTCTTTAAGAGATGTCCTGTTTGAGTTTCCGGCATACAGATCCCAACACAGACAAGATCAGTCATTGATGGACGGTGCTAGGAGAGTGAGAAATTTTGATTTATGCTGTCTCCAGAAGAGTCTGATCTAGGTACCAGTTACTGAGATTGTTTAATTGGAGCCTGAAGGGAACTGAGAAGCTGTGACTCTCCATCCATATTACCAAGGCCATGGCCTCATGACAGTGCAGGAGCTGTCACCAAGTAAAACCCTTCCCCCAGCACTCTGAGAAGATGCCATGGTTGTATTGATTTTGGACCTTTTCAGCCTGAAGTTTGTCCCCCCAGTGCAAACCTGAATGGTTCCCTGCTCATCAAACGCAGCTATGTCTTCGCTGTGGTGGCATCCCAGAGCATCCTTTCTGTGGATGTCACTTCTTCCTTTCCTCAGTTGCCAGAGCAGTATGTGCCCTTAAGTCTTGCTCAGCCCTTCTCCCTTGTTTTGTGGCTACACCTTGTCTGCTCCCAGCCTCAGAGATTCATTATTAAAAATGATCCAGTTTTCAGAAATCACAAGGTTCTGTGTCTTCCACTTATTGTTTTATTTTAATAAGCAATTATGTTTTGAAGGCACCTCAGGGCTCCAGGCGTTAACCACTTATCACCTGCTGAGTGATTTAAAACTAGTGAAGCGCATCCCATTTGCAGGTTGGAATAAGGCCTGAATCCTATCAGCAGACAAATGAGTTCAGAAATACTCCATGTTTGTAAGCCATTGCTTATGGTTTCATCTCCTGGTCCTCAGAGAAGGGCCAGTTATGTGCTGGAGGGATGTCTGTTCCCTTGCTGTTCTGATAAGAAGCAAAGGGCTCGTTAAAGGCTGTGAAAGGGAGACTGTCTGTTGGCTGTTCTGTACTATTTACTTTGCCAAGTATCTTCCACAGGTCTCTCTCCACTACAAAACCCTAGCTGCTAAATCAACCCACAGTTCAGGTGTTCCTTGTGTGAGAGATGCAAATCACCTCCGGGATGATACTGTTGTAAAGGCAGGAAGCCAGTGACTCTCAGCTCTAGAAATGATATGGAAAATAAACATAGTCTCACAGTGCTGAGATATTAGGTACAGTTTATTGGTTTGTTTCAGGACTTCTTATTCCCTACCAAGAGGCAATTTGTTGAGTCCACTCCAAGAGCATGAAACTCACTGGCTGTAGCAATTTGCATGAATAAACCCTGAGCATCTCCATAGATTGCAGGGTGCTCTGAGCACCGGCACCTTGGAGAACAAGAGACCTGGGTTAGCATATGCTAGCTGGCTTTCTGCTGGAGCTTTTATGACCTAATGGTTTGGGTTTTGTCCTACCACATCTCCTTGACTTCCAGGTGGCACAGTTGGAAGCCTATTTGAAAACAGAAAGCCATTACATCTTCTCTATTTTTGTCACGCATTGAAAATATGACACAGCAGCTGGGCCTGCATTGAACTCCTCAGTTGGAAGGCTGAGCAGCCCAGGTCGTGTGCCATAGAGCATTATTATTGACATTATCTACAGTGTTAGTCAGCAGATATGCCATATGCTCCAAGGTATATGTCCTCCACGTATTGACTGAGTCATTTAAAGACTCAGGGGAGTTTTTAAATGCATTTAAATCTCAGGGGAGATTTAAAGGCGGTGTAACCGATGCTACTCCCCAGCTGCTGAGGTGAGCAGCTCTGGTGCTGGCACGATCCATGGCGGAGCGCTCCAGCACAGTGCACAGGGGGTTTCCGAGCTGGGGAACCTCAGAGGAGGCGAGAGACCTGCTGGGAGCTGGCAGCTCGCAGGACAGTGGCTGAGGAGAAGGCCAGGAGTGATGGTGGCCAAGCCCTCCACACCTATAAAAGCCCTTGGGGAGCGCTGGCAGATGGGGCCTGGCGCAGCGGCTGGCACGGGAGGGCGTGCGGGAAGGGTGCTGAGGTTCTGCTGGCTCCACCAGGGAGCAATGGTATCCACCAGGGAGCAATGGTATCCACCCGGCAGAAAGCCGCGGCCCCTGTAAGCTCCACAGCTGCAGCG
>JAVJGI010000063.1:11313740-11328928 GCA_035590275.1 Ibycter americanus
CCACCAGGGAGCAATGGGAGCCACCAGGGAGCAATGGTATCCCCCCGGCAGAAAGCCGCGGCCCCTGTAAGCTCCACAGCTGCAGCGTCTGAGGCAGCCGCCCAGGCAGGGCTGCGGCGGGAGCAGGCGGCCGCCCCGGTGCGGGCTGCAGGCCATGCCCAGCGCTCCCGGCAGCAGCCGGCGCTCCTGGGGGTGCGCCGGGGAGAGGTAGACAGAGCACCAGGGAGGGGCGTAGGTTGAGAAGGATCAGGGAGAGCGAAAGACAGACTATTGGGCTCGCACCCTGCTTTCCCTGAGGCAGGCCCAACAGGCAGACAGGCCCAACATGATCCAGAGGATTTCCTATCCTCTTTCCACATGCCTGAACACAGTGACTGAAGGGACAAGGGGAATGGTGACAGGTTCCTGCCTGGTGTGGCAGGCGCGTCTCCTCTGTGACTGCCCCACCTGCCCGTGCATGGCAGGTACGAGGCTCTGCAAGTGGAACTGAATGATAACAAGGACAATGGTTCATCTGTTGTGAGGGGATTGCCAAGGTTAAGTTGGCCTATGGCCTGCGTCAAAACTGCTTCCGTAAAGGAAAAAAGATGGGTCGTTGTCATAGAAGACTCCTGTCTGAAGGGAACAGAAGGCCCAATATGCAGGCCAGACCCACTTCTTAGGGAAGTCTGCTGCCTCCCTGGGGTCCGGGTGAAGGACATGAAGAGAAAGCTTCCTGCCCTGGTACAGCCATCGGATTATTATCCGTTATTGATTTTTCAGGTAGGCAGCAATGAAGCTGCAACAAGAAGCCCAAGGACAATGAAGAGAGACTTCAGGGCCTTGGGACAACTGGTTTTCAGGAGCACAAGTAGCGTTCTCCTCTGTCCTTCCAGTTGCAGAGAATGATAAGAGAAGAAATGGGAAGAGCCAGCAGATCAAAACCTGGCTCCAAATCTGGTGTCACTGGCAGAATTTTGGATTTTTTGATCATGGATCTGTTTATATGACAGCAGGCCTGCTGCCAGCAGACAGGACACACCTGTCTCAAAGGGTGGAAAGGTTCTTTGCACAGGAGTTAGCAGGGCTCATTGAAAGAGCTTTAAACTAGATTTGAAGGGGGAAAGGGATAAAACCAGGCCCACTAGAGATAAGCCTGGGGGCAGCATGCCAGTATTTGAGGGACGGTGTGCTAGTGAGGTCCTTTGGTCCGCTGTCTCATTGGAGGTAGGGGATGGAGATCCATGCTGAAGATGCTTATTTAAAACTGCAGTTGCTCTGAATTAAGTAGGGGGCAGATGTCCCTGGTGAAGGGTGCTGTTGCCCACAAACATGTCCGCTGAGGTGATCTGAGGTGTTTTGGTGTTGTTCCAAAGCTCCAAGCTCTTGGCTTCTGTAGGTAATACCTCCTGGCCACTTTCTTCTCCACACTGCCCATTTTTCCAGACATATAGAAATTAGGATATCAGCTTTCTTTTTGGAGAAACACAGCCATTTCTCAGCGACAGCCAGTCTGAATTACGTGTCAGAGCAGCCCTTGTCATGTTCCCACCTGTGTGTCATCAGAATGGGCCCAATAAAAAGCCTCGTTTCTCTTTATTTCCTTGTGATTTTACCTGCCCTGTCTATTTGACCTTCTATTGTCATCCTCTATTTCTTTCTGGCCCTGTGTCTGCTCTGAGACTGATGGTTCCAGCACAGCTCTCAACATAGAGAGCAGGACATCTAGAAGAGTCTCTGTGTCAGTGTCCAGAAATGTGGAGCCTGCAGGGGCTGTTCCAGTCCTCCTTTCCCATACGAAGTATGGTCAGTACTTGCTCTGTATCTGTCTCATCCCCTTCCAGTCTCAGGCTCCCTGGACCTGGGCTAGGATGCCTCAGGTTTTTTCTACAGCCTTTTTTGGTGTTCTCAGCTTGGATTTGGGGCGCAGCTCAGCTATGTTTACTTGTCACATCCCCACCAGGCTAGGGAAAACAATGCTAATATTGCAACAAATTTAGCAGAGCTCAGTTGTAGGATTTGACCCAAATTGCAGAGGGGAAAAAGAAGCAGCTTTGTAAAAACTGAAATTCCTCTGGATGATAAATTCTACTAGAAGCAAATAAATAAAAAAGCCAGGTATGAAAGGGGCACATTCTGTTTTTTCTCTCGTCTTAGTGTGATTTGAACATAATTTGTTTGGGCTCAGCTAAGCAAGCAATGCAGAGACCCTGAGGAATGGGGCTATATTTGCTGAGAAGTCAACACCATGCTTCCACAGCAGTGGGAGAAGAGGTGTGAATGAGATTGCATAGAATCAGATCCCTCTCTCCCTGTTGGAAGCTTAAAGTGATTAGAAATGCACTTGAATCCAAATAGGCATAGCTGGACTTGCAGATTGTGTCAGAATTTTGATTTTCCTTGCCCTTCCCCAGGGCAGAGCTCAATAAAAAGAGCAATGAAGATGCCCTGGGACAGACTTTTGAAGATACGACTGGGCTCTAAACCAGTGTGCAGACCTGCCAGAAGGAGATGATTTGGGGCAAAATGAAGGTAAGAAAATAGTAGACAAACTCAGTTAAAGTTGAGAAGTACCAAGAGTTTCTTGAGTGAAGATATTCAGCTGCTCTTTATCAATACTTGGCATATAATCTATCAATATTTATGGGCACATGCCTGCTTGATGTAGGGGCTATGTATTCCCTCCAGTCTAGTTATTTTATTTCCCTACAACTAGAAAGCAAGGTTTCTTTGAACTGACGTTTTTCAGACAACTGAAGGGACTCCCTTGCTGCCCAGCCCTCAGGGTGAGAGTGAAATATTTACAATTCAATTGGACATGCTTTTAGGGCTGCATTAAGGAGCAGCAACCACTGTCTAAGTGTGGAACAACTATATAGATGTCAGTTTATGCTTGAAGAGCCTGAACTTGCATTTGTAAGCTAGACGGAGATATAGGGTTTGGCCTGAGCAGTGATGGCAAAAGATGCATTTCTGAGTTGCACCAGAGCATGATTCAAAGGACCATGAAGGATGTGACCCTTTAGAACTGTAAAATGAGAATATTAGAATTGGAGGTGAATTGTCTTGAGGTCTTATGGTGGTGAATCCTCCCTGCACTTGTTCTGTGGAGGCAATACAAATATATTTCCTAGAACATTTACTCAAGTGTTTGTGTGGGTTTTTTTCCTGTTGCTGTTGAAGTGAGGTGACAGTCTTAATACATAGTCTTGGTGGATATGCCTGAGGCAATGCTGAAACATAAGTTCTCCAGCTCATCTGTCTCCATTTTTTCTATGCAAGGCTTGGGCTGGTGGACCAGCAGCTACCAGTAGTGTATCCAAGCCACAGGGGAATGGCTGGTGAAACAGGAGGGACACCTTGATAGAAGAGCCATTTGCAGGAATATTAATTATCAGGCAGCTAGTTCTGGACAATTGAATCTCAACTCCAGATGTTCCCACTCTGACTAAGTGCTTTAACAAAATGCTTAATTGATTACTATCTTGTGAGCTCTGTGTGTGTATGATAAAATCCAAGACTGTTGAGCTAGAGGGATTGTCTATTGATAGCAATACAGTGCAGTGAGTGTATCTTCACCTTTTTCAACTTATCCTTTTTTATCACAGGCAAACCAGGCCAGGTTTCAAAAATGGTCTTTAATTTATAATCTTTATTGTAGTGTCATGGTGTTGATTAAAGTCACTGAAGACCCCACTATATATGAATGAATTGAAATAATCACATCTGTGTTTGGTCTGAAAGGCTTCCGAGCCTTGTTTAATGAGGGACTGCTGATTTAAGGCCTTCTTTATTTCTATATGTTTATATGACAGGTGCAAGGATAGGGGGCAGATTAAAGAAGAAATAGGTCATTGGGATAAAATTAAATCAACCTGAGCTTTTACTCCAGGCTGTAATTGAACCAGAGCTTAAGTTCAAATAAGAAATTATTTTCCTTTTTTTTTTTTTTCCCCCTGGCTTTTGTACTCCAACCAAGCTCAGAAATGTCAAACAAGTGCAAGGCTGTTCTAGCTGACATCTTTGGCAGGGGTGTACTCATAAGCACTATGAGGTAAGGGAAGATGTATAACACGTAAAGTGGTACTTTGCGATGAGATTATAAGGTCCCAGATTTGACTTGTATTCCTGCAGCTGGATGGGAAGAGGTTTGTGTTGCAGACCAGATCCAGCTTCTGGTGAAATACCAGGTACCTTTCATTTAAGTTCAGTGGAAGCTGGCATGACCCTAATGGAGATAGTTGCCACAAAAAGGTTCTTTCCATGGTGATTAGTAGACTGTGGTTTCTCACTGCAGGTAAACCCACTGATTTCAATGGAATCATTCCTGGCTTTTAAGTCTCATTCCTTTTCCATACTACAAAAGCAAAACTGAAAGTAGTAGAAGAACAAAATTAGTTTCATGCTTCTGAAAATATGAATGTTTTTGCTGAAAGTATGAAAGATACTTAATGGACAAGGCTTCTGTACAAAACAGCCATATTGCTGGGCAATACTAATGTGTTGCGCTCTGAGAGAGCAATTTTATGTTTTGTTTTTGCTTTTCCTCTCCAGAGTTCCAGGGCATGAAATTCTGCTGTGTTAAAAACTGCTATGAAGACCTCAGTGCTGCCCATGACCATTCAAAAAGGATAGGTTTAACAAGGGGAAGGGATCTGAATTTAATTTGCTGAAATACTGAACTACTAATTCCTTGGCATTTGGTTATGCTGAATGCTTTTGTTCCAGTCAGGGTTGCTCATCTGTAAGCAACAAACTGATGGCACAAGTCTCTGCACACAACCTTCATGCTTCTCCATCTGTGGCTTAAGAAGGTTCACAGACTACTTAATTTGCAGGCACTGTCTGGATATGTCAGTTTCTGCCATCATTCATGTGTGTGGAAACAGGTAAATGAAGGTGAAAAGCCAATTTGGGGGCAGCTGTAGAGACTTCATAGTTCCAGTATGCAGAATTTTAGGAATAATTAGTTTGTTCTTTCAAAAAATAGCCTCTATTTTTAGCTCACAAAGGGGGTTGTTTTCTAGGGATTAGTGACAGGCTGTGCTGCCAAGGTGTGTAGGCTGATTTTGGAGAAGCCTCCAGCCAGCTTGCATGGAGGCTGATGTCTTGCAGACTCCTGAGAGCACGCTGGCAACATGAGACTTCCTATTAGACCTGGGCTATAAAAATTATAGCTGAACTGTTTCCTTTTACATTCAGTCCCAATTCAGCCAGCTCAAAGGGAACAGCAAATCTGAAGGAATCCAAGATGCCTTGGCTTCCCTTCTCAATGACAAACCAAGTATGTGTCCTTCCAAGAGCACTGCCGCAGACAAGGCAGGGCATCCTGGCAGCAGGAGTTACGGAACAGTGGCTGTTTATGTACAAAACATAAGAAAGGAATATGAGATTGTTTTTCGTCTGCATACAGTTACCTGATCCCATTTCAAATGCCTTGTATCCTCAGCAGAAATTGTAACCTTCTAGGACATGAACCAACTGGCAAAAGCTACGGTCTGTCATGGCTCACATGGGGATAGAATCCAAACACCCAGAATGTACGTACTCAGATGTGGGCATCAAATTTAAGCCTCTGGCAAGGAGATATCAAATCCTGGGCTGAACCACTTCTAGTCTGTTAGTTCCCAAGCTCAAAATGACAGACGGTTCCTCCAGCTAACAAACTGCTGCTCCAAGAGAAGAGATCAGTGGGAGCAGTTGAACATTGATGAGCAAAGGCTAAGAGTCTGCTCCACGATGCTTAGAGCTTTGTGATAATAATTAGATCTTAAAATGTGTCAGTTCTGCATGAGACAAATTATCAGCATAGGCCACGAGCATGTTTCCATGGGAGTGTGAGCGTATGTGTGTCTGTGTGATTTGCGCAAGAGCTAGCTAATGCAGCTGTGACCCTGCATATCCACATCCCAGTTTGTAGACTATAGGAGTGGGATGGAAATGATGAGACAGGGAGAGACTCTTGCTACCTCCTAATTTCCACTGCCTTCATGACTTCTGAGTTTCATAAAACCTTCCCCCACAGAGCTGCAGCCAGCATTGCTGCTGTAAAGGCAGTGAGAAGCATAGCTGGGGTACAAGGTTATTCAAATAACAGCTTTTCTTTCCCATCAGAAAAGCTGTTGGCTATAAATTGCCATTTGAGTGTTTTGAGAGAACAAAAATGTTACGTTTGTATTGTTTCTGTTTCTGCTGCTTCTCTTTTCTCAAAGGTTTTCATGCTCTAAGAATGGAGGAGGATATTCCTCCTAGGGAAGAGGAGGGGATGAGGGATGACTGCAGAAGCAGGAAAGGAGGGGTTGGTCACATGAAGTGGATTCACTGGTCTGAACCATTGCAGTGTTCTGAAGTCTTGCTCTCTCCATATATCCATGACATGCATCCATGTCATTCAGGAGCACCATGGAAAGCAACCTCAGCTGGTCACCTCTGGCTTCTGCAGACCAGTAATGGCCAGGGAAATTTCTTCTGCCCATGATCTCCACCTTCCCAGGACTGAATCATTCTTCTATATTCAATAGGCTGAAAAGGAGGATTTGCTGACATCTTTGGGTCTTTCCAGGGTCTATGACACAAAATTGCATCTTGCTTTCAAGACAACTGTAAATTTTTATCTTCTAGACTCTTTTCTCCCCTCTGGTCTTCTCAATATTGCCTACATGGAGTATCCAAAAACCTTTCTTTTCATTTATGCTTGGTGAGAACTGGCTCAGGATCCATTTCCTGTCCCTTTGGGTTTAGATCTTGGCCAGGTGTTTGTGAAAAAACTCACGTGTCCCCTTTGGAAACGTTTTCCTTTAGGATCTGGTATAGCAGCTTTATAGATCTGGACATGAAATCTGCACTCTGCTTTTCTGAACATGACTGCTGCCATCTGCCAAATGGGTAGGGTCATGCAGGGTCTATTGCTGTTGGTTGTGAGACCAACATTGCCATGCTTGGACCTGTCTCTTTTGAAGGGGTTGGTGTGACTGCCAATCTTTATCTCTCTTTTCTAAGCCCTTAACTTCAGGCTAACCTTTCAAACGGAAGAGCAGTATAGCTGCTCTTGCACAACCCTTGATGCACCAGCATGACCTCACTGAGAATTAGGTCAAAGCTAACACAAAATAGGTGAAACCTTGCAGAGCAGAGAATAGCCAGGGGGACTCCAGACTCAAAGTGCTTTGTCACCATATTAAATCAAATGCACAACACAGCTAGTTTATGGTAGCATGAAGGCTGCGGAGGCTTTGGAAGATGGGAGAGCAAGGTGAGAAGGGATCTGAGGAGATATTAATTTTATTTGTGTGCAGTAAGTATTTTTGTTCCACACCTGTAGAGAAAGACAAAATGCTCATAGCTTATGGAGCCAGAGGTTGCTGAATTTCACATGAATTTGAATGCCAGTTCATAAATGTGTCTTGGTAGCTCATCAGGCCCCATAACACAAGCAAACATGTTGATTCTCAGTGCTGGAAAAGTCAACTGAACAAATGAGCATCCCACAGAAACAATAGTTATAACTTACCTGACCACTGCCACAGTAGTGCCAGAACCACTGCTTCCACTTTGGAGTCAGTGATGTGTGGAGGGAACCTACCGAGCCAGAGAGGGGATGATGCATTTTCTTTCAGTATATTGGCTGGATTGCAAAGCAGATAATCTTGTTCCATCATGCAAATTCCCTCATCATTTCTTTTATTTGTGAGAGGTACTGTCTTCTCTTCTGGCATGCCAACTGCTTTGGGGGCTGTACTGGTCTCTACTGACCACCAATTTCTAATATTGGAGAGGGATGCATTTCAAGGATGAAACCAAGTAATTCCTCTGTCAGCTCATTGTGAGCTGTCTCTGGCTAAAAGCCTGGGAAACAATTTTCTTATGACCTACTCTTTGATGACAGTGGACTGTATTATGCTGCTGTGGTCTCCCCCACATGCTTGGCTTTGAGTAATAAAACTCAGCTGAGAGAGAAAAAACCTGATAATCTACATTGCTGCTACAGGCAAAGGCCAGAGCACTGCATGGGGCCCCTGAAGAGGGACAAGAATCTATCTGTTGAGATTGAGCCTGATTTAATTCATCTTATAAAGCATCTTGGCAGCTGTCTAGATCTGACAGGTTGATAATAAGACTCTCCCTCAATGCAAAAGGGAAAGTAATTTACATTGGCTTCACACCTCTGGCAAGCAGGAAAGATCCTGCCCTACCTTAGCGTGAATGGAGAGCAGACGTGAGAATGAGAGCAGGCAGCATCAGGGGGAAAGGCTTGCTCCGTGCTTGAGCACACACAAGAAAATGCCATTTGGAAAATGCCAATGGGTGAGAGAGCTGGGCTTGAAATCAGGATTCTGTCCATGACAGCAGTTTGGAGCATCTTTCCAGCCAAATCCTGAAGGATCACTCTCTTACAAGGAGCAGCAGCACTACCTGATTTCATTTTGCTCCAATTAGCCCAGCGCTTCTGCTGATACACTGCTCACTTTCCCCTCATTACAGGAACATAAGCACCAGCACCAAGCTGCCCTAAGATTTTTTTTTTTTTTTTTTGGTCATTTGGTTGATTTCAAGCATCGGAACAAGCTGCCCAGCTATGTGGTGGGATCACCATCCCTGGAAGTGTTTAAAAAACACACAGATGTAGTTCTTAGGGATATGGTTTAGTGGTGGACTTGGCAGTCCTGGGTTAATGGTTGGGCTTGATGATCTTAAAGGTCTTTTCCAGCCTAAATTGTTCTATGATTCTATAAGCAGCTGATAGCCTCTAGGGATAGACCATGGCACTCACTGTAGAGAAGGTCTCTCCAAGTAGTGCAAGAATGCAATTACCCAGCCTCTAACTCCCCTACTACCAACACAGCCATCCCCAAGAGGACTGACAAGACAACTGTTAACCTGTATTATGCTCCACTTTAAAACTGCTGTCACACTAGTTCTGGTTCTAAGTTTAGCGCCCCTTGTAAGCTGGGCCCTCAGCAGCTCTCTGCTGGTGTCATCGCCTCCAAAAGGAACAACTTGAGGCAACCTCTCCATGCTTCAAACACAAGCTGTACTGCCCTCACACCTCAGTGCAATGCCAAGGGAGGTAACAGTCCTGGGATGTGCTTTGAAGTCCTCAGGTGAGAGCATGCCAGGACAGTGTCACGTCCTTCAGGGAAAGGTAATTTAGAAAACTTTGCTCTTCACAACCCACCAGCTTTAAAGACCCCTGCCCTTACTGCAAAAATTGAGCTGTGAGGAGGGAATAGAAGTGGAATTATGCCAAAACAAACAAAAGTGGGTGGGTGGTGAAAGCATTTAATTTGTTTGTTCCCCACCCACTGGGATCATGCTCTGCTAAAAGGCATTGGTTGAGGCCCAGGGCTCTTTCTCTTGGAGAACCCTCAGTTGCAGAGATGTTTTTTGGAGACCTTGTTCTTGAACATACTCAGAGTGGGGCAGTGCCAGCTGGGAGACTCCTGAGAACTTTGCAATGCCCCTGGCCAACCTTTGTGGAGGTGGGAAGGAGGACGCCCAGGTGTAGAGAGCTACTGAAGTCCGCTAGGAAGCAGAGCAGAAGAGGACTTCGTGCTGTAGGGGCACAATAACCAGAAGGTAAGTTTATTTTCTGACTCCTTATTTAACCTGTCCTTATAGAAAGCTGCGTTAAAGTTTGCATTAGTGTATTCCAGCTTTGGATGGTGTCATGTGGCTGCTTCAAGGAAAGTGGAGGTCCTGCCTCAAGGTTGTGCCTGATTTAGAGTGTTGACAGGAGTGAGTAGGGCCATAGAGTAGGGAGAAAGTGTCATGTGGTAGATGACAAGGTTTAGGCGGTTGGAGAAGAGGTCTGAAAGACAGATATTGTGGAATGTCATTTGATGATGTTGTGGTAGAAGATTGCTCAAGAGAAGTTATGTGATCTCTTTTGGGGGAAGTAGTCTTTAAAATCAGGGCTATGAGAACTTTACCTGAATATTAGTTAGAAGATAAATGTAACTAGTTGTAGAGATTGCATCCATATTTTGGCTAAGCTGTGCTGGAGGGCAGTGTGCTTATGCAGTGGGTACATCGTAGTCTTGTTGTCTGGAGGTCTTAAACACTGCCTGTTGTTGTGGCAGGTAAATATGGGACCCTGTTAGAAAAGCTCAGCGCTTACAACAGTCTTTACAAATGAGAGATCTTGCCTGAAAGCAAAAAAGATGAAATTAAGACAAGTGCAAAGCACTCCTCTTAGACACACAAAGCAGAATACACAAACACAAAATAGGGAATACACAATGAGGCAGCAGCATGGCAGGAGAGGACTGGGGTTGCACTGGTTCACAAGTAGAATATGAATCAACCCTGCACTGCTGCTGCAAAACAACTCATTGTATCCAATACTCTATTAACAAGAATGCTCTTTGTCAGATATGCAAGGAAATTATTACAACCTGCTTGGGGCTGGCAGAGCTTCAGCCAAGTGTGGGTGTCTAGAACTGATGTGAAATTTTGTCTACATCATTAAGAAATTTGGAGAGGGAGTACAGGATGAAAAAAACCCCCACAAAACAAGTGAATGATAAGAAGTTAGGCAAACAAGTCCTACAAACAAAGATTGAAGAAATTGCATTTGTTCATTTTAGGAGAGAAATTATGGAAATGGAATGCAGTCAGTCTTCCTACACATAAATAATGCTTATAAAAATGCTGATGATTAACGTTTTCCATGGTCACTAGTGTAAGAAAGTGCTTGAATTCATAGTGAAGATGATTTAAGATGTTTATTAGGAAAACCCTTCTAAAACCTAGAAGGGTAAAACACTGAAGTGTGCTGTCTAGGAAAGATGTAATATCCCCTTTCTTAGTGAATTTTGGGAATGGGCTAGACAAACAACTATTGGGACAAATAGTTATTTCAGTATATTTGATCCTGCCTCTGATGATCCCGTGAAACGCCTTTCTGTCATATGTACCCATAATTAAGCACAATATAAAAACACAGTCTCTTCCTTGAGGAGTTAAAACCCCATCTATAATTAGATAAAGTCTTTATCTTTTAATGTTAAAACTAGGTTAAACGTGCCTTATGTGATAGCTCTGTTAATATGTTATTGTGGAGTAGACATCAGGAGGAAAGAGAGCTCTTTAAACCAAAGAACATCACTGGTGTAACAACATGAGTATAAGACTGGCCAGGCATAAATTAGGCAGGAAATTGAAAGAAAGTTTTGAACTGTCAGAACAGCAATATTCTGAAACAGCCTTTCATAATGGGAATGCTGGGGGCAAAAGTCAGAACTTGTTTTTAAAATAGTACTTGCTAAATTAATTCAAAGCATTATAGAGAACTACTGCCTGTCATGGCGGAGTCCAGGACTAGAAGATCCCTTTTGTTGCTGGATTTTAGGAGCTGAGAAGTATTTTTATGCCAGTGGGACTGTTTTCTGCTCTTTATGAACACAAATGTACCTCTTTCATCCCTATGTTTTTTCATGTGTGAGACAGTTACTGATATTTTTTGTAAGATCCAAAGGTCAGATCTCTGTTTAAAATTGCATAATGGCACAGAGGTGTAGTAGGGAACTCCAAATTTGGGAAGACCTTCTTGAAGGGGACTGCAAATCCTCAGGTGCTGGGTGTCCTCTTGACTTTTGTAAGGCTCCAAACATTTTGTGCTGATTGGAGTGAGTGTCATTTGGGGTTAATGTGAGCAGCTGGCAGAACTGCCTTGAGGAAGAGCTGAGCCACTGTAGTCTCCTAAACTGGAGTTGAACCTCATGTCCCAGGTGGTCGCTACTTGGCAATTCTGGCAGGGCAGGCGAGGTGTCAAAGTGCGGCAAGAAACTGCTGCAATGCAACGCAGTGTGCCAAACGTAGCTAATAGGATAGCACAGGCCCTGTGCCAGGAGAAATTTCTTTGCTGACAAATGAAACAAAGATGTGATTGGAAGTGCCACGCTTTGGAGGTATGAGCAATTTCCCTATAATCAGTCATCCAAACCAAATTGTTTTCATTTCTTTGCATTATTTAGCAGTCATTTGATGGCAGACAGTATGAGCTGGTGTGGTTTGTTTTTTTTTTTTTTTCACCCATTCCTTACATTGATGTGATTTGTGGGCTTTGGCAGTGGGATGCTTGGGTGAAGGAAGGCTGAACTGGGCTTCTGTGTTCAAAAAACTTGGCAAAGACCATGTCTGTGCTTATCAGCTAATCATTCAGATGTAGACGTTGTTTGCCTACTCTTATTAGGTCTGCAAAGTATCTGGCTGTGCAAAGCCGACAGTGAAACACCTACAGGAGAGTATGTCATAAGCAAGAGGGAAGCAGTGAGAAGGTGATAAGGTAGAGCTGAGTTTGATAAGAGCCCCTGGCTCCTCCAGTAATTGCAGGAAAGGTGAGACTGATTATTAGACTTATCAGCTCTCCTGGGTAGTCCTAGTTACATAAAGCTATTGATGTGGTTAGAGATCATGGAAAGAAGGATAGGTAGAGCAGGAGGGCTAGTTCCTATATCCTGGGCTGAACTGTATGCAACAATTCCCTTTCTTTTCCTAGTGGGAAGTGTATCTCTGAGATCTCAAGGGATCCATTATACTTTCCCTTGCACAATGTGTATGGGGTGATATGAGAGAAAGGAGGAGTTAGCGGGAAGCATATGTTAAGATGACTTCAGTGGCAGGTTTGTTTTCTAACACGGATTCTGCAGCTCCAACTTTTTTCCAGCATTTGCTGGTACTGGGTCAGGCTGAGGGAGAACTGCTTGGTGTAAATATAATAAAAGGGAAGGTTGTGGGGACATATAGCAAGAATAGTGTCTACTACTGAGGATATGCTTTTCATCCCTTCTAAGTCTGATGACTTTGGCCCCATTTCAAGTCATGGACGAAGAGCCTGTTTGCACCACGCACGTCAGCTAGAGCCTGATTTATAGAAGGGCATCCTACAAGCGCCAAATAACACCCCATGTCCTTAGATGAGGCAGGAGGGGCTTTTCTCTCAGGCAGATTGAGCAGGACATTCTCACGTATTAAATTCAAAACTGTCCTTAAGCTGCGTTGTACAAGGGTATAGCTTTGCAGGCACTACCCCACTTCATAGATAAGATTCAGATCTCAGTGTGTGAGACCTCTGATGCAGCAAATGTCCTGAAACCTCCCACTAATGGAGCCTTCCCCACTCTGCGGTGCTCCCCAAGGGATGTTTAGACTGGGATCATGTGACCTCATGGCGGGGATATGGTAGGTGACACCGCTGGAAAATCTCCTCTCAACACATCCCAGAACTGCTCAATTTGGTTGCTCATCAGGGCAGGATGCAAGAGTTGTCTTTCAGGGAGAGCTTTAGGATGGACAGAACTGACGATCAATTTAAAGATTCATTTCTGCTCTGACTACAAGGGCTTGAATATCTGTTTAAATATCATTGGTGTGTTTCAGTTTTCGTTTAGCTGGCTTTCCAACAGTTACCAGTGGCGTGGGAGTGGAGGGGTGGTGTTTGCTGCTTGTTATCAAATCTGAACAAATACAAGCCTGGGAACCTATGTAGTTAACACTGGGACTCACAAAGGCATCAGGACCTCCTAGCATGTACAAGTAAACAAGAAAGGCATGTTGATTATATCACTGGCACAGCAGATGAGCTCTAAGTACACACTCACCTCTCTGTGACTCAGCTTCTTGTACAAAAAATAGGGATCATGATACTTTTTCTCCTGCCTTTGTCTGTCTTGCCTGTTTGGCTCGTTGCTTGTGGAACGAGGAGTATTTCTTGTTGAGTATTCGTACTGTGCTTTGTACGACAGACCCCTGATCACAGCAGGGGGCTTTCAAGTGCCTCTGTGTTAGAGCAAACGCAGAGATGTCTGAACCCTGGTGGAAGCAGCAGCCTGTACAGCACTAACGAATGTTATATATTAGGCATGTGCCTGTCAGACTGTAATGTAGTTGAATTTCACAGAAGCAAATGCTGCTTGTAACAAACCACTGTTTATAGACATCCCAATAGTAAGAAACGTTATCTTTCCATTGCTAATTAGTTCTTGATAGGGCAAATACTTACAAAGATCTTTGTTTTCCTGCTTTTCCCGAGGCGTGCTGTATTTACCCCTAAGGGTACCATCTTCCCTTCTCCTTCATGTCATTATTTTCTTTTTAAAGTGCCATTTAAATGTTGAGCAGTGCAAAGCCTCGAAGTACAGGGTATTTATGGACAATTCAGATTGAGTGTTTTCCCTCATTATTCTGAGGTGGTGAATTGCCCTCTCCTTTTATAGTGACTATCAGGATATAATGAAAATTTAGTAGGGCCTCTTGATGGCCACTTTGTGCAATACCAAAGGCCTTTATCTTTTTTTTTCACTTCCTCCATCCTCTTTCTCCTGATCTTTTAGAAATGAATAAATCCACTTCCTGATCATGATGGTTGATATTTCTAAGTTAATTTAATTAAGCATGTTTTCCCTCCTTTCTCCTCAACCCCAACTTACCACTTGTCTCTGAGGTCAGATTTGGTAGAAGCAGAAGAAGCTTCAAACTTCAGAATTTATTCAGGTGAAACCAACAAAAGATATTGGCTCTTCAGAAAACAGCTTGTTTGCTTGGCTGGGAGTTGGAGGGCAGGAGGAAGAGCAAAAGCCCTTTAATTCAGCTAAGTAGAAGAAAAGTCAATCTTCCGCAGGCAGACAAGGGATGAAACCAGCTAAATACTTAAATAATGGTCGAGGTAAGACAATGTGTTTGCCCACTGTTTAAACACTGAGTACTACTCTATTTGAGGAGTTAAATAAAATATAATGTTTCCCTTGAACACTGTCCTTTTCCTCAAACTGTACTCTGTGTTCTGCTACTTAATGGCTCCAACCCAGAATCTGTCTCAGTTAGAATCACAGAATTGTTTAGGTTGGAAAGACCTTTAAGATCAAGCCCAACTGTTAACCTAGCACTGCCAAGTCCACCACTAAACCATGACCCAAAGCACCGCATCTACACATTTTTTAAACACTTCCAGGGATGGTGATTCCAGCACCTCCCCGGGCAGCCTGTTACAGTGCTTGACCACCCTTTCAGTGAAGAATTCTTTCCCTAATACCCAATCTAAACCTCCCCTGGCACAACTTGAGACCATTTCCTCTTGTCCTGTCGCTTGTTACTTGGGAGAAGAGACTGACCCCCCCCCTCGCTACAGCCCCGTGCAGGCAGCTGTAGGGAGCGATAAGGTCCCCCCTGAGCCTCCTCCTCTCCAGGCTGAACCCCCCCAGGTCCCTCAG
>JAVJGI010000063.1:11329007-11362816 GCA_035590275.1 Ibycter americanus
CTGAGTGTCCCCCCTGCAGTGACGAGCCCAACACTGAACCCAGGATTAGAGGTGCAGCTACACCCGAGCCAAGTACAGGAAGATGATCACTGCCTTAGTCCTGCTGGCCACCCTGTGTCTGATACAAGCCAGGATGCTGTTGGTCTCCTTGGCCACCTGGGCACACTGCTGGCTCATGTTCAGCCAGCTGTCAACCAGCACCCTCAGGTCCTTTTCTCCAGGCATCTTTCCAGCCACCCTTCCCCAAGCCTGTAGCGTTGTGTGGGGTTCTTGCGACCCAAGTGCAGGACCCAGCACTTTTTCTTCTTGAACCAGTTCCTGCCCTCAAATCCTTGGCTGCCTTAGTGATGAGGGCCAGTTTGGGGGATGCACTGCAGCAATCATGAAAGAAGCCTTTCACTTGTGCCTGAGCTATTGGTAAAGGTTGACACTTAAGTGGAGGTAACAAACCAAGAAACAGCTCGTTTTGCTTTGCTGGGCTGGTGGAACAAGTCATGCTTCTTAAAAGTTTGACTATCAAACCTTATGTAGAATTACACAGCCAACAGGTCTTTAGTGTCACTGGGATGTGGAGAGGTTCTTTAGCTCGGATTTCACTGATGTCTTGTTGCCTCAGGTTCATTTAGTTTCTTTTATTGGGAAGCATGTGCTAGGAACTAGGAATGGGGTGGTTTTTTGCTATGTCTCATCACTGCTGGTGATACATACTAGCAGCTTCATGAGGATTATTGACATCCAGAATGAAACCCTCCATGCTGCAGTAACTGTTGAACCAGAAGAAGAAATGTGGTAGCAAAAAAGTCTGTATTGTGTCTTTTGCTCTCTCTTCTCCCATATTGTCCCCCATGCTTGGCTGCTTTTTGCTGGCAAAGGTATAGCAGTACTTAAACACTGTACTCGGGTCATCCTAATGGCCTCAGACTTCGCTTGAATAGGGATAGACTGGCAAGAAGTAGAATCAGCATGTGCCATACACTTATCTGCATGTTCGTGTCTGCTCAGAGAGGCTTGGTGTGCATGTGAGCAGACTGAAATAACCAGCTGTGCTCTTCTCCATCTCCTCTGCTTTTCCAGTGATCAAACGTTTGCAACCACTAAAGCCAACACACAAATACAGGTCCTTGAGATTCACCTCCCTTAGATAAAGGGGCAAAAAATTCCACCAGCTCCTGCTGGCAGAGTCATTAAAAGCTGCTTTCCTGAGCTTTCAGCAGCTAGAGAAACTCATCCTAAGACGCTCTGTGAGGAAAGTTCAAGTTACAATGGCTGCCACAGTCTGAGCAGCTTTACCTCCTAGTGTGAGCTCGTGATTACACGGCAGTAATGGAAAGCTTAGTCATAGCAGCAGGTCTCCAGGAAACCTTGTGTGGGGGAATGTTGCCTTGAGGCAGCAGACAACGTTATCAAAAGCCTACCAGGGACATATGCAAAAAATGGGAGTTTAATTGCCAAATTTCCTCTTTATCTTAGTATAATTAACAAGCTGATGTCTCTGCAGCTCTGGTTGAAGGGAATGCTCAGAAATGTGTTATGGATGTGTTAAGGAGCATGGGAGTTGTGTTACTGTGGTAGTGTTTATGGAGTCCCAGTGGCTCCTTTCATAAAATCATCATTATTGAAGAATGATCCTTTCTTATAAAGCATGCCAACAAAATATGAGCTTTGCTATCAACTTTCGTGGGTTATACTTCTCTCTCCTCCAATCCTTGGCATGCGATGGGGCTTAGTTGACCACTCATTCACTTGTAGCAAGAAATAGGCACTAACTTTTCAGATGGGAGGTGGACCAATATTCCTTTGTAGTTGAGGCTAGCAGCTATCTGTGAATGGTGACTCACAAACTAATCGGACATACATCAACACAAGTAATTTCAGCAAACTGGTCACAGTGTGATACACAATGAATGAGGATGACTCAACACTGCTGTCTTGCAGTGTTGCATGCAAACTACCCAGGAGGTGACACCTGGCAGTACGAAAAGGTGAAGACTTGAGTTAAAATTTCCTTGTGACTCAGCTAAGTATCATGTAAAAACCTACTGGGTCTGACAACTTGTGCCTTGCATCTGGTGATCACAAAAGTCTGCTCGGTTTGTGACTAAAGAGGCATTTTACTGTAAGAGCTGGGTTCAACCTCTTTCCTGTTCATACATCCTTGCTTTGCAGACGAGATGACGTGTTTAGTCACAGCAATGAGAAGCAGATCTATGGAGTGTGAAAGTGAGCTTGACTGAGCTTGGGTGCAAGTCAAGTTTGAGTGGAACTTATCTCAGAAAGGGACTGGCAATGTTCTTGAAGGCCTTTTGAAGCCTTATCAGGGATCTGGCTGTTTTATCTATAATGGCTTTTCATAAGGGATGCAGAACGCTCCAGTATGTTACTCATGCATCGAGTATGCACAAATCATCCTGGTTCATAGAGCGATAGGTGGAATTGCAAAACTGCACTTAATGACTGAGTGACAGCCGCCTGCAGTACGTGCTTTCAATGTGATATTATGAAGGATAATTTTTCTCTTGCCTGTGAAGCTGAAAGCAACCCAGGGGAAAGAATCTCTTGGGTTTATTTGCTTTGCTTTTAATTGATTTTGGAGATTAAAGCCTGAGTGAAAGTATTGGCTTGAAAGCCCTGGGTACTGAGAGCTTCTGTTTTTGTCAGAGGATGTGCATGGGAAGCGTATTGTCAGCCTGTCTGGGCCCTGACCAGAGGCTGTCAGGACAGTGTTGGTTAGCCCAAGTGATGTTATGGGGGATGTGACATTGTTTTTACAAGCTCAATGGACTATAGAAGCTAAGTGCTTGAGCTGTAAAGCACTGAAGGCCAGAAAGACTTCATAGGTTTTGAATCTGTCCTTCACAGCCAGATGCAGACAGAAGAGGGACCCTTTTGTCCTAGAGCTAGTTGTAACTTAGCCTGCAACCCGATTTCTGCTGTGCTAGAGAGGATCTGATTTTGGGTGGAAGCAGAAACCATTCTTGTGTCAGGTGCATCCCTGGTGTGTCTGTCCCTTTAGTGTTCACCCATCTGAATGCTAGGGTGAATGCACTGATGGCTTTAAAAAACACATGGTGGCTGGGTAAGCCAGCTCTCCTCTTGCTTTTCAAAAAAACTCTGAAGAACTTGCTCTCCCCTCTGCCCCAGCAAGCAGTACCTGCCCAGTTATCTAACAGCCCGGTTCTGGAGGTGATGGGACCTTGGCAACACTGGTGTACATTTGGCTGTGAAATACAGGCACGGAGATAAAGCCCCATCCTGACACCAGCCCTTGTTCTGGCTGTCAGGGCACAATTATACTTTGGAAGAGCTTCAGCCCTAACCTGAACCCCAGCCACAACTGCAGCAGCGGTCTGCTGGTGGAGGCAGGGGGGAACTACCCACACCTTATCTCAAGGTATTTTGGGGCAGGGTATCATAACTGAAGCTTGCTTCCTAAAGAATTGGTCTCTCATCTGCATTTTATTGTTATTACAGATGTTTTTTCTTAAATTACTTTGAAAGCTGGCTAGCTGTTTACACTTTCAACTTACTTGACATCTTGTGTCATAAATTCTACCTCAGTCTACCAGGCATTTAATAAATAAATAATTCAGCTATCCTGCTAGAGAGCTAACTTCTTACACCCCCTGGAAATACACATATGCAAAATGCTTTTTTCCTGCTCTGTTGATGGTTTTTAAAACAGGAGGTTGGACAACAACAAAACCAAAGTGTTTGTCCTTTGCAAACTGTTCCTAAAACGTCCCTCTCACCTGTCCTGACTCCATTCCTAATCTGCCTGTTTTTCTACCAGCTTCTTTGGGCACTTAAAAGTTATTGCCACCAAGTATAGCACCTTTGAAGGACTTTATCATAACCATTAAAGTGTTGCCTGGAATAGCATGCATGAAGACTTCCTAGTGAGAGGATGAATTGGCTGTTGGGCTCTTTCCTTGGGCAGACTGGGCCCTGGCTCTGCTTTTGGTTTGATGATATTTCTGCTTGTGCATGAACTCCATGTTTCTGTGCCTTCCTCCAGCTGCAGCTTGCACAGGTGAATGTCTGCATCTGCACACTCTGAGCTCTGTTTAGGCACTGAAATAAAGTGCCTTGAAGATCAGAGGGACTGTGTCTTTGTAGATCTGATTACGATGTATCACACAGTAGGCAGCTTTCCTGGGTATTGTGTAAGGAGGGGGTGGGAATCCTTGGTTGACCAGCATTTAGAGATACCATGGAAATATCAAGCCAGAGGGCTATGAGTGAACCAGTCTGTCACAATAATAGGACAATTTTGTGCTATGGCCTGGAGCTGGTCTGGAAAGGATCCAGGATCATAGCAGCCAACAGGTGAGACTGGAGTCTGCTAACTGATGTGTGCTGTTCAGAGCTACTTAGAAGAGTAACATCAGGGTCTGGCATGGAGGAGAGAGGGGAATCTTTTATTACTGGGGTGATGACTTGTGGTAGGCTATATGGCAATTTTATCCAGGCCTGAGAAAAGCCAACAGCGTGTTTCACTCAGGTCTTTATTCTGTGCTTTCCTGGGCAAGGAAGGTGAGGGCACAGCTGCAGAGCATGCCCGGCAAATTACTGTCAAACTCATGACCTGCATGAACAGGTCACTCCTTGTGAGGACAATGATTCATGCTCGCTCATTCTGTTCTTGCTCAGTTGTGCTTGGTGACCTCCTAAGACACACCTGAGTTAGGTCTCAGTGAAAGTGGCATGGAAATACCCAGGTTTGTCAAGCACTTTGCAGCATCAGCAGTTTTGCAGAGCTGGACTTTGCCAAGTAGAAAGCCTTAGTGCCGTGCTGCCTTGACTGTTCCTTCCTTCTGCATTCCCTGCTCTACATCTCCTTTGGATAATCATGATCTGTGTGGCTTCGCCTCCTAGCCATTCCCTTCAAATCTCTCTCCCACATACACCTCCTTGAACACATGCCTAGCGGGTCACACAAAGTGAGCAGGGGAATTTTCTGGGATAAACAAGACACCGGGGTGACTCAAGGGCAGACGAAATGCCTTAAATGATGCTGCTGCTGGGAGCTTACCACTGGCTTGGCTGTAATGACCTTCATTTTATCTCAGAAGGGCTGTGTGATGCTCCCCCTCAAGAATTTGCTGAGTCAAAGAGAAAAAAAAAAAAAGATAATTTTGTTTCAGTGACATGCAACCCTTGTTCTACAGTCAAGAAAGCATGTTGTCTCACTGTTGAGTACTCCTGCCATACTGGGTACAGGCTCAGTACAAGATCCCAATTTAGCATCTTCTGTGTGCTTCCACAAGGCTTTAAAAAAACAGAGGTCCCTTCCCTGAGCTGTTGACAGGTCAAGCATTCAGTCTGATGGTTGTGCTGTTCATCTGAGATGTCAAGGGGCATGAAAGCACAATCCTTTCTTGATGCATGACAGTTCCAGCCTGTGTAGCTGTCAGGGATTTTGATTAGGCTAATTTCTTCGGGAATCTGGAAAAATCTCTGTGTGCTTCTGTGTTTTTCTGAAGGCTCTCTGGAAATCCATTTGCATAATTAGCAAAAGTGCACATGTGGATGCAAATGGAAATCTTGTGCTTGCAGAACCATTCATTGTGTGCTTGTAAGCAGACATGCTCACCAGTGCTGTAAACAAAATCTAGCAACATGTAGCCCTTTCCACACTGAATTTGTTCTCAACAGCTCCCATGTAATGCATTTCTCTTCTCTGCATATCTCTCAGCTGTGACACCACTGCTGTTCTGGTGGATTGCTTCTTGTAATCTTTCTTCTTTTTTCAAACAGCAAACTTGTTCCTGATGTAACTACTGTGATAAAGTTCTGTGGCATGACAGATCATCCTTAACAGCACTGTTGTTCTTGACTTCCGACAAGAGGATATTTTATTTCAGACTTTTTTGGAAAGAGTGGTAAACAGTAAACAGGTTTGTTTTCCCCAACACCCTCTTCCTCTGCATTATGTCTGGTGGAGAAGATGGTGCCTGCATCCATCTTCCACAGCACTGAGTTTCCCTTGGGACTTCTCTGCAGCCTAGAATAATACTAATGAAGTACTGAAAGGTGGACAGCATCTTCTGCAGAAGATGAGTTAGGTCCTCTGAGGCATGTGCCCACCATGCTAATGACTGTCCCCCACATCAGTGCTCCTGCTGAGGGTGTCTGTGTGTTGGGCTGTGCAGGGCAGCTGCCACCCAGCCTGAAAAGCAGTGGTTCTGGGGTGAAAGGGGTAATACTGTTGTGAGGGTTTTTTCCCTACTATAACTATATATATATATATATATATATAAAACTATAAAGAGGACAACAAATTGCATTCAAAACAGACTTGCTGATCAGAATGCAGAAAAGTCTTGTATGTACTCATTGCCTGAATCCTGTTTGTCCAAGTGTGGAAAGGCCCAGTAACTGTATGATTCAATGAATGTCTGAATAAGGGGGTGGTGGAAAAACAAGTTTGGGGCCATTCTGGCAGCTTCTCCCTTTTTACAACAGTCCATGAGCTAGCTTGTCTTTTGCTATTCAAAAAAACCTCAAACAACTACTTACCCTCTGAAACTCATTTTTTGTTTTCAGTCTCACTTGACAACTAAAAGCTGTAGCAATTGCAGCTTTCCAGGCTCCATTGTAATGCATGCTGTATGTCATGGTGCCTCAGAACAATTTACAATAAATAGAGGGATCCATGGGAAAAAGGGTCAAAAAGAGATGAGTTGTCAGCATGATATAGGAGCAGGGAGTTTGCTAGGTTTCTGAAGGAACTTCATTGCAGTGTATTCCTGAGCAAAGGGGAAAGACAGGATGAATAAACAGCAAATAGTAACAACCTCATGATGCATTAGTGATTTGCCCACCTGAAGGAAGTACTTGGAAGCTGTCAGGTTGTTTGAGGAGTAAGTGGGGTCTGCAGGGATTATGCCACTTTGCATCTGCCTGGCATGGTGTAAGAGAGGTTTGGGTACATGTGTGTTTTGGGGTCAGGAGAAGAATTTTCAGTGCCTTTCCCTGTGACTCTACAAGCTGCACAAATTGCTTTTCTTTTTCATGCCATGTCCTTTCCTGGCCTACAGAATGGGTTTTTCTCAGGTATATATATCTTCTGCCTGGGGAGAGGTCGATTCCTGCTCAGCAAATGTGGCTATACGCTCTCCTCCACCACTTTGTGGGAGTGTTCATGCCATCCTGCTGTGGATATTTAGGAGCCTGGGCTGCCTGTGAAGCCCAGGGAACCTCCAGAGGCCAATTTCAATTAATTTGGTCCTTTGTGGTCCTAAGAACTGACCTTGATAACTCCTACAAACCCACCTGCAGCAGGAGGAGTCAGGGGACCCTTCTGGTTGTATTTCTTCAGTGACATGGCTCTTCAGTGCTCAAGGACAGTAATTGAATGTAATGTCCAAACCCCAAACGAGTCTGCAAATCCCACTGCTGTGAACAGGAAGCTTCAGGAGAGCTGCTTCCCTCATCTTATCTCTCACAGACAGTTACTGTGTTCTTGATGTAATTATAGTGATAAAACAATGTGACATAACTGCTGGCTTCTATCATGGTATCACTGCTGTTGACTTAAGTGACAGGGTAATAAATTTATAAGAGACCTTTTATTTTACTTTCCCTGGCAGCCACTGGCAATGTTTAAGCACAGGAGCTGATATCTCTGATAAAGCACATTATGCACGTTCCATGAGTCCTAAAACTTTTTATCGGTTTTATTTATGCACTTCTCTTCCAGGTGAAATGTCTATTTGTTCCTGCAGCATCCAGGCAGTGGGGCTCTGCCCAGCTAGCACAGGGACTGGTGTTCGCATAGGTGGACTGGAGCTGCAGCAGCAGCAGCCAGTTGTGCTCAATGTTTGGGAGAGGAGAGAGAGAAAAGGTCTTTTTGCTGCAGAGAATACCCTCACTTTTCAGTCATTGGTGCATTGCGGATGTGCCAGTCCCCCTACTCAGCTGGAGGAGGTGTCCTTGGGATGGCTCCTATGAGAAAGCCTGGTTAAAAATGAGCCACATGAAGAGGATTACAGTGGACTCAGACACCTCCCTTTTTTAATATATCAAAGCCCTGATGAAGTATATATCTGATGCTTCAACTTAGCTGGGAAGATGCAGCCCAGAGGCAGACTGTGTGAGGAAACATTCAAGCCAATGGGAATCTATTCATCTATATTTATGTCCCTGCAATCTCTTGTCTTGGCTTTACGTTTATTGATGTAGTTTCACAGGAATGCAGAGCCTTGCTGATCTGTGCTGTTGTCTGACACTGTCAACCAAATCTCACTGTGAAGCATGGGCCATTGGGTAAGGAGGGACATGTGGTACTTCTGGTCCATCTTGCAGCCATCCACACCACCTAAAAATACGCACAAGTGTAAAGCATAGATCTTCACAGTGTCTCACAGCATATGGAAAAAGTGCTGTTCTTCTCCATAAATCTTTCCAGGTGATATAACAGGGCTGTGCACAAAGTGGGGCCCACAGGGTCCTTCCAGGAGCGTTCGTGGGATCAGAATAGCTGGTAGGACTTGCTGGATGTTGCTGATATTTCCTTACCCAGCCAGCCTGGGTGTGAAGATCCCTGTGGGGGATCCTTACGACTATGCTGTACAGATATTAGTTCCCTGTCCATTTTGGTTGGACAAGCCTAGGTGTGTAATGCTGAAAGCTGGAGAGGGAGATGCCCTCATAAGCTCTATTTCACTGTGTGCAAAATTGGTTGTGCAAAACAGAGTAAAAATACATTTTGTTTACCTGTACAAAGTTGTCAGGAAGGATGATGAACTCAGGCAATCTAGTTATAGGTAGACTGAGTGCTCGTTTGCAAGATCTTGGATATTCAGATTATTTTTCTGACTTGCTTACTTTTTTGTTCATTGCAAGACATGAGAATGTCTGGAAGAACTGATGTTTGCATTTGGTGACAATCAAATAGAGGAAGGAATCATCCAAGAATATTAATGGGCAGCAAACCTTACAGGGTTTATAGTTTGAGCTTGTCAAAATGTAAGGAGTTTTGACAGTCTACAGGTTTTGAACAAAAAAAATTTTTCATTGCCTTAAACCATCCCAGAGTGTTCATGAGTAATATGTTTTTTTATTTCGATGGTTCAGAATTTTCTGGGGTTTGCCTCTGGATGCAAGCAGTAGAGGAGGAGGAGAACACCTCAAACTTAATACAAAATAGTTTTTCTGTCTTTGGTTTCTCTTCGAAAATAATACCAACAAGTTGGGGTGTGGTGGGTGGACAGCTCTCTGGAGAGGCAGGATGGCCTTTAAAAATTCTACCAGCTTTAAAAGCTGTAGTTGGAAGCAAGCCCGTAGAAGGTGAGACCATCATGATGTCTTTCCCAGCACAAACAGCTGGGAACAGATACGTTTGCAGAACTGCATAAGAAATCCAAAAGCAAACTTACAATACTGCTCTTCCTCTCTTGCACTAAGAAACCATCTTCCCCATGTTTTATCATCACCTTTAGGGAAAAAGGGAGGTCTCTAGCTGATGCTGGCATACCAGTAGCTGTACCCCATTGCCCTGTGCTGCTGTGGAGGCTTTTCTTGCTGGCAGTGTGCCAAGGGAGCGGGAGCTGCTCTCTGCCTGTGTTTGGTCATGCTGCTTGTTTGTGATACAGTCCCCTATGGCAGCCCCTAATGACAGGCTGAGAAGTTGAAACAGGCACCAGGGGCAAGAGAGGGATGTAACTGCTCTTTTAATGCCTCTTTTGTAGTCTTTTCCATCTGTATTGAAGGCATCTGTTTAATACCACCTGATGACTGCCCTGACTGTCACTTTCTGGGAGATACTGTGTTTAGGTGCCCTCCTGGGCTTTTCAGGCGATCAAATGGTGGCACATGGCTGCAATAAACAAATGCCTTTAAAAATTCTCTGTGCTGCTATTGAAGTGCCGATCCTGCTAGATGCACAACCCATCACGCAGCAAAGCGGGGAGAGCTTTTCACCAAGTGCTGTCATTCTCACAGCCAGCAGCTCTTGTGTGGCTCAGAGCTGTGGTAGAGACGCAGACAATGGAGAAAAGGATGTTTTAATAATAACCCTTTCTGCGATTGACCTGCTGCTGATGGAGCTGCCAGGAAGGGTCCTGGGGCTTAGGGCTCGAAAAGGACCAGGTTTGTCCTGGATCTTGGTTGCACAGCAAGTGCTGCTTATTGGAAATGATGTTTGGCTGGGGATAGAAGAAGCTGGATGGAAGAGGGGCAAATCTGAGCTTGGAATAAATTAATATTGACTGTGCCACTAAGAGGGTACCAGACTTCTACTCAGTAACCCAAATGAGCAAGCAAATAAATGAGATCGGGCCTTTCCTCATGCTGAGTTTAGCCATTGCCATTGGCGGGGAGGTGGATCATTCCCAGACCCTGGGCCTGTTAACAAGCATAGGCTAAGTCTTTCTTTAGCTTGGAGCAGTCGTTCATGATGCCAAGAGTTGGTGGGGTAAGTCAGAGCTAAAAGCGGGGTGTTACTTATTCCTGAGTGCACTTGCCACAGCTGTTACCACCATGTAGGTGATGGACACAGGCACTTCATGCAGCCTGGTGGGGGACCCAGCTGTGTATTAGATCCTGGAGAATTACTCTTGTTGCTTTGTCCCTGGCCCACGAGCAAAAATATCCCCCGTTTCCCTACCCTGCCATAGCTGTTAGGCAACTGGTGAAGAAATTGGCTGCAGTTTTGCATGTCTGAAGGGTGAAAAACAGCTCTTGAGAAGTGAGCAGGCTGTAAGGTGACAGATGATGTCTTGCCAGAGTTCAAACACACTAGCAAAGAGAGAACTGGCAGCCTTGTCCAGCCTGCATGATGTTCCCTGCATGCACAATACAAGGCAGCCCATGGCTGTGCTGGGGAGAGCAGAGTAGCAGGAAGAAGATGGATGTGAGTCCTTTTTCATTATTAATATAACCACAAAATATCTTACAAATAATATAATATGTAGAAATTTTCATAACTAGTGCTAAGACCTAAGACAAACATGGCTTGTGTGATCAAGTAAGTGCTGCTAAGCATGGGAATGCCTGGCTTTGGACAGGGGATAGACGGATGAAAACTTCATGTCTGTTGTACAAAGGAGGCGCATTAGGTGGGGGCCAGCTCAGGGAGATGTGGGTTAAGATGCTGAACCACACCAAGTACACATGTGAAGGCTCCTGCTCCTGCCTGGATTTTCTTCATTCAGCACCTCACCCATTTTCTTCTCTTTTCATTTCCTCTCTCCTCATTTCCTCCTCCTCCTTGGATTAGTTATCACTGCAGCTCCCCTAGCCTCTCCCCTCCCATCCTTCTCCCATCATGAAGATCTGTACAAGAAAGACCTAGAGCTCTGCAGGGATTTCTGTGCCATTTTCATCTTTGTTAGGGCCCTCAGTTCACCTAGGAGATGGGCTTCGTAAAGGACAGGTCTCTAGCAGTGCTTTCTTCTTTTGGCAGCAATAAATCTCCTCTTGCTCAGTTTCCCTTTCCCAAAGCATGGATCAGCTTCAGGGACAAGCTTTTCACTGCTCTGTGTGCGATAGTTTTTAGAGTAAACCTCAACCATGTGAGTGTGTTTAATGGCTTATTACAGCATCTGAAAAGGAATCCTATGCCTTCATCATGTCTTCTCCTTCAAAAGTAATTCTGTTTGTGCAGTCCTGCTGCTGGGAGGAGTGTACGGTTCCATGGGGGAGCTGAGGGGTGCTAGCCTGTGTGTTATTCATCTATTGCAGGCACACCTATGAGCCTATGCAGCCCTCAGGGATTACATACTTCCAAAAAGTGAAAATAATTCTGATTTCAAAATAACATTATGTTAACGTGGAAACGGAAAGGTTTTATTTCCTTCTTTTGAGGCAGCTTTCATATTTTGAGGGGAAGGGAGGAGAGAGGAGGGAGTGATGGAGTCAATTCTCTGTTTCAGCTAGTCCAAAGTTTTATCTCATTCTTATAAATATTTCAGCATTTCTCAGTCACTCTGAGAGCATTATGCTTTGGCCAGGTAGTCCAGATTTATAAGGGATGTAACATCAATTAATCTGCGGCCACAGTCATCTGTATTATGCACCTACTCAATCACAGGCACAGGAGAGCTGCTAACCCAGGGCTCCAGCATCTTCTTTCCAGGTCAAGTAACAAGTCACTTCCAAATCTTTCAAACCTCCTTCCCCTTCCTGTTGGTTTGGTGATTAACTTCTCATCTGACAGCCCTTTGCTGTGCTATGAGCTCTCATTTTGGTTCCTGATAAGTGAAGTCCATGATGCCAAAAGAAATGCAGTGTCTGTTCTGGTGCTCTTCATCAATTCTCTTTATAAAAATAAATAAATAAAAATCAACATCTCTGTAGAATCACTTTTGTTAGGTAAGTAACAGGTGGAGGAGCTCAGCAACTCTGTCCTTGGGTGAGGTGATGGTGCCAGGGAGCTGGGCAGAGGGTCCTTTGGAGATAATATGGTTAATGAGCACATGTTCTTGGAAGACTGGCACGTGTCCCACCAGAAAGAGTTCAAACCAAGGAGCACTGTATTGCGAACTGACCTGGTCTTCAAGTGAGTCTTCAGTACTGTGAAGTGTCACCACTTCCATGCTCCTTCAGGACCAGGAGTAGACCTAGGACACTTGCTCTAAGCCATAACATGAGAGCTAGTGTGTGCTGCGGGGAACATTCTCAGATGCAGATCTGTACATGTTCAAAAGAGATGGACTTCTCAAAAGAGACTGGACTGTTCTGTGTCTGTCCATGCATGAACACAAGAGAAGACATCTGTTTTAGCAGGATGTTTTGTTGGGGTTTTTTTGGCTGATGGATCAGCTGTTCCCAGTATTCCCAGGGAAAGGCAGGCAGGATGGAGTCATCCTGCATCAGAGACCCGTCTGCAGCCCAGCACCTGATCTAGGCTGCACTCTGAAATGCTGCAGGGCAGTGCTTTTTTTTTTTTGCTTTCTCCTGCACTGAATGCAGGAATGTGTTTGGCTGAAGGGTGCCTTCCAGGGATAATTCCAAGTGTCTTCCAAGTTTTAATTTGAAGGCATAAAGAAAAAGAAAGAGAACCTGTCCTTTCCTCCTATTCCTCATCATTACACATGTATGCTTGATTTCCCATTTGGGTTCATCTGGCTTTGTCTTTCAGCTGCTGGTGGTTCTCACTATGCCTTTCTGTGTGTGAGCAGAAACCTCTCTAATATTTGAGATCTTTGCTGCTGAAAGTTCCTAAGTTCCTATCCCCCACAACTATCTTTTTTGATGAAGCAAATTGAGCTACTCTCAGTCCCTCGCAGCAAGGCATTTTCCCCGCTACATCTGGTGGTTTTTGTAATTCTCCCCAGCACCATCTCTAAGTGCTTCTTAGCAACCTTTGAAAAACATATTTGTGAAAGCTGTTATCGGCTCACTAACATCAGTCTCGCTCGTGCAGTCTGAAGTTACAAGCCACCTTCTCCATCCCTTTGCATGTGACTAAAGACTGTATTAGACACTACTGGCTATATTCTTCTCTGGGAGCTCACAGTCAGTTACTTCTTTATTGGGAAATAACTCTGCTTTTTGTGTGTGTGTGTGTGCATTGCTTTCTTTTCTTGTTCTTAGTGCACAGAGATTCCCTCAGACTTCCCTGCAGCTTTCCACCCACAGCTAGTAGGTAGATCTGTCCTGCTTTGTTTGTTCCCTGATGCATACCTCTGTGTTTGCCTCTATTAAGGTGTTTGGTTTGCACAGGTCCAGCATACCAGGGGGTCTGCAAAGCTCTGTGGGGCCTCCTGCTGAACTGCTATATGCTGGTCCACCAGCTTTTGTATTGCCTGCAACTCAGTGGCAGGGATTTTATGCTGCCTTGCTGAACAGCACTGGAAAGGCTGACTGGCATCAAGCAATACCAGTTCCCCTGGAACCGTACTGAAACCAACCTTTTCAGATGATAATTTCCCCACACTTGCATCCGTCCAGTTTTATGATTTCAGCTCTTTGATTTATTCCCTCTTCCTTTCTCAATCCAAGATGGGCAACTACCTTATAGCAATTGTAGAGAAAACAAGAAGAGGGGTGAGAAGGGCTCAGTAACGAGGGGGATAAATGGGGAATGGGAAAAATGCTAGGTTTGCAGGTACCAGGCACAACATCTGCGTGTACGTATGTGACCATATTACAATGCAGAGCAGAAAAGCCTGAAGTCTCCTTTAGCACAGCCTGTAATCCTATTAGAAGGATTACTCTGTTGTCCTAGGCTATCTGATCATGGTAAGAACTCATTTAGGTCAGCTGTTTAGGAAATTTACACACACAAGAAAAAAAATTAAATAAGCCTCTTGCTCTATTTCATAGGGGTCGACAAGCTCCTTTCAGACTTCCTCTGTGCTACTGATTACATCCCTGCTCTTGTAGTTTCTCTGCATCCTTCTTAAACCCTCATGTAAATGACTTGCTTTCAGGTTTTTACTTCTAACGGCAGATGTTGGATAGACAGCATGGTAGCTAAACTCCAGGTATTTCCGGACCTTGAAAGGATTAGAATTTTAAACAGTAAAGTACTTTGGTTTTTGCTCTCCCTCTGTGCGTTTGTGCACATTATAACTTTGAGAGCAAGGGTATGGGCAAGTCTGATTTGTGGGCAGAACTTAATGAAAGCTAAATCTGGTCTGGCAGGGCCCCAATCAGTTAAATCCCTGGTCTGCTGATTATCAGAAACGTTATAATTTAATTTGAAGCCTCTGTATTTAGAAGGTCAGTGAAGCACTGCCATGCTTTCGTTTATGGAGAGAGAGAGCAGGGTGACAGCCGATTCAAGTGCCTGTCTCTCTCAGCGCTCCAGAAAGCCAAGTATTAAACAGAGGAGAGCTTGAAACGAGCAACCAAACAAAGCAGCTGGGCACAGAAACATAATTATGCAGCCAGGTAGGAGGCCCTTCATGTTAGGAAAAGTGTGGTGGGAGCCTTCACCTCCCAAACTGGAATAAAGCCATGGCTGTCCAGAGCTTTGTGCTGTATTTCACAGCCCCCACCCAAATTTTTGCTGCAGAACTGGGAGGAAGGTGTGTTTCAAAATCTCACCTTTTGCTGCCAAAACACAGCCCACTCACAAGGGACTCTGCTCTGGTTGTTGGCAGGGCTGAGTCTACGACAGGCAGTCGAGCTGTTTCTTTCCATCCAGTCGAGCTGTTTCTTTCCATCCAGAAGGAAATGTTGTCAATGCACACACAAAGGTGTGAATCCCTGTTTTTACACAGCATTTTGGGACACTAAGCTCTCTCAGAGGAGTCTGCCTGCAGTCTAACAGGGCTTTGAGGAGATCTGTGCTTTTGTATCTGTCCAGGAGCTCCACATGTCTGGCAGCTCAGTGTGGATCACATCTACCTAAGCTGCTGCACACATTGTAATCCCATTTCTGCAGGAGGCAACTAGATCAACTGTGCAACATGTGTTTGTGAGGTGGGGACCCTTCCAGAAAGCATCGGACATGGTGTGATTGTGCTACTGTGGACTGAAGAGCTGGTCTGGGATATACAGACCATGTGTGTAGCAACCCCCCTGCTCAAGCACCTTGCCTCTCTCTGTCCCTCTGTGGACAAATCTCACTTTTGAGAGTGAGCTAGGGCTCTGCCAAAGGCTTCTTCTCCTCTTCTCCCATGCTGGGATCTGAGCAGCAGCCAGGTTTTGAGATCTTGTCGAGGCTCCTCTTCTCTTCTACCAGCACAAGGCCATGGGGGAGAAGAGTGCTTGGTAAGGTGAAGTGAAAGGCTTCTGTGAGCATGGAAGTCAAGCTGCTGATGTGCATCGATAGGCTTTCTTCATTGGAAGATGTCAAATTATGGTGGCAGGTATTTCTCATTTGTGCTTATAAGCAGGGCCCTTCTGGAGAGCCCTCAAAGCACACTGGTATGAAGGATTTGCAGTGGGAGGGGTAGCCTCCTCCATCCCACCACTTATTCTCTTTGGCAGTTGTTAAGGCTTGTGGACTGTTGACTACCTGGGAGATTCTTACACCATCCTTGGTCTTGCTTTTCCCTCCAAGATAGGATAGCAATCTCCTTTCATTTTTCTCCTCACCTGGGTCTTTTTCACTGGATTTATTCTGGTTGTAGGGTACATTAGATGATCCTTTTTAATTTACGACCAGCCAACGCTTCTTCTAGCTAACCAGACTGCTTGCTTTAAGAGTGGAGGTTTTTACTGCCAGATACCTGCTCCCTCCTCCGTGTTTCCAGTGGAGTGCTGGTGACATCCAGTGTCTAGTTTGGCTTATCACTGGCATGCGTATGTGTCCTATACTGATATCCCCAGGGGATGCTATAGATCTAAAGACTTGTTTTCCCCCTCAGCTAGTCTGCATTTGAATGAGGAATCATGCACCATGTCAGAGGTGTTTGTGACATCTGTAATTCACACATGAAGAAAAAGGAACTTTTGAGGCCAGAGCTCCTAGGAAAAGCTGCCTTTAAAAAGAGAGGCAACTGTGCAAAAAGAGAAATGAGAACTGAGAAACAAATCACAGCTTCCATTGGAGATAATGAGAATCTCAGAGAGTGACATAACATGCAACTTACTGAGGACAGATCGGTCCTGTCTCTCTGTTCCCCAGAGAGAGGCTTAGCGGTTTGTAACACTTGCAGGGTCACTGCTTCCTTTCCCTCTCCGAAAGCAACACCGGCCTTGCAGAAAAAGGGCTGGGAAAAGGTGCAGAAGAAATGCCAAGGGCCAGCGGCACAGGCAGCTCTCTGCTTGCTGCTTTGTTGCTGCCTGGAGTGTACGCAGAGGGACTTTATTTTTCCAGACTGGCAGGGAAGGAGGCAAGTCCCCATTGCCCAGATGCTGAGCTCTCAGCTGGGACTCACACTGGCGAGAAGGACTTTGCTGAAGCACTGACAGTAGGAGGTCTGATACAAGCCTACCCCAAGTACTCCAGAGGTGCTGCACAAGTTAACACATTATTTACCCTCATCCCCACTTTCCACCCCGTTTAGCGAACTGGGGCAAACACAGGCTGTGCCTCTAAGATTTCCTGCCATGGAGATTCCGGAAGCTGTAGAGTCATTCCCTGAGAGAGTAAATAGAAGCCCTGCTTGTTTGGGTCATTAAACACAGGACAAAGCACAGGGGAGAGATCTGTCACTGGTGGGCTAGGAGAGACAGCAAATGAACCTTTCCATCCCTAAACACTGTGATTTTCTTCACTCCTCATTTCCTTTATGAGATCCAGCACCGAATGTAGTTGCTGCTCCTGCAGCTGTGTGCCCAGCCCTGGGGGCAGATCATGCTGCTGCTCTCATTCCCAGCATCCTCTCTCCCATTTCACACATCCTATTAGAAAATAGTCCTTCCTCAGCAGGGCTCGAGAGTCCCAGTTTGGTGTAGGTGCAAGAGAAGCTTCTGAAAGTCAGCTTTATACTTCAGCAGTTTACAGATGTCTGAAGTGCAAATGGTGGGACTAGGCTTTAAAGAAACAGAACTTTGTTGCACTTTAATGAACTTGGGATGGACTGTGCCTCTCCTTGCTTTGAAGAAAACTTGAGATGAAGGCAGGTGTTTTGATCTCTGAGGGGGTGAAGGAGCACTAGACTGAGCTGCCAAAACCACTTACTGCAGGACCTACTCTGTAACTTCACCTCCCAGGTGGTCCTGTTCTCCCTGACAGCTTCTGGTGCAAGAAGTGCAGAGGAATAGTATGTTAGCCTGCCCGAGGCCAGAGGCAGCTGACTCCCAGCAGGATGGTTTCCTCATCATCTAGCTCTGATGATCTTAGTTTATACTGTTTGTTTTCGTTAATTGAATATTTTATAAATTAACATGATTCTGCATAGTGTTTAGCTTTCTCTCTGTGAGCCTTTATGACCAAGATAGCCTGGAGTACGCTAATTAAAACAGTGAACCATGACTGTGTCCCTAGCCAAGCAGTAAGACGACCATATAATGTATGTGATGCTGATACAGATCTGGGAGCTGGTAAAGCAGAGCACCAGAGGATCTGTCTGTGCCCATCAGTCTTACTTAAGAAGCCTTTTCTATTCATTGCTGTTGAGGCCTGTCTCTTCTCTGCCTTAAGTGGATGCTAAGATTAGGAGCCTCTGGGTGAACATCATCCTTCCAGATACCCGTGCTGCCAACGATGCAGTCAGGTACTTCTGCAGACGTTAGTGGAAAGCTCCCAGAATGCAGAGGCAAAGCTGTGCACCATTACTGCCTGGAAGGACTTTTCCTCCTCACTTTATTGGTGAGCGCTGCCTTGAGAAGAAGCTGAAGTTGTCTCTCTGCCCCTTAAGATGAGTAGCTGTAAATGGCTTGTTCGTGCTTATCTCACTAACCAGAGACAAGGCTGAACTGTAGCTTTTCTAACCCTAGGTGCACTGAGGAACCAAGGCGACAGCTGTCAGCGCGGGGGCTGGAGGCGTAGGAGTTAAGTCTCCTGTGTTCAGCTCTGAGGCAGTCTTAAGGGGACTTTTCAGAAGGCTGCCTCCTTCCTTTACAGGCTTTTTTTCACTGTTGTTCTTTCAAGATAAAGAACTTGGCTCTGTAAAGGACTAAGCCAAGCACTGTTTTATTGCTACCAGCTGAATAGTAAAAAGCCAAGCATAACCCATTTGCAGTTGTGCAGTGGTTAAAATCCAGCTCAGTACTTTACATTCCAAGACATTCTGCCTCATCCTTTTTCATAGATTCCCTGCAAGCAGTAAAAATATCTTGCAAATGACTTACGCCCAACCACAAAAGCCCCCATGTAAATATGCTGGTGCTCAATTACAGAGGGGAAGCGATTGCACAACAGCAGCTATAGGAATCTTTGTTTAATTTAAATGAGGTAATCGCTTTCCGCCATGTGTAAAGGCACTCTGATGTTAACCTCAGACTGCAGGCTGGTTACCTGCACAAATTCAGATCATAGCCAGGCTGGTGCTAATGCTTTAGGTCTTAACTGAACAAAAGCCTCCTCTGGGCATGGCCTTTAAACGTTACAGACAGTGTTTATACATGTATCTGCACTTATCTGCCCGCTCGACTGTATAACCAGACTCAGGGTCCACAGTAGGTGGGTATCAAAGCTTGTTTGATGGATTAATTCTCCTCCTTCCTATCTGTGGTCATCTTTACCTCTGTAACCCGTGTTCCTGTGCTGAACCTTGTCATTTTGACAGCAAGCACCTTCCTTTACACAACAGCAAGGCATGCTTTGTATTTACACTTGCACTGAGAGGATGGACAAACTGGGAGCCTGGAGGAGACTAGAGGCAGAAGATCTGCAGGGAAGCAAGGAGACACTGCTGGGACAGATGCCCCGAGCCTAATTCCTGAAAAGCTGTAGGCTGAGAACAAGAGAGGCCAGCCAGAGCTGTGATAGATGAATGGTTCCCAGCAAATCAGGGCAGTGGGAACTGCTCTGTTTAAACTTTTTCTTTCCCCTCCACAGTGCCCTTAAGGTCTCTTCTGAAGACCCTTAAACATAGATTGATGGGTACAAATCAGTTCTCCCACATTTCCCTCTTCTCATTTGGCATAATTTCTAGCACAGATCTGGCTCCCCATTCTATTTTCCATTTACCAGGAGTGACTATAAGTGAATCTCCTTGTAAGATCAGCAAATCCAGTCCACTTTTCTGCTTGTCCTTTCCCTCAACCATTTCTGTATCACGGTCTGAGCTGAGCTTTTATTACTTCTGACAGCTAGGGTTGTGGTCTCTGCAGAATGGCTTCCCCAACCCCGGTAAGCTCCCTGCCAAACTTAGAGTTAGCTGTTCTCAGATTTAACAGCCTCCAGTTCTAGACACATATTTTCAGTATCCCTGGCCCAAGACTCATTCCTGCCGTGGCTCACCTTGTCAGCACCAGAAGCAATCTAAACTTCATCTCATTGTCTTAATCTGACCCCACACTTTGCCTTTTTAAAACAAAAAAGCAGTAACCTTCTAAGATGCCACCAGTGCTGCCACCCATGAGTGAAGCTAATGGTAGGAAAATAATATCACCAGGCTGTTTTCTGTCATTTTTCCCATGTGAGGGATTTGAAGTGCATTTGCGGTTTTATAATTTATGTAAAACGAAGAGGAAGAGTTGGAAGTGCAGCTCTAAACATGGAAACAGCAGTTCTGCTCCTCACAGTCTGAACCCAGCAAAATGCATTTCTGATTGTCATTCTTTTTGCAAGGACTCTGAGAGCCAGTAAGAGAGGCCACATAGGGCTAGCTCCCTTCCCTCTTTGGAGCAGAGGTAGTCAGGACGCCTCCGTGGGGTGTACAGAGGTGACAACTGCTCAACCCTTCAGACCCTACTTCATGCCAAGGTTTTGGCTGTAGCTGCAGCAAGTAAGGGTTAAAGAGGTTGGTGAGTTCCCAAGCTCTTCGGTGTTCACCACTTTATGCAGATGGAGAAAGTTTTGGCAATCTTGCTGTGGTGCTGTCATTAGCATACGTTAGTTTCAAATTAATTAAAAGCAAAGATGAGATTCCCAAACTCATTTAAATTCCTAAGCTTTGTTCTCCAGGGACTGACAGTGGAAAAACAGCTGGGGACCCAATGTGTCCTTTAGAAGGGGATGAAATGCAGCTAATCCTGGTTATATCAAAGAGAGTGGAAATGAAAAGTAAATTCCCATTTGAAAAGAGGTTTTTTCCCCCTGTGCATTTTCCTCACACTGTTTTTCCATACAAGAACTTTCTTGTCCAGAAAGGTTGGAAGATATTTGTAACCCTGATTGTTTAAATATTAATCTGAACTTTAAGATTCATTTGTGTGTGTGAAAGAGAGAGGCAAGTGCAATGGAAATCTTACAAATGTACTTTCTATCTGCTGGATAGAGCTGCTTCAGTGTGTGGTGGTGTTAGTCAAAGCCAGAGCTGATACGTGCTTTGACAGGACTAGTTTATTGCAGGCTTCAGAAGTACTAACCTGCAGCAGCCCCACCATATTAGATGGGGTGTGGGGGACTTGAGTTTGCCCAAAATCCATTCATTACTGTTCCTAACCCGGAAATATTCCCTTTCAGAGTCTAAAGTCTTTGCAGAAGTGGCATCTGTGTTACATAAGGGGGGGTGTTTCATCTGTGAAGAGAGGAAGCAGAGGTCAAGCTGAGAGGGTGGGCTCCTGAGGCACTGGCTCTGAAGAAAGAGGTGTAAGCACACTTGACTCTGCAAGTGAAATGTGTGAGTGGAGAGTTACATAAATCTAGCATAAAACTCTGCCCTTCCCATCTACAAACAACTCTCTACGTAGCTGGCTATTATTTTGAAGCAATTTTGCTCTCTGATGATTCAGTGAGGGAGGCTGCTGAAACAAAACAGAAGTGAATTGCAGAATAGTTAATATTGCAGAACGGCATAGGAGGCACACACCGTCTTTGGGTTTTGGGCCTGAGTCCTCGCTCAAGGCAGGTAACCCTCATCACAGCAGCATCTGTGAACTAGCTCTTCAGTCATGCTCTGGCACTGAATAGGGAGGGCATGTATTGAACTACTTGCAAACAAGCTCCAGTCCAAGAAGGTAAAAATTCATAAACAGGCTAGTGAAAACATTTGAATAATGAATAAATTGGAGAGAGACAACATGTCCTCCTTATGTCAAGGAGGAACAGGCAAATTTTTTCACTACACTTTTTTTCATCTTCCATTAATCGGCGTTTTCCACTAAAGTGGAGTGGGAGGCTGGAGTGTCAAAGATTATGGAACCGAGATTCGGAATGTCCTGGTGGCAGTGGTTTAGGGGGCAGGCAGTTGAACTAAGTTCAGCAGAGCAAGAGAGTGTTGCTCTGGCAGCATTGGTCTGGTGCCGTAGGACGCGATGGAGCTGCGCTGAAGTGCTGTATGAGGAAGTTTTCATAACACCTGCCCACGGTCTGCTCGGCTACATCCCACAGATATCTCAGGCTTTCACACATAGCTTTTGTGGGTCTGCAGTTCTAAGTAGACATGAACGATGAAGGGAATGAGCATTTCCTCAGAGAGCAGTGAGTTAATTAATGGCTCCAAAGCACATTACTATAGCAATGAGTTGATGTATTAGAAATCACTTCTAACCAGTGAATGAAGGTCATATCTATGTGCCATGGACCTTGCATGTATGCACACAGTTTTTCCCATCTTCAGTGAACATGGTACATCCTCAGCTGAAATTGCAATTCAGACCTTTAAAATGAGTGGGCATAGAAACCGCAGTCCTGAAGTGTTTGAAATAAACCTGCAGCTACTGTATGTCTGAGCTGTGCATCTAAATAGGTTCTGGTGAGGCCTCTAGGGCTTTGGAGAAGCTTTCCAAATGCATATGAGTCATATACCACTTAATCATTTAGATACTGATGTAGATTGTTTGTTTGTGAGCTCTCCTTTTTCTGTAAATTGAGTTGGCTTTTTTGGGAAAGGCAAGTGTTGGCTCTGCTGTGAGATGTAACTGGTCTGCAGCTGCTTGTTAAAACCAAGCTGTTCTTCCTTGTATCTGTATCACTGAGAATCACTGGTAAGCATCGCTTCCTGCAATGGAAGTGACTTCCATTTAAGACCAGAAGTCATGAGGTGTAGGGAGACTGCAAGGCGGGAGGAAAAGGGGAGGTATAGAGGAAGTGTGTCCTTATTTTGACAGGCAAATGGATTTATGCATCTGTTTGAATGAGAGCATAAATTTGCTGATCAGACTCACTATTTCACTGGTTTAACTGTATCATCCTCCTTCTTAGCTGTTGTGTGTTGCTGAGGGAGTTGGGGAAGTTTACAGGCATTACGTCTCCTTTCAATATTTGTGTTTCATTCTGCCCCATTTATGATATTTTCCTTGGAAATGGTTATTTCCACTGTGTAGGCTTTTGCTTTTGCCTTCTCTGTTTAACAAATATTAATCTTATACTCTCTCTGAATCCTGTGGAGAATGGCAGTCCACCTAATATCTGAGGTGACTCGAAAACTGCGTTAATGAGCAGTTGCCTTTTTACCTATGCAGCTAGAACTTCCAGACAATTTCTTGAGACCAAATATATCATGATGCCAGATTCTACTTCACCCAAATAAAAGTAGACTCCTTTTACAAAGTTAAGGGGGGGTTGTAAGTATTTCTGAAATGTAAGGAGGAGTATATCAAACTGAAATCTACATTTCTGGATGGGATAAGCTGATCTGAGAACATGCTGGAGAAGGGGAGGGCAAAGCAGTAGTGCCAAAAGGCGGTGGGGTCAGCTCAAAAACTGGCAGCTGGTCTCCTTCCAGAGGCTTCTCCAGAAGGCAGGACTTCAGGGGAATAAGAAATACAGTAGCCACACTGCAATTAGAAGGAACCCTGCAAACTTGCTCAAGGCTCTAATGGATGACATGCGTCACACGTCTTGGTTTTCATCTCTTGTGACTAAGGTTTGCCACACTGAGGTTTTCATCTCCTGGGATGAAGCCATCTGCACTTTCAGACCTTCAGGACCTTCTGTACCTTTTATCTTTGATTTGATTCCATCTCATCTTTATAGCAGCCTTTGATTTCCCAAGTGAATTAAAGTTCCAAATGTCATATATCTGAGGATCGGCATAAAAGGGGGTTTAAAAGGACTTATTTTGGAGTAGTAGGAACCACATGCATCCAGTATTGAACAGCTCCCAGATGTTGCAGCTTCATTTAATTGCTGAAATCAGAGATGTTGGGAATGGATTTCATCTGAAAGTCTGATCTCCTAAACTAAAAGGCATAGGACAACATTTGCTCATCCCCTGGAGATGCTGCCAGAAGTCTGTCTCAGATTAGCAATGTTAATGGAGTATTAACATAAGCCACGCCAGCAAGGGAAACTGTAGAACATATTATCATCAGGAGAGCCAGCTGTGTAAAGGCGTGTAAAGATGATGATAAATGTAGTTTGTGGCTTGGGGAGCTGGCTGCTGAACTGCTCCATCCCCTAATCCAGAAGGAGCAAAGCGGGGATGGACATGCCAACCTGCTGTTCTCCGTGCCATCATACCAGAGGGATGGAGCAGGGAAAGAGTAGAACAGATGTTACCTTCATAGGAACAGGGAGATGAAGCGGACTTCCCAGCTGAGTCAAGACTTTTGCTGTCACAGGCTGAATACTTTTGGCTCAACTCCATCTTTCAGCTGTTTAGGATCTTGCCTTTTTCAACCTCTGTGGAAGATTGATCTGGGGTCTAAATATCATGATGGTTCTGATTTCCACTCTAAATATCTCCAGAGATAATTTGTACTATTTGTTCTTGTTTTGTAGGGGTTTTTTCCCCCTTGACTCAGAGTCTGTGAATAATCTGGTCTGAGTGAGGCTCAGAGATATTGTAAAGCTCATTTCCTTTATTGCCTTAGATCCTTTATAGTCAAACATCGGTCGTACAAGTCCTACAAATCCTCACATGCTTGCCCCACCACATTCTTCATGGCATTAATATTGCCAGCTGAAAGAAGTTTGTTTCTCTGAGTTTGTGCTTGAAATCCAGAAACTTCAAGTGGGCAAACTCAGTACATCAGATCCTTCATCTATGGATTGTGGTGCTTTCTGCTTTGCCTTGTGAAGAGAACAGTGAGCTCTAGATCAGTAATACAGGCAGGTCTGGAGTAAAATGCTTGTACTTTAATGTGACAAGACCAAAAAACACCTTGCGAGACAGTGCTAAATCCTACTGGCATGAGCTTGTTTGCATAGTTTCCTGATGGAGCTACGGATTTCACCCATTGACCTTTTTGACATTTTCCTCGTTTCCCTCCTGCAGGAGCACTTCAGCAGTAAAGTGCCATACTCTGCTGAACAAACTTGGCATCTCATCAAGCTGACTTATTTGGTATGTATTTACACTTGTAGACTTTAGTACTCTCCTGGCAATTGAGCTTCCTTCCTGCCTACATAAATATGATTTCATTATTAGCTTTGTTTAGTTGTTGTTCTGCATCTGCGTGCTTTCCTTTCCAAAGCTGCCAAAGAGAATTGCAGGTGTTGATCTCAATTTGCACCCAAAGCATCCTGAACTCTCCACCCCACCTGCCAACTCTAATAATGAGCAGCATTCTTGACCTCCTACCTAAAACAAACTGTAAAATCTTACCCCACTAATTTTTTACATTGAGGCACCCGTAACTTCTGTTAGAGCTGCGGCTTGTGGTTTTGTTTGTTTATACTCAGAAAAAAGTATTCCGTTTCTCTCAAAGGTACTTTTCTGCCTTTTCCCTCTTGTCCTTAGACCTATAATGTTTAGTCAATACACAATCTAAGCCAGAGAAGTTGCCTTTGCACAAAGGGTCCCAAAGTACATGGGATTCATCTTGTTTAAGTTCTTGTGAAGTGCAGGGGAAGGTGCTGTGAGCATGATCTGGACAAGAAATAAAGATCTTACTCCCACTATAAATGCTGTCTAGTTGTATGAGATCTTTCATCTGACCTGCTCAATTGCTTGTAACATTGTATTAGCCCTCCAAGGGTCTTAGCAGTCTCAGCTCCTGTTGATAGTAGTAGGTGTCCATGTTGATCAGGCTTTGTGGGTGCAGGTGACGACTTCGAAAACGCCTCCAAGGATGACAGGCTAACTTCCACTAGGGGAAAACGAAGAGCCAGTGGTTGGATCTCCATTTTCTTTTGCACTCCAGGCACTGCTTGGCTGTTTCTGGTCCAGATACTGCCAAAGCCTGACAGCAGCTGGCTTTGGCACTTCAACAAAGAGGCAGATGATCTGCAAGCACACAGCTTTCCACACTTCTGGGTCAAACCAGCAGTTGTGCCTTTAGAAAGGAAGGAGGCAGTTTCTGCACAACTTCTGGACAATTCCTGTTTACTGGACACTAACCATAAGGCTTCTTTGAGCCCCTACATCACTTTCATTCGTTAAACCTTTTCTGGTTGGAAAATGATGTATTTGCATGTACCGGACTTGAGGATACACCAAAGATGTGCTAGTGGTAGTGATCTGTACATGCATTATCTTCTGTGCAGTCTCACAGCCCATGTACCTGTAGTTCTCTCCAGGCAATCTCAGAGCCAAAGGAGAGCTGTAGGGAGGGTGGCATTCACTGTGTGTTCAGCCTTTCGGGGGCAAAAATACTGCAGGTGACTGTCACTTCGAATGACTATTCTAGATTTCCTTGCAAGCTTTTGCAATTTTCATGCAGAGGACAAATTTTCCTGTATATTTCTTGGAATTAATTTCTACTTAAGAGTCCCAGCACTATGTTTAAATCAAAGCATTTCTGCTACAAAAAACCACAAATCTCACTTTACCAGGCTGGGACCTGGCTCTGTAGTGGATGGAGAAGCTGCTGGAATACGGGTAGATTTTTTTTTTTCTCCTGGGTGGGGGCTGACAGGAAAGGTTTCATGAGATGGAGGAGAGCCAAAGAAAGAAAGCGAAACCAAGCAGTCAATTTGCTAGCTGCAATCTTTGATCTGTGGCTGTCTGCAAACAGAATCTCAGCTCTGTGATTAGATGTACATGCTCATTATGTGTTGTACTCTCCAAGCAGGCATTGTACCTACAGCACAATGTATTCCACTTCCTTCTGCCCAAATATCTTTTTTCATCTATATTGCATTAAGACCTTGAGGCTTATCATCGGGGAGAGAAAAAAATACAATTTTCTTATTGTACAATGCATTTCATTCCCAGCTGCTGTATTAAATTTATTCCTATTTGAAGTGGTGTCTGCGAGTATAAATCATTTAAGTTTATATGTTTTTGTTGCTGTGGCAACTGTTTGACTAATTGAATTCCAAAGTGTCTCTCTCTATTTCAAAGCTATGATAAAGGGCACACATATTCTTAGCAGAAGGAGTCTGAAATGAGAGAGGGGGGGACAGGCAGCCCTGTCAAAATGACATGTCCTCAATCTCCTGTGCACAGGCTTAGCAGCAGCACCTTTGGCAACTGGTGGGGAGGAGGGCAAGGGCTGTGGAAGAGCCATAGCTACCTGTAAGCTCCCCCTGTGAGTACCACACTCAGAAACACTGTTCATGCCCTTAGCAGGATGGAGAAGGCATGGAAAGCCTGTGACTGCGGCATGGGGAGGGTCATGTTTTACCTCTGCATCTGTTTTCCCCATCATTCATCAGTTCTCAGTGAGCCTGAAGTGTTAGAGTACTTCATGGTTATAAACAAGCCTGAGATATAATAACCACCCTCTCCTTTCCATGGGGACTTTGTATGAGCTCCTGGGGCTTGTCTGCTAGCTGGGATCATGCATGTGTTCCCAAGGGATTTCTTTCCCTGTCAGTTTTTAGCAGAAACAGGCTCCTCAGAGCTATGGCAGAGGGCCAGGGAATACTGGGGTCTCCCGAATCTCTCCCAGGGGACCTGCAGGGACCATTTCTGCCCTGCTCTGTAACATTTTTTCCCCAGCTGTAAAGTAGAGGTAGATGTCCTCCTAGACTGAGCCAGAAGGACAGAAACATTAAAACTTAACTCTTCGCAAAGGAATTTGTCCCAGGAGGATGAAAGGAGCAATTCCTTTTCAGGTAGAAATTTCCAGGCAGGAACCGGCCTGCTTGTGCTATTCCCAGCTTGTTCTGGCCACTTCTGTTAGCCTGGAGAGGGCTCCTTTTTTTGTGTTAATCATGTAGGTGTTTATTACGGCCACAAAATGTTAATAGACAGCCTAATGGAAATCATGCTGGCTAATGAGAAGCCCCTGAATACCTGCTGCTTTTCTCTGGGAATAACAGAAGCCACAATTCAACAGGAAATAATTTCCCCTGCTCCCGCCCTGTACTTTTGCCTTGTGATTGCATCGTGCTGTTAACCTTTCGTCTGGTGCACTCTGCAACCTGGGGGAAGGCCAGGACCTCTCCCTCCCCTCCACCCAGAGGGGATGCAGGGGTCTGCTTGCCTTTCCTGCTTTCTAAAGGGTAATCTGTGAAAGGTTTTATGGAGCTTGAAAAGGTTACTGGGGTGATTCAGGGTGGCTGTGGCAGGAATGAAGTACAGGGAGCCCCGAGAGGATCCAGTCTTTCCTTCACTCACTTTCCCACAAGGCATGCTGTCCGGTATGGGCCATGTGCCTGCAGACTGACAGCCCAGTTGTAGGCAGCCTCAACTGCTGTTTATTTTGGTGTGGTTTTATTCCCAGACCATTAGATGTTCTGCCAGCTGCCACATGCTCATGTAATCACCTTGTCTTCAATAGGCAAAGATAAATTGCAATGGGTACTGGGAGGGGGCAGAACAAGGTGACTCTTAGGGAACCTGGTCAAATTGTGAGAGTTATTATTTTGTTTCTTTATTGTATTTTTAATGAATTCCCAAAGGTCTCTATCACATATATGCCTTAAATCAGTAATAAAAGGGAACCCTGTCCATCAGGCTAAAATTGCAAATCATTAGCTTCTGGTGTATTATTCTAATGTACAGAACGGAAAGGGAGCTGTGTTTGATGAGGGGTGAGGGTGCAGCCTGGTTTTGGGGGCTCAGAAAGCAGCAGGAATGAATAGCTAGTGCAGCATTTATGGGGAGAAGAGCAGGCTCCTGTTGAACAAGAGCAGGAGTAGGCAAAAGAGTGGTGTGTTGGAGCAGTGGGGTGTATGTGTGTGCACTGGGTTGGGAGGGGTGTCACACTGGGAGGCTGTTGGTGAGAAGATGGGTGTGTGCTGGATTGGGGGTGGGACGGGTAAGCCTGTGGGGGGAAAAGGTGGATTAGGCTGTGACCAAGGTATGCTTGTGTGTGCACCTGCTGGAGGAGAGCACATACCTCTAATTTCCAGAGGGGAGCAAAGGTCTCCTCTAACAAAAAAAAAAATCACCAAAAAACACAAACCCAAACAAACAACCAGAAAAAACAAACAAACAAACAAGGGAAAAAAGCCCAAACTCAGGAGGCAAAATCCATTGGAGATACTGGAAAGCTGCATAACTGAAGTTGTGAATGAAATAAACGAGACTCTTCACTGGGCAATATGGAAACTCCCAGCTGGGACCAAGTTTCACAATATTTCCCATGTGGGCAGAAATTTTATGCTTCTGTCTCTGCCTGCCAAAAATAATAATTAAAAAGAAAAAGTGGTCTTACTGCTGCAGAAAGAGCCAAACATTTCCCTCATGGGCTGTCTTAGTGAATAGTTGTGAAAACACCAGATTTCATTGTAAAGGTGGGATTTCTCAATGGTGAGGAGCTGCAAATGAGGCATGTTGCAGGGTCCATGTGGAGTTGCTGGTAGGAACTCAACACCAGGCTGTTGGAAGCTTTTCAGTAGAGACTTTCGGGAAACGGCAGCAAAGTAGTTTAAAAGGTTGGCTCTCAGTAATACATGATGCTGTAAAAACAGCATCTGAGCATCTTCTGTTACCTGGGCACTGGTACCCAGATCCTGTCGAGTGATTTCTCTGGCACCCGTTCTCCCTGCCTTGACTTTAACAGGTTGTGCAGATTATTTTATGATCAATAAATATCCAGGCAGACACTGTGAAATTCCAATCAGAAAAATTTACAACATTAAGGCAGATATTGTAGAGCGGGATATAAATAAATAGAAATTGTCAGTCAAATTCCTGGCAGCTAGAGTCTGGTGTCAGTTGCAGTAAATTAAGTGTTACTTCACAAATCACCTTTATGGTTTTGCCCAGTAAGTGTATCTGTGCAAAGGCTTTTTTTCCAACTTGCAATGGTAAATATCCTCTGGTCCCTGTGATTTCAGAATGAAACCAGTGTCAAGAGTCAAGGAGAAGCAAGTGGCAGCAGTGGATTTCACTGTAATCCTCAATCTTGTTCCCAGCTCCAAGATTTACTCAGGGGAGTTGAGTTTAGGTGCTAAGTAATCCAGGCAACAACAAACCAACTCCACCACAGGGAGGTGACTGGATCCTTTAAGTCAAGGAGAGCTTTCTGCACTGTGGGAGGGTTGCTTGATGTAAAGATGTGGAGTCCCACTGACAGAGGGGAGGAGCAGCATGGACTCCTGTTGTCTCTAACAAGATGAAGTGAGCTACGGTTGGTGTAGGCTGCACCTGGGGATAGGTGGGAAGAATTAATCAGGTCAATAACAAGGCCCTCATTTACTACAGCTGAGACAACGTTTTACCTTTCATTAACTACTGTTACACTTGCTGGCCTGCCCAGTGATACACAGGTCCTAAAGCATCATCTGGAGGTTTCTGCACTGTTGAGATAGCTGGAAACTGCATTAATTTTCAGCATAGACTTTTATGAATTAAAGCTGAATGTTCAGCATGGAAGAAAAAGGAGAGGAGGACCTGCTAGTGGTAGTTTTGTACTTTATTTGAGAAGAGAGAGCTACATAAACTATGTCAGGAGGGTACAGGTCTACACACAGTTTCATCAATCAATAAATGGAGTTGTTAACATAACACTGAGGATATGATACTTTGAAGAAGACATAGACACATGACCAAGGAATATTTACAGCTCTAACATACAATATATTTATATTTGAGAGAGAGATATTCGTGTGCCTCTGTGCACACAGATACCACTGTGTACATGTGGTGCACGCACGCGCACACGTAAATAGGTATAAAAGGCTTTAAAAAAAACCCTTACATAATTCAAGAAATGAGTCTGCCTGCCATTTGCAGCAACTGACTGTCTTCAAGGTGGAAATGGTTCCAGTTTGTGGTGGTCTGGAGTGGAGGTTTCAGTTTGAAATCTCTGTTCTCCAACGGTCGTTGGCTGAACCTGAAGCAGGTTTCTGGTGTGTGGTAAGCTGTGGTGGGGTGGTGACAGGGGATGTGTGAGATGAATGAAAGGGAGGGCAGTGGAGTTACGGGGAAGAGGGGACGCACAGCCTCTGGGGCTGGGGCAGTGACACAGAGATGAAAAAAATGACCTTTGGTGATGCCATTAAACCATCCTTTATACTAAACATAAATTATCGACACAGTTTTAAAAAAATAATTTTCTGTTTCTTTTCAAGGCTGGGGAGAGAAGAAGGGACAAAGCAGAGCAGGAGGGGAAGGGAAGGTCTGGGGAGGGAAAATACCTCAGCACTTTAAAAGGTCCCTTGACCTCACTGCAAATCCTTAATTCAGAAAGTCTTCTTGTAAGTCTGACTAACACTGTATCAGTCGTCCCCTTCCAGGGTAGCAGCGTGCTCGATGCACATGAAGTGGCAGGTAGGGGAGAAGCAGGGACCCTACCTCGGCCAATACTCAGATCGGGGTTCCTCATCCTCTGAATTGGAGCCAGTGGGGGTCAGGTGGGCAGGCAGAGATCACAACCACCTTGCTTTCACCAGGTTCTCCCTTGAGGGGTAACCTGGGTTGCTCCCAGCAGGGGAAAATGGTGAGTTTTGATTTGGAGAAGGGGAGACTGCAGGATGGAAAAGGTTAAGAACCAGCAATTCAGTTGCAAAATGGCAAATAGGATTCAAAAGATGTAAAAGAAGCCCTAAACTAAGAAAATATGTGGACTGGTGCATGGGGTTAAAAAACGTCTGCCAAAAAAAATCAATTCAGCAAACATCACCAAAGGATTTGTTTTCTGCTCATGCAGACTTTCAGTGACATTAACTGAGATTAAAATAAGCTGGTTTGAATAATAGTAACAACAAAAATGCCATCAAAATGTCTTTCCTCTGAGATGTAGCCCCATCCTCCTTTCAGTACCAGCTCGCCTGCCAGAGTGAGCTGTGGAGCAGCACCTTCTGGGGGTCAAGTCTGTCTGCATTGTTGAAGGACATTTCAGCTGGAAGTAAGAGTAGTTTCCTGGAAGTTAAGTCTACCCTTGCAGTTTTCTGGAGGCTGAGTGTTTCTCCTCATGGCAGGAGTGCCAATGGTTTCTCTGCCTAGGCCATCACACTGCCACACCGAGCCACTGATGGACAACACTGCTTCAATACAGATGTCTTGTAGAAGTTACCAGAGGCAAGTGCACAACGCAGCCCCTAAACACCATGCCAAACACAGCCTGAAGGCCCCAAGACAGCCTCCACTCAAGAAGGCTGTGTATCTTCAACTTTTACCTGGGGAAATCTTGCCCTCTTGCCTGATCCAGAAGAGGCAGAGGGAGCTGTAACACACCGAAAGCTAAATCAATGTCAATCATTTGCCTGCACAAAAATCCTTCATTTCTATTGAAATAACTTATGTAAAATAGCACTTCATTAAGGCAAGGTGGGGGAGGGGGAGGTAATTGAGTGTATTTATTTATTTATTTATTTATCTTTGTTCTGCTTTAAGCCTATCTATACGAAGCTGTCATGCAAGAAATTGCCTTCCAGTTTAGCTGAAAATTTAAAGGACACTTTGGGGAAAAAAAAAAAAAACAACAACAACCCACACCAAAAAATAACCAAAAACCAGAAAAAAAAATTATGCAATTCTCCTTCACACAGGGAATTGGCTGGGTGTGGGGGTTGAGCAGGGGGAGTGAGAGGAACTAAAACAATCTGCCCTGCTTGTACTGAAACCAAAGCCATCAGAGAGTAAAATAAATGCATTGAAAATTATGGTATTTGTAAGAGTTTGAAGCAGAGAAGGTGGGCCTGGGAGAAGCCCAGTAAGGCTGAAGGTTTGGAGAAACCTTCAGGACTCAATTAGATGAGCACACAACATTTTGTGGTGACTGCTTCCTCACGTCCATAGTTCCTCCCCAACCAGGGCTGTCTTCTGCTTTGTCACAGCTCACATCTGACCCACTACACTCACTATCACTGACCCCTCGCTGGGAATTAAGTCCTCGCGCTTTTCCTTCCCCTCCCTGTGTCCCAGTAGGCTTCCTTGCTCCCTTCCCTTAGCACCATTTGTTCTCTGAGCTCCTGGTTAAATCATCTTTGCCATCCCCTGCAAGCTCATCCTTTCTGACTTCCAGATGGCCCTAGGCATCAGAAGTCTGGCCTCAATTCCTCATTTTCATTATTGTTACTTACAAGTTTTGAGGGCTTGTGTCTCAGGCACTTCTTAGTCCTCACTGTCTCTGGTGTCCATCCAGATGTCCCATTGTAGTAACTGCTAGTCACGGATGGGGAGTATGTGGGAGGTGGGATGCAGAGGAAACTGCCTCTAGGAAGCAGTACATGTTGGGCCGGGGGGAATAGCCCAATTTTCTGGCCCACTTATGTGTCTTTTCTTCCTCACACTAAATTTTTCAAGGATGGAACGGGCCTGCATGTTCTCTCCCAATAGCCTCTCACCACGATAAGGTTTAGGAGATGTTCAACCCTAATTTGAGCGTATATCTTCCTTAGTGTGATCCAGGAAAACAAGTGGGATGAAATTCCAAGTATGCAGGCCGAGCAAGCTGGATTCTGAAGTACCTGCGCTTTTTTGTATATGAGATATGACTGCCTCTCCATTTGGAGCCTTGCCTGTAGATGCCTGCTCTTTCCTGCATGGCTCTTCATCTTTGGCTGACTCTTCTGACAACTCTCCACTACACAGTAATGTGGCTTTTTTTTATGGATTGATGTAAAAATAACTTTCAGGGGCCACAGTGTCATTTATATGCCACTTACTTTGAATTTTCCAAGAGATTTGTCTGTTTACCCTTTCCCAACAGTAAATTTACTTGATGGCAAAAGCTGAATCACATGATGCTCTCTTTCTAAAGGGCTAGCAGTATAGTACCTCTCCATTTGTCAAACTGTCCCAATAGATGAGATGATAGGAACCCTTTGCAGTCCATATTAGAGATGGAGCCTTCATAGGTGGAACACCAGTGCAGGAAGAAGCTGGGTAGAGAGTTTAATTCTGAAGGAAAAATGGTTCTTTCCCACATTGGATTAATTGGTTTGCATTTTAAACCATTCCACCTCCATCACTTGAAAACAAGATACCACCTAACGATTTCACGCTAGAAAAAGAATGGGAGAAAAGAAGGAAGGGCGAGACAGCCGTGCCCTGGCCGGTGTAGGCATGAGGTCCCCTGTTCCTTCAGAAGCGGAGTTCCTCCTTCCCAAGCGAAGCGGAGCTGCTGCGGGAGCGGGCGGGAGCGCAGCGGGGGAAGCGGCGCGGGCGGCTCCGAGGGGCGGCGGGCGC
>JAVJGI010000063.1:11362916-11474958 GCA_035590275.1 Ibycter americanus
GAGGGGCGGCGGGCGCCGCCGCTGTCCGCGGTGCTGATCCGCAGGGGGGCGGCTCCCGGCCTGCTAGAAACAGCTTGCTGGGAGCTTTTTTGTTATTATTTTGTTATTATTCTTAGGGACTGAACTGGTTTCTCCTAATTGTGAGTACTACTTGCACCAGTAGGGGTTGTGTAAAAAAAAAAAAAAAAAGAAGGGGCACACCAGAAACCTGCCACTGAAAAGGGGCTGGGCTACAAAGCTGTTGTATCATGCAGCAGGATCTGATCTCTGTTTTCCTCTCCCAAATCTGCCTCTTACCTTAATTTCAGTTTTCAAGAGAGCCATAAGCCAGGATTTGTTCTATATTAGGAGAAGAAGGAGAAAAAGGAAATTAAAAGTGAGAGGAGGTTTGTAGGGTAGAGTGCTGCTCCTGTCCTGATGGCCAAGGTTCTTGGTTGCCAGGGTGAATATTCTGAGTTTTTTCTCATGTACAGCAGTGGGTTTTCTTGTATTATAAACCAAGCAATGTATTTTCTGATATAATCTTTGGTTTTTATTTGTAGAATTCCTTTTCGTCTCTCCTGTCGTTCTGTTCGTAATATCATAGTGATCTTCAGTGCCTCTCAGTATCCACAGCCTTTACTGACTTCGAAGTTGTGGGTGTTCAACCCCTTCAAGGTTTAACCTGGTGTTGCATGAGAAAGTTTCGTTGCACAGGAACAACAGTTCAGTCCCTTGTTGATTTCTATTGTTTCAATCTAGCTATATAAGAATGAGGCTGGACTCGAACAGATCACAGCCGGAATCAATCCCAACCATCTCCAGCAATCAGAATAGCCTGCTGGGAGCTGAGTAACAGCTGAATTCTTGGTGAGAGAAATTACAGGCATAAAACCAAAATCAAATAGACTCCTTCTGCTCATTCAACATCTCAAGGCATATTTATAGGTACTGCTGCACGACATCTTAAATATCCGAGTTTAAAAAGAAACGGGATCATTCCTGTTGGGGGAAAGAATTTTTCTGTTCTGTCCCTTTCACTGTCTTCGCTCATGATGAAAAAGGGGGAAAAAGACACTGAATTACACACCCATTCAGACCCTTTCATCTCTTCTTTTGGCTGTTTGGTTACCCTTGAGATGGATCTGTGAAGATAAGGAGATCTGAAGGTCATCTGAAGGTCATTCCTCAGAACTGGAGTAGGAACAAGAAATCTGGGCAGGAAACTGCTCATTAAAAGCTGGGGGTTTCTTGCTGTGTGAACCTGGCAAAGGCCTAGTATGTGAACAGATGACCTTGCAGTCTAGGTCCTAGTTGAGTCCCTTCCTTAGGTTGCTCCACTGTCTCCCTCTCCCTCTGCTCCCGAGTCTTGCTGTCACTGGAACGAAAAACTGAAAAGAACTCTTACCACTGATGAAAATCCCTACATAAGGGAGATATTTTCACCCTGGTTTTTTACTTTTACTTTCAAGAAGACAGAAGACTTGGGAAGAGAATTTTTTAGATTTTTCAGATTTTAAGAGGGAGAATATTCTTCCAAAAGGTTCACAGGAATATCAAACAATGGATCAGCATTCATCATGGAGAGGTGAGGCAGAAAGCATATGGCTCCCAAGGACAGTGCTCTTTAATGGTCTGGGAGAAAAAGCACTAATCAGCTAATAGTATCTGCCTTGGGAACAATAGTCAGCGAGGCTTAGGTTGGGAGGAGTGTAGGAACCAACCTAAATCAGTGAACTCACCATTGGTGCAGGACCAGAATGAACTAAAATTCCTTTATCACATGCCAGAGACTCAAGTGCTGTGTAATCTCTGTGGCATAGACATCTAGGAACCGTTGTGGATAGCAGATGGCTGCTGAATGATGAAAGCAGATGGCAGATTCTGGGCAGTGCAAAACCAGAAGACCTCAAATCCTGATCACAAACCTCAGTTCTTCAGATTAAATCAAACCAGCCAAAGGGAGTCACACAGCATTGCACAAAGCCAACGTACTACTGGACATGGGGAGGGCTCTTGTAAAAAGCTCCACCTCCCTTTCCCCCCCAGCACATATACACACAAAATGTCACATAAAAAAAAAAAAAAAAAAAAAAAAATCAAGGTTTTGTGTTTCCTGAAATATGGTTGGCTGAATGAATACACTTACAGAGAACTCTTTGTAAAGCAATAGCAGAATGAGTAACAGCGCATCGCTACCATGGGAAATAAAAGGAAAAGTAACCCAACTGCAATTCAGCCAGAATCATTCCAAACCCCAAAGGTTGGCCTCTTTTTTTTTTTTTTTTCTTTTCTTTAATGTGTCTGACATTTTATGGCATCAATAATGCAAACAAAGAGGAAATCATATTTGCAGAACACTAATGCACGGATGTCTAAAGCGAAATACAATACTGATTACTTTTTAAATGAAGCCACCAGGTTTTGATGTGCTGTGGTGCTTAAATTGGTCCATCAAATTCCTTCCAAAGCAAATTCCAGTCCAAAGCAACAACTTGACCTTCTCTATAACCTTGGGTAGCCTTTTCAGCTGTATTCTGGTTGGGGGTAGCAAATGTTAGTTTGAAGCAATCTTCCTGATGGGCCTGATTACAGAAATGCTGGGGCACACAACTTCATCTGAAGATGAGGGGAAACTATGGGCAGGTCCCTTCTTCATAGGCTATCCCAAGACTTTGACAAATCTAATGGTAAGTCTACTATGAAGAGCTGTGGGTGAGAGGATAGGTGGGCTCTGAAAGAGATTTCTAGAAGTACTGTTGAGCTTTTGCCCTTAGGGTTAGTGGCTAATCTGTTTGGCACATGATCACTTGTCTCTTGCCTAGAACCTCCTGCAGATGACTGCAGAGCAATGGTTGAATATGAAAATAATTGTATGAATAAGAAAGCATGGCAAAAACACACAAACAAAAAAAACCCCTTACCTTCCTCTTCCGTTTTTTTTAGATGTGTTTTTTTCACAAAGAAGTGCATCTCAGCAATGCACCTTAAGAACCACAGACAGGATTGTCTCTACCCACACAAGACTGAAGAAGCTGTTGTACTCCTGCCTAGGAAATCTTGCTGCTCAACCTACTCTTACAGCACGAGACAAAAAAGCTTGGGGTCTGGCCTATGCTTCCAACTTAACAGTGAGAGCATTCAGTTCAGGAGTCAAGAGACTTTTTTTGCAGCGTCCCCTGACTTGCACTGAATGAACTGTGTGAACTTCTTTTATTTTTGCAGTTTTGGTTTGGTAGACAGAGTTAATAGTGTGCTGGTGGGCTGGTAGGTAGGGTTGGATGCCATCATCTCACATTAGCTGGGAGTTTGTCTGCCATTTAGTCCTGGGTCACGTCTGATCAGAGCATTGTGTGTGGGGATTGTTATGTGTTGGAGTTAATCTGTGCAAGCAGCTAATTGCCACTGGTTAACTAGTGCCTTTTAATTAGGACTGTGTTTCTGGGTGGATACGTGAAGGGAGCTGTTTGTCACTGGCAAAAAATGTCAGCCTTGTGATGTAAACCTCTTTGAGGAATTAAAAAAAAAAAAAAAAGCAGGCTGGAGCTACTGTCACTTTAGCATGGTAGAAAATCAGTTTCAGCAGAACTGGCCTGGATGAGGTTAGAGTCACACTTTGCTGGGGTCAGAAATGATAGTGGCCGCTCCCCGACCCTTTCTCCTGTGCAGAAGGGTGGGACACTATGGGCTTCAGCTGGGATTTACAGGAGATACCCCACATGCATTACAATGAGCTTTGCTGTAAAATTCACTGCACAGAGGTTAATCTAGATGTCAACACTGCCTGACAGCAGTGAAATTACTCCGGGGCAGTGCTCCTTCTGAAGTCTTAATATAACAGTCAATTCCATCCTGCCTGCAGGAAATGAAAGTTTTCTGCTTTGTGTGCGGAATTATTCGGCGCCAATTTTCTCACTGTTTGAAGTCCAAACTGTTTGTGGTCTTGGGATTCACCTCACATTAAGACTTTCACTTCATTTAAAAACTCTGCTAGTCAAGTCCTGAGAACTGCAAGGACAGGAGCTGCACAGGGAGGAAAAGAAGAGGGCAGGGGGGAGAAATCTCACCTACCGCATCGAAATCAAACAGCTTCACCAGCTCTCTGTGCTCTGAAAAGGGAGTGAATGCAGAACTCGGCTATCTAAGCATCAAGCAGCAAAGATTGAGGAGGCTGGAAGCCAGCAGAGAGCAAGAGAAAGCATGCAAGGAAGACATTTGGACCGCCCAGAGCTATGATTTTCTTTAGAGGTATTTCAGGCCTTCCCTGCTGGGACCTTGTCCTAAGCAGCCAGTCGTTCAGTAGTTAAACACCCCCTCAGAACAACTGCTGAAGTTTTCAGCTGTAGGATCAGTCACTTGTGCTGGGCGGGAGATCAGTTCCTACAGCGGACTCCTGACAGTGTGGGGAAGCGATGGTGAGATTTCTTGTGCCTCCTTTCCCTTTGGAGAGATGCCAAACTGCGCGACTAGCAGAAGGGAGGAGGAACCAGTGGTCATTCCTTTAGTCTGAAAAGACCTGTCAGATTGAGTCTAGTGAGAAACTCAAGCCATGGAGATGAAACTGATCTATCAGTTAGCTTAGCTCAGGCCCTTGAAGAAAGCTGTAAGACTGTGTCCTTTCTCTTTGCTCTCTTATATCTTCCCTCCATTTAGGTTTTCAAAGTTGCAAGTGATGGGACTCCTATCACTTCTCTCAGGGAGCCGTTTCATGGCTCAGTAGTGTACTGGAAAGGAATAAGAGGCACAGGAGAGATGGAATGCTCCTGCATTCTTCTTGGAGCATTGACTGATGTCTCTGCCTGTGTCATTTATGACACTGCCAGACAGAACGGATGTTTCGAAAACACCTACTTCAGGCTAGAAACTCAATATTCCTGCTTGCAAGGAGAGCGGCAAAGGGAAAAGATTTTTTAGGACTATGCAGCTACTTAAAGAAACATTAAGTGCTTACTGATGTAAGAAATGCCTTGGGGCAGGGGTGGGAAAAGCGCCTTAGAGGTAAGCAACTTTGTCCACTCCTGGAAAGCAGTGCTGAGAGGGGAATTATCTCTTCTTCTATTTTTGGTACTCCTTTGGAGACAGCACTATTATGCCAAGGCTTCATGATCCTATCACCCATCAGAAAACCACTGTATCTGAATGGAGGACAAGCCTTTTGGGTTGTGCCAAAGCATGCCTATGCATGCTGGGTCTCATAGCAGAGGAACCCTGTTGATGCCCATAGCTTCCAGCTATCAGAGGAGCCACTACAGCATGGTATCACAGCCAAGATCCCATTTATTCAGCTTGCTTATCCTCACCGTTGCCTTATGACCAGAGAACACGCCTACAGCTGTTATGAAACCATTGGGCATGAGCCATGGCTGCAGTGGTTCAGCTGATTCCTGGTCAGATCAGGAAGCAAAGATAGGCATAAATTTAGCTACTTGCATTGCCTTTTCATTAATCGTTGGGAGTCACAGCTGGGCAAAGGGTGTAGATACTCCCTGGGGGGGGTGGAGAAATGAGAAGTATTTAAAACAACTTCCTAAGACGACATGCTGAACAAAACACTGTCTCCACACAGACTGGCACATGAATGCCTGCCAATTTAAGTGCTCAGAACTGCTTCTGGTTTCATGGGCTTGTGGTGATCCGGGTCTGCATTCTTCAACCCATATTCTGAACTCAAGGAAATTCATGCATTTGAGTTCTGGGAAATAAAAGCCTTTCACATGAAAGGGAACAGCTCATGTAGTAGTATATTTCTGTCTTGAAAAAACATAACTTGTTCAGACCTTCTTTTGGTTGTATTTCTTACAGAAAAAAAAAAAATCACAAAAAATCACAAACTCTAGCAATTTTGTTTTCTGCCTGCATAAATGGTCCCTTGCTTTTATTGGTTTCTATCTCCTTTTTACACCAGTATTTGACCAGCATTATAGCTAACTTTTCCTGGGGCTCCGGTATGTTGCTATTTTCTTTTGGTTTTGCTCGTGTCCACTGTGTTACTTAAAATTCTACTCCGCACTCCTGAAACCAGTCTCAATTTCCCAACCCAAGATACTCACTTGCCTTCTAAGACCAGCCTTCCCATTTCCTTGGCTTTTTTATTTCCCCACATATTTTCTCACCTTGTTCCACTCACTCCTGGGGACGAGCAGACCTCTCAAAGCTAACAATGTCTCTCAAGCAAGCAGCCTCTCTAAAGGCATTCCATATTTTTCACATTTGTCTGTGCAGCACATGTTCCCAGAGTCACCTGTTTGCAGTTCAACACCCTGTGGACCCAAGGACAGGACTGAAATGAGGCAGCCCAGGCTTTTTTTGACCCCCAAAATACATAAATTGAGGAACGTTTAAAAAGACCAGATGGGCAAGCTTTGTGGGAGACAGGATGGACTTTCAGTCTGGCAGATCATTGCATGTCTTCCCTTTGCTACCCTTCAACTTCCATCTTGCAGCCTGACAGAATGGGGTGCAAGGAAAAGAAACAGCTGGAGAAGACAAGACAGATCACTGGTAAGACCCAAAGGTTGGAGCCACATTTTCTGCCCACAGTTTTTAGCCCTGGCATATGATTGCCATCTGTACCATGCACCAAAATAGCACCCGCACCTCTAAGCAAGCATCATTTCAGCGACACCCTTGGGTGACTGAGTTGGTGCTAATAATTTTAATTTTTAGAGAGCAAGATGCAGCTGGGACAGGGAAGACCCCATGTCCCCTTCTCAGCAGTGCTCAGACCTGCATTCCTCCCAGCTCCCTTTCACAAGCCCCTTGAGAAAACTGCAGATGGAAGAGGCTTGTTGGTGGAAATGTCAGCCTGGGCATGCTGGGAATTAGGCCTGGCTTGCTCCAGAGCTGGGCGAGACCTGTCCGTGTTCCCAGGCAGCAGGGATAGCTCTCTGCTCTTTCTGGAGGCAGTGCAATGGGAAGTATCTCTCCTGGAAATGGAGAAGGAGCATGAACTCATTTCTCTTTGCCTCCAAACAGTCCCCACACTCAGATTTACGGTACTGTGAGAGAGTTTTCCCCCAAATCTGCTCTTCTTTCTCTCCTCACACGCAGCAGGGCCACCCCAGAGCCCATCTTCCTACAGGGAAGAGCACCATCACCCATGCAGATGGGCAGCTCCACTTCTGGTCCGGTGAAGGTGCTTCTGGAAATGAGGTCTCAGGGTGTTCACCAGGAACTCAGCACAGCTGTTTTCCCTCTTCCCCTCCGAAACTGTCATGCCAAAAAGGGATGCAGCAGCTTCCATCATGTCTTCAAATGAAAAACAACCTCCCCCACCCCCGCAACAAACCTCCATCCAGCATCAACAGGCCAAGGGGCATAAAGCAGCAGCAGCAGCAGCCGGGGAGACGTCACACCGCAGGACTGCAGCTTATCCTGCTCTTCTGAGCAATTGTTCACAATTACCTTTGACAAAAGGACATTTTTCTGAGTCAGTCACTGCACTTGGTGGGGCTAACAGTAAAGCAGTCAGACAGCCTGAACCTTGGTCTCAGCCACTTCACATCTTCTGGGGACCCATCTCATTGCCTCTCATAGACTACTTATTCCTAACCACGTAGCACCAAGGCTCGGTGTCGTGCTCAGCTCCTGAGCTTGCCTTGCTGTCATGACCCTACAAAGAGGTGACAAAAGGGACAGGGTGGTGGTGCTGGGGAGGAGGGGAAGGGGGAAAGAAGGAAGGAAAGGAGGATGTAGCCACTGTGCAGAATGGTGACAGGGAAATCTCATTGACTGTGAGAACACAGTGTCTGTACGTGATTTGATAGTGTAAAGGCCCGTGACACTGGCCAAAAAAGAAATGAGAGCATGAGAGTGAGAGAGAGGGGTGGACAAAATGGCCTTGCACAATCTGGCACAGAGCCTGGAAGTCACAAGAGCAAGAAGCCATTAGAGATAAGAGACAGGCAGCCCCAGGGAAGGGTTTTCTTTTGGAGACACTGGGCACTTAATAGCCATTGCTTGTTCTCCCCTTGTACATAATCTCCAGTCCTTTTAGCCAAAGCAGCCTGCATACAAAGGGAGCCAGGCCAGGGCTAGCAACCCTTAAACCAATCTTTTTCGCTTTCATAGCTGGCCCCAAGCAGGCAGATGAGGAAAACTGGATGTCCTCTCCCAAAGCAGCAAGATTCCACTATTGAGGAGTGGCATGGTGTGCTGTTCCTGTGTGCAGACTCCCAGCGATGGTCCACAGCCTTGTCCCTGACCATGCCATCTTTGGTGTCCATGCTGTGAGCTGCTCGTGCCTGTTCAGTGGCAGTCTGTCCCACTAGCCCAGATCTCTCTAACGCACAGAGGAAGGTTACCATCCTTAGTCCCACATGGTTACTGCCACCCATCATCCCCCACCCCAGATTTGCACTGCTCTTTACACAAGCACAGAATAAACCCACAGACACTGCTGCCCACCACAGACCTCCCTGCAGCAGTGTCCCCAGGCTCTGTCTGCAACCATAAGCCAGGTCATGCCACAGCCATGGGTGGGAGGTATAGATTGGCAAGAGACAAGGAAGATGAGGAGAAGATGCAAAATCTCCCCTTTCACTGTTGCCTCCGAGCCATGAACACTACTCTGGCCATGGGGAAGGAGCCAAGATCCTTTCCCTGTCTCTTCTTCCTCCATCTGCATTCCCTTCCAGGCAAACACCACATCCAAGCAGGCTATTTTTGTGCTGGCTGTTGTTGCCTTCTCAAAATTGCCTTGACAATGCCTGTGCCGCCCGCTCCCTGCCTCCTGAGAGCAGCTGCCAAGCTGAGGTTCCCCCTCATCCTCCATTAGCCACATGAAAAAAAGACCCAGAAAGGTTTTGTATTCTCAGCCTGGTCTGGACAGATTGGATTCAGCATCTGACTCAGCCTTTCCCCAGGTCCAGATTATTTCCTGCTCGAGGGAGATGGGCTACAGGGAGAATGTTTCTGTCTCTCCCTCACTGTCCCCACCACCCCCTGTCGCTGCCTGTCAGGCCTTTATCCTCATTGAGATGCAAGGCTGGCCACTGCGGCCATCCGCTGAGCCGTCTGCTCCTGAAGGCACCTTCCCCTCCTTTCCCCCCTCCTCCTGGGGCTGCCTGTGGAGCTATTCTTCAGCCTCTGCATTTCACAACAGCTCAAAGGCAGATGCATCAATCCTTTCAGGGGATGGGGACGTGAGGAGAATGGCAAGGGGGCTGCAGGCAGGTGTTGGTAGGTTCCCAGCCATTTCACAAGCTTTGTCCCCCTCCCTGTCCCCCACTGGCTTGTGCCTGAGGCTTGGAGTGAGGTATGGGGCAGAAATGGGGAAGAGGATGGGGAGGAAGAGTGCTGGGATGCGCGGACCCCATAGGCATGCCCAGCCAGGATGCAGGCATGCTCCCTCCCAGCTGTCTGCACGCTGCCGCCTTTCCCCCATGAGGGGAGCAGGGATCCAACCCTGTCCGCTCAAGGTTTACACCAGGGACCAATTTGGCCCTGGCGCAGACAACTGAGGGAGGGGGAACAACCCCATGGCCGCTAGCAAACGTAAAGGGTGGGCAGAAAAAGGAGGGGTGGGGATGGGGGGTTGTTCCTCCCGAAGTTGCCACCTGCGCCGGGCGCCCTGGGCAGACGGAGCTCCTGTCTCGTACACTGGAATGGGTTGGGGATGATTCAGGACCGGGTCTCCAGGACCCCCCCCCTTGACTCCTTCGCGCAGCCGCTCTGGTCCCGCTGCTCTCCCAGCCCTGGCAGCAGCCGGCGTGGGGCAGGAGGGAGGGCTGGGGCAGGCTGGCTCGAGGTCTGCAGGAGGGCAGCTGGTTCCCGGTGTGTGTTTTACCCGTAGGTGCCACAATCCTTTGACTGTGTGTTCGAAAGCCTTGAGTCTATACATTTAAGAATCAGCAAATTAGAAAAATTGTCCTGAAATGTTGGAGGGAGGAAAAAGGCAGGAAGGCAGAGAGGGATAGGGAAGGACTGAGAGGGAGGGAGGGACGGGGTTGGTAAAAGAGACTTCACCAGGGGGACTGCCCTGGCTTTGTGCCCATCACCTGTGGGCTGGGAAGGAGGGAGGGAGGCAAGGATGAAAAAGGAGGACTGATTTCACACATTCAGTGCATATCATACAACCAGGGCAAGGCTTTCCTCCCGGGGCTCCTACCCGGGATGGCATCACTGCCATAGCCAGTCTAGAGCCCTGCCCAGCAGCCCAAACCATACTCACAGCAGGGTTACAATTCACTGCTTCATTGCTCGGGGGAAAGATAACTTCTCCTTTCTTTCTATTTTTTTTTTTTTTTTTTTTTTTAATTATATATATCTTTTTAAGCACTTTTTTCTCCCTTTTTTGTTTCTTTTTTTTTTTTTTTTTTAAAGTCTTACAATTTTCTGTAACAGCAGCTTCTTTCTGTATTGGTGTGGAAGTTATATATAGAGAGATATCTATAAATATATATAAGCCAAACTGCCTTACAGGTTGTTGTGTTGTGGGATTTTTGTCGGTTTGCTTTTTGTTTTTTTCAGTGTTGTATGTGTAGCAGGCACTTGAGTTTATATGAAGATGTTTGCTTGGGAGCTGAGGGGCAAAGGACTTGGGAGGGGGAGAGGGAAGGAAGGACGGGAGGAAGGAGCAGGGACTTTCGACAAGTGGCCACTGCTAGCCAAGGATGTCCAGGTAGATTGGTGTGGCCTTGCCCAGAGCATGAAGGATCTTGTAGATCTCCTTGATGTTGAGCCGTTGCTGAGGTTCTCTCTGCCAGCAGCCCAACATGATGTCATAAACCTCCTTGGGGCAGACTCGAGGCCTTTCCAAAACTCGACCTTGGGTAATGCACTCAATGACCTGAAAGAATGAAAGAAAAGAGATGTTGAACACCAGCTGGGCAGCTCCTGGAAGGTGTCCTGTCCTAGCTACTTCTTGGGTGATGTGGTACCATTTAGTGAATGGGAGCGTTAAGAAGCCAAGAGGTCTGCAGCTCCTTAGCACTCACCTGTTTGTGTGCTCTTAATGATAATTTTACAGTGAAAAGTTTGTCTCCAGCTACAGCCTTGCAGTTCCCAAAAACCTTCCAAATTTGACCCCTACCTACCTCAATGCACTTTCCAAACAGGTCATAGGCAAATGAAATGAAGTTTTAATTTATGGTGTCAGTTTTTCCTGCTAGTTGAAGGAAAAAAGAGCCTTAAAATCCCCAAACTAAAGTAACATTTTGCACAGCTGAAATGGTATTTTTCTTCCCTGAAAATCAAGAGTCCTTTCCTTTAGAAAGCCCAGGAGAGTTCTTCAAGGGAGAGTTCAGAGCATGTTTTCCTACCTCCATGTCCGAGGGCAGCTTTGCCTCATTTTGACACAGGCAAGCAGCTGAAAGAATGAAATTTCATCTCAAATCATATCTGTGATGGAGAAAAAAAATTTGCAGTGCTAACACTCTGTTTTGGGTCAGGTTGGTCCTGCTAATGAATGAGAAAAATGTGAGCTCTTGGGTAGCATTGAAGTCTCTTCAGAGGGATGCCATTGGAAAGGACTCCCCTAAGTGTCTGCTCATGTTTTCTTCACCGGAGGAGTGGATGCAAAAGGAAGGGAGGTATGATTTGTGAGAGCTGCTATTACTGTCTGGTCTCCTTGGCTGGAGTTGCTGAGTCCCAGCATCGCAGTGTTTGAGTGACCTGCCATGCTCTGCAGATAAACACAGATCCCAAGCAGTGTGTTGAGGGAAGCCACCCAGCATGGGATGTTTGGAATTTAAGATTTATGAATAGTAATGCGCCTGCCACACAGCTCAACAGATACTTATCGCTTTGCTGTTTGCATATAAATACAGAGGGGAGAGATTTGGACCTGCTGAAAGCGGCTGAGGAAGACACAGCATGCAGAGAAGCCTGCACCGCCATAAAGCTGCTGGCAGCAGTGACTTGTGGGAGGAGGTGAGTTATGGTTTCTGACAGGACATCCTGGACATGCACAGGAGCACTGTGATGGGCCCTTTCTCTCCAGGACAAAGGAAGGGCATAGACAGAAATTAATGGACTGGCTGAGGCTTTCAGATGAGGTGGTGCTCTGCCTCATTCCTCTGCTCGGGCCGGGTCTTTTCCAGCCTTGAAAAAACCTGCTAAAAATACTCTGGAGGTATGAGACCATGTGGATACTACAGGAGGGAGCAGGCATCCCAGCCTTGCTAATGCCCACACCCAGCAGCAACGATGCTCGACCAGTCTGGTGACTGCTCACGGTCCAGTCCTGGCAGCCTGGAGGTGGGCACGGACTCCATTAAGCTGCCCCTCCATGGGACTCTGCAGCTGCGGCCAGGCTGCTGCTGAGCTGCTTTGATGCCTTCCCATCCAGGAGCTGTTGGAGGTGTCAGTCCTCTGCAACCACCCAGGTTCAGCTCACTTCTTCACGAATTGTGAAAAATTAGCCAGATGAGAGCTAATGTGGCTTCCTCCCACCAGGACAGTGTGTTCTGGGGTGCGAGTCCTCAGCTCTCAGAAAGAAGTGGATATAGCAATAGGAAAAGGAAGGACGAGATTTTTTGCAGGGATAGTAACAAAGCCAACAGAGCTGCGTCTGTGCAGACTTTAACCAGCCCTTCTCCCTCAAGGTTAAGGTTGACTATTCTCAGTCCTATTGCCCTGCAAAGGAAACTGAGGCAGAAAGCATAGGGGTAGCCGAGCTGTCATATTCCAGCATGCCTGTCACCCACGTACAAGCTACATGTGCTCATTTGTGTGTGTTTGTATTTACCCTCCCAGGGAAATGCAAGAGCAGCTCATTAAATAGCGTGACAAATAACTTCTGTCGCTGTCGATTCCATTGTTTGCATCTCTAAAATGTTTGCGTGTGCTACTTTGGGATATATAGTCAGGCCCCATTGAGCACACGAATGGGCAAGTATTAGAGCTGTAAAGCAACACCTTGGATTTGCCGTCTCTGCAACTCACTTAATTAAGGGATCTGTATCCAGAAAGCAGAAAATGCACATTTCTCATTACAAAAGGTGAAGTTTCTGAAATCCATTAGATACACAGTAGGATAAAAATGTGCAAGGTTCCCACACACTGCTATGTCAATGCATCTTGTTCCTCTTCTATAATACCCCCTGCTATTCTGAGCAAAAATCTTCCAATGCATTTCTGCTGATGTGCCTCAAACCTCAGGTCTGACACTCTGCTAATCCCAGCCAGTCTTCCCTCAACATTTTTACATCGCAGCCTTACACTGATGGGCTGCAACTTTTGCTATTCAAAGAAATAACAAGTGCAAACCAGCTCCTTGGGTTCCATCCCCAGTGAACTGGGGCAAACTACATAATAGTTATCCCTATGGCAAAAGCCCCCCCGAAATGTGCCACGTGCTACATAACAAGCTTGAAACAGTTTCTCCCAAACTGGAGATGGCAGCAAGAGCCTCAGCTATAAAGGAGAAAGAGAGCAGACGAAATTCAGGGTATGACAACGACTTAGATCCTGGCCGTAATTCGGGTATCCCCAGTTCTGACAGCACCCCGAGGCTTTACCAGATGTGGCTGTTATGGAGGTCTGCCAGGGACTTAGAAGGGAGACACTGAGAATGAACCAGTACATGGCTTTGGCAGAACCCTTTGATTCCTGCACGCCTCAGTTTCCCCAGGTCTTAAGCAGAGATAACAACACTACTCCCACGGTGAGAGCACCTGTGGGAGGGGACCATCTATGTATGAACTGCTTTGTAAGCAATCTGGAAAGGAGAGATGGTAGCAAGTACAGTTTCCAGCTGAGGTGTCTCAGCACTGTTGTACCTCTGTGTTTGAGAGCTGAAACCAGGGCTGCTTCCCATACGTGAAGATCTCCCAGAGGATCACCCCGAAGCTCCAGACGTCACTCTCTGTTGTGAACTTCCTGTACATGATGCTCTCCGGAGGCATCCAGCGGATAGGCAGCATGGTGTGTCCTCCAACCTGGGAGAGGGCAAAGGCAAAGGAAAGCTGAGTGATGAGAACCCTGAGGAAGGGATCATGTCCACGTGATGTGGACAAACACAGGGCATCCCTGTAAGCTACATCAACAAGGAGCTGTTCAAAAAAGCTGGGCTGGTTACTGCATCCCCGACCGCCCACGGGCTTACCCACCAATCCCACCTGGTTATCATGATGGATAGGGAGTGAAACGTTTCAAGATAAATGATATCCACTCCTCCCAAAACGGGCTTGAAAAGAAATCAAGTGACAAAATGTCAAGAGCATACTCCAATCCTATAGTCTGACGAACCAGGAGGCAAGGCAAGAAACAGTGTTCAGCAAAGTATTGCGCTGAGTTTTGCAGGGCCTCAGTGCTCTGAGGCACCCACCTGAAATACAGAGTGAGTTTTGTCCCTCCTCGGTAAGGTTTTCTGAAAGCCATGCACAGGCATCTGCACATCACCTAATGGCATGAAAGATTTCGTGCTCATAAAACTGTGCTACAGGCTTTTTCAAAGAGTGCTTTGAATATGTAAATGACTGCAGGACCGCACTGCAAAAAGGCGGTCTGTTTGTAAAGAACGGGCTCTTACAGGCAGGGATATGCCCAGCATTTGACGGAGGCAGGAGAGCCAGCCCCTTTGGAGAGTTTGGAAATGGTAGAGCCCATGGGTGAAGTCCCATCGGGGTGTGCCAAGCCAGGGAAAGGCACTTTCTCTGTCAGGGTCTGTTCTTCTCTAGGGCACATGAATCCAGCAGGTCCACAGCAGGTTTGCAGGACACATGCAAAGAGTTTGAAAGCAGATGGATTTACCTTCGGATTCACTAGAGATTTCTAAACAAGTGTCTCTGAGCAGGACAAGTTTTTCTCTGTTCTGTCCTACATAAGAAGCACCATCTGTGGGGAAATAGCTAATTGATAAGACCAGGCGGTGCTGGAAGCAGTACGGCTGCAAGTCTCCAGCACTCATTTCTACTGAGGATAAAGTGTCCGAGGTTTTAGTGGTGATGAGAAAGAGTGCTTTTGTGGTGCTGCTTGGAAGACTGCTTGTCTCATTACAGACACCAAAAAAGCAAGTGCAAATAACTTTGTAGCACTGTATCTGAATCAAACAGGCAGAAATCTCTCTGGTCCTGCAAAGCATCACAGGGAGGAGGTATCTCGTATCTAGGTTTCCAGCATATGTGTGGCTATTCAAAATAATGAGATTGTTGTGTTTACTTGGATGAAAACTTTCCTTGTACAAACAAAAGCTCTCCCTTGAGCTGCCAGTTTTCCAAAGCTGCTACAGTTTTCTTTGCCTGATTAAAACAGAACTAGTGTGGGGAGGGGTCAGTACAGAGAGACACTGCAGCGCTTGGAAGCAAGAGGGATAGTGCTGGGGAGGTGTGTTGGAACAGGGTGTGAAATGGGTATGATGCTTAGCACGCTTTCTGCATGGAGGGTGTGAGTCAGACTTCTCTGGGGTTTGGCAGAATTTGGACTTGGGCTTGCAATGCTGTACTCAGATGTCTGCAGACCAGCCTTTTTTTCTAATTTTGAAACAGACCTTCCCTCAACAAAGAGGAGAAGTTTTAAAAGTCTCAGGAACATCATTCTTTCCTAAGTGCAGAGGTGCTCAGAACTGCGGTGCATGAAGATAAAAAGCTCATTGCAGCTCTGCACCTCCTGTTTAGAGATGGCTTGGCTGGTGTGTTCTCAGCTTGCTTCTCTGAACTCCCAAGAATGTTCTTCTGTAATGGAAATTGAAATAAGCTTTTTTTTGTTTGTTCCTTTGAAACCTTGGCTGCAATTTTAGCTCTTTCCTGCATTCCCAGCTTTTACAAGTTGCTTTCTCTTCTTGTGAAGGGCTTTGAGGAAATGTTATCAACAGAACAGGACATATATCAAACTTGATTGTTGTAAAAACTGTTTTGTGCTAATGCTTATTTTATTCTCCTTTAAGTAGCCCTAAGTTTTCAGTTTTCCAGCAACCTCAAAATGATTACTTATTGCAAACCTCTCTGTGTCTGCAATATCCTGAATCTTGTAGGATCACTTGCAATTACAGGTAGTACGATGTATTGAGCACTGTCAACTCCCTTTTGAACGGGTTTCACAGCTGTTCAGAATCTATGAACCAGGTTCTCAGCTTACACAAAGAATATTACAGCAGTATTGCTTGAGTGGGGCCCCCTCATTTACACCACTTGTGTATCTGGCCCTGAAAGCAGAGTAGACAAGCCAGTAGTCCCATCTCAGTTCTAATAAGCTAAAATAAAGTTGAGGTCTTTCGTCTGCTCTAGAGACATCCTGGTGAAGAACTGCCAGTAAAGTGACATACACAGTCAACAGTTGTCCCAAGGATGTGACGACACAGTGTTGGCTTAGCTCATACGGTGGAGTCCAGGGACGGCCAAAGCATTCCTCCCAGCCCTGTATGTCATGTGAGACATATCTTTTACTAAAAATTAATCTGGTAATAATTAATAATCAAATTAATTTTGGGAGAAAAAGCTCTAAGCAATGCCCAGAAATGTGTGGATCCCAAAATATGGCTCAGCTATGCTCATAAAAAAGAAGGTATTCTTTGCGGAGGTATTCTTTGCATCGCAAACAGGGTGCCACAGTTTTGAGAGTAAATGTTAAGTCTTGCACTTACTAGCTGGCTATAAGCACAACAGGCATCAATTAAACTGTACCATAAAAGCACTCCAATGCTAGCCTAGCACATAAGGCTGACTATTACATTTTAAAGCATTGCCTTTGACTATCCCTTACTGATTCCCTCAAAAACTGATTAGGATTAAAATTCCCATTTCACAGATGAGAAAACAGATGCAGGAAGGCTGGGAAAGGCCCTGCCCTGAAGCTGTAAAGTCAACACTAAGTTGAGTCTCCCTGGTCTGCAGTCAGCTGTACCATGTTACTTGCTGATGTAGCAAAATGATTTAGAGCTGAGCACACAGGGATTGTGCTACTGATGCCATAGGAAGCAGAGTGTGTCCAGGGTGACAGAAATCCTTTGCATAACATGTAGTGGCTGTGAGTTGCATTACACCACTGTAGACTTGCATGTGACTCCCATGGCTACATAATTCTTTAACAGGACCAGCCATTGCCAGAAGCATAAAAGTAAAATGATGCTATTAAATCAGGCTAAAAAAAAAAGGATGCTGTTTTTTTTCTTTTGCAAAGCCAGTTTACATGGCATGTCCTTGGCTTTGCAAAGAATTGTTACCATGTCTTCAGAGAGAAGCTGAAAGTTTGTTTCAGGCAAACCTCTGTTTGCTCAGAGCTGGGCCTGGCAGGTTTCAGTCCATGCAGGACTGATGCTTGTCAGAAGCGTGCTGCTTCTGAGTCTTTTCTAAACCAGTCATGTCATCTTCCTACCCCATCTTCCTCCATTTCTCTTGGGAGCCAGGAACAGGGGAGCCCAGCCATCACGCAGGTTCATCTTCTAAAGGCCTCTAAGGGTAAAATGTCCTCAAACAGTGGCATTGCAACATCTCCCCTGGAGACACTCCACTACCTGGAAGAGGGATTTGCTTTCAAGCAAATAAAGCAAGTAAATCCTCCTCTGTTCCTCTCTTTAAATCCTATGATGCTGCCAAGCTCGCCCTTTCTCCTTGTTATTTTAATGCTTCATAGACCTGCAGACTGGCCTCTTTATCCCATTGCCATGGCTGTCTAGCTTTGCTTGACATTTTTAGCTCTCTGACTTTCTCTCCCTAGATAAACTATCCATGCCCACACTGACATGTTACTCCCACTGTTTTGCTTTTTCAGTTTGAAGTACTATCCTGGTAATAAGCAGAACAGTAAGTGCACATCCTCTGAGTGGCCAAAGTTTCCTTCTTCTGTATCCATTTTAAGATTGCAGCATCACCTACTCATTTCCATCCCTTTCTAATGGGTACTCACAAGTGCATGACCTGGTCTACAGCCACGTTTCTGATACTCCAGGGCACCTGGCCTCTGCTCTGAAGCCTCATTACACATCCAAGCCTGTAGACTTGCAAGATAACCAGCCACTCCCTTTGAGTAGTTTATTGCTGTATTAGATATGAACCTTGGGGAGCTGGGGGAGGTTCGTGAAAGGCCAGCATTAATGGCCATTAGGGAGAGAGATAATTACTTAATGCTAGTACAGCACTTTGACGATGTAAAGCTATATAAGTGCTATGTACAAGTAGGAGGTTTATAAGGCTTGAGGTTTGTCTGCTACCAAGGAAAGCTGGTGTCTGGGGAAAAGATTCTCCTTGTCCCACCTTTCTGAATGACATCCAGCTGATTAGGAAGGGAAAAGATGGCTTGTTATCCCCAGTGAGTTCGATAGTACAGCAGCAGGTAGTGGAGCAGCCGTGTTCAGCAAAGACTGTGCACTATGTCTGCAGTTTGGGCCGCTAACAGAGATACCATGGAAATCAAAACCAAAGTATGGCTGAAAAACCCTCATGACAACTTTGGACTGGTGGGAATCCAGATACCAACACATTAAAGGCAGCTCTTCGTGGGCAGCGCTGTTTTCCCCCTCCCAGCTCATATACTAGCTCCCGGGCTGTAGCCCAGGGTGGCATTCAGAGGGGAGGTACTGAGCCATCCACTCCATCCTCGCACTTGAAGGTTGCTTCATGGATCTGTTAAGAACAGAATTTGGTCTCTGGCATATTCTAAGGCTGTGTTATATTTTCCTTTTTGTGCAGTTTCCTTCCCAACTTTGAAATAAAATAAAAAATAAACCAGTGCTTTTGTTTTCCTTGGTCATTTGACATTCGCTTTCCAAGGTCATTTGACGGCTTTCTTCCTGTTCCTGGCATACTTCAGGAAGGCTCTGCTCCTGCTCCTGCCTGGGGAAAGTCACAAGAACCACTCACTGTAGGTGTCTTCATATGGTGCAGCATTATTTGAATTTCCCTTTCATGTGCAGGAAGCTGAGACATTTGAGTTTGTACAGAATCACGTAGCAGTAGTGGAGACCTTGGCATCATTTTTCTCCAGGAAAATCCAACACTCAATCCACTCGATGTAATGATAACACACACATTCCCTGAATGCTGTCTCTGTTCCTGCTGCTGTAGGTAGGGATGACCTGGGATCTTATTTAATTGCAGACTTGGCTGTCATCCCAGGCTGGGCTGCACCAGAACACATGTCCTTTAGCCCTCAGTTCTAGGAGCTGGGTGATCCCTGGAAGATACTTAGCTCTGAACCTTCCCCCAGCAGCCAGATGTATGTCCCCATCAGGACACGTTGATTCCTGCTGCGGGCAGGATGTGTTATTCAGCAGTTCTGGACAGCCTTGTATGAATAAGAGCCGCAGGTGGCTCGGTGACCCAAGAGGACACAAGGGTAAAAAAAAGCAATGCAAGCAAGAAGCAGGAAAACCACCTCTGTTTGGCTAAGTTGAGCTCTTGGAGAAAAACAAACAGCAAACAAAACTGCTGTAGATCATGCCTTTGTTAGTCGAAGTCTGTCAGATCCGCCTGGGGCAGGAGAAGGTGGCTTCTCAGGGACAAAGCAAAGGGCAGTACGTGCTTATGGCTGGGGATGCAGGAGGAGACACTCCTTCCTTGCCTTCAGTGCTGCATCCAGCAGCACTGAGATGTTTCCCTACCATATGTGCCCGTGTTTTGCCTGCGTGGGTCCTGACAGATTCCTGGACACCTTTTGCAAAGCAGAGAGATAAACTGACATGCCAGACAGAGCTGAGCTTTGCTGCACCTTAGCTGTCCCACACTTCATAGTTTTAACTGTCACCTTACTGGGCTCTTAAGTACCCAGGTAGTTTAAATCGGAGGTAGCTGAATGTAACTGCAAGTTGTGACTGGGTGTGATTCCCGAGTACTTTATCTGTAATTTTCCTTCAGCTTATCCAGAAAGAAAGGCTCTAGCTATAGCTGAGACTGCACCATTGCCAGAATTACTCTGGCCACCAAAAATCCCCAAGGTGTTCTCCTGACTGAAAGGCCTCATGTGTTATGGCCGTACCAGCCCTCAGGCTGAGCCTCTTCTAAGTGACTCAAAAGCCGTCACTGGGAACTCTGCATAGCCCTGTCCTGGCGCTCAGGTCCTGTGCCTTTGCTGCCACTCTGTCATAGTCAGTGCTGAACATGAGCTGAAGAACACTCAGAAAGCAAATAAGAAAAGGCTTCCTCCAAAGATTTTGACTTGACTTATTGTGTCCTCATCATGCAGCACTCTGCATGCATACACTCCACTTTCTGGGAATGGCAGATGTGATCCTCTCCTAATCCTCACCTTCTACGCCAACCATCTCTTCCATTGCAGGCTCTGGCAGTGCCGCAGCATGGGGCTTGCTGCCTGCTCCCCTGCATGCCAGTGACTGAAGACATCTCACAGCAGTTTGCAAGCGATCACAGAGGGTTTTTGGAAATTTACAGAATGCCCAAAGTAACCTGCAGCTGCTTCTCCTACTTGCCTGCAGCTGCACTGGCTGTCCCAGCCGCGGCCAAAGCAGGGAAGATGCAGGTCACTTGCTGCCAGAGGGGAGAGTGCTGGACTTACCCAGAGAGAGCATGGGGAAAAGAACCAAATGTCCCCGTCATGAGGTGATGTAAGGAGCCAGATGGACTTGCTCAGGAGCAGGAAAGACTGACCAGGCAGGGTTAATGTGAAACTGAGAAAGGGGTGAGACCTTCCTGCTGTCAGTAGGACTGTTTGGCAAGGGACTGTTTGTTCCCCCCAGATGCACATACTGTGTTTAAACATGAATCTAAAAATAAAGCCTGCCATTGACATTGTTTTTCCTTACTTCATTTAACAATCTAGTTGCTTTATGACCTGTAATTCTGAATCACGTTGAATCAAGCGGTATAATTTGCAAGCAGGGACAGGGGCCTTTCTCCCCCTTCCCCTCATCTCTGCTCCACTGAGTGTGTTTTAATCCCACGGTTTTCAGCATTCCTAATGAGCCATTAACAAGCTGCCAATTACTTATGCAAATGAGGGGGGGCAGACATGGAGGGGTGGCTGTAGCTAGAGGTAAATTCTACTACCTCAAAACGGCCTGAGATAAATCACTGCTGCTCTAGGAGCTGCCTGTACCCAAGAGTCCTCTCAGTTATATTATCTGCCATCTAAAAATGCCAGAGGTAATGCAGAGGATGGTTAAGAAAACGGAAACAGAGGAGTAATCGCACATATATTTTTAATTATGTTTGCCAATAATCTATTTGGTGTGCTCCTTACCACAGCTCACCCCTCCTATTTTCTTCCCAGAACTCAAAGCAGCAGCACCCACTGCTAGGAAGGGGCTGCACAACCAGCCTGCAGAGGATCAAAGGCCAGTTTCCTATCTTCATAGACGTAAATGCTCCAAAAGCCACGATCTCCAACACAGGGACATAAACTGTAAGAAACCCCACCCTTGCCTCATTCAGCTGGGGAGAGGTGAGAGCAGAACAGCTGTAGTTTGCAAAGCACCCAGTAACAAGTCAGCAAGGCCACCACCAGGTCCTAGCAGGTCCTAAACCCCAACCCTGAAAGTTGCTGCTAGAGCCTTCCAGGTGAAGGAGAAGTGACCAGTCTCCTGAGCCCCTGGACCACCTACTGAAAGCTTCTTTTGGCCCAGAACGACAAGACCCCATGCTAGGATCTTGGACAGTGGAGGAAAGTGGTAGTACACGGGAAGGATTCACTGGTAGATGACCCAGTGGCTTCCCAGGAGTCCCACTGCTTGGCTGTGGGTTGGCACGGGGCAGCGGTGCAGAGAGGTGCATGCAGATGGTGGCCTCTGTGGTCTTCTGCACCACAGCCACAACACAGGACCACATCTAGGCTGTTCAAAAGCTACCAGATGAGCCACCTTTCTCCTGGTCACTGCCCAGACAACAGCAGGTGCTGAGAAGGGCACTAAACCTATCCAAACTACAGCCATCACATAGTTTGTCAGGCACCGTATGGATTTACCAATTTGTCTCCACCAGGCTGGAGACCCTTGCACCACACCACACTCTTCCAGCACAGGCTTGCTCAGAGACATGCAATATCCATGAAACAGCACAGCTGTCGGCTAGATACAGCTTCAAAGGGGATCTGTAGTCTGTAAAGACTGCCTGTGCCAACAGAAATTGTCCATGACTGATCTGCATTATCATTTTGCAGTGAGCTGGTAATACTACAAGAAGTGTTTAATAGCTCAAAAGCTAATCAGATAGAGACTAAGTTAAACCATCATGATGCAAGAAACGCGTCCATCAGGATTCTGCTCTTTGGTGGATGCAGAGAATGAAAATCAGTTCAGTTTCTGGCTTTGGAAAGTAGCAAGGTTTTCCCAATAAATCTTAACCTGGCTATATAAAAGTGAAGTCTCAAAATGGCCTGAGAAATGCAGTTTAGGAAATAGGACCAATAAAACACTTGCATGTATGATCACCCTACACTAAAATGCTTTCAGATTAGTATCTCATAATGTCCCCTACCATCGTCCCTCTCCCTCTGTCCTGACAGTGACTCCCCTCTGGGTAACCAATAATGCTCTGTCTTTGTCTGCAGCCAGAGCCATTCCGGGCTGCCGACTATATGTGATTTAGATAAGGCTCCATTACTTAACTTGTAGATGCCGGACAATCAGTTCAACTGCCTTAGCATTAATCATAATAATATTCAAAATTCATTAAGCTAGATTGTTTGGAAATCTATTTCTTGTTAATGTCAGAATCACTGAGCATAGCCCCGGCAGCATACAGACAGAAATTTAATACATTGGGAACTCCCATATAATAAATGGGAACTCCCTATAGAAGCAGACCCTTTCTTTACATGCAGCTGGACTCTGGCAGCTCCTGCCTGGTTTGTCATTTGTGAATTTTGTTAAGTAGCAATGAAACACTCTGAGCGTGCTGCCTGTTGGCTGATCAAGAAGCATCTATAGAAATATATAGCTGAGTATGGAGTTTTTAAGGGGGAAGGTTAGATGCTCAGATCCATGCCCACAGATCTTAATAATACCTTTTATATCTAAAAACTGGCCAGGCAACCCAGAGACTACGCACAATCATGGTGTGGAGGTACAAAAATCGAAAGCCCTTTAAAAATAGAAACCTGTTCCTTGCTTTCCTGAAAACTTACATTAGATTAGAGGATGGGGCTTTAGTACTTCACCAAGATGAAAAACTTTGAGCAATAAAATAGCTGGATCGCTCCTTCTAGCCAGTTTCCTGTAGGCCAATTGAGGACAGTTCCCAATGGTGCGCTTCCTAATGGTTTATTTGGCCTGTTTAAGCATTTTGGATGATGGTGCTTTCCTTCAGGTACGAGTTCTCACCCTCTAGTTGCACAGTGGTTTCTCAGCAGGGTAACATCACAGAAATATAGAACAACTTCAGAAGATGCATACTCTTTGTCTCCTAATGAAGGCAGTGCAGGCACAGATGGCATCTCAGACAAACACGTTGCAAGCGGTTTTAAAATAAAGAGCTCATCATCAGAGGCTGCAGTGTCACACCTACTAATGATGCAATTAAACTCATCAGTGCCGGTGGGAAAGCTGTGCCAGCTCTGGCACCACTGAATGGAAAGCTGCATTTCATGGCAGAGGCAAACCCCAACCTACCACCCGCCTCCCCTGCCATGATTTAGGCTCCTGTAGAGATACATTGACTATACGAAGCTAGTGGCTGACCTTCCTGACACCTAAAACACAAGGGGTTGCCCTGGACATGCCCTTCCCATGCCTGCCTGAAGCATCCCCATCAAAAGGCAATATGGCTCGCAGAGGAGAGGCTGCAGATGGTAACAACAGCCGAAAATGGACAGGCACAGGAGAAGAGAGCGACTGCACCCACCAGCACAGCTGCAGTGGGGGAGCAGCAGCAGCACTGGGAAGTGGCGGAACTAAAACCATCAACAGCCAAAATGGTGGCACGTGCAGAAAGTGGGGCTGGGGTTTGGCCATAGGATTCTGATGGAAACAAGCTAAATTTGAAAATTTGAAGCAATCAAGCATTGCATCCTCTCCTACTCTGTTTGTCTACCCAAGACTTTCTGTGCATTGACATTTCCTCCATTCTTTATCAAGTTTTCTGGATGCCCTTGAGTAGGAGAGAGTTGCTGGAGTCCCACGCATTTTAAACCACTGTGTTAAAATCCTTCCTCCCTACTTCATTTAGCCAGGAGCGTAAATAAATAAGCAAATCCACAAACACAGGAACCGGGTTCCCAGATGCCATTAGAGCCCTCAAGCACTAAGTGGCCATCGCAGATATCACTAGTTGCCTTCTGCTCCCCTTCCTGCAGCCAGTCAGACACTCCACCCCAGCAAGCCCCACCGGGACCATTCAACAAACCCAACACCCGGTAGGACACATCTGACTGTTTCTGCCATAATATAGGACTGCTTCTAGCTGGTCACCTCTCCAAACTAGGCGAGTTTTCCTAGAGGAGTCTCCAGCCACCAGCTCTCCATTAGGGTTAGCCACAAGAGGAAGGACGGAAGGAGAAAGTGAGTCTAAAGAAACCACTAATGTTCTGCAGTGTCTGATAGGATGAATGACCCCTGCAGACATATGCTGAGCAGACAGGACAGTCCTCAATTATGTCATTGCTGGAGCATTTACTTCAAGGAGAAACGTGACTACAAATGCTGGGCTTAAAGCCTTGGCTGTTTTCACTGTCTCTGGATAAGCTGCTCTGGTCCAAGAGCGTTAGGTATGTGTATGCAGCATGCACAGGCAATGACACACATGTCTGCGTATGAAACTGCTTTACAGCCCAAAGAGTAGAGCTGAAAAAACACTGTTAAATTTCATTCTGTCCTCTTTCCTTTGTGAGAGAGGGCCCTAAAGGTTTTGCTAAGGTATTGATGGGTGCCAATCCATATATCCCAGTGGGCAACCCACAGCGTCCCTCAGGAAATCACAAGCAAATCTTGCTACATGATGGAAATTTCCTGCTTGCCACACTGATTTTCCCCAGCCCCATCCTCACCGCATTATCCCTGTGCTAACTTCTATATACTTCTCTCAATGTTTTCTAACCTTCAGGCTCACAACTTTGTAAATATTTGCAGTCAGGTAGCACATTTCCCCACTCTGGTCATTCTTTAGAGAAAACTATTTACATACAGCTCTTTCTATCCTCAGCAATCAATTGCTTCACACTGTCTTTGCTTCTGCTGCGCCTCTCCAGAAACTGTCGACCTTATGGATACTCTTTGTGGGGCTGAGTCAGGGACACGTGGCTGTGTAATAAAAGGGTATTTAAAATAATGACTGCTGTAGAGGCACACACTTTGCTCTTTGACTTGGGTTCTTTACATGGATGGCTTCAGAAAGGCATCTGTTTCACTGGCACACTGAAAGACACAAGCTTGCTGGGGAACTGCCACCCCACAAGGGACTGTGCTTGGTTCGAGGAGGACAGGGTTTATAAAGACAAAATGTAATTTGCCCTGGGGCAGCCACAATCTCACTTTACGGCAATACTTGCTGTATATTGATCATAACCGGCTCGGTGCTTTATTAGCCACCCGAGGTGCGATGAGCTGCTACTGGAATTTGTGCTTGATAATCAAAGGCATTTGTCATTCTTTGAAATGCTCTGTGAGTAGGTGTTTGATTTGGGTGCATGTAAAAGAGGACAGAAGTCTGGAGCAAGAGGCAGGGAGGCAGCAGGCACAGGTAGGGTGTCCTGCTGCCCACCCCTTGTCCTGACACACAGGGCATCCCCACTGCAGCATCCCACATGACCCCATGGGTACCGTCCCGTGGGGCAGGACCCAGTGGCCACGCAGCTCTGTGGCTCAGCCGAGCCCTCCACCACTGGCAAAGCTCTGCCTGAGGAAGCTTGAAGAGCAGCAGCCACTGCTGCTGTTCAGCCCCCAGCCGCCTGGCACCCGTAGCTCCCTCGAAGCCCTCCTTTCTCTTTTGGCTTTCCCTCATTTCCTAGGCAAACTGCTCTGGGTTTTTTTCCTCCCTCTCACTGGCAGGTACAGGTGGCTTTGCACCTCCCCCAGCTTGAATTTTAAACTATTTAACAGCTTTAAATGCACATAATGAGGTTTCAGTCTGCACTTTGCTGCCATCCCTCTGCTTCTCTGACACTGGGAAGGAGAGTGGTTTGGAAACCCAACCCAGACTTCACTGCGTTGGAGGTCTAATTACATGGCAACTGGTGACCTTGTAAGTACAGGGTAATCTGCTGCGTAATACCAAGGTAAATTATCCCAGTACTTCTGTCTTTTCCACTGCAGCCTTCTGCAGAGACAGAAATACAGCCAGTTAAACGGTAATTAATCTTTAAATCATTTGACACCTGCCCAAGCTGGTGAGGAGTAACCAGCAGAAGCCCACTGGCTCTGCGCAGGGCAAGGGACCAGCTCAGGAGCCACCGCTCTGGGACTGTCTGGTGTCACCTGGCCAAAGCAGGGGCTACTTGGTCACCCAGCCTCTCTGGGTGCCAGATGCCTAGGGCAGCAGGTATGGGCTGCTTTCTTGGAGCTGGGTGTAGGTCTCTTGCCTGCCCTGCATTAGGCATCGCTTATTCGGAGGGACACATCCAAAGTCATCTGCAGGAGGAAGGGGGCATCAGGGGCATGTGGATGCCCAAGGGGAACAGGCACCCACCCTGTCTGTGTTAGCAGGATGGGGCCAGAGGTTCAGAGTGGCTCACCCGTGATGGGGCTGAGCCATCTGGAGCACTTCCTTACCCTCACCACGAGGGAGGTGCATGGGAACAGCACCAACGCTTTCCTCTGAAACCATCCAAACCATCCAGGCACAGCCTCAGGCATTCACCCTGCAAAACTCCAGGAAAACCAGCTGAGAGAACCGCTTTCTCCCTCAGCACTGTGAGATGCGCTTCATTCCCTCCCACGCTAACAGCCTGTCGCCCTGGGGCTGGGGGCTGCCTGTCTGACCCCTGGTACCTCTATGGCAACGAAATATATTTGCATACATTTTAGACCCACTGACATCATTCTCTCTGGAGACCTTCAGGTTTTTATAGTAACCACGGTAATGATTTTCAGATTATAGAATAATAAAATATTTTAATTTGTTAGGAACATTAAGGTGGGCACTGTACAATTCTTATGACATTTAAATAGAGCTTTAAAAAAAAGGGAGGGGGGGTTCTGAGTGCATTTCTTTTCCAAACAGGAGTACTGAAATAGAAAGTCAAAATCCTACACACTGGTACCCAGATCAGTTCTGACACCTCCCCTCCGTGCCTGTATCACTTGAATACCTGCCAAGTTAAACAAGAAAACATGGGATTGCAGCGTCCTGGTTGCAGCCTTGTTTTTGGCAGGTGAGCCCTCCTCCTTAGTCACTCTGTGCGGCAGTGAACTGATCTGAGCATGTACAACTCCGTGTGCCTTTGCCCTCTATGGGCTGGGTCACAACTAATGGGTAACACAGGGGTTTTGCACCTCAGCCTATACTCAGCCATCTCTCCCTCCTGCCCATTCATTGTGCACTCTGATTAACTAACCAGACAAGACTAAAGCAAGCAAGCCATGGCTCTAGAGCATCCCGTCATTTCCATGGTGTGCAACGTACACCATGTGCCACACGGCAGACTGCTGCATCAGCCCCTTTCCTCTGGCTGGATAGAAATTGCATAGTTGGGAGTGCATAAGACTGCGCTGAATAAAGCAGGGGCATTTTGGAGGAGGAAAATTGCCCTTGCAGCTCCATGGGTTGATATGGCTGATAGCTCTGTGCTTCGCCTCCTAACCTGTAAAATGGGACAATGCAACTCACTGCCTTCTCAAAGATGCTGTGCAGGTAGTGGCTTGTACAGTAAAGCAATAAATGGCATGGGAAAGCTTGCCAAGAAAGGGAAAAATAGTCAAATGTTTCGCCTAATGTTAGTTATACCTGGCAAAAGAGACAGAGGGTTACACAACGAATATTACGGAGAAGAATAGCAAAAAAGTTCCTTTGTTCTGTGAGTACTTTTGCCTTGTACCTCAACTGGATCATACAAGATTAACGGCAGGTGATTATGTAAAGTCTGTACTACAAGGCAGAGGCAAGCGTGAGCTTGGGCCTCCCCATTATCATTACCTGACCTTGCATGCTCCCTTTTGCAACCTCAGCATTTTTTTGCAGATAGGATTTTTGGGTGGTTATTTTAAGAAAACTGTGTTAAATTTCTTGCTTCTGTGCCAGGTACCTGCTGTTTAACAAACGGGCCATGACTAAGCATAGACTGGAAATTAGAAGCATCTATGAGTGAAAGCAATGAGATTCAGGGACTGTCTTCCCTTAGGAACACATTTAATAGTGGTGCTTGATTATGAAAAGGATAAATCTGATGTGATTGATGCAACATGGGATTGGATTTGATGATCCAGGGAATCCCTTCCAGCCCTCTCTACTCCTAATGAACTTATTTTTTAAGGGTGAGGGGGATGCAGTGCTCTACTGATGGCAAACAACAGAGAAGAGTGGATACCTGCTGATCATTAGTGGGTCTCCATCCCTAGATTTAACCACTTCCCATCACCGAGAAGGTGGAGTAGGTCTCTTTCATGGTTCTGCCCATCCTGAACATACCAAGCAGAGGTGGGAGCAAGGATCCTACCTGCTTCCCTCTGCATTTTCCAACTACCATCGATTTTGAAAATTCACTTTCCTTGAACCAGTACCACAAATGTCTCAGGTCACAGGTTCCCTGTATATTTCTAAGGTACTTACCTGTCTCCCAAAACCATAAAACCTCTATCCCCTGCAACCTTTTTTTCATGTGAATCTCCTCAGTGAAGATGAGCAGGGGTCATCTCTTAGCAATGGGAAACTGAGGCACAGAAGGACTAACTGAATTTGCTATGGTGGCAAAGGACATCGGTAGCATGGAAGGGACCTGCAGCCCAGTCTAAAGCTGAGATCTCACTGCTGGATTCTTCTTCTCTGTGCACTTAACTGTGTTCTCCCTTTCACAACAGGAATAGCAGAGCAGAAAGTATTTTTCAGCCCAAGCATTCACTGGTCTGGGATTCCCATCCTCTGTCAAGCCAAGGGGGCTGAGCTTGGGGTTTCTGAGGGGAAAGTGCAAGGCCGTTTCAGAAGGAATGCACAGGGAAAGTGGTTACGTTTCTTTTTGCCCTTGAGTAGTTTTAATTCTTTAATTCCTACTTGCTAACAAGATAAAATGCTGTGATTTCTGCAGGATCAAATGGTGCAGGATAAGCTAAGGGAGTTTATTAATTAACATGCTTTCAGGGCTGGGAAAAAAATAACAAAAAGAAGCAACAGGGTTGTAGATGACAGCTATAAATATGACCCAAACATTACCTGCCATGACATTTTAGCCAAGGGGAAGCTGTCATGTTAGGGCTGGGCATGACACTCTGATAGTGAATAAAAACCATAAATGAGAGGGCAATGCTTTCTGTCTAGAACATGTGGCTGTTCACAGACATGTGCTACATTTTTCCAGGGCCTGATCCTGCAGATAATACCAGGTATAGCACTTCAGTGTGTAAGTGCTCCTCTGGCCTCCCCAGGGATTGCTTGGAGCAGGGAGTGCTAAGCTCAGTGGTAAACGGTTGCAGGATCAGATTCATAGTGTGCCAAGCATTTTGGATGAAAAGAGCTATAAAGAAGTCACATATTATTATGTCACATTGCAAAGGTCAACCCCAGTATTTGTTCTGTCATACGGACATGATTGAAAGGCAAAAAAATAGTGTCAGGGCAGAGGGGAAAATAATTTTTTAAAAACTGCCCTCAGGGCTGAGGATACAAAATTACATCAGTGCTTAGAACTAAATTCCCATCCACACCCCACAATTCAATTTTGGCTCAGAAAGGCATAAATGTAACAAAATAATCTTTCAGTGGCACATCTTCTTATCTGCTGACATACCCTCTGTAAAATCAGCGATACCTAAACTCACACTCCCGTGTGATCCTTGCAACAGTCAGGAACTGCCTGAGCCCTGTTCTGTCACAGATCCCAGCAGCGCTTTGCAGGATCCACTCAGTTGCTTAACGTCGTGTAGGCATTCACTTAACCCCTGTCGCTGATGGGGCAGGAGAAGTGTTGAGATGCTGGGAGGAGGCTGGCGGTGGGACAGCTAGTCCTTCATCACCCAGCCAGGAGCATACACCTCCCCTAGCAATGCCACAGGGAGGTCTGGGGCATTGGACCCCAGTAGTTTGTCCCAGTCATGGCTACTTTGGAAATATTTATGACCATCTCTCTGGGCTTGCTGGCCCAGGGGAGCTATTGAGAAATAAAGTAAGGAAGCCATCACTTTCCTGCCTTAATTTAAGAGGGGTCATGGCTGCTCCACACAGACAGTGTCTTTGGGTGGATTAGCTCGATCCACTTCCAAAACCGACTCCAGACAAGGTTCCCCAACTTTCTGGATCAACAGAGCACTTCCTTGTGTGCCAGCAGCAAAACCCCATAGAACAATCACGTTCAAGGTTTGCCCCTCTCACAGGCTTCTGCATTTCACCCCTAGAAGCCTTGCAGCTTGCTAGCAGTGGCTTCTGCAATCCTGCAACAGCTGGGGACCCACCGGGCTGAGCATCCCTACACAGAGGCTCCAGCACAATGGGATGGTAGCCTGACTCTGTGGGAGGGAAAGCAGGGTGAACGGAGGTGTTACCAGCCCTCAGCTGGCTCACACGGCTCCCATCAGCCACCACCTTGGCAAACCCAAACTCCTTTGCACTGCCGGAGCGCCTCCAGGCAAGGGATGGGAGCAGCAGCGGAGCAGCGATGGTTAACATCCACTCAATTGCAGCTGCAAGCACCCAACCGGGCAGACACCGAGGCTGCGTCTAGACCAGCAGACAGAAGGCGTCAGGGCTGTCATCTGACGGTCCAACTGTTCCAATGGTCTGGTTTTAGTCTGCGCCAATTTGACAGCATCTGAAGGACTGTGGAGAGGACAACACAAGTCAGGGGCAGTCCCCGGTGGGCAGTACAAATGCCACCCTGCTTGGAGGTGCAGAGTGCTTTAGCTGCACAGAGGCAAACCATGCTGCGCTCGCTGCCATCAGAGCCAGAGGATGGCACACACTGTCCACTAGTGCAGAGACAGCCTGGACACTCATGGAGGAAGATTGCACTGAAGACTTTTGCATTCATCCCATATTATCTCACCACACAGACAAGCCCCGAAGAGTTACTACAGTAGAAACATGTGCAGTTCCCATCACACACAAGAGCCCCTTCGCTGCCAAACGCACTAGACCCAACTGAGTCCCAAAGCTGCTCAACCCCACATGTCATGTCATGCTCAAGTGGCACCAGTCCCCCGTTTCCAGCTGCCCCAGGGGTCGAGATCCACTCACTGTTGCAGCTGCCGGCGGTGCCAGTCTCTGTCGCTGCCACGCTGCGCTGAACTGGCCCTTCGGACGCGGCCCTTCCTGACAGTGAATGGGTGAAAACAAGGGAAGGAGACAAACAAAAGAGAAGGGAAGGGTGAGAGAGGGAGGGAGGGATGGAGGGGATGAAGCAAGGGGACAAGAAGGGAAAGGGTATGTCTTTAACCGAACCATACGTCTTTCACTGGCTGCAACATCCCAACACTGCACAACCCTTGCTGCGAGGGCACGGGGCAGGTGAGACCCTCTGGCCCTGGTCACCACCACCTTGCACCCCACATCATCACCTGCACTCGTGCAGAGGGAGGGTGAGCTGGGTGAGAGTCAAGGGATGGGGGGGTGGCCTCCTGAAACTTCTTGGACTGTGAAGCCACATCCCTTGGGGGATACAGAGTCCCTGTCCAGACAGGAGAAGTTTTAGGGGGCTTGAGCGGCTCTTCTGTATCAGGTACATAAGCATCCTGCTCCCTGCCCATTGCCAGCCCTCCTGGGCACGGTGCAGGGACTCATCTGCCTCTTCCAGCAGAACAAGACCCAGGCCTGATGTCTTTACTCAAGCTTAAGCTCAGGGTGGCCTGAGTTAAGGGCATTGTTGGCCAAATGTCCCAGTGAAGCACCTCATACATCACCCTACACTTCCCCAAAGGTCTTTGTTCCATCGGTACTGTCACAGGTTGGGGGAGGAAGAAAAAACCTCATCCCACAGCTTCTGATCACCCGCAAACCTGCCAGCGCTCGAAAAACTGAACCTTCAGAGGGGACAAGGGAAGCAAAATGATGGAACAGAAAATACAGCACTACATTTTCCAGCATATCAAAGTAGGAAAGATTTGGGGAATGGGAGGGACGAGAAGGGGCAGGGATCTCAGTGTGCAGATTAGGAGTGAATGAGGAGCACAAGGGCTGCTGACTTCCTAGTAAGGTGTTCATGTTCCCACCGGGACAACAAGGAGACAAATTCCCAAGAGGAAAGGGCAGTTGATGAGCACAGCACGGTGGTTTGGGGGGAGACTCCTGGCTGTGCTACTTAGGAGCTCAGGCTGACAGCTGCCTGGGGAATACCAAAAATACGGCCTCAGGGTGTGTCCAGCTAGTCATCACCCTGGGCGGCTTCCTACTCCACCAGAGGTGAAAACTGAGCTGCTAAATGTAGCCGACAGCTCATTCTGCTTGGGGAATTGCCCTGTGAATGACTGACTCACCTCCCTTCCCAAAAAGTTGAGGTGGGAAATGGGTGGGGGAAAGGCATAGGAAATGGTTTCATGATGGTCATTTCAATTGCCTCTGCATTACAGTGTTACAGTTAGAGAAAAAGAAAAGAGAGATCTACCGCATAAAGCCACATCCTAAAGCCAGCTGTGGCAGAGGTATGGACATTGGAAAGAAGTAAGAGTAAATGAAGTCATCCAGCAGTGGAAAAAAAACCCCATCAATATAACATAGTGCAGAATAAAGCAAATTCTACCTCAAACACAGAGCTGAAAGAGAAACATCTTCCTCTGTCAGATCTATTACCATGCATTTATTCCAATAACAAATAACTAACCCAGAGAGTTACCCAAACCTGATTTATTTCTCCATCTAAGTAAATACGAAGAGGCAGCCGAATCTGACTGTAAAAACCACTGATCTCATATGTTTTCCTTGTATGTATTGGAAAAAATAGGAGTAGAGTTTCTGCCTTGCTGCCAGGGGATGCTGGCAAAGCATTTGAGCTATAGATATTGTATCTTGTCACTAATGACTGCAGGGAACTAAAAAGGATTTGGATTTTTTAATGCTTCACATTAATTGATAATTTGGTCTCAGAATCCACAGTGGAACACAGGATTTGCTATATTGGATCAGTCTAGTGGCCCATAAAATCTGGCATCTTGCCTCAGTGATGCTCAGAAAAATTATCATCCCATGTCTTTGCTTATAAGATTGCTGGCCATTTCTGTAAGGCCATACAATTGAAAGAGACAAAAGGTCTTTCTGGCCTGCACAGCAAACCTCTTAAAAACCCTGACACGTGGTTTTGGCAGGGCTGTATTACATCTTTTTTTTTTTTTTTAATGCAAGGAAGAAACTCTGTAATGACAAACATTTTCAACAGACATGCTGCTGGTTTTCCTCTTGGTCACCACCACTGAAACAGTGAGAACTTGTGTTTTCAGAGGGCAAATGAGAACATGACTGAGGCCAGAGCGGGGAAGATGCCTTGTACTGAGCAAAATAATATTGATTAGGCAGTGTAAAGATTTCCCTCACTAATTCCTTTAGCAATCTTATCATGCGTTGCTGGCATAATTGGATGGGGAAGAGAGAGGTGGAATCATCTAAGCGTTCAAAGCTTGATACACACCAAGAAAAGATTCCTATTTTGTGTGTGTGCAATTTTGTGCATCGTTGCCCCTGATTGTGCAGTGAACATGCTCTCTTTGACAGCCTAGCCCTAAACAGCCTGTGTATTAAAGACAGCTGCTTGCAAACAGGGGCTTTCTCCATCCAGCTGGTGTGGTGGAGCTCTCTGTGGCTGTGACTATGAAACATGGGGGGGCCAAGCAGGGAAAGCCTGTGGAAACTCTGACCATGCAGGAATCAGGAGGAAAAAAGAAAGGCAATGGGTTTTTTTTCCCATGCAAACATCTTAATTAAGGAGTATGTTGAAGATATTTACATTTTAATTTTCCTAGGGAGGTCTTCAGTTTGTCTTGAAGCAAGGCATAATTTATCCATGCTCCCACTAAACTGGCTTATAAATGCTCTGCCTCAAGTTCCTTCTGTTGATCATACTGAGGTTTGGGGATGCTCCCCACCTTTTCCAACTGATGTGTGATCTCATGGTTCTCCCCATGATAAAGGAGAGCTGAGATCATGGTCCTGCAGGTGGGAAGGCAAGAGGAGGTCTCTGGCCAGCTGGGATGCAGTGAGGAAATGGGTCCAACAACATAGATTAGGTGAGAGGGGAGAGTTTTACTCATCCAAGTCTCCCTTGATTCTAAGTGGCTGTGCCTTCTGAAGTAGGAAGAGTTTATCTCTGTATGCACAGGAGCACACACACTCTTTCTGCTCTACCTGGGGCTGGACTAATGAAGCTTGCTGGCATATGGTTCTCCGCCTTCTCCTCTAGCTACAGTTTAAATCAAACCACCTTGGTAAGACCCAGGAACCACCAGTGTCTCTGTCCTGCCCTGTACAAAATCCTTCCCTGTTTCTGGTGACACCACAAAGGAACATCTTTTGGATGGATGTCCACCATGGGAGAGGTTCTCTGGCTCAAACTAGGCTCTGTGCTCTTTTCCATGTATCTCACAGCTTTCAGGTTAATGGGATGTTCAGAGCGGGGACAGCGGGAGGAAGGGAGCACACTACATGCAGGCAGCCTCTAGCAAGCGGTTGGGAACCACACTTGGACAACACAGATTAGAACAGGGGAAAAAGTTTCACAGTCAAGGCGGGGAGGGGGGGAACTACTCAGGGATGGGTGGGGAGCACATGTAGCTTCTCTTGCCTCTCTGGATCTGTTGGCTGCACCCAGGGGACACTGAAACTGGAAAGAGTCCTGCCCTCCCTAGTTAAGTTTTATGGGAAGGGAATTGCGTTGAAGGAAAGGGCTCCTGAAATCCCTGCAGGGAACTTGCTGTCTCAAGGTTTCACAGCAGAGCTGAGCAGGCTTGGGTAGTCTGGCTACACTGAGAAACAATCCCAGCTTTCTGAACGGAACTGGATCTCTCACTTCCTGGCGATGGTGTCACTACCCCTCACCTGGGTCCAGCATTTGACTGGTTACTCCCAGTACTCTCCCCAGCTCCCAGGAAAACAGAGATCAGTCTGGACAGCTTTTATGAGCAGCCGAAGTCCTGCCAGCTTGGACACTGACCTCAGTCAGAGATGCATAGGGGAGAGTATGGAAACAGAAGAGCCCACAGCACATGTCCCACAATGTCTTCCAGTCCTCAATAATCAGTGGCACAGAGATTTCTTGAAAACATGGGAGGTATTTTGTGTTTGATAGCCTCTGATAGATTACTTTGCTTTTACAATTCTGTCCAAACACTTTTTTCAACCCATCTCAGCTGTTGGCATCTATCATCTCCTGAGACAAGGAGTCCCACCACTTTACTACCCAGTACTGCATCCCCGCTGAATCCGAACCTCCCATGTACATCACCAGGTGGTTTAGGCCAGGAAATACTGAACAACAACCAATTCCTCCCCATCTGGCTACATCTAGGACCTCCACAAATGGAAAATGAGCAGTTAAAATCCATCAAGAAGCTAAATCAAATGATTGGGAGAAAGGAAAAGCCAAATGCTTGGGAGTGGGGCTGAGCTTTGATTGAAAGTTTGTAAGTTTGATTAGCTCTTAGTAAGTGTGTGAAGGTTTGGGGGGAACACAGAGGGGTTAAGCATTGAGGTCAGTGTTTGCATGAATATTGAGACCATATTAAACAACAAATCTGAGCCAAATGACTTGCAATGCAGCAGCAACATATCCCAGGCATGAGAAGAGATGAGCGTGGAGGTCAAGTACCATAGCAGGGAGGTTTTATTTCCCAAAAACAAACTGCTCTTTTGTGCTTGTGCTTCAAAGAAGATGTCATGAGATTATGAGAGCTCTTCACCTGCCACAGCCCTCTCATTACTGAAATGAAATAAATGGCAGCAGCATGAAAACAGCAACTCAAGCAGGAGAAAGACAGGTATACAGTGAGGAAAAGGGGAGGGGGGAAACAAGGTGCAGGTGGAGGTCTTGGCAGGGTAGAGAATTAGGGCAGTTACCATTTCTGAGAAAATGCCAGAAGTACAACACAACCTAATTTCCCCAATTAATTCTTCTGCACTTGAGGTGCTTTGTGTGAAGGGCTCTTAATGTTTCAAACAGGAGGAAGGGGAAAAAAAACCAAAAAGACTCAACATTTGTTCTTCCTTCAGTGTAGAAATGGGGAAGTGTTGAGGAAAAATGTCTGGCTAAAACACAAGATGATGCTGTTACATCTTCCTTTCAGGAGATAAGCAACTGTGCCGCGAATTCAATTTGCAGAGATTTTTATGAGCCACAGAGATATCAAAGACCAGGACATTCAATATCACACTGACTTTTCCTGCACGCAGAACACATGAGGACAGGCACAGAGACACTTAACCCATGCACCCACATTGAGTTGTTCCCTCACATCCCCTGTTTCCACCCCTACTGCAAGGTAGGGGGAAATCAGTTCTTTTGCCCCCAAAACCACCAGTCAGGGAAGTTGTGAGGCACCATGGCAAGATCTGCCTGCACCTCATGGGGAAACAGGTGTCATCTAAAGGGAACGATGGCAATGACAACAAGGAAAGAAACAACACGTCAGGGGTTGGGGTGATGGGACCCATGGGGTAAACAGATGCTGAAAAGGGCATGTAATAGTTTCAACAGCAGGTACAGGGTCCTGCACATAGCAAGACTATGGCTCTGCCTGGCTGGCTCATCTGCACCAGTACTAGGGGACTCCAGGTCACATCTCCAGGTCACTATGAGACCTTTTTGTCTTTACTTATGTAGGTATGACAAAGCAAGACATGGTCTCCAGGATCCCACTTGATACAGGAGAAAATTACAGTACTTTTCACTTCTAAGTCCTTTCCTTAGTGGAACATATTTACAGAGACAAACCCTTCCCAATGCCCAAGCAGAAAGGATAGAGAAAGAGTACTACGTTATATTTTTCACCTCAGAGAAGGGGTAGAAGAGACAAAAGGCAATGCTCAGCTGCTTAGCACCTGCACAGCACTTAGGTGCTAAAAACGGTACTGATGTTGGAAGCTGGATGCGGCACACACGTTGTACCATTTACACAAGATCCCCCACAACAGTCAGCATGGCCAGGGATGGAGCTTTCCTTCCCCCACCCGTGGCCACTGAAGCAGAGCCTGAGCACAAGGTCTGGGTGCACCAAACCCAGCTCACTCTTTCTCTGGAGATGACTACCCCTGCCAGTGTGCACCAGGTCTACTGTAAAACCTGAGGGTGGCAGCTTTTTTATTCCCACAAAGTGAGTCAGTACCATATCCCAGACAGAAATTCAGAGGGAGTTTTCCTCCCCCCTGCCTGTTGCGTTCCCCTTTGTAGGTGATGCTGCAGAGTCCTAGCACACTCGTTGCAGGGCTCCGTCCTGGTGCTAACAGGGCTGGGCAGCAGTTTCCCTCTCCTAGGACTAATCTCCCATGCTGTAAATGTGCTGCATCAGATGGACAGCAAAGCAACAAAGAGAGCATCAGGGGATGTCGAAGTGGGTGTTGTACAGCTGAAGGATACACACGGGCATTAAGGGGCCCCAGCAAGGACCCACAAAAAATGCTGGTGGGAGAGTACAGCCAAATCTCTCCAGAGAGTTCAAAGCTGGTGTGAACAGAGCACTGTTCAATGATGGTGTGATCGTTTAAGGACCCTCTATCTAGGAGGGTGAGGGTCAGAGTAAATCTACTTTCAATGTGAGGTTGGTATCTTAGTCTTACCTACCGTGCTGAATGAGCTTCAAAAGGAGCATGACTCAGGCAGCTGCTAAACCTCAATGATCTATTACTTGCATGGAAACTTCACTGGAGAAATAACAGACTGTACCCAGGAAAAAGAAAACAATTTTGAACTCCAGAGCAGAAGAACTAAAATAAGAGATGGTCTAGATGGGAGATGGTCATCAGAAAGCAACTTGACAATGGGTTCTGAAAATTATGAAGAATGTGGGGGGTTTGCTAGCCATTTTAAAGAAAGAGAAGAAAGAAAATGTTTACACAGTAAACCTTCATGCTTCAGAGCAGGAGGCATCAGCCAGAGGGATCCTAGACTTTTTAAAGAACACTGACCTAAGGCCAAAGTCATAGCTGAAATGTTTTGGTTCTGATGTGAGAGCCAAGGTTCATGGGAAGAAATATTCATCTTTTATTAAACCAACTGATACTACTGGGGAAAAAAAAAAAAAAAAAAACAAACAAACAAACAAAAAAGCAGAGAGGGTTTGTGTGTCTAAAATTCATTCTTCTTCCCCCTCCAACAATATCGTATGTTCTATTAAAAGATATTACTTCTTCCTGCAAACCTTGTCTCTCCCAAACCCAAACAATGCTCCAGAGTGGTAAGGACACAGAAACAGGGAGCATTTTTTGTTATTATGTTTAGCTCTCTGTTGCTAGAAATAGAAACACATTTTCAGAGCCCTTTGCAAATCCTGCATGTGCTTTTTTTTTGACAAGCAGGTGTCCTCTGCGCGATGAACTGTGACCAGGAGAACACTAAGGACAGACCTCCAGGAAAGGATGGAGCTAAGTCCCCAGGCAATTTTAAGCCCAGCCCAGGATCTGGGGCAGGATGTCAGAAGGGTAGGACACAGGAGATCTGGTCAGAGGGATGTCTTAATGAGGTTTAATGCCTACATAAATCCTTCCCCTATGCAACATGTTGTCTTCACCGCTGATGTCCCACCCACGTCAGGATGTTACCTTGGAAGTTATTAAGGACCATTGACTACGATTTAAGACTGTGTTCTCTTCTAAAGATGAAGAAGTAGTGCCCTTTCCCTGGACAGCTGCCACATGATTTTGTTTTGGAATTGAATTACGCATTTTGGGGGACAAAAGGAAAATCATCTGGATTTTATTGGAGCTCAGGTGAGTTCAGAGCCACAGAAGGGCTCTGGGAGCAACCAACCGTCAGTCTGCTGGGTGAAAGAGCAGCTGGGGGTCCTAAGCCCAGCCCTGGTGATGTTGTCTGCTCTGGACAACCCCCCCAAGCCACCATGACAGCCTCCAGCTCCCTGGGCAGCACTGGGCAGGCACCATGTGCCTGACTTGCTGCAGTCTCCATGACACACTCAGCTTGGCTGAGGCACAATGTCCCTGACCTGCAGCGTCCCACCACCTGCTGTCACAGCCCTGAGTCATATCTAAAAAAAATCGCCTACTCACACATTTTTTTAAAGAAAACAACAAGGAAAATGAAATCCGCCCAAATCTTTTCTCTCCAATATGGATATATTTCATTCTGTCTTCCCACAGAGACCCACACCAAAGATTGCACAGCACATTACGCAACACATCACAGAAATGCTTCTTCAGCATCCCCGCCTTTACTCTTCACACAGAGCTGGGCTACTTCTCCCTGTCTCCCCAGTCCCTCCACTTTCCTCCGCTTTCTAATCAGATGCTGTTTCACCTCTCCCCACCACCTCCACCTCCACAACCATCTTCTCTCCATCCTGTCTTGTTGAAAGAAGGTTTAAAGGCAACAGCTGACGGGATCCCTCTGTGATGTACAAGGAAAAGGACGCATCTGTCTTCAGGCAGAACATGGAGAGCCTGGTGGAGAGGGGAAACAAGCCTCTCTGCTGCTTTTGTTACACAAATGTTTGTTTTCTGTATCCAAATGTGTAACAGGAAATTAAGCAGTTCACCTTTGTTAAAGCACTTTAGCATCCCACAAATGCAGGAGCCAGATGGTGTTCTTTCTTTGTTTTAAAAGATTAAAAATGGGAAAGAAAGGAAATGGCTAGAAGCTAATCCTCAGCCTGGAACACGCTCACATATCCACATGCCCAGTTATCCATGCTCATGGGGCCTGGGCAGGAGCAAACGCAGGGACCCTGTGGACTGAAGCGAGTCTGCTTGCAGACAGCTCCAGACCTGTCACTTTGTCTCAGCTTTGAGGTGGAATCCGTCACTGTGTTCCCAGAAAATGACAAATTATAGTATTCTCCCCAGGCTGCAGCTTAGATATACCACGCAATATTTTCTAGAAAGCACCTGAAGCAGAACTTTGCTCCAGATCCTGCTGGTGGGAATGGCAGGCTGTCAGCAGGGGAGAGCTGCTGTGCACAAACACTGAGAATCGGACTTGAGAATTTCACCGGGCAGGTTGCAGATGTAACCAGGGACAGCACCAAAGAGTTCCAAAGTTCAACTCTTCAGCCACATCTCCACCTTGCATAGGTGAGACCCAGGAGCAGTTTGGTTCTTGCACTTGAGCTCATTTGCTCTCTGTCTGTGTCCATTCAAAAGCCCTCACGTGGGATACCTGGGTGAATTTTATGATAGGTCTGTGCACTTAAAGGGATTGTCTCAGGAGCCTTGAAGAGCCAGTTTTCATGCAAGGGATGGGGACGTTAGGAATTAAGATTGTGAGGAAGACAGAGCACAAAAGCACAACTGTTGTGAAGCTATGTTGTTTTTCTCACCTACACTTGCAGGAGAAAGCAAATGCTTCTTCTTATCAGAGTTAAAGTCAAGTCTAACACAGTCAATTCACATGAGCCCCGTGTGGCTTCATTAGTGTCACAAGCAGGTTTCTGTTCAAAGGGTTGATTGCTCTTGTTCATAAGGAACTTAGAGGTGCAGGTTGCCACATAGAAACCAAATAGATTTCCCAGTCCAGAGATATCAAATCTTACAGCAGTTCTTGCAGAGAATGAATGCAGCAGTTCTGCAAAGGCACAGGGAGAGGAGAGGACAGGTACCAGACAGTGGTGCAGGGGGAAGGACAGAGACTGTCACGTAGCGGTGAGTACACCAGAAGGTTGAATAATGTGATCAGTTCCATGTGTTCTCCCAGTAAACATGTACCTTGTGGTACGTGTTTAGTGATTAGAAAAGGAGATTGAGAAATGAACCCATTTGGGTTCTTCTTGTGCTGGGAGGAGTGTGGTTGGGCTGTAGCTGGAGAAGGGATGAAGGGCACTTGGCCCCTGGACTTCTGCTCTTTGCTGGGGGAAATATATGGCTTGGATGGGCTTCCCAGCTCTGCCACCAAATTCTGCTTTGGCCTTGGGCAACTCATGTAAACCCTCTGCCCCTCCTGCCACCAATGTAAATCTGGGCAATCAGAACCTTTTCTTGCTAGGACCCTTTTCTGGACTGTAACAGAGAAAAGGTCTTCACGCATGCAGAGCACGGTCTTACTGATCAAGGGGTTTAGAAGTAAGAAAAGTCAGTGAAAACAGAGAAAGGAAAATCAACTAAGAACAACAGGCTGTGCTGGTCTGAAGCTCAGCTCTTGCTCCAGTAAACTAGTGATAACCAGTTACTGCTTTGGTCACGCATGGCAATTTGTGTTAGCAGAGAAAAGTCCACTAAAAAGCCTGACGACACTGCACGAGATACCATGGAGCAATCCTCAGCAAAGCGTTTTGCACAGACAGGATGAGGTCTACAGACACCACCACAGAGAGGACAAAAACTCCCACAACAAAAAACTAGACTGTAGAGATCATATCAGCTCTCACTTTTTGGGAGCCCCTCCCAGCCTTCACATGTCAATAGCAGCAAATTCTCCTATTGCACAGAGAGCTCTCAGTGCTGCAGGAGAACAAGCTTGGCTGGGATTGTCTCAAGCGGTCTGACATGGACTGTGGCTGGCGTAGGTCTAACATGGCTGAAGGAAAGGAGGCAGGCAAGAACGTGAGTAATGGTGTGGACTGCTTCTCATCCTCCCCTGGGCTCTTTCCTACTCTCTCCTTCCTGAAGTTTCAGCAGTGATGGAGTCATAGCCACCTCTCTTCCCTCATCACTGCCCAGTAACTGCACCGAGATCTTTTTCCAGCATGGGCTCTTGTGCTGCAAAGTGAAGATTGGTTCCCTCACTAGTAATTAAACTTAGTAATAAGCCAGTGTCCTGGGCTGGGAGATGTGATATGTCTCAGCAGAAATCTGGTCACATTTTCCCTCCTCCCCAACACAGTAACTCCAGTTCGCAACTGCCTATCTTATAAAGAAAACCTTCTGAATCAGATCAAGACCATAGGTCAACCCTTTCTAGGGTAGCTGACAGAAATCATCCTCAAAGCCAAACATCCATGTTGCAACCAGAAATAAACTCGCCTTAGTCCAAGCACCAAGCTAGAAACCACTGCTCCTTTGCCTGAAAAACCCTTCCCTGCTGGTGGATGGCCCAGCAACAAATGCCTGCTCCAGTGCGCTTCAAACGCTCTGCACATCACAGCTGCTCCTGTAGCTGAGGAAGGGTGAGAAACACGCTGTCGCCCCAGGGAGGCTGCCATCCCGGGCACGTAAGGCTGTGCAGACAGGTACAAAGGGAGTGTGCGAGACAAGGGGACAGTGCAAGCACAAATCACAGCAGAAAAGGCTGGAAAGGCATTCCTGAGTCATTGAGTCCATCCCCAGAGACAAGTGCAGGATTAGCCTCTGCACTAAACCCAGGCATTTTTATCTAGTTGCTTCCTGAACTTCTCTAATGACAGGCCCTCAGCAACCTACCTCTGGCAAATTATTCCATTGTCTAAATGATGACCCTGCTGGAAAAAAGTGTTTTGAGGTTGAACCCAAATTGCCTATTATTTCCTCTTCCATATCTTACGCACTTATCAGTCAGTCTTTCAGTTGCCTTTTCTCTAGGTCCCTGTATTAAGTTTCTTTAATCTAACACCAGAGGTCACGGCCTGTAGTCTTTGTCATCTCTTTGGATTACTTTTAATTTATCAAGGTCTTCAAATAAGAGGGAGAAAAAATAGGAAGAAAGAATGGGATGACTTCAGAGCCATCCCCAAAGCGTGTGACTGTGTGCTGGGGTATCACAGAGACCTCTGTGTGTAGGCATCTGCATGGATGTCTGAACTACAAGCGTGCCCAGGACTGAAAAGGAATAAGGACAGTGGTTCAGGGATGCCTGATCAACATCTGTGTGCATGTTTCAATGCGGGAATAACCAAGTGAGTGAGCTCAAGAGCTCCAAAAACTGATTTACTGTAACATTTCCTAGTCTCCCTTTGCTCTGAGCATCAGACTGCTGCTGGAGCTGCCTTACCCTGTAGTAATCAGTGCTGTAGACATCTCTTGACATCCCAAAGTCTCCAATCTTCACCAGCAGGTTGGCTCCGACCAAGCAGTTCCTGGTGGCCAGGTCTCTATGGACAAAGTGCTGGGAGGCAAGGTACACCATTCCAGAGGCGATCTGGCTAGCGATGTGGAGCATCTGAGATAGCCCTAGCTCTCCTTTGGCTTGTCGCGGCTGCCCATCCACGAGGATCATAGCATCTGGGCCATGTGCCCTATAGGGAGGAAGAAGCAAAAAGCATAGAGTTGGGTCTCAAAAGTGACCAGGAGACAGGAATCCCACACTGTCGCTGTTCCTGCTGGGGTGGGGACTAGCCCCCAGCTGCACCGTGAGGATGTACACACAGCTTCAGTGGAAAGAAAAAAAGAAAAGCTTAAGAGAACAGGAGGTTGGGGGAACATTTGGTGTGTGAGTGGGTACCATATATTCTTATCCTGTCCTTACTCTACTGCAAACAACCTCTTACAGCTACAGATGGAGACAGACTGCCAGGACAGAGGGACCAGTGGCTTGATGCAACTTGGACATTCTTCTCTGGCAAGACCTATGCAAAACTAATGAGGCTCCAGATATTTACATTTGCTCCAGTTAATTCTTAGACTTTGGAAACCTTCCCAGAGGTAGAGATATCACCCCCTTTTCTTCCACAGCCATCATATTCTTGCTACCTAGTATCTTTATTAATCCCAACCAACCTCCTCTATTTCCTCCAACCACTGTACCACCAACCAGCCACCCCTGATTGATATCAATACAGCCAGAGATCATAGAAAAGGTTTCAGAGGAACACCAGCAGCTTCATCGCTGGAGAATACCTTTTATACCATAAGCTATCCCAGATGTAACACAGGTACTGTGAACTGTGAAGGTACGAGCACAGGTGCGAAGGTTAGACCTGGATGTCAGCAGATGCAAAGAACATCCTGGGCAACAAAAGGAAGTATTTTGCTGAACCAAGCACATTGTAAATGCAGGACTTAAGGTCAGTCTCATTCCTGTCCTGTCCCCTTTTTAGTACCCTTCCTGGCTGTGTACCCAGCCTGTCTTTGCCGTGCTCCCTCTGTGATGTCTCTTCCCCTGGTAGAGCTCACCCTGTGGTAGCCTGTGTGAAGGTGGAATAACAAAAGCCCTCATATTTAGGGAAAAGCGAGAGATTTTGCTGTGACCTTCCTCCTTGTGACTAAGACAGCAGTACAGCATTTCCTCTGAGGCTTTCATACTGTTCTCTTTGAAACGATTCTTGGCATTTCACCCCTGTCATCAGCAGTAACCCCACAGAGAGGCAGCAAATTGAAACTGCACATACAGAGATTTCCCTCCTTCTTGACATGGGACTGAACAGCGCACAACAAGATCCAAACTGTTTCTCTCCTTTGTCTCTGTTCCCTAACTGCTCTGTTGGACTTGAGGGTGCCCCAAAGGGATTAGCACCCAGGCGTATGGGGTTCAACTGACGTTTTTTCAAATGCCCCCCTCTTCAGCTACCTCCTGCTGCCCTACCACTGGAAACACGGCTCTGAAGGTCACTCCTGGTAGAAGGGACAGCTGGAAGAAGAGAGGAACTCCAGAAATGAGTGCTGGGGAGCCAGGAGTGGTTTTTGTGAGCCATGAGTGGGTGATGCTGCAGTGAACGTGGGATGAGCTGGCTGGGAGCAGCACTGTGGGCAGCAGGGCTGGGCTGCCGGAGGCATCTCGGAGGCTTGCGGGCATGGTGGGAGCAGCACCATGCTGGAAGAACTGCTGAGGGCAAGGAGGAGCTGCAGAAGAGTGTATGCAGAAATGACTGCTCGATGTCTTATTTAAACAGCCCACAGATGGGTTTACCCCAGGAAATTACCTGGTGGTGACAACAGACGTTGACAGCAGGTGAAGCTGAGCCAGGACTGAGCAGGGTAGCTAAAAACAGCAAAGCAGGACAAACAATAGCTTCTAAAACTGTGCCGGACAGTTTGTACCAGTCATGCCTTGCAGTTACACCATATTTAGCTGCAGTTGATACCTGTTGTCATCAAAGGTAAACATTCCTAGGTGAGAAATGAAGGATATATTACTATCTCATTACTGCCAGCTTTTCCAAACACAGTAATGGGCCCCAAAGAAATGTGTGTCTGAAAGGAACAGGCGATGTTTAAAAAACAGTCAGCCAACGCCTTTATTTCACTGGCTCTTTGTACATCCTACTATATAGGACACATCTCGGTATGTCCTATATAGTACATACACTTCTTTCCCTCCCTTTCTCCATCCTACATGATTATAGTCCAGAAGAAAGAAGTATCAACACATTTATGAGATTAACAGGAAGGATATTGTTACATTTAGTTGTGTCAAGAAGCCTACAGAGAATATGAGAAGGGCCTGCCCATCTTTTCTTGAGGGAAGGGGTTTATTCGGTTTTACAGAGAGGCTATAAAATTGGGTGGATCTCCTGTTAAAGAACTCTTGGGGTTTTTTTTCCACTGTGGAGTCATGGAGGCTTTTGTCAATGTGGGGAAGAAAATCACCCCTCTGGCTTCCTCTGCTGAAATTCCTCTTTCTGTCCCAAGACAGTCTGACTGTGGAGCTGCTTCACCGGAAGGGCTGACACAAAAACATCATAACTTTGCAACTTTTCTAACAAAATCTATTGCCTGCCTGAGTTAACAGCAAATGACAACAACTTACTATAGATGACAAAGACGGTCTGTAATGGCAATGTGCAAATATCCCTACGTCAAACTTACTACTGTCACAGAGAGAAAACAAACACTAAAAAGCCAAGTGCTGGAAGGAAAAGGAGGAAGCGATGAACGTATGTGGTGAGCAGAGGGGGAAGGCAGTTGCTGCAGGCCCCCGAGCAGCGGGTCTGTGTACCGAGGAGCACCCAGCCTTGCCACACACACAACCCACAGGCAGCCTTCAGCCCCTGTGCACACCAGCCCTAGGGACACCGTGCTCCCTGGAGAGCAACGCCCCTATTTCTCCACGGCAGGATCTTTTCACTATCCCTTTTCATTTAGCCAGGACACCATGATTGCAGATTCGCCCGGTGCAGACAGCAGGGTAAGTTGTTGCACCACTAGCAATGGTCTTACACGCCGGGGCCCTGGGAGGCATGTGGAGCCATCCCAATACATGCCACCTCTAATCCAGCTGGTAGGTCTTGATCCCAGGGCTTCCCCTTGCCACACCAGTTCATTTTACAAACCAGTAAAATTCCCTTCTCTGTGAAGCACACAAAGATCTAACAACACTTAGGGGGATTTATTTATTGTGCTTTACTCAAGGAAACTGGGTCTAAAGCAAGCCTTTTCCATTTTACTATTTCTCTAATTTCTGCAGTTAAATTGGGAAAAGTCCATCTGAGCGTCTCTTACAGACTCCCAGTGTCCCTGGCCTCCAGAGCCTGGGAGCTCCCCTCTCCTGCTGTGGGCTGGTGAACCATGCCACAATAAAAGCTGCTTGCTGAAGGATTCCAGGCTCTCCTGCACCACCAACCCTCTTTGACCCCCTGGCAGCCCCTGTCCCCGAGTTTCCCACCAGCAGACAGCTGACCTGATGAACAAAGCCTGAGGCTTTCTTTCCATATGCGCTCTTAGGTGCTTTGAGTTCCTGTTTGCTGGCTATACGCATCCTTTGTCCCAAAAGCCAGCTTCCTTTGGGACACAAAGGGATTTCACTGTCTATCACACATCAACATGCAGAGAAGGGAGCTCGTAGCTGCTCGCCTCATAGCTGCATGCAAAGGAGAAGCTGGCAGCTAAATGCAGCTGGAAGATGAGGCTGCAATCCCAGGGACCACATATCTGGAAAATTTCTTTTCTGTCATAAAGGCCAAAGATAATACAACAAGGAGCTTTCTTCTCCAGTTGACACTGGGACAGGCCCTGGCCCTCCCAGGCAGTGTTGGGACATGGGGATGATGGGGTCCATGGCTCCAGCACGATATCAGCCTTAGGAGCACACTGTTGCATGAAACAATTCCACGAGGCATTGGCAGTGGGCACAAGAAATCACTCTGAGACAGTGAGAGAGCTTGGTTGGACTACACTGTTTGGGAGGTGAACTAGAGCAGTGAAGGAGGCTATGCCTCAGCTGTAATGTCTACCTCCTCCAAGGAGAATAAAGTTGCTGATTCTGCCAGGAAAAAGGACGGGTCAATTTTCTGCTTTTCCTTGTGAAGCACTTCAAGAACACGGCTTCTCATGCTCCAGTCACGAGGCCGAGGCACTGTCCTTAGCACTGCATCCCCAGCCTGCACTAAACACAATTTCAGCCCAATGCACTGTTTTCATGCCAGTAGGCAGAGTTCAATCCACTGCTGCTAGGAGGGTGCTGAGCCCCTGCAAGACAGAATACCAGGAGAGAGGGTCCTAGAGTAAGCAAGGCTGCTGCCCCTTGAATGTGGGTCATTCAAAGCTCTGCAAAGTTAGCATAGCATCAGCCTTCACTTGTCCTACCTTGCCAAGGGTGACAACTATCCAGAGCCTGAGACAGGGACTGAGCTATAAAATCAAATTCAATCTACCTACAACTATGCCAAAATAAGGAGGGAAACCAATGCAGCGATGTTTCCAGCTCAGCCGCTGCCCTGCGAATGCCCCAGGGGAGCTGCAGGCAGGCTGGCACTGCTTGGCAGAGGAAAGAATAAACCTCTGGGGTCCTTCCCCATAGCTCTTCTGGTATAGCTGATCGCTTAGAAATAAAAACCTCCGGGAAGGACCTGTGTTACCTGGTCAGAAACTGACTGTGATGGTGGAAAAATAATCACCGAGTGTATCCCAACCCCAGGTCTAGACCTGCTGTGCTCAAGCTTCTTGTTCCTGCTGCAATCATGTTCACACTTAGCAGTCAAAACAGGAAAATACCAAGGGTCCAATTTTCTAAATACTGGAAAATAAAACTACTAATTATTTCAAGAGGTAAGTACCACTCCACTTGCACGCATGTTTCAGAGCGTAATTTCTGTATCGTGGGAGAACAGCACCACAAACATCCTCCCACAGTTGCTCCCTGCCCCTCAGCGCTGGCGGATTCAGGGCACACAAATGCTCTGCGTCGCACTGATGAAATGGCTGAATGATGATTGGGGAGGAGGGGGGGACACTCTGGCAATTTGCATCTCTCTAGAGGCAGGGAAGGCAATTACAGCACTTTGTCAGGCCTCGCCTGGCTTCTTGAGTAGTGTGGTGCCACAGGTTAGGCTATTTTGTATCTCAGTCAGGAACTCTGTCTGATGAGGCTTAGGGAGCAAGGACCAGGGATGGACTCCGCAGGCACCACCTGAGACCCTTCCAATGTTTCTCAGGTCTTTTCTGAATATAGGAATGAGAACTAGAGATCAGTAAATGCCCAGAATACCAATTATACCAAGGGCTCCAGCAAGTTTCTCAGAAGAATATTTTGATTCTTGTGCTGTTGAACCAGGGGCTCGGTGACATGGGGAGTGATGGCTAGTGGCCTTCCTGCTTCAGCAGGGCATGGCTTTGCTGGGTGTATGGGACTTGGAGCTGCTCACAGCCACGACTTCATGTCCTTCTACCCACCCAGGGCAAGGAGGGATTGCAGTCACGCTTCCTGCAGCTTCAAACTTGCTGAGGTGGGAGAAGTCTGGTTTCCATAGCTCACACTGTCCCCGGGACTATCTAAGAGGAAATGCTGGGACAGGGCTAATAAAGCACCAGATCTGTTGAGGATCATCATCTCCTAGAAGCTGTCCTTGGAACAGCTGGCCATCATTACTCAACTCACCAGCATCCAGGAGGTAATGGTGTCACTGGTGCACCACAAGTGCACCATATATAACAAGCCACATATATAACAAGCCACACAGAGGCTGCAGAGCAGCTGTACAGCATCTCCCGTGCCCTCCTTCGCACATACCTCAGGAATTTGTTCAGGTCGCCATGCTTCATGTACTCAAAGACCATGATGAGCGGGTCACCGTCACCACACACGCCGTAAAACTTGACGATGTGCTCGTGCTGCAGGTTGGTGAGCAGCTCTGCCTCCCTCTGGAAATCCTTGCGGGCTGCCAAGGTGGGGTCTTTCAGCGCCTGAAAGAAGGGACACAAATACGCACAGGGTGGGCTCAAGTCAGGGCAAAGCCAGAACAAACGGGCTGCAGCATTGCAGAAGAACTGATAAGGAAAAGAGGGAAGAGGAACCACTGCCACCACTTCCACCAGTTGCACTGGGAAGGCTGGTGGTAGGTGCTGGTGGCACCACCTCAGCATTTCGTTCATGTCATTACCAGCCCAGCAGATTCCCCAACTCATCTCCCAGGCAGCAGCAAACATGCCTCAGAGGGTAATAGCTTCCAATTATTCCCAGCTTGGACAGGATTTGTACTGGTGACCTAGGGGTGAATGGCTTCATATCTTATTATTATTAAATTCCTGAGCCAGCCAGTCCTTGCTATCTGTCTTTTATTTTGAAATAGCTGACTACACTGCCTTTATTCAGAAGATGGATTTGCCTGGCTGTGCAGTTATTGTGTGGATTTTTCAAACTGCCTCTGAAGAAGGACACTGTCAAGTCTTTTCTCATAATTTTTAAAATCATGTTTTTATTCCCTGCTGTTTATAACAGCTCCCCTGGCAGACTGATGCTGAAATCGGTATCCTTATTGAGGATATCTCATCTTCCACATTTGAGCACACCACTTTGCCGTTGCAGGGGAGCTTGCAGGCTCCAGGCTGTGGACCGGCCCGACGTCACAGGGTTGCTATGAAGATATCGCTGTGGGTGCAGCCGGCGATCGGGGAGACTTCCCTAGGGTTGGACTCTGGCTCGTCCATGCGTTATTGTGCAGTTGCATCGGAGAGCTAGTTTGAAAGCAGCATGTTGTCATCCCAGGGTATTGAGGGATGGCACTCAGTAAAATAGTTGAAGTCCAGAACATTTGATGAGATGGGATGGCCAGCAGAATCAGCACGGTCTTTGAAAACATTTAAGGAAATGAAGAAGCAATTCTGGGTTTATGTTGCTGCGTGTCGGTTACATTCTCCGCATCCTCCACATGCCAGGACTGTTTAGTCCCAGTTCTGGCTTTAATTGTGCAGCCTAACAGGAGTCGAAAAGGATTCAAGACAACTTGTTCCAGTTACGCCCAGATTCAATCTGTTGTGCACGGGTTCCCCCTCAGTGGTGGGGGACACCAGGTGGCTCTCCCCTTACCTACACACAAATACACCTGCCCCTTTTTCCTCGTGCCTTGAATCTCCCCATGCGGACAGGAGAGGTGGCATCAGCAGGTGCAGGCTCCAATTTATGTGCAAAAAGAGATGTTCAGCATCAGGAAGCTGTGCAGAGAGGAAGGGGCTGAGCACGCTGCTAGCGCACCCCCAGCTGGTCCCCGGCACTGCTGGGTGCAATGCCAGGCACGGCGGAGCAGTGAGTCTTCCAGCGCAGATGCTTTTCCCCTTGGAGCAGATCTGCTCTGAGGTTTTCACCCAAGCCTTAGGACACTGCCTCATCTCCTTCTTCTGCCCCCAAACTGCCAGTCACATGGCATAATTATATTTTAATGCTATGTCCTCTGGGATAGCTTGACTAGAGATATTTAGATGGATGTTAGCTACACGGTGCAGATGGCAAAGCATCCATCCTTATCTCAGGCACACTATTACTTTTAGTCATTTAGTATCTTCATAATGTAGATGCTACCCTATTTTTCCCCAGGAAAGCAGTCCCCTCCCCCATCACTCCTTTCTCCCCCTTTTTCCTGTGGCTGCATGTAATATTTCAAGCTGCAGTGAGTTTAAGTTTCCTCTCCTTCACACACAATCATTTCTACAAGGTGCTAGGACTGTAAGTTTGTAAATATCACACACACACACACAAAATATTAAAAAAACGACATTACTAAGGTTGCACAGCCAAGCATTTAAAAATGAGGGAAAGGGGAGCTGGAAGTGGTAGAACAAGGACAGAAAACTAGGGCCGGAGGAAGAGAAGGGATACTTCAGCAAAACCACTGAAATGCCTCTCCTAGGAAGGTTTGGGGTGCATTGTATCTGTGCCTCCATCACACAATTCCTGCGCGACATCTGGCAAGACACTTGGCATCTGCAGGTTGCAGCTGTTGTCACGAAGTGTCAGTTGTTCCAACATTACCTGGGACATCCCCTCTCACGCGGCACCAGGGCCAGGTCTGCACAAGCGCCACGTGTTTATTGCTGCAGCACAGTTCAATGTGAGTCTGCTACCTGCTGTCCGTAGGGCTGGAAAGGCAGGTCAGTCACTCCATTCTCCACCTAAGTGGATCCTTTCAGCTCAGTTTCCCTGCTTCTCCATCTGCCCTCTGCAAAACGGGGATGGTGCAACCCCAGTACCTTGCTGGGAGGCTGTGAAAATGAGCGCGCTCACATCTCAGGAGCTCTCATACACAGGACTGATCATCACAATGGAGCAGCCCATAGAGAAACGAAAAATCTGTGTTCAGAGGACATGCCCTGAATACCAGCTCCTCCAGCATTTCTAGTACTTGACTTTGTAACCTCAACACTCTTTGCTGAACATAGTTTTCGTGCATTTCTTAAGATGTTTTTAGAAGCAAGCTGAATAAAACAGGAAGCTTGTCCATGCCATCACATCAAAACTCAGCTTATCTGCGGGGCTGCAACCTTTAGATGCGCTGAAAATCTGAGTCCATTTAACTAACACAGCCACTTTCTTTGGCCCTGGGAGGGAGTCCCTGAGAGCAGAGCAGAGGCAGACTTTGGGCTGCAGACTCAGCTGCCTTCACCAGCGTGTCCTGCTGCTGCCCTGAGCTGCAGAGACCGGGGAGGTAGTTCTCAGCCTCCATAGGGAGCATGAGATTTTCAGGAAATGCAGCCAAATCTCAACTTAAGGTGTAAACCCTTTGGTTTTTGCCTGCCCCGCCCCGCCCCCCCCCCCCGATTTATAATGTGGCCCAAATTAGAGGGATTTTTTTCCTGCCCCTTTCTCAGAGCTGGCAAGAAGCCAGATTTCAAGGCCCTGCTCCAAAGCTGGATCTGTATGATCTTGCAGGATGAAAGGCACTCTGGAGACGCAAGCTCATAGTAGCAATTAACAGAAACAAGTTTGGATGCTGTTTCTGCCTACATGCAAATGAAACTCCGAAGAGACTTGAGAGACAGGATCACATAAGGGATGGCTGACACTGATAGGCAAGTACCAGCCATGTAATCAGGCAATTAATCATATGGGTAGCTGTGCTAGCTCGGCTTTAACCAGTCTCAAGGTGAAAGGTGCAATCCTGCAGTTCATGGCCAGAGCATAAGGGGGCAAATGAGCTAAAAAAAGGCTTGAACTGTCAATGATTAAAACAACTCTCAAGGAACTCGATGTCTCCAGCATCCTGGAGGGTGCTGGAACCTTTCTCCTTGTAAAGCACCAGTTCAAATGCAGATCTTCTTCCAAGGAGTCAGGAGGCATCTATTAATTCCCAGGGATTAGACTATGCATGTCTGCCAACTGGTGCCACTTGCGAGGAGAGCCCATTTCTGCACTGAGTGGTGTCCTCAGCCTAGAGCCACACTGATGGGGCACAGCTCACATGAGGACCCTCACAGGGATGCAAACAGCACAGCAGAAGCCAAGCTGAATTTGTATTGGCTCAAAATCACCAAAACAGGAGGAATTTGTGGCTAAGCAAGCAGGAGCTGAGTGCAGCCAAGCCGAGTTGCTTTGCCCATCTTGCAGCAAATTGATCCCAGCAAATTGGTTAGTTGTGCTTAGCTTTTAAGTGCTCGTTTTTGCTGAGGCCCTTTCTTGTTTCAGCTTCTGCATTTTCCACAAAGGAATAAAATTCATAAAGAGAACGGCCCTGGTCCCTCATGGAGGAAAGTGGACTCCACGCTGTGCTGCTGTAGCTGCATGGGAGCTTACAGCTTCCAGACCAGTTTCTCCTCCCTGTCTGTCTCCTGGTCGTGTCGGCAGGAAAAGAGGCTTTGGCATTGGCGAGAATAGACAACCTTGAAGCGAAACGCTGAAACTTTGCGTGACTAAGTGGATTTACCACAATCTCCGGCTTCAGATAAATTTCCACCCCTGGCCCCCAGCCCTCCCCTGCTTCCCTTTCCCACGAAGGCTCATCCAGCCTTGCTTGGCCGGCCAGCCCCTGCTCTACTCTCTGGAATTCGCCCTTGGGATTTACCTTCACTGCCACCAGCATTTTGTCGTTGGTGGGGCTGAGGTTGTAACACTCGGCCAAGAACACCTTCCCAAAGGCACCTTCTCCCAGTTCCCTCTTCAAAACGATGTCTCTCCTCTTAATATGCTGGACATCTGTTGGAGGGAGGGGAGGAAGAGGGAGAGAGTTGAGGGAAGAATGAATCAGGGTTAATTCAGGGAATGGAAAACAACTAATTCAATTTTCTAGCAAGCTGCAAAGGATCTGAAATTGCTTTGCAAAAATATCTACAGGGACCTTTTTACCCACCCACGGAATGCAGCCATCTCTGGGATGGAGCTCGTCTCATGCAAAACATCTGGGAGGAAAGTATTTGAGGTTTATCATGTTCTCACTACAAGCTCGCGGCAAGCTTGTCCTCAGGGAGAGGAACCTTTGGGGCAAAATCTGCTACAAAGACCTGAATCTCTTTGGAATGATCCTGGAAATAATTCATCTCCTGTGAGGCGTAGCAAAGGTCACATACTTCCGATGCCAGGCCAGGAAAGATTAGAAGGTCCTGTTGAGTTTTGCATTTCAGTCGGGATCACTCCAAACTGAAACTCAGGCAGATTTTTGAGGCTGAACTTTGGCAAGTCAAAGCGTTCCCAAGGGGAGGAGGACCACTGACCTCCATGCACCTTAGGGCACAGGCAGGATCCAGTTGGAATCACCGAGCGCTGCCCCAGCAAGACCCTGACCCTGCAGCCACCTCCTACACCACTGTTCCCTCAGAAACAAGGTCATCCCAGGATAAAGTCACTGGCACAACAGACAAACTGAACCTATTAGTTTCAATGATCCTTCCCACTGACATTTAGGATGGCGAGGACTGACAGAGAATAGCAACCGAGGTTTCAGGAAGAATCAAAAGAGCAATAGCTATTAATTTAACAAAGGTACAGAGGCCTATGAAGATTGGTCCGCTCAGCTAAGAGGGTCATTCAAAAGGGTTAGATCTGCCCAGGTACTAGGCACCTACAAGGGTGGATGAGCGACTAGCAGGATATCCACAAATGCTGCACCATGATTAAATGCCACTTGTCGCTGGGAGAGCTTAGGGGTCTCCATATTCTCTTTTGGGGACAACACTAGGGCACAGCTACTTGCTGCCAAATCTCCAAAAACATTTCTGGTGTCACAGCACCCATACAGCTCCTCTGGCAATACAAAGAGGCTTTTTTTAATACCTGCAATGAACTATGGAAGCATTCAGAGATGCACAGCCACCGTAGCACTTTCTGGAGGCACAGTGCCCAAAACTTTGTCTCTCTAAACTGCCCTTTGCTAGAACTTACTGCCTCCCTTGAGAACTGTGGTAGCACAGACCACCCCCAGCTTCAGCCTGATGGTCATGGCAGGGCAGTGAGAGCTACACACTCTTCTCCAGTGCTTGGTGAGCAAAAGCTGATGCATCAGAAGTCTCCTCAAGAAGAGGCATTAGATGGGACAGTGCACTCTTTCCACTCCTACTCTGGGGCAATTATAACTTGGCCTTGCGTCTGTTTGCTCACAAACTGGACAGCTTTTGAGCCTTTCCCATCTCTTCCACGTGCCACAGGAGCTGTACAGGTATGCACCCCTTAGCTCAGATGCATTTCCCTCGGGGCACTGCAGATGGAGTGGTGGACGGAGTGATGGAGTACAGGTGGACGTGACCAACACCGGGTTTCAAACTGGCTGCAGGGAAGCATCACTGACAGCAATCACAATCTGTCACCAGCTCCTGCCACCCAGGTGTCTGAGGAGGCACCTGTATGGACCCGAGGGACCGTATGCTCCACAGCAACATAGGTACCACTTAATGCATCAAAAAGCCAATGGATTGGAAGACTATCATACAATTAAGCTTTTTAATCAGCAGCTCACAGGCAGGTTTCAGAAGCTGCCATCTCTGGCCCTTTTGCTTGTTTGGGAAGATGGATGCTGCGAGATTGCATAAGCAATGGGCCTTGTAATGAATGATGCCTCTATAGAGAATTCCCGTTGACCTTTTCATTAATTGTTCAATAGACTGAAAACTGTTAGTTACCAATATTAATATTAGTAACATTAAGGCACAGGATGGTAGGCACGTCCAAAATTACTTTGGTTTTAAATCTGCAGTGACAGCCAGGGAGAACAAATCACATGTGGATTTTGTCTTCTCTACCTGGTTTAGTTGAGTGTTTAAGGAGTACCTTGAGAAATCTGAAATATTATGTGTTGAAATGTTAAGTGATGCACTTGGGTGAGGAAAGTCCTAATCTAAGAAAAGCTCAAATGGCACCAATTTACTTAATAGAGTAGAGGAAAAGGGGTTTTTCCTCTTTCTCTTGGCAAGCGTTTCTATAGCACTCACCACTACAGTACCTAGGATTTACTGTATTGACAAACCATGTATTTGCATTCTTGGTCTCCTGAATAGCAGCAGTCAAGAAAGCTGCGGGGAAATGATCTAGTATTAAGAGGAGTCAAAGGACACTTTAAAAAACTGAGAATCCCAACAGAAATGAAGCAATTGCAATCTGATTGCTCCATTTGGTGTGAGACAAAGTTAAAAACGAAACGGGCTCAGAATAACCAGCAATACTGTTTGACATTATTTACACTTCTGATGAGTTAAGAGGTAACACCCTTACGAGAACTGAAGCAAACCTCTCTTTCTGAACTCCCCAGGCTCTTGCCCAAAATTTTCAGCTCACAATTTTTCCTCCCAACATCTTAATAACTGGTCAGACGTTTCTGAGAGCTGGCATCCAGACTGTGTAATTATGTCTACATTATTAAAGTAATATCCCATCTGTCTTCAAGATCAGATTTTGCAGCAAGTTGTTAGGGTCACCTGAGAAGCTTCAGGGAAAATTTATATGAAGAACTAAAGGAGACATTGTGGCAGACAGAGTTGAACCGAGGGAGGAGCAATCCTTTTGCGGTAGTGGACTCACATAGCACTGCTGGATTTAAAGTAAACGTGGATGTTTATAAAAAGAAAAGGTTCGTGAAGTTAAGCAGTTTGACAGCAACTGGACAATCTTAATGTAGAGTCAGAAAAGTACTTTTGCTGATCACAATTTCTCTCAACCTCAAATGGCTATAAATTTTGCTTCACAGTATTTTAGGCACAAATGGAATAATAAGTGAGTTATAATAAATTGCTTTTTCACACGCTATAGGCCTAAAATACTGAAGTTTACATCAAGTTCTTCCATTCACAGTGAGATCAGCACTACGATTAATTCTACATTACTATTAAATATGGGTTTTAAACACAAAGCAATGACAAACCGCCCTGGCGCTCTGCGGATGGCTGTGTTATTGTGCTAACCTTGCATCTCTTCCCTCATCTGTCCTGGCTGTAACTCATAAGGAAGGCCGAGTAGCCATGAAAGATGCTGTGCTGCAAGGGCACTTGGGAGGTTCATCTGCATAAATCTGTTTACCTCCTCCTGGAGAAAGCTGAGCCCTGTCTGATAAACAGCTGGTGTTTATTTGTTTTAGGCAGGCGGTGGTATGCTAATCTGTCTCGGCTGTGTTGCAGTCAGCCCTGCCGACAAGGTGTATGCAAAATGTCTTCCCATAAGTGCCACTCTTTTTTTTTTTTTTTTTTCTCCCCCCTGTACCATTAACTTATAAAAACAAGCCAACAAGATAATTCAAAAGAAGAACCCATGCAGGAACCACAGCAAGACCTGACAAGAAAATAACCAGACTTGACTGCATGATGGGAACTCATTCAAGACCATGGTCTATCTACAGGAAGGATGTGAACACACAACACTGAAGTAATTCCAGTTTTAAATTAAACATCTTGCAGTCCTTGTTTTGAGATTACTATGTTGTTGCATGACGCAGAAGGAGAGCTGGGCAGATTCCCCACCTTCCTTCTTGTCCATCAAGGTTTAACGCACGGAGAACACGTTTCAAACTCTTGCCTTCACTGCTGTTCTGAACAACACATGAACCACATCAGAAAACACCTGACCTGCAGCTGGCTGGAAATGCCCCGTGACTTCAGTTCAACGATGGCAGCATGTGGATAAGCTAGAGCATTAACCAGAGGGTAAGGCTGGGACACTGCATTCACAAATTGTCTCCAGAGCAGAAAGCTTTCCTTTGCTCTAGAACAGCCAAGGCAAAAGGGTTGTGGCTCTGGATCTGCAATAGGATCTTACCTAACCTCCTCTGAACATTTTGCAGGATGGCTGATTTGATCTGTGCTTAAAGTGCACTTAGAAAAGTGGCTGTATAAAAACAGCAACTTCTTCCTCCCCGTGTTCACTCCCATGTGTCCCTTAGTCATGCCTGCTCCTCTCCTTGACACAAACATATTCTAGTTTGCTAACCCTGCGAACCCAGCACAGCCATCAGATACAAGGGAAGCAGAAGAGGGAACAAGATTAATTCTGCTTTCCTCATACATCAATCTACCATGTCCTGATGGGTCACTTCTGCACTGGCCCATGGGACAGAGCCTGGAAAAGCCACAACTTTTTTTGCTTAAATCACTGATTCAATGACTCTTCACCCATCTTTTACACTCATCTTGCAGAATGTCTCTTGCTTGTGACAAGGTCAAGGCAGAAAAAGAACCTCACTCAACCTCCAGATTCTAAGTAGAGCATATAGGGGTTGTAACAGACTGTGTGCAATGAAAACATCCTTTTTCTAATAACCACCACATTTCCATCACATGAGCAGAAATCAGGAAGCTGCATGGGTACATTTCATGAATCTAATTTTCTAATTATTATCTCATTTCCAAATCAGTCCTTGGGGGTCAGATGAAGAAGGGATGGGTTCAGTGACACTGCAAATTCTGCATTTCAGATTCCCATCACAGCCAGCATCCTTAAAACCATGGTTTGATAATACTTTTGAAACCTGGATGCGCATGATTGTGTTTGGACACAGATGACTACAGTGGGAGGTAAATGGACAAATCAAACTCCAAACAGAGTAAACCATCAGCAGCACCAGTACTTAAGTTACAGCAAAATGCAAAACTACTTCTGAAGCGAAATCATTTACACCAGGTCTGAAATTAATTCCTCACATCTCCTTCTTTCAAACTCCCAAACAGCGGTCTGTCTGATGGCTGTATTTCTAGCAGGTTTCCTGTCCTTAGACTCTCAATTCACAAACAACATGTAGCTCACTGGGGAAACAGCGCAATTTTAGAAATTTCTCCTTTTACTTTTGCCATCCTCTTTATCAGCAGCTTTCTCTTCTAGACTAGAAAAGACCAGTATCAATTTTCTATCAGTTTCTTCTTTTCCTCCAAACACGTGGCCCTGTTTTCCCTAGAGGTACGTCCTTTCCTGCACCTCTCCATCAGCAGCTCCTCCCTCCCTTAGCTTTGTCACGTCATGCCATTTCTTCTCTCTTTTTCTTCTCTATGTCTTACCTCTCTTGTTGTTCAATCCCTGTTTTAAAAATGACTTCTTTTAGATGTGTTTCTAGGGTATCCTGATTTGAGTCTGATCCTGGGCTTTTTGTGATAATGGCCTTGACTTTCATAAGCTTCTAAAGCCTCATTTGCATCAACAGCACTATAAAAATGATAACAACAATGACATTTTTCAGTAGTGGCTGAGTCATTTGCTGTAACAACTAATTTATGCCAAAGAATTGTCTCTTTTCTTTATACATAAGCTGTCCACAAAAAGGTAGCAAAGTTCTCAGTTAGTCAATATGATTCATTCACTTCTTTCCTGACTCACTGCTAAAATAATTCTTAAGAACAAACCCTGCGTAGCTTCCCTGCTCCATGACAATTAAAATCAAATAAACAAAGCTTACAATTTACACTGGAAATCTCGTCATTAAGACATGTAACTACCAAACACAGTGCTTTTCATGTCAGGCAGTCAATTGCAACTTGGATGTCAACCAAACGTATTGATGAGTTACCCAATGTACCTGATCAGAGCAAAGTGTGCAGATCAGGTAGGACCAGATCAAAAAGCTTTGCTGCTGGAGGGCTGATAAGTCATTCTCTCACAGACTTGTCTCATATTGAGAGAAGATAATGCATAGGCTAGCTGCACAGAGTCTGAGTCTCCCTCCTGGCCTGGTGCAAATCCATCAAAGTCAATGAAGGATATTGATTTCAATCATGGACTGCTGTGAAGCACACATAAACAAAGGGAGAATCAGTCCCACATCATTTTAAAAAATGAAGACATAAACAGGCTGTTTCTTATCTCCATATGGACTCCGAGTAGGTAGCCCTCCACTTCGTGTGGCTTCTCTCCCACCTCTGACATGAGCCACCTCTGGGAAAAGGCATGGATACACGCTTTGGCAGCTCGGCACTGTGCCCAGATGCTGGTTCTTTGCCAAGTTCCTCTGTTAAGGCACCCTTCAAGGACTCAGATTCAAAAGAGTCATGATTATAAGCACCAAGCAGTTCTGACAGTCCTTTCAAAAAGGTCCCAAAACATGGAGGTTTATGTAAAGCATATCTGAATCTCTGGGAACGTGGTGGAGCAGGCACAGTCCTTGGATGAGCCACCTGGACTCCAACATATGAGTGCACCAAGGTCCTTCTCACCCCCTTCCCTGCGAGCCCTGTGGACAAGACTACCTTGCTCAGACCTTTCTCTTCACTTTGAGGGTGGTATTTCAGTCTTACTAATTCTGCATGACAGCTCTCATAGCCATTTGTGTGTGTCCACACAGCAAAAATATACAGAGACTTTCTCACATCTTCCATCCATCTCTCCTTTGGCCTTGATGGAAACAACCTGAAATGCAAACCATGCTCTCCCTTTTACTGTGTTACCCCTCTCTTTGCATCCCTTCTCAGGCTTTTCAGTCTCCAGCAAACCAATATATGTCATTGGCTTCACAGCCTCTCTTCAAACTTCTTCTCACCTCTTGTGCCTTACCAAGATGCTGGCAACTTGCTTCCAGGCAGCCCCTGGTGCCTGACTGTATATTACATTATCAAACAATTATGATCATACTCCTTCATAAAGACCTTAAAAGACAACTACTTTATGTTTTCACAGTTCTTTGCATTTTCTTAGCATCTCCTTCATTCCTTGGGAGCAGCTGCAATGCATGAGTGCAGCTCCCAGACATGAAGGAGGCATTATTGCCCAGCTGACCCAGCAGACCTGGAGCTAATGTACTACATGCTGCTAAATGGACCTTGGTAAAAAATAGCAAGCCTTGGCGTATTTGGCTGGACAATCTGGGCTAAAAAAAATTATCCAAGAATACCAGTCTGCACCAGGAGCTGGCATTCAGTGTAATCAAGCTCAAGAAAATAGGAAAACAGAAGAGCAACCTCTGCAAGCCAGATCTCCAATGCTTTGAAAATACCTTACAACAATCACTTCCAAGCATACCTCTAGCAATCAGGACATCATCAGCTCCTCTGGTTTTTGTTGCAATAGCAGGTGGAGAGAAAGCCCTGATCCAAAGGGCTGCCTTTCAGTTGTCAGCTAGCTCCAGCCAGCCTCCGTTCGAGCGAGAGCCGTGTTTCTGCCAAACAGCCCTCAAGCTCCACGGAGTGGTTTGATTAGCAGCACGGAGCGACGGGATTAGCACCCGCTGAGCTGCCGTAAACTTGAGCTGCTGCATCTCCACTGCAGCACCAGCTCTGATATCAGCCACACAGCAATCACCAACAACACCACATACAGTGCTCTCGGAGCTAAAGGGAAGTGTAGAGGGAGTGCGTGTGTGTGCGTGCGTAAAGGAGCTGACAGAAAGGCAAAGCGCAATCAGCCCTTAAACCAACAGCTCGTCAGATGCAAGCCCAGAGCTTGCCGCACTCCCCCACCGCACCACACTGAAAGCCATTTGGAAGCAGATGACACACCTGCGAAGTTTAAACCCAAACCAAAGCAAACTCTCATTTTCTTCATGAAAAAATTCTGAAAAACAATAATGTTAGAACATGCTTGGCACCACCCCACAAACACTTTCTAAGCAAAAACTTCTATCCCAGCCTAAACTGCCTGATAGTTCTATAAAAACAAAACACGACTTCAAGCTTTTCTGATCCATTTCAGTCCCATAAATCTGAGTACTAACCACTTAGTAATTATTTTATGAAAAGAGCAATATAAAGTGTCCCATGGCTACTGGGTGCTGAGGAGTCTCGGCTGGGATGCACAAAACCACACAGTTCTGCAGAATGAACAGCGTCCTGGGGAGATCCCAAAGCAAAGAAGCTACAGCAAGAGGAAGGCTCCTGCGCATCACCTCCAGCAAATGTTCAACAATGGTTATAGCCACAAAGAAAGGAAGGCTCCAGAACCTGGGCCTCACACAGCAGCTGGCTCTAGACTTTAAGACAGCATCCACCTCCTCTTTCTGCAGATCTGTGACTTACTGAAATTACTCAAGCAAGAGCTCACCATATCAACAGCACCCTTTGCTGATCCAACAAGGCAAATCCTTTCACCTGTGTTGTTGTCAATGGTTAAAATGTTCTTTAGTATGGAGAACTAGAAGACTTCCCCCCAAAAACTGTGATGCTTGCAAGGCTCCCTGCAGCTGCTGGGGTCAGGGTTAGGGAACAGGCAGGCAGCTGTCAGCGGGTTCCCAGCTGTGCCCTAACCCAGTGTCTGCCTCTGCCCATCCTGCTTGTGCCCACGGCACATGTCACGATCCCCTCAGGTTAGGACACCCTGGTCCCCCTTGCTGCTGTCACCTCTACAAAGCCTGCATGCAGGTTTGACCCCACGCCTGCTCATGCCTCTGTATGCACCAACTCCTCCTTAACTGGCTCCCAGGGGAACGCAAAACACTGCTGATGGGACCAAAACCTTATTAACATTCCAGACAAAAGACATAAAAACCAACCAATGATTCCCACCATCTCCTGCGCCATCTCAAATAATTCCTGGCTGACACCAGGCTGCAAAGCCAAACTGCCTCTCCAGCTTCAGCAGTCTGCCTCCTTAGATATCCAGCACCAACCTCACATCCCGAGAGGATAGATGGGCTGTGCTTTTTGTATGTAACGCTTAACTACACAGCTGGACTGTTCTGAGGAGGAAGACTAAGCCCACCAGGAGACAGCTAGAGATGGGACCAGAGTGGGCTGCAGATGCCTTTGCATTGCATGAAATGCCCAAGAGCCCCCTGGCAATATATCATAAAAGGGACCTTACACAAAGCATCGTCCTCACCAGCTCACTAGTACACTCCAGCAGCTCTTGGAAACAGGGACCAGGATTCTTGGCAGGGTGGGAGGAAAAGGGAAAGAGAGAGGGAAAGGGAGTCTTTCTGGTGGACGGGTTTTCTTTCCACCAGCCAGGCCCCTAGGTCCCCTGCTGCCAAAGCACTCAGAATAAAACATTAATTCAATACCACACATTTAATTACACATTATTTGAAAGTGAATTTATTTAACAGAGGAAAATAGTCTTCAGAGAGCATCTGCCTCCCTCAGACTCATGCGTCTGCAGGGAGGGGGCCTGGAGAGGAGATAGGAGGAATAATGGTTTGTTTTACATCAGCAGCTATTGCTGTTCAGTTCATCCCTTCAAAAGGGGAGATTTTAAAGAGATAGAGTTGTGTTTTGCAGGAACTTACCGGCTGATTTGATTTTCCAGCTAGTTTTCACTTGATTGGAAAGCACTGCTGCAGACAGATATCACTTGTCTTTCTTTTTTATTATTTTTCCGAGGGAAGGAAGGGATTACTGGTGGAGGGATGGAGGAGGATTGGCTGCCCCTCGAGGGACCACGCAATAGTCAGATTTCAGGCTTAAGGCTTTAACAACACAGTAATCAGACACTTAACAGCATCCTATTGCTGAGATGGATAACCACAAGAAAGCTGGAAGCGACCAAGTCTCAGCAGCAGCCTCGCAGCTTTGAGACTGTCTCCCAGCAGGAACGCAGAGGCTTACCTTCTGCCCCCGAGGTCTCGGAGCCTCTTGGCTATCGGCTCCCCCAGCCTGCGAGTTCACTGGCATGGCTCTGCCTGCTCCAGCGGGCCCAGAAGCCCGGCAGCGCCTGCTTTCAGGCAGCATTGAGCCTCCTATTTCCCCAGTCCAAGCTTCACTGCAGAGAGATGGGGACCGACTCCAGCACCTGGCACAGGCAGCAGCCCCTCCTTGGCTGCGTGTGAACCATGCTGAGCTGCCGCAAGGCCAGAAAAGAGCTGCTGGGTCCTTTGTAGGAAGCAGTTTCCTCTCAGTAAACTCAGCCTGAGCTTTTGCCTTTGCTGTCCTCTGGGTTTTGGCACCCCTGCAATGTCCCAGCAGGAAGATGTCACTCAGGGCTGAGTTAATTGGTTCACACCATGACACGAGCCTTCTTTCTCCCAACCCTCATCCCTGTGCTGGGTCTTCCTCCCACCGCTTAATTTGGAAGCAGCACCCAAAAACGCTTTCATCTTTGCAACAGCCTTGATTAGGCTGCATCCCCCACCTGGAGTGACAGGCAGACATGAAAGTGTGCCGTGCAGCACTGCTGCTAGCACCCAGCGCTCCCTCCCACAGGTAACAGGAGAGCTCAGCCCAGCTAATACTTACCCCCACAGCAGCTCCCACGTCCATGTCCCCACGTCCCCATGTCCCATGGTCAATCTATTGCCCTTTCTGGCCTCACCAGCCAGATCCTGCTGGTGCCATCCTGGTCCAAGCAGTCAACCTCAGAGCCATGCTGCAGTTTGGTTGCACACCCAGGCAGATATTGCAGCACTGGGTTCAGGTCACAGTGTTAAGCTTTTCCTCGAAGTTTTGAGGATTCAGGAGGATTTGATACTACTGTTTGAATGTTCAGTCTCTGGCCTGATCCATGGTTTGAAGGATCTGGCCACAAGCGTATGCTGCTTCTGCCTAGTCTGGCTCTGCTGTCAGGGTCTTCCTAACAGCTTCTGATCTTAATGTGCCCCCACCAAAAATGCTAAAAAATTCCAGATATATTGAATATGTTCTGGGGACTATGTGACTATTAGAAGGGTGCTATTAAAGTAAAAGGTATGTTTTGGAAGTGGTTCGAGTGCCAAACTACAGCTGTGGTCCCTAGTGCAGCACCCACTCTGAACAGAGTAAGAACTCGCCCCAAAGTTGGGTGCAAAATGAAGAAGTATTTTTAGAAGAAGTGCAGTTCCCTCCAGATGTGGAAGTGTGAAAAGACTTACAAAAAAATCTGTTGCGACAGAATTTCTGGACCATCTCAAAGCAGGAAATTTGGTGAGAGGGCCTGGTCTTCTGCATTTTCCAGCTAGAGCTGCAGGCAGGTTGGAAATGCTTCTGATCATTGACAGCCTCACCATCATCTCAAACAAAAAGGACAATTTTGGACAAAACATAGCATCTTCTGCTTCCCTCCCCCCCATCCCCCACCCCCCCCTTTGTTTTTCTTCTGTGAACTTTGAGTACCTATGTCTTTTCTTGCCCATGCCCAGTCAGTCTCCCACCAGCTTCCTTTGGTGGTCATTAAATGAGTGGCTACTGCAGCCAAAGACATGGAACAAGAAAATTCCAGAAGCAAGGCCATATGGAGTAAAAACATGAGGTGTTGAAAGACAAATCTCAGGCTCAAGTTATGATTTCATTAGAAAGCCTCCTTCCAATCTGCCCAATTTCCATCTCTCCCTTTCCTTCCCACCTCCTCCAACTCTGTTTCTCGCAGGACCAACACAGGAGGTGCACTTATTCTATGGCTTGATGAGGTGTTCTCTCAGACTCATGTTTTCCTAACACCCTGAATGGACCTTGCTCCCTCTGTTTCTGCCTGAGGTTTCCTTGGCTTTCTCCCTACTTGTTCTGTCTGCACAACCCCATCCCTTTTTTCATCTTGCCAACTTCTGCAGAAGGAAACCCCTGCAGGAGAAGTAATCTGAGACTGCTCTGCCTGCTGGGCTCTAAAATTACTGTGGTTTGGGTGATTTCGGCAATTGTTATGAGGCAGCAAATTATGCAGAGAGGAATAAAGAGAAGGATGGATCATACAGAGGAATTAGCTAATCTGATGGGGATAGCAGCTGGTTCTCGTTTAGCGCTCCAGGTCTGTACATAGTTGGGGCTTCCTGTACTGCTTTGGTCTATGTCTGAGTGACAAGTAGGGTGCGATGAATATTGGGCTGGTGTTCCTGTGAAACTTCACACAAAGAGAAGTCCACCTTTCCTCTCAGGTGCCCCTCACTGCCGAAAAATGAGCAGGGTGACGGCAGGGCAGCTCTAGATGAGAAGGGAGCCCATCAGTACTGTGGGTCCATCCTGCAGAAGAGGACCTCTGAAAGGTGCCGGCTTGGCCATGTGTTGGCTCCAGAGCTTCTGCACAGTGGGATCTGACTTGTTTCACAGATGCTGGCTGAGCAGAGGCACTGTCGTCCCAACACCACCTTCCTCTCCTTGGCAGAAACAAAGTGCTTTGAGGAGCGAGAAGTGAACCATAAACAGTTCTCCTTGGACAAGCCTTTGGAAATCCCTCAGCACCAGGAGTTCAGGACTATTTAAGGAAACACATGCTCTTGTTAGGACACTGCCTTTCCTTCCCTGATGGTACTGCTTTATCATACCCCTGCTGTGTCCTGCCTTTATTATGATTATAAATGAGAATCCATCTTGGTTTATTGTCTCTGACGCTCCCAGCAAGGAGAGAACATGGGGTAATAAAACACTATATACTTGTCCATTTGTCTGTCTGTCATCTTTCAGCGATGTCTCACGTTGTTATGAGCCAGATGGTTGGGGTGAATTTTCACAGAAAAACATCACAAATTTCACTGCATGCAAGAGGGGGGGGGGGAAATCCCACAGTTTTCTCCTGTGGCAAAACATCAGTGTCTGCACCAGGGGAAAAATACCCAGTTAATTCTTCTTAAGGGCCCTGGTGAGACTTGAGGAAACATTCTGCAGTGCTGGTAGCCTCAGAAGACATGATTAATTGCAGATGGTGAAAAGGTGCATGTTCAGCTTTAACTGAACTATGTGTAAGGACTGGATGATTGCTAAGTTGGTATTCAAGACACATGGGGAAGGCAACCTACTAGGATCTTCAGCTACAAAACCAAGATTATATATATATAACTTTATATATATATCATATATGGCTTAACAGCTTAAATTTAAATGTGTATACTGAAGTTTTACAGCAAGAACATACTGCTAGTGGAAAGTACCAAAATGAGCAAGATTGCTGAGAAAGGAGGGAAAGGGAAATAATGTTTTGCGGTTAGCTGAGGATGCCATAAAAAGGACCTCCCAAAGCTGGCAATCACAATTTGTAGATGAATATATGTGGGTGATGCTGCAGAGCACGGAGTGGGGTATAACGGTGGAAAGATCTCTGATACGCCATTATCTGTTTCTCCTCAGTCGCCTAGGACAGGTCTTATTTCATTGGAAAATGTCTTGAACAAGAGTATATATGTTGCTTTCCTGAACCGTCTTTATTGGAGGGCCTGCATCAGATATTGGGATGGTAACACAGAAGAATCACAAGTCGGCTTCCACTAATCTAATCCATCAGCCTGCCTGCAAATCCTGTTCCATTATTGCAATCTGAGCTTGGAAAGTGACCCCAAATTCAGCTTGTATTATAAAGGTCACCTTGATGTCTTTTCTTTATCAATCAGAGTTTAAATCAAGTCCCTTAACCTTTTTCCAGGGCAGAGATTTTTCAAGCAGGTAATAGGCCAACCTACCCAGATCAATATCTGAGTGCAGATGAGCACCCAAAGTTCAAAACTTCACTCAGACTTCTTGCATTTACACAGCCAGGCTGCAATTGTCCTGCAAACAGAGCTCACATTGAGTCATCCGAGGTTTCCAGACTAGAAACTGGAATTGTAGAGAAAGCAGACAAAATTTAAAAATAATGAAGGAAAAAATAATTACCAAGCTCTTCAAAATCACATCTTCATTTCTGGAAGGAGTTCAATGAAGGAAAAGATTCCTATGGTGTCCAGCTCGCTGCATTTATCCTTTCTTGATAGATAGCGCTGTGTCTCCATTGCATAAATTGCAGTCTCCCCAAGCCACGTCTCCTCCAGCATGGGTATATTCCCAGTGCTGCTCACAGTATTGCAGGAGGATCAAAGAGTTCCCCCCGCCGCCCCTCTCTCTCTGCATCTCTTCTCTTGCTTGGGATTCCTCTCTCAAACACACCCCAGATCAGGAGAGGCACTGGGCACATGTGGGACCTTGGCCACAGTCAGCACTGGTGAAAAATCACCCACGTCCATGGTGTCACAGCAGGGATGACTCCGGCTCCTGCTTTCAGCGTCTCCTTGCAGATCGTTAGCAGACATTATGAAAAACACAGATGATTAAGACTGACCTCCAAGACACATCACTTTCAACCTCTTTCCAACTGGAAACACTTGAGCAGTAACTCCTTTCTGTCTCTTGCTTTTAGGGCAGATTCCTACGCAGGCTTTCATTTTAAATTCTACACCAATGCTTCTACCCCCAGTCATTAATCTCTGATGCTGGTCCTTGTCAAATACTTGCTGAAAATCTCAGTGTACTATATCCACTGAATTTCCCTTATATATAGTGGCAGTTAGCTCCTCAGGGAATGCCAGCAGATTAGTTTAGTGTGACCTCCCACTACTTCAAGCCACATAACTTTGGCCTTCACAGAGCGTTGCTTTTCCAGGTGTTCTCCCATAACATCCCTTAAAGTTTAAGAAGATTTCCAAGAATTTCCCAGAGCAAACATTAAACTTACTGGTCTGTCTCTTGTCCCTATTATGTCCACCACCTTCCAACTCTCATCCATCTGCCCCATTTTAGACAGGCAATTTAAAATGTCAGTGAAGAGCTTGGCGAGTCTCCTGCACGTCCACAGGTGTGTACGTTACAGGATGTCCTCTCCATCTGCAGAGGATGCTTACCTTGTCCCGTGCCCTTGAACAGCTGGCCACTGATATGGGGAGATATTTCCCTTCATCTTCTGTAAAGTAGGATGTGATTTTAGCAGATGAAAAATATTTAATAATGCTTCTCTCCTCGTATCGCTGATACAAGCTGGCTTTTGTTCTCTGTCATCAGTTGAAGTTCTCCATATATATCACTCTCAAGATAAGCACTTTCTCCTCTGTATTATCCATATGAGCTCACTGTTCTCAAAACTCCAAGCACCTCCTTGCTGTGAGGCCAGTTTCATTGTCACTCTGAGATACTTACATGCAAAAGGACCTTGCTGTCTGAAATACACCCTCAGCATCCTCTATGGCTGCTGCTTTCTGTCCCTTTGTTTTCTTCTGCTTTCTTCTTCCTCCCCTCTCCTTTCCCTGTGATACTTCAGCATGCCCCATCACAGTCTCTATCTCTTGCTTAGCCAGCCTGGCATACGTCAGTCCTTTCATTCTGTCTTTTATTGTCTATTTTTACTAGACTGAATGTTTAGGGCAGCCTTCCCAACTGTATCTTCAAGACTTGCATTAAAGCCCAGCCGGCTTTCTTCAACTCATTTTGCATTCCCCGTAAGCCTGCTCGCCGAAAGGCCAGTGGTTTTGTACGGCTGCCCTTTCTGCAGACCCTCCTCAGCACTTCAGCTCTGCAGGGAATATAATCACTTCATCCTAGATGCTCTTCAGTTTCAAGTGTATTTATTACAGCTGTTCAATTTCCTTTAATCTGTCATTTCGCCTTCTCCTCCCCCCACGACTGCCTTCTTTTCACTGAACTGTAAGTGCACTGAAGGAGGCTTTTACCTCTGACCCTCACCGCCTGCTCCAGCCCCATCCCTGCACTGACTCATGCTGGGTGCCTTGTGCACTGATTATTGCTCGTTACCCATGTGGCTTAACGAATGTGCTGGGCCCTTTACAAACAAGTGCAAATGCTGCAGACAGCACACTCCCACTGGTGACCCCTCAGGACTAATTGAGGGAGAGAAGACAACACTTTCATGCACAAATTGCCTGTATCATCAGCACCGAGATGGAAATAAACACCGAGAAACTCTCCCAGGCTTGTCTGAGAGAAGGAAACCTTAATGACAGAGAGTGCCCATGTCTGCCAGAGTCTTGTAAAACAACGTACTTCTGGGGGAACAGAACTATGTTTTTATGTAGGGGATGCGTGTCCCTTCAGTGACAAGGTTGAGCATAAAACCACAAGCATCCCTTCAGAGCTGGAGCTGATACAGCCGGAGAAACCCCAGCTGATATGAAAGACATCAACATGCCTTCCTGTATGTTAAGCTGTGTGGGCACGCACACACCCCGAGGTTTAATTGGTGTATTAATGTATTAAAGCACTGACACAAACAAACAGGGACCGCTTTCATAAGCTACAAAATCCTTGAGTACATTGTAATTAGTTGGGCTTGTTAAACCACTTAATAAGCAATAGATAGCATGTGTCTGATGCCCCTGCGCTTTGGCTCAGTGGGAAAGACAGGCAAGTGCTTAAATATGAAATGAGTTCAGTTCTTAGGTGAACTGTTAAATATCATTTCATTCCCTGTCATAGGGAACTTCTGCCCAGGGCAGACACAGCTGAGACCAGGGCCAGGCCCGGAGGTTTCTCTGGTCACTGTGACCGTTCTCCCCCTGGTGTCCTGTTCCCTGCCTGGCCATGTGCTCCCCATGCTTCTGTATGAACAGCAATAGCCTGGGGAAGGCATCACACTTGCCTCAGTTTCCCTTCCTGAAAATGGCCTCTGAACTATGCCCTTAGCGGGTCTTGTTGACTATCAATTGCAAAAGTGCTCTAAACCCCTTCAAATAGGACAGATACAGAAAAAGGGAAAGAACATAGCAGGACAAAACACGCAGACAGCATTTCTCAGTAGATCCCAAAGCTTTACAAACTAACTGCAGATTCATCGGAGTCCTTTCTCCTTTGCAATCCTGCCCTCTCAACTCACTCCACAATTTCACAGGAGCAACCTCACCCTTCAGCCTTGACTGCAAGGGGCTGGGGGGAAACGGGGGCTGGCACAAATTTCCCTGTGCTTACCCAGGCTCTTTATCTGGGGACTAAACCTGGAACCTGTTGGACTAGAGGCTGTATGATCTGGTTAGAGAAGAGGAAAGAGCTGCCACATGCTCGCTCCATGACCAGGCAGCTCCCAGGCTGCATCTGGTGGTTTCCAAGGAAAGGTGGGAAGGGCTGGGAACATGGGGGAGAAAGCCCCATGTTGGACAGGGAGAGGGGGTTACCTTTTCAAACGTTGGGCTTCTTTCCTTGTGATATCTCATCGTTTGGGTATTCAGGGGAGGAAATACCTGCTTTCTGAACCAGCTGGCTAAGGAGTGTGAAGCATATGGCTGTATCTTAGCGTCCAGTATGTTGATTTGGATGGGGTAGGGTGACGGGAATATATTCACATAACTCCATACGACACAGTGGCACTATCACGACTTTCACCAGCTCACAAAGCGGACCAAAGTAGCGAGAGCCAGGAACCCATCCAAAACACAGCCCAAAAGCTTTCTGACCAGCAAGTCATTACCAGGACTCATGCTGTGATGTCTCTTCTCCCACTCCCTGACAGGTCCCAGGAAAGGAGAAAAGTCAGCACGAACACAATCAGAGCAGGCAGACGCCTCTAGGGTTACTCAACATCCCTGAATGCAGGATGGGCAGGCAATGCCTTAATTTTATCCCAAATTCTAGCTTACACCCACAACAATACCACCAACCCATGTGCTCCTGCACAGTCCAGCTGGCTATCCAGCACCTGACTTCACTTTCCCCAGCACATCACCACGCACAACAGCAGCTCTCAGAGAGCGGGCAGAGAAGCTCCCTTAAACACCGCCTCCACCCAAGTCCATCACAGGGACTTGCAGCTCTGCAGCTATTCCTAGATCCCAACTGGATTCTTCTTTTCATCTTTGTTCTGCCTCCTATTCTAGTGCTGAACCCCAGGCCTGCTGCCTTGGAGCTTCCTCCAAACGCTACATTCATCCATTTTTAAAGGTGACCTTCCAACTTTAAAGGAAGTTAGCAAGCCTCACTGTCTTCATTTGCCCTCTCCTTCTTTTCAACCTGCTCTTTATTATGAATTAAAAAAGGGCCTGAAAGGTTTCTTTATTAAAAAATAAAATCTTTAGAAAGACCATGTTACCAAATCGTTTCTCTCTCAGTTTTTGCAGCAGCCTTCTTGGGTGCCACAGTGCTTGCTTGCTGCAAGCAATCAGCTGCCAGCTCTGATGGTGAAACCTGCCTGGGTGTTTGGCCTCCTCCCATCCCCACAGATGCCTGCTACCCTCACCCCACCACTGGCCTCCTCCCTTATGCTGTTGCTGCTGTTTGGCAAAGAAGTGCCCTGAAATATTCTGGGTGAAAAAGAACCTTGGAGGGAGCAGGGGTGGAAGTGGAGTTATTTTTAACTTGGATCATACTAGACACGCGTTAGCCTATGGCCTCATAAGCTCTTGTGCTGGCAGAAATGAAGAGTGGCAAATAAATGAAGTTCTCTTTATCTCACCTTACTGCCAAAGTTGCATCTTACAAGCCCTGGGGCCATACAGCAATGGAAAGGGAAGGTGTTTCCAGCCCTTAGCAATAATATTACTCTTGCCAATGAATTGGTCACAGTAATTAAAAAGGCAATAACAAAGCAACATGATAGTTTCCTGCTGTTGTGGTACAACATTTTGCCATTTAATCAGGACAAGCAGAACCTGCATTTTTACTGCAATACAACTGAAATAAGAAAGAAAATTATGATCTTATAAAATGAAAGCTCAACTTACAGCCCTTCTCTTAGATTACAGAATCAAACCAAAAAAAAACCACAAAGAAAAAGCAACTGACCAACCACTCTCTCTTCCATCCTTGTCACTTTTACGGCTACAAGTTCTGGTGCCATTCAGATGGGTCGTGTCAACTATTTCTTTCTGCCAAGAGGTCAGGACACCACAAACCAGTGCCGTGCAGCCACACACTGGGTTTAGTCACCAGCATCTGCCTCCATCCAAGAAACCATAGGCATGTTCTGCGCTATGGATATCTGGCTGCCACGAGTGTGGCTGACACCCACAAACTCATTTCATGCTGACCACCAAGTGACCACAAATGAGCAGGAGCCCTTATTCACAGCTGGCTTGTGCCACACCAAGCCTGGAAGTGCCTGGCTCAGCAAGAAAGCAGCCAGCTTTTCCTTCAAAACCACTCAATTACATTTGCCCCTGCTCCTGTTTGCCAGACCCAGTGTTAAGCCTTCAACCCTGCTTGATCCCAGAGCATACCGAGGACTTCTTCATTCTCCATCCAACCCAACACGTCCATGCTTTTTCTGGCAGCCCCACTGTGCTCTCACATGCTCACTAGGACATACCCTTTACTCCTCTAGAGGCCAACCATCAAGCTGCACAACAAGGGAAGCAGCTGATTAGGTTTTTGCTACAATTATCTACAGAAAGTAGGAGAGTACTTCAGATTTTTAGGAGAAAAGAGTGCTTCCCAAAGCAAAGGCAGGATTGCAAAGAGGAGGTGCAACCAGGTCAAGATTTAGTACAATAAATAATGGAAGGTTCCTCGCCTCACGCCCTCAGCCTTTCCTTAGCTCTGATGCTCTGTTTCATCTTTGGGTGATGAATAATTCACGGAGCCTTAAAATATATATAATCTATATCTCCTAGAACAAAGAGTCTTTATTCAGGGAGTTGTGAGGGCACAGGGAGCAGCATGCGTGATGCCTGCACTTGGGCTGGGATGTCCCTTGGGAAAGAACCCTTGTGGCTCCCCACTTCTTTCCAAACCCAGAAGCTGCTCTGAGCTTGAAGCTGAGCTCTGTGGGAGACCCCAGCTCAGTCTCTGTGACACAGGGATGTGCTTGCTGCCGAGTGTCTCAAGAATTGCTTTCTTGAATCATGCCCAGGACCAGCTCAGAGCCAGGCTCTTCTCTTCCATCCCTGGCAACCGGAGTGTACAGGTACCATCAGTGTGCTGTGGGGGACTTAAATCATTTATGCAGGATTACAGATGGGGAAGCTGCAGCAAAAACTTACCTCCATGTCACAGCCTAATCCACTGAAGACTTTACCATCCCGACTTCCAGCTCTCTGCCTTGGGCAGTAGATCACATTTAATGATTGCGTCTCTTCCCTTGAAAATCCAACACCACCTTTCCACCATCAGTATTTGATTGCTACCATGCATACAAACAGAAACATACACACATCCCTGCACTGTGACCAGTGAACAAGTACTTACTTCTCCAGACAAGAGCATCACTTCAGGCAATTCCAAGGATGTTATGTCAAAGTAACCTCCTTTCCAACCGAAGAGATGGCCATCCTCTGGTTTCTTGTTGGGGAACCTAAGCATGGGCCTGGGTAAGATGTGGTGAAAGCTCCAAGCCCATGAGGATTTGTCCTTACTCAGATGGAAGCACAGGCAAAAACACAGGCAAGAGATGGAGAGGTCTCGGACAGGACAAGCTTGGCAGCAAAGTCCTCCATGGCTCGTGTGCAGCAAGCTATGGGATGCCTCCCTCCCTGTGCTGGCAGGCCAACAGCCCAGGTAGCTGGCAAACATGAGCTTCACAGTGCTATAAACTAATGGCACAGACATGTCCCAAAAAGTTGAACCATCCCTTCAAGGGATCACTCATCAAGGGATTCCTGTGCAGCCCATTTGGTTTCAGCGGCCCTTTCAGCATCAGAGCGCCAGGTTTCATTCTGTGCTGTATCTACAGCTCATGGCCACCACACTTCCTTGGTCTTTGGAGTCTTAGAGATCTTCTAGAAGGGACATCATTGATCCTTACCCATTTGGGTGTACCTGACAATATCTTTTATGCTCAGAAGTCTTCATTTCCTAAGGGCAATTCTGGTTCTTTTGGCAAGAGATATTCTTCTTCCCTTGTAAGACTGCTATTGATATCAATCTGCTCATTTTCTTTGAGGCTCAGGCTAGCACCACTGAATCCAGGGAAGGAAATCTGGCAAAACATGAGATGCTTCACACATTACAGTCATGCAGAGGAGCTTAAGGACCTACACAGAACAGTACCCAACTCCCAGGAGTCCTCTCTGAGGTTAACAGGACTAAACTGAACTTTCAGTCTAGTCACAGGACAGTATTTTCATCCAAGATGCACTGTCAGGGACTTTGCTGCCTTCTTCTGAAGCTGTGGCTATACAGGTCTTCTGTTGGGATTGCGCGGTAAGTGTTTCCTATGGCTGCAAAAGAGGCGATCCGTCTGTAATGCACGCTCTGCTGGCACCAGGCAGAAGGGTTAAGGCACACCAGAGTCTTTTTTTGCTTACTGTCGATGAAAATGAGAGACTGACATTATCAAGTAGCCACCCTTGCAGTTCTGTGCTCCCAAGCTTTTTAAAGGAGCGAACAGCCATGCTGAACACCTCTCGCAGCTCTGCCATGCCTTCTGGTACCCCAGCTGCATCCTCCAGCCGTCAGCCCTGACCTGGGCGGTCAAACAGGAGCAACGGTGGGTGTTAACCCCAGTCTCCAGCAGCACTTGGTTCTTCTGGTGTTCCACTCTCACACAGTGCCAGATCTAGCAGCATTTCCAGCCAGAAGAGCCCCTGCTAGCTCCTGAGCAGGGACTGACAGTTTCTTACTGATACTGTCTAATGCAGTCAGTTATCCTTTATGCATTTAGAACAGATCCATCAAAATAACTCCTGCTAGAGGTCTGAATTCAGCATATTACACACAATAGCTCCCTGGAAGGAGAAAAATGACACTTACCTGGCTTTAAGTGAGTCCCTTCTCAGTCACCTGCAACGTCTGTGCATTGTGAGATGTGATGGCTTTGGGGGACGTATACCTCTGGAGTTGTTCTAGCAGTGCTGGGTATATGACTGGAGCTTAAACACTCTTAAACTTGCAGCCCCCTCTGGCACCATTCGATGAACAAATGTGCCTCAGGAAACCCAAAGCAAACCTGCAGCCACCTTCAGCTGTCCATGGGGGACTGGACCAGGCACTACCAAGGAAGGAGTGACTGTGCACAGCTGCTCCTACCGTCCCCAAATATTGCTTGGCACTGATGCAGCAAAATACAAGATCCAGAATATCTCTAAAATTACCAGGCAACAAGGCCTCATGAGGAAATCTGAGCAGAGTTACAACTCTTTAGCCTAGCAAGATGAGTTCACATTGGTGGTGTTTGAAATGTGCATACTGCATTATCATGATGCCACCTTACATCCCCGTTACTGGCACCAGGGCTGAATCCCAGCAGGACCAGCCCCTGGACGTGTGTAGAACATCAGCTTGCAAAACCATGAGTGCCTTCTCTCTCATATCAGATGTTGCAATACACTCCACCACCTCACCAGCCTAGTCCACAGACTGCAAACATCCCTCCATCCCTCTCCCAATTATCTTAATAAACAGCCTGGACACATCTCTGACTCACTTAAGATAATGACGACCTGGCCACGATTAGCTTATTCAGACATCCTGGCAGTTTACCGAGCCTAATGCGACTCCAGTCTGGCTCTTTCTGACTTCTCATGAAAGAGGCTGACCTCCAGCAGCGGCTGCGCTTCATCAGCGAGTGGAAACCAACATACAGATCAGACATGGGCTGCTCCCAAAATTCAGGCTGGAGCCATGAAGGCTACTTGCTCTCAAAAGAAGCTCTTAACTACTCCAAAAGCCTGGGGAACAGCAGTTTTTCTTGCCTGCAAACAGACCTGGTGGGGTGGTACCAGTCCTAGGGTATGAAACAGAAACATGGGGTTAAGGACAACCCCAAATACCAGATTACCAAAGAACATCTCTGCATATTACATTTCTGGCTGCCTGTCTGAAACATTCACTCACCCAACCTGAGAGCAAAAGCAGCACCAGTCAGCTGATCATACAACACGAATATCTGAAGCAAACCCTTGGAGGAAAAAAGCCTAATAGTCTGAAATCATAGGCAAATCCTTACAAAAAGTCAACTCATCTGCAGGAATTGGGCACAGGTCACAAATGACTCACTAACAGCAGAGCAAATAATTTGACCAGCGCTTGGAATGAATCCCTCTGCTTTGTAGAGAACAGGCAAAATTTATTCCTGCTGATTAGTCAGCAGCTGCACTCAAAAGTTCAAAATTAGTATCAAAGTTCAAATGTAGTTGTCTTGTACTTGCACTCTGCTTTACTGCTGGAGAGACCATCATCATCTCTTTGGGAAGGAATCATCCCACAGTTATTTACCAGGGCTGCGAGTGTGAGTTGGGAGTTATTCTAGCTCTTAACTTGACAAACTGAGCCTGGACCCCACCTCACAGTGCTGTTTGGCAAAAGTCAGTTAACACTCTTGAATTGCTGTACTGGTTTCAGTAGGAACAGGCAACTTACCACTTCTCTGGGAACCAATTACCAAATCCCAATAAGGAAAACAAACAACCCCCAAAATGCCAGTGGTGCCTCCAAAGAGGTGAAATTCAGAACTGAAGAACAATGTCAGGAACTGTTACAACCAAACCGAGCTCCCAGCAGAAGCAGAAAGGCATCGTACCTGCACCCCTAGGCCCTCTGTGTCTTCCCCACATGCCAGTTTATGAGAAAAATGAAGGAAGCTACACTGGGCAAATTAACATATTTTTACCATTGGGTTTCCCATGTTGTTTTTTAGGGGTCAAGGCAAAGCAGTACCTGTGTGGTCCCCCACAGCGTGGATCCAAGCTGGTACCACCAAGAAGCCTGCCTGTTATGAGGAGAGTTGGGGAGGACATCAGAGAAACCACAAATGATACAGGCAAAGCAAAATACATCACAACAGCAGAGGAAGATTCGTCGTCACTTCACCAGGTAAAGCACCTTTTCCAGCTCTGTGCATGCCTGTCTCCTGTCACACTCTTTCGCTTCAAAGCAGCCGTAAGCACTTTCCTGCAGATCGATAAACTTTTCTGCCATCTGTTCAGGCTCTGCAGGCACTGGTAAATACACAGTTAATAAGGACTCTTTGCCTTGCTGCATAAACCTCACCAGTTTAAGCATTAAGCAAAAATGAAGTCACCCAGCATTGATTTCTTGCGTGCTCTCTTCCTGCCGCTCCTCCAGACCTGTGGTTTTTAGCTTTACTACTGTACCTAGGCCTCTTTATCCTCTGCTAATGCCAGGGCTTAACCCTGAAGATCTGCAGCTTGTTCTGGGTACAAATCAGAGCAGAGTGGTGATGCAGTTTGCTGAAACAGAAGAAGCACCTTCCTCTGACTGTCCACAGCTCCTGGGACTTCTGCCCCTGCCTCCCTGGACAGCAGGGCACAGACACATGCTGCAAAGGCCAAAGACCTGGTGGTACAGAAAACCACCACCTTCAAAAGAAGCTCCAGCTTCTTTCTCAGGAAAGAAAGGCTGACCCCTTAAAAGCACATCTAAATAAACAAAAGAGCAGCAAAGGACATGGAGACTCAGCCGGTGCAACTCAGATAAGCAGCTATGGAGACTCAATATACCCTGATCGTGACCTACAGCATCACACGCATCAAACACTTGCCTGCAGCAAGTCCAAGCCCAAGGTCCCACTGGGCCATGTGTTGTTTCCATCATGCAGAGATGTATTGTGCCAGAATCATACTGTGTCCATCACACTCATTCCAGGCACGAACTAAAATAAATGTGAGTCCATCTTTTTAGAGTCAAACCACAAGAAAACAAAATTTTGCTTCTCCACTTGTTCACATGCAGGCTCCACACTCTACAAGAACCAAGAAGGCAGGGTTGTGGTTTTCAGGAGGAGTTGATATGTACCAGTGCCTGCACCCTAACAAACCAGTATCCCAAGCTCCTTCAGTAACAAGCTCCATAAACAGCTCAAGAGTCATTTGAAGCCAGTGTGGGGAGGGAGAGCAGGACAACAGCATCAACTCACCATCCAGCTGTCCCGAAGCGTATGGAGCCTTCACATGGGTACATCAGGCAACAGAAGCAGCCAAGCAAGCACAAGGAGAAACAAGCGCCCGACCCCTCTGCAATGCATGTAGGAGCCCACGGGCATAGTTAAGCTAGCTCCTTGGGAACTGGCAGCAGCAAAAACATTGTGGGAGCTTCTGTGTAAGGAATCAGTTGCCCTGAAATACAAAGCAAAGTGAACTAAGGCTGACCATACCAGCAGCCTAAGTAATTGGCTAATCAACTCCGTTTACAAAGCTTCTGTGCTGTGAAACCTGGGAACAGACCCTGGATTAGGGAGGAGGAAAAGGCAGAGCTTCCAACACCCATGTTTGTTTCCCACACCTCAGAAAGGAAAAGGAAGTAGGGATGACATCTAGTGTAGCTCAGCTGTCCATCCCATACGTAAGGTTATACATCAGGAGACAACCATTTGCCTCAGGCATCGCAGACATCCTTGGAAAGGTAAAGATCTCAGCCATCACCTGAAACTGTGAACCACAGCACCCAATCACTTCTAGAGGCACACTCATTAGAAGGGAATAGCATGCAGAAATTCACTCATAGCATGATTTTGAGACATTTGCTTGAAAGTCATGCCAGGAAGTTACAGGAACAGAAGGATGCTGGAAAACATGTTTCTATTTTGCTCATCAAAACTCTCACCAGGTTTTCTAAGAGGGTTCCAGCACCATCCACCAATATCAGCTCAAACACACCCCCAGCCTCATGCTCAGTCATCTGCAGGTTGGCACAGCAGCTTTAAGTCACATAAATGACATCTCCTGTTAACAATACTAAGACACAGCCACTAAGACACATCCTCATGCTGAGCCCCGCATGCTGCAGAGTGGTTCTTCTCTCCTCCTGGAGCAACCAACCAGCCTTACATGAACTTCTGATGAGGAACCTGACTGTAGCACTCACCTGTACCCCACTGCCTGTACATCAAACACACCCTTGCTAGCTTAGTAGGAAGCTAATTGTTCCTAATGAAGTGACAACAGTCCAACACCCAACAGGAGAGCAATTTGCACAGCTAAGCAGGGAGACCTGCAGCAACAGCATGTCCTGAAACAAAAGCACTGCAGCCAGAACAACTGTTTCGTGTCAAGGTCCCTGAGAGATAAGGCTCCTAATAAAACTCCTTCCACCAAGTGTAGAAACTTGTCTTGGCAAATCCTGACACCATCTCCCAGCAGTACCGCCTTGTTCCTGAGAACATGACCATTTTGAGCTACAAGAAACAACAGGTTATCAACTGAGTTAGTCATCAGCTAAGCTCTCAGGCAAGAAAACATCTTTGTGCCTGATGAGAACAACAGAAGCAAGAGCTACACCTCAGCAGTGTTCACATCACAGCTGTAAACCCCACCCTTCACACACCCCGAAGAAGCAAACCAAACAGACTCCCCACACATGGACCATCTCATGAAGAAGTAGACTATAGGACGTGTCATTCTGAACCTTTATTTATTTTGTCTTCAAAGAAGAGGCCTGATGCAGCTGTTTCGTTAGAAAATAAAGTGTTTATTAAGAAACTAGACATTGAACACCCCTATAGTCTCTGTGAAAAGGGACCGTCCCATTTCCCATTAGCACAGGATGATAGTTATGGCAAGATAAGAATGCTCAAAGATGGAGGAGTCTCATTGACAGAAAATGAGGTAATGATTTACAATAATTAAAAATAAAATAAAATTTTTAAAAAAAACATCCTTAGACTTGCTACTTAAAGCCACCAATCGCAAACGGCCATGACTGGCTTTTGTTTTCAGCAGTGAGGAACCAGAGACTTTAATTGGTGTTAAACGAATTGAGACATCGATCACAGTGGGGAGAACTGCTTTAAATTATGCTGTACGGTCCGGAGGATTTCTTCTAAGCAGAGATGGACCTGAGCTGCAAAATTCAACCCTTCCTCTGCTAGGGTGTTTGGATATAGGCTTCTGGTCCAGGCCCACGGATGTATCTCTACGACTGATACACACAGTTGAGAGCAGAGTCCCCTGAACAGTGCTAGGGAGAGGAGACAGTTCAGACGGACAAGACATCCCCAGATCAGGTGGGCGACTTCCAGGAGATGGGGAAATTCAGTTCAGACAAGCACCCAGTGATTCACACGCTTTCTGGAGCTCCTCCACACTCTGTGAATCTGCAGAATTGAGGTGGCAATAACACATGGCCGCAGGTCCTCTCTGGCGGTGCACCTCTTCCATTTCCAGCTCCGATGCGGGCAGGAAACATTGTTGGGAGTTTTGGTCATGGTTTCTGAAACCATCCAACCTGAGCCAGGCCTCCTTGTCCTAATGTAGATGCCCCCCTAAGGCATGTCCGTTAACTTAAAGCAATCTGCTACCATTTCTCCTGTACTCTTCTATTGCACTTTACCTTTTCATGCGAGGGAACCAGGAGAAGAAGCAAGAGAATGGAATATTCCCAGGGACATCCCTATGGGAAAGCTGATAATAAAACCTCCTGGCAATCTCCAGGGTGGTTCATGCCAGTCACCTGTAAAGGCAGGATGAAGCAGAACATCCCATTCTGAGGCTTCTGCCCAGTTCTGGTGGAGGGGGACCGTGACTCTTTCCAGTGGCAGCAACCTTTCAGGGCTGGTGATTTAGAGACATCCCTGATGTGATAAGGTCATCTCGGGCCACCAAGAAGGCAAGCAAAGCTGAGTGGCTGGTGAGCGAGCTCCTGGTTCAGTACTCCTCTCAGAAAAGGATCTGGCCACACCTGAAGCTTTTGGAAGGTTTTTTTTCCTATAGAGAAAATCTGCCTTACTTATAGGTTATCACTGATACGTGTGAGCAAATCTGTATTTCCCGTACACGTGATGCCCAGAGAGTCCAAGGAAAGCCCTGCAAGTTGCTGCAAGGGCAGCTGGCTTCTCTTGAGGACAGGATCAGAGGGTTTACTTTTCCATCTGAGAGGCTTTGGATGAAGTAAGACAAAAGTGGGATGGGAGGGGGGGAGAGAATATAAATATCGGCCAGAGAACAGGATCGATATTCCTGTTTATGCCAGAGAAGAAGCAACAGAATACTTATTTTTCCTCTCCTTCAGTCAGTCAGCCTCAAGCTGATGGTTCTGGGTATGTGACTGGGTTACAATCAACCTCTAGTTGGGTGGGAATACAGGGGAGAGCTAAAGGGGGCTGGAAAAGGCCCAGCAACTGGGACCTGCGTGGGTCTGATATGCTTTTCCACTTCGCTTACTGCCCTAGTCCTGGCAAGGACACCGACCCTCCTGCGCTATGGATTCTCCATCCATGCGGGAAGTCCAGGCAACTCCTCAGATAAAGCTCATCATTCAAGCAGCAGGGAGAGACCAGAGTACGACAACAATATAGTCAGATCCAACGAGCCGCTCTAACACACACAGACAGACAAACAAAAAAAGCCTCCTAGAATATGTGCACTTCAAAGATAACCACATTCTCTTCCTGTCAGAGAAGTAAGATGTTTTTTTTTTTTTCTTTTTCTTTCCGTTATTCCTTCCAACATTATTTTCTGTGCAAGAACTGGGAGCGGGGCTGCCTTTGTTCTTACCAAAAGTCTTCGTTCTGCTTTAGTTGCTTCCAGGCTCCCCGCCTCGGCTCGCTCTGGGAGACCTCCCATGGCGGTGCCACGTAAGAGGTGATGGCGGCATTCACTGGGTGTTGCGAAGACACAAGCTTACAAGGAAAACTCCAAGCAGGGAGGACATGACTAAAGATGTCAGTTTGGTTGGCTTGGTTGGTTTTGTTTTGTGTTTTATTTTAAAGCAAAAGTACAATTATTTACTGTGTTATTAGGATGACTCCTTTCAATTGGGTTTTAATTCTCTTTATTTGCTCTCATTGCTGCTGTTGTGCCTTGCAGGAATATTTAACGAACACAGCGACCATTGGAGGAAAAGAACAACCCTGTTATCTGGTGACAGAAAACCACAGTTTCAGTTGGCTTTAACGTGTGTACAGGCAGGGCTGTAGAGTCCTATTAGGAGGAGACCTCAATCCATACAGACCACGCTTACTGCTTCCCACCATTTTGAGGGCACAGCCTATAAACTTGACATCAGAACAGGGACTTTTAAGGAGTTTTAAAAGCCATGACGTCCTTTGCTGAAATAAACACTGACATCCTCAACATAAATGCCTTGGTTAAGAGGTTTGGAATGTCCAGGGAGGCTTATTGGATTCAACATAATTTCTCTGAAACCTAAAGGGGAAAAAAAAACAGAAAAAAGAAAAAAGCAAAATAAAGTAAACGAAAAAACAAAAAAGAGCAAAACTAGAAAAAAAGAGAGAGATATCGACACACATGTAATTATTAAAAAAGAACCAAATGAATAACCAGCAAACGGCTGCCATTAAATTAAAGCCAAAACGCCCTTTCTGGGCAGGGCTACCTCGCTCTGTCTTTCCATAAAGAACAGGCAATTATTTCGTGTGGCGTGTGCAGGCACAAGTGCTCCGAGGACAAGTGGCATGCAAGCAGTCTGGACAGAGAACTGGGAACAACTCTTTTCTAGAGGTTCCCACTAACCAGGGGTGGAAAAGTCCTAATTCCTACCTAGTCCATCTTTCCCCTAGTCAGGGAGTGAGGAAAAAGGAGAATCCTTCCTACGTCTACTTTTCACTCACGATTTATTTAGCCTGACTTAACATTTCTGAAACCGAAGAGTACTGCTGCAAGGCTGGGGAGACCTGACTCTCATAACCCCATAGAATTCCATTGCCCCAGCTGTCCCATCTGCACCGAAACCTGCACGCTGGAGGCATCTTCTCCTTATGCAACCCCACTTCTTTAAGGTTTCTGAAGGTTGAGGACTTGCCAGAAATACCGGCCAGATGAAAAGGAAAAATAAGTGGAGCAGAGAACACAGGCATGTTCCTTCCTTCAGTCTCAATGAAGTTACTGGGCAAATATAACATTTTCAAGGGCTGTATTAACCACCTCATCATAATGCTCCTGCCTTGGGATGCCCCAGGCAGGGAAACCCACTATTAGCATATTTTTAATATAGAAATTATTAGATGTTAATTACTATTAAAGATGAACATTAGTCTCTGAAGCTAAATAAATGCAAATATTCAGGACTTGTCAGAGAACAGGTCTCTGGACTGGAGGGAGCAAACCTGTTGTGGAGCGCTGGATGTCAGCTCCAGGAGGGAATCCTTCTGCTGAGACATCCAGTCCCACAGCCCGCTCCTCAGGGTCTGACTGAAGGAGGGCACATTCTGGTTCACTGTTAGGATACAATCTGATGTTTAGCCTATGTTTCCCTTCTTCTTGACTTAAACCCCTGTTTTCTATCATCTTTTGTGCTAAATCCTGCAAGTTCTTGCAGAAAAGGCCCATGCATTTATCTTCAGGTGTCAGCTCATCATTTTTATATTACTTTCTCAGACACCTGTTTGTAACAGTATTTCTACAACTGAGGTCATCTCAATGGACTGGAAAGAGATACGGCAGGAATAGGCATAGTTCATTGAAGGTAGCTGCTAAGACTGAAGTTGCTCTTAGCTCAGATATAGTATGCGGACATAAGAGGCTTCTACATCAGCTCACCAAAATCCCCAATAACAGATCCACCGAGTTGTCAGGACGAAGACATGCATGGCAGGATCCTGGGGATTGTTCTAATCCGCCCCAGCTTCTCATGGCCCAAAGGGTTTTTCCAGGAAAATTACTGGGATGTCTTGGCTACACAATTGCTCTAAGTTCTGGAAAACGCTCCTGCTCCTCATACAGTCACAGGATCCTGAACAAATCGGGTAAGTTAGCCTAAGTCTGGCATCACTAGAGCAGCATGGAGCAGCTTGGATGCCCTTGTGAATTGATCTTAATAGGAAAGGTGCCTTCCACTAGACTAGGAACAGAAAGTTTCTCACACCAAATCTACACTAGCCAGAAGACTATTTTTTTTCCCCTATTTCTTCTTTCTATTTTTTCTTTTATCTCTATTCCTTGCACTATCTTATTCCATCCCCTCCTCAAACGCATGCTTCTTTTGATGAACCTGAGGATGCAGACAAAATCTGTTTGTTTGGTTTGGAACTATTTGAACTTCTTTGGGGGAAAATATCGGTTATTCTCAGTAGCCCTGCAGGGCTGATCCACTTGGGAGAGTAAGCCAGGCTCAGCTTCAGTTCATGTGTCATAAACAAAATTCATAGGCAAATTCCAAGTGTTGAAATATCATTAGTACTGAGAAAGAGCCTAGCTCAACTCTCAGAGTTTAAAGTGCTGATGCTTGGAAATGTGTATGTAAACTAAGTCCATTTCTTACCAGAGTCACTGGGAGACAAATAAACATGGTATCCCTGAATGTCACTATTTATCGTGTTTTGATTTTCATAATATAAATATATTTTATGGCCATCAAAGGATAGCTGGGAAAGTCTATACTCAACAATACCAAGTATCTCCAAGGAGCACTCCTGTCTGCTTTATTTTCTTTGCATTTCGTAGCTCTGCTAAATTAAGGCAATTCCACTTCTGCCGGACCACATCCAACAGACCTAAAAACCCACTGGGGACATGCTGCCTCAGCAAAGGGACATGTGAAAGATCAGCAAGACATAAGGCTGGGGATGTCGAGGGCTTTGCTCTTTGTTGACAGCACTATGCTGTGAATCCCAGCTGCAGGGCTCTCCTGTGACAGCAGGGTCTTTGCAGAATGGGACTGCAGCAGGGGTTACCCCATAACTGACACGCAGTCGCGATTGAGGGACGATGAGGAATGTGGCAGAAGGACAGCCTACTACGTTCCTGAAGCTTAAGGGCTGAACACACATACCACTGACTTGGGAAAGCAATGCAGCATCAGTCATTTTGGCATCCTCTCCTCCTGATTTATTAAAGTTCCCAAAGAATCTGAAAAAAACACATCCTTCTCTCCTGATCGGTTTTCTCTCGTTCCTCACTGTTGTCTCCCATATTGTACTGCTACCTTCAACCCCATTCTCTTGTATGGAGCAGAAACCAACAAGGCTCTTGCTAGGTTTATGTCTTCACTGTCAGATGTGAAATGGATGAAGTTCACTGAGATGTCCAGGGTTAAAATGGGTGAATCTCAACAGGTTCAGAGTTCAGATGCTGCTATGACAAATGTCATCTTTCTACCATCAAAGCTATTAGCTCCTGAAAAACTAGCTTGGAAATTTCTTAAAGAAGGGGAGGGGTTTGTTTTACTTTTCTTTTTTTCCCCAGAAAGAAAAAGAAAAAAAAAAAAAAAAAAGAGGAAAAAAAAGTTTTCACCACCTTTGAAGGAATTGGGGAAATTTTAAAAACAGTCTTTTTTGTGGAGTTTCACATTTGTCAGTGCTAGCTGGAAAATGGGAGGAGAAATACTGTCTTTGACATTGGTTGTAGATTTGGAGGGAAACTGCAATATACAAGCCTGAAAACACTAAGGAGGTCAAAAACCCCGCCCTGCAGATTGAAATCACAAGGATCTCCAAAGACCTACAAAATTGGGAAGGGTCTGACAGATCAAAGTTTGTGCTTCTCCCTGTTCTAGTGAGACCACTTTTAAATTAAAACATTATACTGTATCTACTAATAGCCATGGTATGGTAGTGGAATAAATGTATGGAGAGTGTTGGAGAATAGGGAAGGAGGAATGAGCTCAGATTTGCTGTGCAGCTTTAACAGCCTGAGATGGAGGGGGCAGATGGGGCATTTCTCTAAGCAGGCTGGAAGGATGTGGCAATGAAAGGACAAGAAAACTAAAGGCAACCGAACCATGCAATCAGTTTTTGTACTCAACCCTGGCCATCCACTTAGTCCTCCAGAGCTGTCTTGCGTTTCCCAACACCCTGGCTAGCGGGTCTCAGCCACGCTGCCCCATGCACATACCCAACCAGCCTACAGACACCGCCCTGCAAGAAACACCTTTCCTCCACTGACTGAAAGCAAGACTAAGGAGAAAAACCATATAATTTCACCTCGCCTTCATTATTTGCCTTCCGGTAAAATTGCAACCATTCAAATACACCGTGCTTCTAGGACTTTTGAGATCTGAGGCTGCTCCAGGTCACCTGAGAAGAGCAGCAGGGTAGGTGACACAGGGAGGTGAGGGAACGATGCAGAAAGCAGTGCAGAACTCCTCACAGCAGCCCCATCCACTATAGCAAGAGCAGAAACCGCTTCTAAAACAGCAGCATAAATTGCTGTGGGAATGGATGAGAAAAGCAACAGGGTGCCACACAACACCTGGCAAAAATGGGTTAAATAAAAATAGCAAATTAGGGGCAATGAGCTGGCCAAACATAACACTGCTATCCACACAGCCCACATTAGGCAACAGAGCTTTGATCTCTCTTCTGTGTTACAGCAGAATTTATGATATAAAGGAAAAGCAATAGGAGACTCCAACAACAGTGTACATTTTATCTTTCTCTATGCACAGATATGAAGTATGAATAGCATCAAAGAAGGCATGAAAACCATCAAGCCTGGCCCGCATCCAGAGTGAAGGAAACAGCCATCCGTCTAGTCAAAGCCAGGACTGATATGTCTATATCTGAGAGGAAAGCAACACAGCAATCCAGGTTTTCTGTCATGGATGGGTTCATCTGCAGGGCTATGATACAAAACCCTCCTTTTTTTTTTCCTTCCCCCTCCAACACATAGCAGTGCGAGATGCAACCCAGCCTGAGGCCTCACTTGCCATGACAAAGCAGGTCACAGAAGCTCAGCAGAAGCACACCATGAGGCCCTCCCTGATGCTCTCAGCTGCAGATAAGCACATCACCTCCTGCACCATCCAAGGTAAAGTCAAAGAGCCTAGACCTCCTAATTTACACCAGCCCAACACTCCTGACCACAATGGAGAAACGCAAGAAAATTCAGCCCACAGATGAATTTCACACCAATACACAGACCTCAAGCAGGTCTTCAAGTAGATAACAGCTCTTCTAAGATTCACAGAAAGGCTCCATGTAAACAGGGTCCTTATTCCCCTCCACAGCAGCTCACCTTGTATCTTTGTTCATTTTCCATGGTTTAGCCTCAGGCGTGAGTCTCCCACTTTAGTCAGTGAGACTTGACATCACTGGAAACCTCTTAGGAATGTGCTAGATGGAGTTCTAGCTACAGTTTGTGGCACCTTCATCTTCTCCACAACCCAAAATCACGAGCAGGAGATCACAACACTGCATGTGTTTTTGAGGGCAAGAAAGGGAAGAGATGGGTTGAGAGCAAGAGAAACAGCAGAAGCAAATGGGCCCAGAAGATCCCATTTCCACACAAATTTCCCTCATGCTTAACTGGAGCAGAGGAAGGGGTAGGAGAATACTGCAGGCACTCAACAGCTCAACAGTGTTCCTTGAGAAAAGGGCAGCATTCACAGCTTTCCATGCAGTGAAGTCTTTAAGAATATGTAAGAGTCATTAAACCTCTGGTCGGAGGAATTCCAGTATCCATTGCACTTCTACTGTTGCTGCGTTAATGTGGGTCATGTCCATATTAGCCAGGATGACAAGTTTGTTTTCTCTGGAACTCTTTTGTGGATGGAGTAGTTCCAAGATACTAAATGATGTAGCCTGATAGCTCAGGAGGCAGAGCTCCAAGATTCCCCACTGATCCCCCTTAGGAAAAGCCCCAAAGTAGGAAAGCACTTACCAGGGTATAAAATAAAAAAATAAGAAGGAAAAAAAGAAATATCTATTTAAGACCAAGGACAAAATAAAAAGGCTATTTTCATGTCTGAGATGCCCTGTGATTTGAGTCAAAGCTACCCTCCCTGTCCAGAGGCACAGCCAACGCTTTTCTCCAGCCTACACAGAGGTGCGGCTATTTAAAGCCACTCAGAGGCCCACTGCATGATGGAAAGCAGCCAGATCAGTTGGGCCTCATCGGTTTTGTTTTCATTAGATTGAAGTCAGAGTATGTGAAATGACTTGTAAGAGGACCAGGGAAGGGGAAAGGACTGGGCACCCAGCAGTTTCGCCCAGAGCACGCACAGCTTAGTCTCTGCCTCATTCAAATCGTACTGGGTCAGACAGGAGGCACCTGAGCAAAGAGGACGGCTCTTTTGTCCCTTCCAACACCCACGGCCATGCAAAGGTGTGTAGGAAAACTCTGGGTTTATACATCAGCTGTGAGAACAAGATGCAGGAAAGCATCTGCAAAATGCCCGAGAGTGTGGTGGCAGCTGACATCCTGGGCATTGCAAAGCTGTTGCCCTGCCTCAGTCCCTCTGTGTGCTTGCACCACTGTATCCAGGAGCCTTCTCTGCAATTCTCACCACCTGGAGGAACAGCCTATGTCACTGGCTCCGCAAGTCCCCATTTCTCACCACCGTGCACCCCCTCGGCCTCTGCACTCCACAAAGCCTACGGGACCTGGCATGAAAAATCCCATCCCAACAAGTAATACATCATTTTCATCACTTTGGTTTTCAAATATATTCTTTTGTCAATTTTTAATTTATTTTCTTTTTTTTTCCAAGTCATCCCTCAGAGTGCTGTCAATTTAAGCACTGTGCACACAGTGTTACAAGAGCTTCTCATTTCTACTTTGCCTGACAGGTATCCGTGTCCCTCTGACACCGCCTCTGTTCCCCAGCTGCTTCAGATAGCAATAGTACCCTAAGCATTTTACACAGAGTTATTGAAACCACTCACTAATCTGCCCAGAAATGAATATCCACTGGGAAAGAATCTGGTTAGGCTCGTGTTCCTTAATTGCTGATTAATTCCATTTACGGTACAGCTGATCCACCAGTACCACAGATCGCCACATCAAAGAGCCAACCAGCAAAGGAAGCCCCTGAGTTAGAACAGCAACAGCCCTGTTGCAAACTTTTTTTCAGCCGGAGAGCGCTTCATAAACATTAATTTGTTACGCCTCACTCATTCCCTGGGGAGGCAGGAGCTGTTATATTCATTACACAGATGGCAAAACGGTGGCATGGAGCAGGACCACGGTTTCTCCAAGGTCCCCGAAGGAACCGATGCCAGTTGTGGGCACTCCACCAGGAATAGCCCCAGCTCCCAGACTCCTGTCCTCTCCAGGAGCTCGGGGGTCTAGAAGGGGGCACAGTGCTTGGTAAAGCCAGATGGCTGGGATATGAAAGCAGGCACCGAAAGGAGACACACACAGTGGATAGCAAAGCACGCAACTGGTGCAGTCCACAGCTGGGACCTTCCCTGCCCAGGCAGTGCCAGCGATGCTCTCCTGCTCTTCAGAGGACAGAAGGAGGCTGGTGGAGGAGCTGATCAAGGCCCAGAAAAAATCCTTGCTTGATCAAGTCTCTTTACTCTGCCATCTGCTCCAGCAATGCCTTATGTTGTCAAGAAAGGCCAGAGCTGCCCTCCAGGAAGTCCAGGAGTGGTACAAGCCCGAGAGCCTGAAGTCTCAAGAGGAGCATCCTGTGGGAAAACGTGATTTCATGGAGTTTTACAAGCTGAGGATGGAAACTGAGGAGTGCAGGAGGTCTCAGCAGGCAAGGAGGCACCGAGCACTACAAGAATTTGTAAATGGGAACAGGAAGAGCTGAGGGCAAAAACACAGCGAGAGCAGCAGAGAGCCTCGAGGAACAGGGTTTTGTTGACTTTTTAGGCTGTTTGGATGCTGCGTTGTTTGGAATTACTGTCCTTCATCAGTGTCTCTCCAGTGCTCCTGCTCTGCTGATTGTTTTGGAAATGAAGGCTGCCACCACAGCTGCTCTTCTCTTGATAATGTCCCGCTAGATGGTTCTCAAAATCAGTTGCCTTCTGCACCAAAATGCATCAGAAGAGTGTCATTAATCTTCCCAGGGGAGAGCTACTGGTTCCAGATTTTCTTTCAAGACCATGTTTTGGTACCTGCCAGTATGTGGCAAGCTCTAAAATACATGCTCCAGAGCACAGGGAGGGCTGTGCTGTCCCCGGGGGAAGAGAGGACAGCAAGCAGAGGAACACAGGTTTGCGCTGAGATCCTGTTGCTCCGAGGGGACAATTTGGGTAGTGCCAGCCAAATGAGGCAGGTGTTTGTGGTGGCCTTCGTTCTGCAGGAGGGGAGAAAGGGCTTTGCTCCCACAATACACAAGTGAAACACAGTATGGTTTTGCAAGAGAAGGTACGAAATGCCCGGAGACATCCTCACAGTCAGCAAAGCAGAGATGAGGTGAGCGGGGAGCCCCCCAGGCAGTGCACCAGGGGGCTGCTACCATGCAAGGAGACCCTCACTCTACCCCACAGCCAAGCACGAGCTTTGCAGAGCAGGGAAGGTCTGGCCAGCACATCACAGCAGAGCAGCAAATGAAGACCTAAGCCCAAAACGCATGGCTGCTGTCAGTTAGGAGTCTTCATTCAAAGGAGGGAGGAAGGATCAGGGTTTCTTTCCCACAAGCTTTTTCCAGCAAGTGGTTTAGCTGGGAATTTTTGCTCCAGCAGTCTGCTCCAAGCTACTGACTTGCTTGGAGTATGCACTACATGACTGCCAGACCCTTCTTTCACCCAGTTTCATTTTGGTCTGAAAATAAGTCTCCCTCTCACATCAAGTCACCTAGATGCACAAGCCATTTAAAGCACTTCAGTCCAATCTTATTTCACACCATATAATTCTGTGCAAGCCTTTGTGTGTCTGCTCCACTTGTGTCACTGGCATGTGCTGACCAAATACCAGTACAGATGAGGGACAGGGAAGGGGCTGAGCTCCCAGGACTCTGGCTGGGGAGGCACTGCAACATGGGAACTCCCAGGAACACGACTGTCCAAAACCCATTTTCCCCCTGCTGAGGCTTTCACATTTGAGAAAAAGGGAAAGAAGTTTACTTAAAAAATAAGTTATTTCCTTTTCTCCATCACCTATCATCAGAAGCCCTGCCTCCCACCACAGCCAGGACATGTCTTCCTCAGAAGAGTATGCTGCTCTTCGAAGCAAGAGCTACCCACATTGGGACAAAAGCATGCAAACCCATACACTTCTAACGGCACTTTCATATCTGCACATGCAACTAAATGTAGGAGATCACAGTTCACAGCCCTGAATTCAACCTCAGTGTCAAAACCAGTCTATGCACAGAGGAAACCGAACCGAGCGAGACCAAGAGTGCCAGCAGAAAGCAGGGAGAGCGTGCACACAACCTGCTGCATGTGAGACACGTGGGATGGCCAGTGGGGAAGCGTGTGAGAGAAAAGGAGAGCGCAATACTGCAGCGCAGAGCACGTGGCAGGGAGCAGAGGAGTGCTGGAGAGGGGCCGGAGAGCGCGCGAGTGCACACGTGTGGGCCTGAGAGCATAACGCTGCTGAACATTTACTCTCACTTTACATTACGGATTTAATGGCTTTTAACAGGGGACTTTGTAAGCGATCAGGAATTGGAACAAAAGGAGCTGGGGGAATAATTATTCTAACCAGGGGAGCTAAAGAACATGGCAAAATCGCGTGCTGAGCAATCATACTAATTAAAGGCACCCAGAAGAATCAGGATAGAAACGCCAAATGATTTTCACTCTGCTGCCCTAATCCACTAACTGCCTCGTCACTTTGACTCCCACCAGCTGTGGGAAGGACAGCTCTGAGTGAGTTGGTGTGTAGTGATAAAGGATGGAGCTAAACAAGTGACACAGCGGGGCTGGTCCCCTCTGCAGTGGGCTGAAGTGATGCTTGGCTTGCCAGACTGAACAGTGGCTGCTTTGCACCAGCAGCCTTGGAGAGGGGGGATGACCAAATGCCCCCAGAGCCCCCGGCTGAGCAGCAAGGATCCAAACACACTTCCCAGAAAGTAGAACAGCTGCTGGCAACTACCAGCATGAGGCTAAACACAACCCACAGTCACAACCCTGGTCCTTTCGGGCCAATCAGCCCTGCTGCATGACTGCCTCTGCAATTAGCTGTGTTATGTGGCTCAGCATGGTTGCTTGTCCTGGGCTGTGTCTGGGGAGGGCATTTCCAGTGCCACACCAGAGCTCTGGCAGCATGGAACATGCTGCTTCCTTGTCTACACAGCTTTGGTCATCACCAGGTTGGGTCCACTTAGGTTGCTGCAGGGGTTTTCAAAGGCAGGGATATCTTTTATGCAGCGGGCATCATCCTGATCTTCTGCTTAAAATGCCAGCTAGGATTCATGCCACACTAGCATCAGAAAAGCAGGCACTAACACTGCAACGTGGGCAAATTTTCACCCAGGAAAAGCGGAGACTAGGAAAATGTCCATGTTGCAGGGAAAGGAAATGAACACAATATTGCTCCAGCAGACTAGAGGCTTGGGTCTGTAGACCCAAAACAAAAGCGCCATGCACTCAGCCGGGTGTAAAACCCAAGGCAGACTTCACAAGGAGCTGCTGAGCCATGACCTTGTGAGGATGTCATGGGAAGATCTTCCTTGGACATTGCTGGAGTCCAACAGGGTATTACATGCCAAGGCAGATGGGTGCAGAAAACATGATTAACAGAACAAGACACACCGCGGTGAAACCACACGTTGAGTACAAAGAAGTCTCTCTCTGTCCTTTCCAATCTCCAGGAGAAGGTCCACCTTCTCACTGGGTGAGATGCGAGTGCTTTTCTCTCCCGCAGTGCAGATTTGGGTTTTGTTGCAGCAGTCACCTGCATTGGCATAGGGTGGGAGCTGTACGTAGGGGAAGTGGGGCAGCAGAAAAGCAAATGCTGACAACTGCCATCAAGAAACGGCTTTCTATTTAAAAAGCAATGGCTTGTTTGTTAATCAACAGGTCCATTAACACAGAGCAAATGCCTCTCTAATGGACACCCACAGGATCACAGGCTGAATTATTTGTGTGTGGCATCTTTTGATTGATTCACCCTAAAGATCATCAAGTAAATGAGAGAGGATGTAATATTTCTGCAGGAAACATTCCACAGCGGATACATTGATTGCAACACTCAGCCAGCTGCTGTGTGCCAGTCTCTTCTTAAAGAGACTTCATATTTGATTCTCTGATTAAATATTTCGAAACCAAGAACAAATCAGGGACAATGGCTCAACCGAGCCAGACGCTTGGCCCATGGAGGTCTGGTACCCTGCCAAGGAGGATCACATGGGTGGCCAACATCCAGCCCGCTCCCTCTCTTCCTGCCCTCAAGGCTCAGGATCTCATTCCCTTGGTCCTTGCCCAGCCACACAGATCACGGCCAGGCCACTGCCTGGCCTCTTCCCACCACTGCTAAATCCTTGACCCCAGCCAAGGGAGTCTGCTTGGTGGGACACAGATCTGTTGACTTATTTATTCAACTCCTACCTGCAGCTAAAGCTGCAAAGTCACAGTCCATTTTGCTTGCCAGCGCCTCTCTGACTCCTGCTCTGTCACCATAACAAATCCATTTTTAATCAAAAGCCCACTGAACACCCTATGGGACAGGAGGAGGCAGGGCTGAGAATGAAGAATACCCTGGGAACAAAGGAAGAAAGTCCAGGACCCATAATGAAAATAGCAATGAAACCATCAGCTGAATAATTTGCCACACCAGCAATCCCAGCTGGCAGAAATGGCCCATGAGCTAGAGCGAAGCGCTTGCTGCAATCTTCAGTTTGCAAAAGCAGGTTCTTTTTCCCACAGACCAAACATGGACTGACACCTGCTTTATGAGCTGCTGAAAAAACACCGTCTTCTGAACGAGCTCTGCAAAAACACAGTGACACTTCCAGTTTACAAGCAAACCCTGCCACCACTCACCAAGCCACAGCCTTGGAGCTGTTAAAGCTGCCCTGAACAAGACCAGCGGGACCAGGAGACCCTGGTTGCTGCCACTACTTCTGAAACGACGTGCTTATTTCTCATGCAAATGAGCCACACAAATTGAGACCAGACCCGCCTTTTCCCCTCTGAGCTACTCATAAAAAACAGAGGTGTGAGGCAGGTGAAACACAGAGGTACAAAGGACCAAGCATCTAACTGGAGACAAAAGGAGCAAGCTAAACACTCACCCAGCTCCTACTGGAAGACACAGCTGACCCTCCCCTCCAGAGATAAGCTCCATCAAAAGAGTGTCCAACCTGCTGGAATAACGACTCCTTGAGGCAAATCAGAGGTGCCAGCAGCTACAAATGAGGGCCTTTCTCTGCTGTAGCTTCAGTACTTTCTCCCCTTCGGTACCAGCAGGAAAATAAAAACAAAAAGAGCCTGCAGATCCCATTCAGGATGAGCTATATGTGCCATTGCAGCCTCACAGCCAGGCAACCAGGCAAGAGCTGCAGGTATAAGCTTGGCCATGGATGCTGGGCTCCTGCCCCTACTTCCTTTCTTTTCAAAGGAAATAAAATTGAGTTTGTATCGACTACTGAGAAAACGAGACAACACTGTACAGGACACGACCCTCCACAATCAAATCAGGTCATTGCAACACCATAACCAACACGGATTATGTAGGTCTGAGAGTGTATAGGATCAAACAGAATTATTTTATGCAATAAACATTAAAAGACAAAAGGAAAATTAATTGTATCAGGACATCAAGCGTAACTAGAGTGTGAGATAAGTTTGGAGTGGCAGAAACAAGCAGCACTCCTGTCTCAGGGCTTCCCTCTCAAGCCCTTCCTGTGTCCGCATTCAAACCAGACTGCCACTTCTCAGAGCTGGTCAGTAAAACCATGGCAGATGCTGGGAAATATCTTTGCCACTTCCTGCACAGCTTCCTCGCTTCCCCTCCCTGGAGCTCTGATGGCTTCCAAAAGAGTAAAGCCTCTATTCACAGAGCAGGTTTCCAGCCATGGCCCTCACCGTGTCAGCAAAATGCCCAGCAGCAACACACAACATGCAGACTTCAGGCGTGCTGAGATCTGTCTAGACAGACGACTTAATGTCCTACTTCTGCTGTAAGTCACCACTTCTGCGTCTATATACGCGTTGCACAAAGATCGTCAGGAACTAAAAACTAGAGATGCATGGTCCAGCTGTGTAGACTTTTGCCATCATGGTTTGGCAGCTCTCCTCCCATCTCTCAAACATCCCATGCCCTCTTCCTCAGCATACCCCTACACAGGTCACCCCCCACCCCACCTCTCTCATAGCCCGAGTACTTGGTCTCCCATAGGAAAGCCCTCATCACCCAGGTGCCAAGCAATCACCAGCAGAGACAACTCCACAAAGCTGCTGCAACCCAAACACCTCTCTACAGAGGGGAGGGACTTCTCCAGGTGTACATGTTGGTAAGTATTTATGGTGATGTGCAGGCCACCACAAGTCTCTGGAAAGGCGAGGGTGGGTTAGTACTAGGCATAGCAGTGGTGCTGTTCATCACTAAACCGGGACTGTGAGGATCTAGATGTGGAGCCTGAGCTCTGCATGACCTGGGAGGTGAGTACTGCCATGCCAGGCAGGTCAAAACCCAGCTCAGCACAAGTCCCTCAGCACCTGTTTCATCCCACCAAGCGGAGGAACATGTACCCATTATATTCATCCTGCTACACGCAGGAAGGAGGACACAAACCTTCCTAAAACCTATGATTTACATAGCAGTCTGTGGCAGTGGTTTCCCAACTGCATAATGAGTACATTAACTTTGGCTAAGCTGATTCTCCAGAGATGAAGAGATGGAAAAGAATAATCGAAGCAAACTGTGATAGAGTTTTGATTAAGCAGCTGATGATCAATAGAAGTTATCTGCAGGGCACAGAGTGTTAATGAGCTACCATTCCTGTGGCAAAGAAACACCTGAGCCCACGCTCTCCACTCTACATAGCCCACAGAGGTCAGGAAAACCTGCTCCTCCAGGACTGACAATGTGAGAACAAGGGCTACTGCCACAGGTCTTTTCCCTGCCCTCATTCCTGTTAAAGGGTGATGGTGGAAGAAGGAAAAGAAATAACCTTAAAGAGGAACACGGCTAGAAAGAAAGGAATGAAAAATGTTAACAGCCTGATTCAAGGCTTGAGATGCTATGTTTAGGGGGAAAAAAAAATATTGAAAAGGTATTCATAACCTTCTCAGACAGCTCCATTACATTAACGAGGCCTTAGAGCTCTGCAGCTGTAACACCAGCACCTAGCACACCTACAGCAGGGAGGAAGAAGCACCAGCCAGCCCAGCTACCAGCTCTCTGCGGCCAGTGATGCTAGGCACAAAATGACCCACAGCACATCCTGCAATTACTATCCCATTATCCCTTCCCCCACAATGATGTCACTGCAAAGAAGTATTAGGTGCTAAATCTCAATACTTACTAATATCTTAAATTCATCCCCAAAGACTCTACGGCATTAAAGAGTGGACTTTATAGAGAATTTCTCATAATAATGTAGCCACCTGTTTAATAGCATTCAGCAGCAAGGCTGCACAAGGGTTTCAGGGAGCAAGTGGAAAGGAGAGCTTCATATTAAAGCTACAGAGAAGAGAAAAGGCTCGGAATGGCAGAGACACAGAATACCATTACCTCTGCCTGAATTTAGCTATTTCACTGTAACTAATCATTTTACTCTTTCAGAAATGTCTGGAGAACTGCTAGTGACCACAGGGAGCTGCTAGGATCTTTGTATTACATTTCCTCCCAAAGTTGCCTCCTCTGACAGCTCAGCCCAGCCTGCCTACAAAAGGGATTTGTTTTCCCAAAACTCACTTAGCCTTACCGTCCTTGGAGGGTCTAGGGAAAGCTGAGAAAAAATCAGCAGACAGGATACTCTTTCTGGAGTGTCCCAAAGGGAACAGAGGGGATGAACAGCACATTAGGATTTCTCCCCCCATTTCTCAAATTCTCACGGAACTGGGGTTTGCAATTGCCCTCTGCAGAGACCACGTCAAGACAGATCATTAATACTACTCGACGCTGAGGATCTCTTTTATTAAAAAAGCACTGCAATTACTTAGTTCAAATCTCTATATTATTCAAAAGATCCGTATCTATCACGGATATAGTATTTACACTGCTGTGGGGAAATGTAATAAATAAGGCAATAAGCGCTTCCTTCCTCCAGGTCAGGATGAAACTCTGCATCTTGGAGAGCGGCACTTTCCTTGGGCAGCAAGGCTCGCATCCCAGGCTCCCCGCTCAATTCCTTCAGCCAGGAACTACAGCCAAGGTAAAACACAACTGCTCTTCCTCCGAACCCAGCACTCGGGCTCCAACCAACTCCAACTCCAACCAAGAGGGCCAGGGGGCAGTGCCTAGGTGGAATGAGCAGAGGTCCTAGGAGGTCAGAAAGGAAAGGTCTCTTCACAATTAGTTGAGAGAGCAAAGCAGAAACATGTTAGACTGTAGCATGGCCCCTATGAGGGTGGAAAGGGAGGATTTGATCTAACCTATCTAGAAAGGAGCAGGAAAAGCTCAGAACTGTTGTTTTCTGCGATCATAATATACAGCTGACAGCTCCAAGAACTTGTGTGTCCATCTAAACTCCTGACTCCAAAAGACTGGCTGTGAAAGGACTTCAGGTGGCGACTCATAAACTCACAACACGGTCCAGCGGGTTGAACGTGGGCCAGCCTGCTAGCTGTCAGCAACCTGGTGTGACCTAGAGCAAATGGATGTCTTTCCAGCTGTCTCTCCTCATCCATAAAACAGCGATGAAGATGCTTGGCAGCCCCTTGATGGGCTGGAAGGAGAAATGCCTCTTCCCAGGAAATAGTGGAGGTACAAGATGCCAGGTTACTTCTCCTTGTTAAGGAGAGGATAAAATATACTCCATCCCTCAAATACTCAGTTGCCTGCTGTGCCCTCAGTAAGGATCCCCTGACATTTGGACTCTGCTGTGATCTGTCATGAGAACAGGACAGTCCCACCCCACCCCATCTATGGAATTTGCCCAGAATTTATTTTTAACACAGCCCTCAGTGTGAACATTTGTGGGGGGATTCATATGAGTCCATGCTGATCTCTGACTCTGAGCTAGCCTCACCCTGGCTGCACCAATAGCCAGGGTTGTCAAGAGAACAGATGGCACAACCCCCCCCCATCCTCAACAAGGTGTCTAAACACAGGGCAGACCGCAAGCATCCCATCTCCTTCCACATGTAGGAAGGAAGCTTTGGGCAGCCACCTCAGCTGGAGTTTCTCCTACTGTCCAGAGGTAACTAACTTGTCCTAGAGCATAAGACACATCAAACAGGGTCCTAAGCTTAAAATGGCCTTTCAGAATCATGCAGCCCTTTGCCAAGCTCTTTATTTCTTTTTGGGTTTGGATTGTGAGTAATGGGATAGAGGAGGAGCTGTGGCCCATCTGAGAGAAGGCTTGAAGATTGGGCTGCAACTTTCTGATATGTCAAGACCTCAAGTACGGCGTGAAGCATGAGATCCTTTTCTTTGGTGTACACCTGATGGCCATCATCTCCCCTTGCTCAATGCTCCACATCAATTACAGTGCAGAGATGTAAAATGACTGATACTTTTAATACAAAGGGCCTGTCATTTATTTATTAGCTGGCGACAGGCCCTGCAGTCCAGGATGGATGCATTATAAATCAACTGCATTTCTAACCATTAAAAATTCATCCAATTCATAATGTAGGGCACCCGTAATTTCCTTATTAGTGTTGAGTGTGAAGGATTTTTCTTTCTCCTCCCTTGGTTTTACTTTGCTTCTTTGCTTTCCCAAAGATCTTGCTCATCTGAGGATTAGCTTAGCTTAATCCTTGCAAGAGGGAGGTGGAAGGGTGGGAAGGGATGGGGGAAGGGAGGCAAGGGCTGAAGTAATTTTGTTTCAGTGTTTTCTTCTAATTGCAAATTTGCCATATATACTTAGGAGACTTAGCTGCCTTGTCTCCTAGTCACACTTACGGGAGCCAGAGAAACTGCTCATCCTGAATTTAAGAGATGCTTGTAGGGAAAAAAAAATAAATCCCTTTTCACAAAGGGGAAAAAAAGGAGGCATGGTGGTGGGACAGGGAAGGATAACGTAAAACCTATTAAAATGTATTAGCAAGATAAGAACAGGTGCCCAAACATTATAAAACAACATACTTCAAATGATCAAACATACATATATGAGATAGATAGATATATAAATCAAAACAGGTATGTATCGTAACTTTCAGACTCAGTGTTCCAATTCATTGCGGAAAAATAGGTTAGTAGGTCTGAAAGAAAGGTGTGACATTTTTGCAGACCCACAACTGTGATAGACAACTGCAGGTATTGCTGAGACATCAGAATAAAAAGACACCTGGAACTAACATAAGGAAAAGCTGAGTCTACATGAGGCTGTAAGTCATCGCTTAGTTTGAGCATTGCATCCCGTACTGACCACGCTTGGCTGCAGACAGCAGGAAAGCCCAATCGTTCATGTGACACATACAGAAATTTTCATGCTTTCACTGAGTCTGTTTGTTCCTGTCTCTTAAACAGGTCTATCCAGGTAGGGGCAGGGAGAGGGGGCCTGAAAAACAGATTCAGGCAGGATTCAGCATTAGGTAACTTGCGGTCTGTTTAGAAATGAGCATGCAGGAATCTAAAAATGGATTATGCAATAAACCCTGCCTTAATGGGAGGCAAGCCCGGGCATTGAGAGCAATCCTTACATGCTGTGAATTCAATGTACTTTTCACCTCAAGACACTTGCATACAAATCTTACATCAGCTACACATGGAAAAGGGTTTGCCCAGTTTTCTACTGGGTCTGCTCACTTCAATAAATCACTCTGAGTTCAACAAGGCTACTGCTTTATGCTTAACCATGGTGTAAGACAGCTGCTTTAGGTCAGGGCTTCAGGAGCGCAACACCAGAAGTGGTGCTTCCATTAGCAGCAGCGTCTTCCTTCATCCCATCAACTCCACCAGCAGCAAACCAACTCCCTGTCCACATGCATGACCAACAAGAGCAAGACAGCCAGAAGGATGCTGAGGTGGACTGGAAATGTTCAACAACCAAGAATGACAATTTCTGCATCTTTGTTATATTACACATGAAGCAATTGAGCTCCACTCTACAGAGATCAGTGCTGCTCCACCTGCCCCATGCTGCTGGGAGGCATGAGCCATCACTGCCTGTGCACACCAGCTCTCCAGAGCCAGCCACCACCCTAGGCTGGGAAACAAAAGCCCCCTTTAGCCTGAGAAGCTCTTTAGGCAGAATATCTTTTCACACGGGTCTTTCCCCAGCTTTTAGAAGGGGGTATTATGGGCTGTCTAGCCCAGAAGCAGCACTCAAAGTAGGTTTTTACGGTTTTTAAGCTCTACTGACATACAGCTTCTCTGCTACATCCTGGGCTGTACTTCTTGTCCCACAGGGCAGTGCTACTAATAATGTTCCTGGTCTGCGTGTGGTCTTGCAAAACTGCTCCAACTCCTAAACAATAGCAGGTATTTATAATTAGGAATTGTAATTTAACTGGTCAATGAACAAGCGAGAGCCTGCAATCTAACCAGAGACACAGCTCCTGTCTGACCACGATGAGTGCCCGTGCACTTCTAAGACTAGGTTCTAAACCTGAAAAATGGTCCAGTTAGACTAAAAAGTCACAGCACAATGTCCTTGCAAACTCTGGGAGGTCCCGGTGCCTTCAGGGGTACCCCACAGCCAGGTACCACAGTCACATCCCCCTTGTCGCAGGAGCGCAGAGGCACCCTAGCCTCCAAATACCTTCCCAACAGTCAAACATTAAAAGCCACAGTAAACTCATGAAAAAGCAAGACAAATGTTTAACTGATGGCCAAAAGAAATCAGTACCACAGCTCTACCCACACGCAAATACACACACCAGCTATTTTTAAAGCAATCCACAGCAAAATTCACACAATCAATGCGCCATTAGGAGAATACTCTTGAGCCCCCTTTGTTACACCTGACACCAGGGCTGCCTGAGTTTGCAATAGGCTCAGGTCTTGCACTGTGTCGCTACCTCTTCTCCTGCAGGGATGAAGCCATGGGCACGAGGAGCGTTGGCTGATGAACAGAGCCCTCCTTTCCCTGGCACGGATACCTCCTTCAGGTTTGAGCGCTGTGGGGTCAAGAGCACTACAAGCCCAGCTGGATAGGAAGAAGCACCAATACCTGGGCACACAGCCAGTAACGTGGGGAATGTAAACCTGCTTTATCCCCATTTCATCCCATTCGCCTCCTCTCACCCTTCTACGATGAGTCTTGACTCATGCCAGACCACAGGTGTCCAAGCTCTGAACACCCACTAGAAATTGGAGATGCAATAATCTTTGATAACTTCTGGCAATCCCTGGCAGGGGAACTGCCTGGTCAGGAGCATCGTGGCGTCCCTGGCTTTGCCAAGAAAAGGCAGAGCTGCTTTTTAGCAGAAATCCACGTGTGCTTCAGCAGCATCAGTTGTGAGGCGGAGGTGATCGGTGTGTAGGTGTCATCGTGCAGGAATCTGAGCCATGGGGAATGAAGAAGAGCTGATTCAGCAAGTGTTTTATACCATGCCCATCCCACAGTGCATGTGTAAGCAGGTGGGGAGCACATGCCCACCTACACAGGGATGAGGGCCAGAGGATGCTGCAAGAGCAGTGGGAGGGTGTGTGAGCCCCTATATGAGATGAGCAGGGGGCTGGATACAAGACAAAGTATCACGAGTGCATGTACACATCCTCCAGGTGTGCATGGCTTGGGTCACCCAGTCCAACTTATTTGACGCAGGAACAAGGATGCCAGGCAGATGGAGCAGCCTGCTGTTCTAGAGCTGCTCCAAATCCAGGAGAAAATCAGCTCAGGGTCTCCCCTCATCTGGCTTGTTAAGTGCTTGACAGTTCACTCATCATGGGCTCACTTTCCAAAATCACCCCAGGCAAGCCAACCCTGCTTGCTGGCCCCACAGACACCAGGATTAAAAGGTCCAGAGGAGATGCTTTTAGGCCAGAAGAGGAGGCAGAGTTTTGTATGAGAAAATACTTCCCTGTCCACTCCTTGATGTCTGTGTTCCCGAGTATTTTCATCACCAGGGCAGCCTCTCTGGAGGTAGGTCAACATTAGCAGCCCAAAGCAACATTCTGCTTGATTTAAGGGTTTCTCTTCCTGCTGGATCCCCATCACCAGGAATGTGTCTGCCCAATGTCACCCACCACAGCTGTGCTTCCAGCATCGCTTCCCCACACCAGGGCTGGAGCCTGCTCAGCTCCTTTGATCTCAGGTATTGCTATAAATATCTTCAGTAAACACACGTTAAAGTAACAGAGACAGGATCTACAACCCAAACAGCTGCAGGAGGTAATCAGCTTCTGTACAAATTCAGGTGCACATCGCATCTGCAGCAAGGCAGGGCTGCACTGCTGGCTACAGCGGCTCCTTCTACAGCAGGCAGGAGCCAGGCAGAGCCATGTTTCCCACCCTCCCACACTGCTTTTCTTTCCCTTGATACAATCACACAGACAACATCTGCAGAGCTGGCTGAGAGGCAAGGTAGACACAAAAGATCTTGCCCGCCTTCCCAAAACAACCTGGAAAACTCTGATTTCTGCAGCACCATCATGGCAGGAAGGTCCGAAGGCTGACTCACTGAGCATGAGGTTGCAACTCAATGTACAGATGCAATAGGTGGGATGGGCATTCCGCCTCTGCAAATGCAGGTTAGACTTCTGAGTTGTGGAAAACACGGATATTTCTTCTACTTGCTTTTTCAGAGCTGGATGAAACAATGCAGATCATAAAATTGCCACAGGTAAGAAAAACCATCTGAGAGGGCTGATAAGAGCTGAGCAAGTTGGATCAAGTTGCACTGGCCATGGGATCGCTCCTGTTAGTCAGGTTTTACAGCCTGGGCAAGGGGATGAGAGGGCAATAATGGACACAAGGGAAGTTCAGTTCTGCTCTGGCAGGGGACAGAAGCAGTAATTTTGGTTGCTCACGCTATTCCTCAGATACCTCCAACATTTGCTCTGGAAGCAGCCAGCCAGAGCCTGTGGAGTTTTTTTAACATCCAACTCTTTTGCAGGACAATCATGTCAGCACATGTGAGTTCCCCAGCTCAGAGCAGTTCCTGAGAGGCAATCACAAACCAGAAGGAAGGGAAATTTGGAGGCAGAAGGTCATTGCAGGGACATCCAATGCCTTCCACCTGCTAGCAGCTGAGCATTGAGGTTAGGGCTTTTCCACAGACCCAAGCCACAAACTCAGGCTTTGCTAGGACAAACAAGGAGATGCGGAATAGAGTAGCAAAACACATATCAATGAGTATACAGCTACTCATAGGTCCTCATTATATCCCCTAAAAGTATTTCATATGGGTTGAATAAGAAGGACAAGACAGTGAGGAGCACCAGTGCAGAAGAGCACCTACTTCAGAGACATAGTGGGCATTGGGTCCTGCTGGAGAAGAGCCTGGGGCTTTCATGTTAGAGGAGAGAAAAGGAAAAGAGAAGTTTGGAGAAACAGCAGAGACCTGTGGAAGGGACTGAGACTTGTACAGCCTGGCCCCAGGCTGGACGCTGGGCAGCAGAGCGCTGCTGTCGCTTCACACTGGGTTCCACATTTATATTGCATGAAAATAACATTTGACAAATCCTCTCACCCCTGGAAGAAAAGAAAAAAAAAAAGGAGAAGTTTCTCTTTTCCACTACCAACAGTGTTCCTTCTCAGCCAAATAAAACTGCAAGCATTTATGGCTTTATTTTTACGTTGTTGTTTTTGGCAAAAATGGGAACATGAACTGACCAAAAATAGAAATGCTGCATACTTTTTAGCTTCCCATGCCCAGGATGAACAAAGCACACTAGGCAAACAAAAAGAATTTACAGCAGTAAAGGTAAATATCCTTATATCCCTCCCATTTTTGTTTTCAAGACCTATTAGAAGCAGAGGTAAGAAAAGCTATTTGTTTAAAAAAAATATGATTTTTTAAATGACCACAATGTTCCTTTTAAACTGCACTGAAATACAAGATAAAGACAGGGTACTGAGTGAAAGAGTGCTGATGGCGCTTTTATTGTGTGATTTGCCTTGTTTTTTTCTGAAGTACTTCTTTTTAGCAGATTACCATGTATTTACAGTTAGTGTAATTATATCTAATTACTTAATTAGCATGAATACGTGTAATTACTAACTTCGAATATGTAATTATGTCAGGGCAGCCTGTAATAAATGAGGTTGAAAAAAGCCCTCATTAGGACTCTACGGAAGGACGGCTGCTCCACCCGTGTGGAGAATGCATCCCAGTCCCCTGACTGTGCCAGTCCTGGAAGAGGAAAACACAGACAGCTCTGGTTGTGTCTGGCAAAAACCTCCACCAAAATCAAACCACTTGCCCCAAAAGTCTAGCTTCACAGCACTGGTGGGAACTGAGCATCCACTACTGGGAGGCAGCTAGGGATCTGCAAAGGATCTGCCCCCCAGGCTAACTTTCTCCATCAAGGTTTGGATTCTTTCCTCTCATTTGTGTCTTTCTCAAGACAACCTATTTTGTTGGACAAGAAATATGAGGGAACAGAAGAACTCCAGAACACAGACATTTGAGTAAAGCTTGGGAGACCAGATCCAAGAACTAATCTGTATCTGATGCACTGTGCTTATAATTAATTACTACTTAATTACTATTATTACAGTAAAATAATCATCCAAAATGTTTCTTCTGAAACATTACCAATCTTTCACCACAGAAATCTCCAGCTGCTCATAAATACAAAACTCGAATTTTGCAAATTCACATCCTGAATATCAGAGGATGGATGGTAAGAAGTTGCTGTTACTGCCAAGCCTGCACAGAAGGACTAATAGCCATCTTCTGGACACAAATGAAGGTAGACTGGATCACGTTTTACCTTACCAAAGCTCTGACCATAGGTTGAAGCTATGTAGTCCTACACCGTATTTCCTCATCACATATTCTGTCCACAGTGCTTGCCACAACAAATCCCATTCTTCTCTCATCTGCTTATTTCTAAAAACAGAGAGGTGAAAACTCACCACAACCTGTCGCTCCTCCTGCTGACACCTGCCAAGCAGATATGCCACTTGGTTTCTCATCCATGTGCAAAAGATGAGTAGGAAGAGACTGTTCTAGCTTAATCTTCTGAAATCAGTTTATGGTTGGACTGTCCCCATTGCCAAGCTCTTTGTGTAACCCTCCATGTAGAGCTGAGGATGGCTGAAACAAGGACTGGTTGCAAACCCTAGTGCTGCCCAGCATGCCGTGGAGTTACAGCATAAAGATGGGGGGGGAGCATCTTCTCAGAGACTCAGTGCTTCATCATGAGAAAAGAGGGTGGTCGTTTCTTCCATGGCTCTTTCAGAAGCCCTCAGCCAGGAAGCCAAGCTTGTCCCTCCTGCTCCTCTGAATCAGGTAGTAGCAGAAAGAGTGAAAGACAACCGCAAAAATCCCAGAAAGTCAGAGGTGAGAGCTGGCTCCTGCGCCCTTCATCCCATCGATGAGAAGACCGCACATCCCCAGTGAGGAACAGGTCTCTCTCTCCTTGAGGACACATTAACAAGAGCAGCACACAGGACAGCATCGCACAGCGGGAGCGAGAGGGGCTGCAGCTCCACGGGCAGGGAGCTGCTCTCCATATTTCAGCTGCAATTCCATTATGCAGAGCTAAGTGGCTGGGAATAAACATCCGTCATCCCTGCGTGATAAGCGATGTTTGCTAGTATAGAGGGTGACAGAAATCTATATCACATCAATGTACTATTAATACTGCATTAAGCATATAGAGTTTGCTCTCCTCATTGCAGCGCAGCAATGGGTATCGGCATGTCCTCAGCCCAGACAACATCCAAGAGCGCAGGGATGCTTTCAGGAGGAAAGAAAGAGAAAAGTTTCATGGTGGAGAGAGAAATTGCTTGCTGAAGATGTTGCTGTTGCAACACCTCAGTGCAAAGGAGAGATGCTGGGTGCCATGGAGCACCTTTGCTCATGGCTGGACAGCAGCTCTGTGGGAGGTGCGTGGTAGGAGAGAGATGAACGCTTGCATCAGTACAGGCTCAGCTGGGCTTCGAGGCACTCCCCAACCCAGAGGAGCTCTCTCTACAAGTGACAGCAAATGAAGAAGTGTTTGTGTCCAAGTTCTGCACAGGGGGAAAGAAAAACCCTCCAGCTTGAAAACCACAGAGAGAATAGGAGCAACAGATATTCTCCAGCTCAGGTTTAAGTTGAACAGAGCACATCAGATCAGACAAACCCCTTACAACAAAAGCTCCCCAAAGCACGGTTAATTTAAAAGGTGAATTATGAAACTTTCCAGCCTCAAGCAAAGCCACCAGTGAAGTAAGAAGTTTTGTTCAAGTAAAGTCTTGGGGACTAAAATACAAAACACACACCAAATCCAACTCTGCCTGAGGTCTTAAAGCCTGGGTTTTGCCCTGTGAATGACAAGCAAATCTAAAAAATAAAAGGGCTTTCAGCTTGCCAGCTTCCAGCTATGGTTTGCCTCTTGTTAGCGCCCAAAGGGAGTGCCTGTGTGTGGGGTTTGATTTCAGCCCCACTGCCTTGCAGCCCCAGGAAATCTGGAGCTCAGAGGCAGCAATTTGCCATGGATTTCCAGGGATGCACAGTTGTCACTAGCGCTGCATGTCCCCGCCGTGGCACCTTCCACAAGAGAAGTGATTCCAGATGCCACCCTCATGCATCTATGTGAACTCTTCAGCCCATAATCAAGCAGCCCTGTGAAACTCCGAGGCCAAATCCTGCTGCGAGCAACTTCCCCTGCAACCCACCCAGCTCTGCCAAGCGCCATGGGGCAAACGCTCAGAGCAAAACTCAATCTTTTGAAGTTTAATCTCTGGCACCACGCAGCTGCAACATCACCCACATCTTGCAATGGTCGGCGCATAGATTAAAGAGATTCGAGAAAGCACAGGAGGGGAAGGAAAAAATAAAGCAGCAGAGCTCCCCCTCCCAAGCCATCAGTGTTTGTAAATCATTTTAAGCTGAGGTGCTATAGGAAATGTAAAATACATAATTAACGGCACAGAAAAACCATGCTACGTTCAGGTTCTCCGCTCCTGCCTAATCACCGCCCTCCTCCTCCCCTCTCTACAAACAGACCAAATTTAGCACATTAAAATGAAAATCAAAGGGAAAGCCGGGCGCATTCACTGGGTACACCCCACTGCTCTGCAAGCAAAGCATGGCGATAATGGCTCGGGCACGGGCTCACAGCACCCGGGAGGGTGCACGGCGGGGGCTGCCCCAGGGACACCTCCACCAGAGCACTGGCTGTGGCTCCCCGTTCCCTGATGGTAGGAGCGGTGGCCGGGGAGCAGCTTGCTCCTGCTGAGCACTTAACGCTGAATGAGTTTCCGCAGGTTGGGAGATCAGCCTCCTCCCTGTTTCCAGGGGCAGAGTTATGTCTCCTGCACTCATGAGTCAGCAGCAGCCAAGGGGAGAACAGAGGCGACTTTAATGCAGCACTCCCTGCTTCTGGCTGGGCCACAGAGACAGCACAAGTCGGGGGTTTCCCCCCTTTCTTTTTTTTGCAAGTTTTTCATTTTTCGAGTTCTACCTGGAACCAAGACACACCAAAAGGATGAGCAATAGCAGGAGAGGAATGTTATCCAAACGTCCTGAATCGCTCGACTTGCATCTCAGAGCTGGTAAGAGACCTGGGAGAACTCAGCTACTGGCTGGCTGCGAGCCGTGCGTTGCGGAGGGCTGCATTCACCGCTCGCATGGGAAGCGGTGCAGGACTCCCAGAAAAGCATCCTTTTACCCAGCACTTTCCTTTTACACTCAGAATTTAGGAATACAAAATGGAGAGGACCATCTGATCACCACCTGCTAGTCTAATAAGCCCAGTTCACAACCCAGATTTACATGGGCAAGGTGCAAAAGCTTTACAGAAGCCCGTCAAACAAGACATCCAGCATCTAAGCCTCCTGTTCTTTATCTCCACGCATCTGCCCCACCTATGGCCACATGTCCTGAGCTTCTCCCTGGCCCGGTGGGAAGCCAGGGAGACAGCCCCATGGCTGGGAAACTGCTGGAGGAGGAAGGGGAGGCAGGTCCTTTCCCCAGTCAGGCAGGGGTCACATCCATCCCCACATTCCCAGGTGGCTCTTGCTCACCCCTGGGACCTCATGCTTGGAGCCAACAAGGCAGAGCCCGGCTTTGAATGGCACTTTCAGGCAAGGAGGGGAAGGTGACTGGTGGGTGGCGGAGGGAGGGTGAAGGGAGGTGAAGGTGAGAGTGGAAAGTCTTCTCTGGAAGCGCCTACATGTATGTTGTGATTTCTGAGACCTGAGATTCACTTTGGTTTCTGGACCATACCAAGACCCACTGCCCTCAAAAACCTCCTTTTCTTCTTTCTCATCCCCTTAACCTCTTGCTCCTCGCCCTCCTTTCCCCATCCCCCCAGCCCATCCCCTGATCCTCGCAGGGGGTTCCGACCGGATCGGGCACTCACACGTGTCTGGCTTGTGGCAGTTGTGACCTTGTCGGAAGTACTGAGGGTTCTCAATGACAGGAATGCGGGTCATGCCGATCACCACCGTGTCCGGGCCGGCGTCCAGGGACGAGGGCGTTGTGATACCGTGGTTGATGTGGTGGAGGGGACTGGCTGAATCCTCCTCTCCGCTGATCACTGCCACAGGACCTGCAAACACCATGCACATCTGTCAGGCACAACAGGGGAAAGGGGACCCGCGAGACCTGCTGACCGTGCGAGTACAGATCACTGCGGGTCAGCAGTGGATCACCACCAGCCCCTGGACAGGACACCTGTCCTAGCACTCCTGGCAGTTGTCCCATCCCCAGGGCTAGTTTCTCCAGGCACTGGAGGCAGGGCAGGGAAGACACCTTAAGTTTTCTTTTCTGGTTTTGGGGTACCAGGCTAACAATCCTGCTGGGGTTAAAGTAGCTACAGGTGACACCACATCAGAAGTGAGTCCTGCACAAAGTCTTCTCCTAGGGCTGTCACAAGACAGATCAGTCACTGTGGTGCCTGTATACCCCGGTATCACGAGCTTGGCAGAATACATAACTGAGCTTAGACTGGAGAAACATCACCTGCAAAGATCTATTTCATTCGAAACCCACTTTCACACCATTTCTCTTGCTCAGTGCGTTTCCCATCTTGTTTTCCCTCCTCCAGTTTCACCTGGACACACACACAGAGCCCTTCAGTCAGGCTGATACCTACAGGGACCTACGATATACTGGAGCAGATACTGCTCAACTCATGCTGCCTCCCACTACCACAACAAAAGGCAACACCTCCCCCTTACCCTCCTGACACCAAAAAGCTCACAGCACCATTAGACAGACAAGGAAATGAGGCAAAGTAGTCAGACCCCCAAGATGGGAGCGAAGGAAATCTCCTATCCCTCCACAGCCTCTCTGGTGTTCATTAAATGAGTTCACTAGAGCAGAGCACAGACGCGGTTTCCCATGGGAGGACCCCTCTGCCATGCTGGCACACCTTGGAGGCCACAAGCACCCAAGGATGGCAGAGAGGAGGCTCCCCAGCAAGATATGGAGAAGGCGGTGCCACAACCTTTAGGCTGAGCTGCAACAAACCCAGAAGATTCCATCTTCCTTGTCTCCTCTAATTCAACTGCCACCATCTCAGCTACTTAACTCCCAACTCCCCGTCCGCTGCTTGCTCATAGGACCTGTTACCATTCCCCAGTAGGCCGAGAGCTCAAAGTGGTCCCTCTGCACTGACCCCCATGCAAAGTTCTGAAGTTGCTGCTCCATGATTAAGGAGCCTCAGCACAGTCCACATGCCTTCCCCAAGTCGCCCAGCACCCACTTACGCATTCTGGTCTACCTCCGTGGACAAGGTCCCCAAAACACCAGCACGTTCAAATGCACCCGCATCAATCTCCCTCCTGCAGATGACCAGCCAGCAGTCATGCTGCAGATTCTTCAGCCTCCTGCTCCAGCCACAGCTCCTTAACACTCAAGTGCCTGCATGCAAAAGCATCACTGCTCTAATCTTGCCCTAACCAACGGCAGGCTTGTTCCCATAGGTAACAAGAAGTGATGAAGGAAAGAGCATCCATACCTGAGAGCCAAGGCCTGCTTCCCACACATATTTCACAATATTCAGCTGTACCCCAGTTTTTGGCTTATGCTCTATTTTATTTTTAGACCTTCTAACTTCAGCCTTTGCTTTACAGTCAAGGCTGGAAATCTCAGGTGACATCAGGCCTTAATACATTATTCCCTGCTTCCCTCCCTTCTCACCCATCCTGAGGTCCAACCTGCAAACCAACATCACAAACACCTCCACCATGAAGTGAAACCCTCTAATCCATGCTGCAGCCATTCATGCTGTGTAAACACAGGATCCTGAGGAGCTGGGCAATGCGGGGACAGCACTGCAACCTTCCATGAGAACATCCCTTGTATATTCACATGGGGACCAAAAAACCACACTCAACTAGAGATGCTGCTTTTCTCCTGTCTGGATGCTACCAGGGGCTACCAGAAGCTCAAGCAAAAACGAGCAGAGATGCTGCATTGAGGCTTCAAACCTATTCAGAGGCACCAGTCTTTTACCTACATCACATAGAAAATGCCTCTCTCCCATCAGTAATCTACTTCTAATTGCACAATTACTTTATTATGTAGCACTAGCAACAAAGAGGGGAGTCTTCAAACCATTTTACTCTCCCAAGCTTCTGGGAGGGCAGGGCAAACATCAGCTCCATGCAGACATTCTGCCTGCATTAATCTAGTCTAAAGACTGCTTGTTTTTGGAGCTTCGAGTATTGTTTGTTCTTCCAAGTGGGATATAATAAAGTTATTGTGTAATTAGCAGAGTCCTGGCAGCCACGACAGGTGTTTTAGTCACAAGGAAAAAAAAGTCTCCTTTCATTGTGAATTCCTTCTGGCAGGTTCTGGCCTTTTTTTACTTTGCTCCCCAGGCCCACATGACTTCCAGCTTTTGAGATGCAAAGGCAAAATGCAGCTCTTGCCGCAAGATGCCTCTGTTGGGACTACACACGCTGTATTTCTCCAAACACGAAAAGCAAACAGGCAATTTTGGTTTGAATGACTTTTGTTCTTTTGTGTTGTCAATTCTTTGCATGCAAACCAGAATTGCGTTATGCATGGCGTGCACGTTCCCTCAGCCCTACCGGCCACCGCTGGCCAGCCCGGCTGCAGTGGGAAGGGGAGAACTCTGCATTTCAAGGTGCAGTTCACAAAACAAGTCATAAAAATATCAGCTGGTATAGACTGGTGCAGATAATTTGAGAAGATACCAGGAAGATCTCCCTTGCAGTGCAGCAGTGGGAGAGGCTGTTGAGGGCTTATCACTTTCCCTAAGTGGCTGAGGTGTTGTTTCAAAGGAAGGTACCTTATCAGGCAGTGGGATGTGAAAGGCCTCTCTAGTGAATTATATGAAGGAAGTCTTAATTTTCCCCTGCTTTGAGAGCAGAAATCACACCTCTGTGACCAGGAGCAAAGAGGACATCTCCTACGGCATTAGTACTGGAGGGAGACAGTTGGTTTCATAACCAGCTATGGGACATAGGTCAGGCTGGCACAGACCCTGCTAGGGACATACCCCTCGCCCTGCCAGCACTTAATCCTTGCTGTTCCTGCTTGCACAGCCCTTCCTCATTCTTGAGGAACACAGATCACGGCAGCGTCCCGCTGGCACAAGCAGGTTAGAAGGACATGGCTACATCTAAAACAGCAGGGCATGATCAAGGAGGTCAGATACTTGTGCAACTAAGCACAGCCAGCACCTACTACCCAATGGCCTGATGGCAATTTCCTTGCCAATAAACAGATCCAGTCTCACCTTCTTTACACACCACAGGTTTTTTTTCTGCAGCTCACTTCTTAGGAGGACTTTCTACATGCGTTATCCCCCATTTCATGCTCCAAACCTGTCCAAGATCTATAGGGTAAGAAGTAACCATGTCTCAGCTGATCCGCAGTTGCACTCCCATTCGCCAACAAACACCGGGTCCTGCGAATGGACTTAACCTCTTAGCCATCCAGCTCAAGTCGATGCTGCCAAGATTAGCCATTTACAATATACACCAACTCTTGGAAGCTTCAGAGCCAAACTGATGCTCCACGATCATCTCAAACCCTCCCCATTTCTGCAGAAGTGGGAAACCCCAAGAACTGCCAAGACGGTTACAGTCCTGCCACCACAGGGACAGTACAGCACATGAAGTATATTCTACCCTTGCATAATCCAAGGACAGTTTGCTGCCTCTGACTTGGGTCACACCAGCCCCACACAGCGCTGCAGCCTGGGGCGGAGCGACCGGGAGCTGCCCGGCGGGAAGGGGCCTGGGGGGGTGGCTGGGCCACCTGGGCGTGAGCGCCCTGTGTGCCCGGGTGGCCAAGGAGGCCAGCAGCATCCTGGCTTGTGTCAGACACAGTGTGGCCAGCAGGGCCAGGGCAGTGACCGGCCCCCTGCACTGGGCACTGGTGCGGCCGCACCTCGAACCCTGGGTTCAGTGTTGGGCCCCTCCCTGCAGGGGGGACCTTGAGGGGCTGG